>CM051239.1:94841925-96041925 GCA_027917425.1 Gastrophryne carolinensis
GATAGGTGCGCAAATGAGTCCAGTCAGGCCCCCGAGGAACTTTGACAGCCAGCTGATCGGATCGGGGGATCGGATCGGGGGATCGGATCGGGGGTTGGGGATGTTGGCGGATCGGCGACCGTGACCCCCGAACCCCCCGCCCCCCCCGATCAGCTGGCTTGGGTGTGCGAGGGCGGACAACGGCCGATTGGACCGGCCTGTCAGTCCGCCCCTGCCGATCAGGGTACAGCCACCCCCCCCAACCCCCCCCAACAAAAAATCACTGACCCCACACACTCCCCCACACCCCCACCCACACACACACACACACACCTACCTCGAGCCGGCGAACAAAGAGGAGACCGCAAGTCCGCAAGTTCTTTTTAAAGCGGTGGCGCCGGCTGATGACAACAGCCGTGCGCCCCTCTTCGGATTGGTCCACCGACGATCTGGTGACTGGGGTGAGGTCAGGGTCACCTCCAGGTGACCCCCCCCATGACTCTTCTACACTGTGGAGGCGGGATCCAGGCCGTTTTCATCTGTCAATCGTCAGGAGGTGAGTTACAGTGCAGCCCGTAACACCTACGTGCTTGGCACTTAACGCCCAGCCAAGCCAGCACGTAGGTGTTACGGGCTTGGCAACTAAAGGGTTAATGCCAGACCTGTAATGTCATTTTTGAGGAAATATTTAAAAAATTATGAAAAAACTGCCACAGGTCACAGAATTATTTGTGATTTTTTTGGAAGAAAAAAAAAACCCATTTAATGAGAAGAAAAGGATCGTCCATTGAAATGTATGGGAGAGCGACAGGTAGCGAGAGGTCATACCTGGCGCTGTGCAAGGCTGAACGCTGGTGCTGTTCGCTGAAGCTGTGAAAATGATGAATCAGACGCTACATGGCGCTATCCCAGTCGCTAAACAGATTCTGCTTGATAAATGTGTAATTGCGTGCCGTGTCCGGCGTTCACCTGCCGCTACCTCTCATTAACCAGACACTACCTGACGCTACCTTTCATTAACCAGGCGCTACCTGACGCTATCCCTTCTTAAATAAGGGCCTTAGACACATATGTAACCGAAACTAACGGCCAACTGTATCTAGTAACATTAGCATATAGATATATAGATATAAATACACTGCCCTAGAGCTGTGTATAAGGCTCAGCGAAACAAATGTTGACACCACAGGTGCTCTTCAAAACAATTCAGTGACGTCACTCCACCACCACCTTCTTATATATAACGTACCAGATGTATTCTTGATATTTTGCACATATGATCTCAATTTTAGTTTGAGAGGCTCCACAATTTCTCCTTTGGCCAAAAAGGAACGCTTATCAATTTAGGTGCTTATTTTTCACCTCTTTAAACAAAGGATAAGGAACTCCACTCTCCACACAGAGGAAAATCAACTTGCTCCGGATTTATTATACATATTGTAAAGACATAAACACAAGAAATGCTCCAATAGCGTAAAAACGTTTCACACAAAAGGAATCCACTCTATGGCCACTGGCCCTTTAAAAAGCCGCTCACCAGATTTTTAAAATAATCGCGCATTCAACTTAAAAGTAGAAGAACAGGCGTCATCCAACCCCTTCAGTATGGACCCGCACATCAGATATAAAGCACTTTTACGAGTATCAGCTCACCGCCTCCTCCGGCCGTAGTACGCGGCGCTGCTCGTCAGATGCAACACACGTGACACTCCTTAGCTCCGCCCAACGCGTTTCGTCGTTACGACTTATTCATGGGCTCCATGAAGGGGTTGGATGACGCCTGTTCTTCTACTTTTAAGTTGAATGCGCGATTATTTTAAAAATCTGGTGAGCGGCTTTTTAAAGGGCCAGTGGCCATAGAGTGGATTCCTTTTGTGTGAAACGTTTTTACGCTATTGGAGCATTTCTTGTGTTTATGTCTTTACAATATGTATAATAAATCCGGAGCAAGTTGATTTTCCTCTGTGTGGAGAGTGGAGTTCCTTATCCTTTGTTTAAAGAGGTGAAAAATAAGCACCTAAATTGATAAGCGTTCCTTTTTGGCCAAAGGAGAAATTGTGGAGCCTCTCAAACTAAAATTGAGATCATATGTGCAAAATATCAAGAATACATCTGGTACGTTATATATAAGAAGGTGGTGGTGGAGTGACGTCACTGAATTGTTTTGAAGAGCACCTGTGGTGTCAACATTTGTTTCGCTGAGCCTTATACACAGCTCTAGGGCAGTGTATTTATATCTATATATCTATATGCTAATGTTGAAGGCTGAAATGACAACAGTCTAAAGGCTTGGAGCGAAAGGTTCTTTCACTGGGACAATTGATTTGATTTGTAGCGCGGTTTTCTAGAACTATTAAGTTTTATTTTGTGTATCTAGTAACAAGTTTCTTCTGCACTAAATGTAACACACAGCCCGTAGCCTGAGCAGTTGGCAAATTATACTTTCCTTTAAACCGGACCTTCACCATGATTTATTGAAAAGCCCAAACCCTTAAAAAAACGATTCCCCAGCATCTAAAATTAATATATTTTAAGTTTTTAGTCACTTACTTATTATTCTTTCCCCCACTGGGCTGCAACTATGTTCAGGACTTTAGGATACGGGCGCCGCCATCTTGCCTCAGAAGCATCACACTTACTGAGGAGAGGAGGGTGGGATAAAGTACAGGGGGGGTTATAGCTGTACTTTGCTCAGACAGAGCAGAGCTGGGGTCAGGAAAAGGTCAGCAATCCCAGAATGCAGAGCAGCACAGTCAGAAGGCACTTCCTGTTTGCAGGCTGCCTGATGTTCCATGAGCCGCCATCTTGGATGTTTAAAGGCTCATAACATGCAGTAGATGCAGGTAGGATGATTTTTAATGTGAGCAATCTGTATGTACAGGGTGTGGGAAACATATAAGATAGACTCTTAATCAGAGTGAAGGACCGCTTTAAAGAGATCCAACACCTGCTGTGGCAGAATGCGGCCCTGCGATTGGCTGCGGGTGTCAAATGGTGTGTGTGTAAGAGTTTCCAACGCACATGACCAGTGATAGCCAATCAGATTTTACCCAGGGTATCACGGTTAGGGTATGTTAAACCAGGGCTTGCGAGGGGTTTTGTGTAGGGAAATCTGGATGTCCTCCCGCCACTCTCACATTGCGCTCTCACACCCATTACCCTAAAAATTGGTTTTGGACTGCTTTAAAGTGATCCTATGCCCAGAAAGAAAGTTTATATCATCACCTTCTATCCCAGCCCAGTGCCCCTGAACAGCCTGTCTTTGTTTTATTTACTAAAGCCTTTGTCCAATATTCATCACAACACGACCTGGATGTAGTCAGCCATATTGTTCCCTGGCTAAGCAGCCCCGTCACCCTGGTGCTTTCTAGCGATGATACATTCAAGAGGAACTATAGGCAAGTCACCACATCCTCATTCATGGTGTATGGCTCTAAATGGCAGTTAGTCACGTGACCAACGGAAATTCTTTAGATTGGATGTTCAAGCCCATGGGGAAATTCAGATTAGTCTCAAGCAGTCACGTGATTTACTACCACTTTGTGCCATACACCATGAATGAGGAAGTTGTGACTATAGTTCCTGTTTCAGTTACAGTACACACAGCTCAGTAATGGGGATCACGTCAACCCTTCTGCCATTATGTGACAGTTTATTTGTAACTGAATTAATTAGCATATGGCTGTGATTTACCATAATACTACTTCCAGTGTTTTTATGACTATTGGGCTTTAGTAAAAAAAAAAGAAGGTGATGACATAAACTTCCTTTCTGGGTATAAATAGCCAGTTTATTTCAGGGTCCCTGGAGTTGTGAAAATAACCTTTGCAAAGTATACAGCGTTTTTGACTTTCTTCATGGTAGAAATAGAAGAAGGGGTTGCCATGTACCTTGGCTTGTTAAAGAGGGACTTCAGAGGCCAAGTCCCACTTCCTGGGGCCTTCCAAATTGGGATAACCTGCTGTGTGAACCCCCTCCCCCCCGGGCCGCCCAATCTCTTTTTGTTTTCTCAAGCCCTCGACATGTCTCTGTGCCATGGCTGCATCCACAGCATCTCCACTCTCTTTATCTAGTTGTGTGCATACCCTCGCCAGGCAATTCTGAATTGGTGGCGCGAGCATACTCACAGCTGCAGGCTGCACTTTGTAGAGCTGAATGGAACGGAGCAAAACCAAGCGCGCCGATTGGCAGAGCGGCCCATGTCTGCACCGTGGGGCATCCCAAATTGGAATGTCTGCTCTGAGAGGAACAACACTCGGGAGAGTGAAATAGGTTTTTGATTGAAATAGCTTTTCAATATTAAGAAATGTCATCTGTTAATGCTACAAATTCAACAAGGGACCATTTTCCGTTCTTTTATAACCTATAAAATGTATTGAAACTCTGTTGCGCATAATAATTTAGAACAGTGCAATTTGAGTATTTTAATTTTCTATCATTAATTTGTTTAATAAAATGTGATGTACACTTTGTATAGTAATTTGGAACATGGTGTAAGTCTTCCCATTACCATCTAGCATGCTTATATAGAACCTAAAGTGGATGGAAACCTATTTTTCCACCCCCCGGACCCCCTACTGGCCCCCCCCGCCACATGGCCAGGTTGCAGCATTGTGGGACCTGTCCGATAAAGGTCAGTTCACTGCAGGGACCCCGGGGGTTTCACACAGCGGGGCATCCTGCTATAGGATACCCCTGGGACAAGCTAGTGGTCAGTCCTGGAATCTTTTAGATTCCAGGGCCTAGCCGCACGGGCCTTGATCTGCTTTACATGGTAATTCCACGTTTCGTGGCATTTTTCAAAGTTTCTATTATCATGTGCCAAAATGATGTCCTCAAGTTGCTTAGCTTATCTGTTTTCTTTCTTTTTCATTTATTTTCTCGGTGTTATAAAAGAAAACAGTTTTCTCTAACAATGTGTTTACCATAGCAACATACACCAACTGGTATGTGTTGGTGTACGTAGCAGAGACTTCCTTATTCTGGCTTGCTAATTATCTGATTGGCTGTGGCAGAGACTATGCTCCACATTCCTGAGCTCACAGTTCTAACCACTCTCTAAGGGGTTTATTCATCAAGGGATAGCGGCAGGCAGCGCCTGGTGAACGCTGGGCGCCGTGCGCAATACCACATTTATGAAGCCGATTCTGGTGAGCGACTCTAATAGCTCAACATATAGCGCCAGCGCTCTAGTTTCCAGGTATTACCTGTCGCTACCTGTCACTCTCCCATACATTTCAATGGACGTTCCTTTTCTTCTGATTTAACAGGGTTTTGGTTTTTAATTTAATTTTAATTTTTTTTCTCTGAAATAATTGTGTCACCTCTCTTGGCCTAGAAAAAGTCATTTTTGAAAACTTTTTTGATTTTTTATATTTTTATGCAGAATTGTCATTACAGGTCTTGTATTAAAGTATTAATGTCACAATGTTACAACAATGTAATTCCATGTGTTTTCGCTTTGTTACCGGTGGATATGTGTTCAAAAACAGACTTTAATCACAAAGCATCTGCCGCTCTATGCTATAGCGACCAGATCCAGAGCGCCGACGCTGTGTGTGTCTGTTTTTTTGTTGAATATGGTGTGAGTAGCTGAGAGTCGGTCGCAATGAGCTGGCGCTACCTTTCACTCCCTGCAACGCTGTACTGGCGTTAGAACGCCCAACATACATCTCATTCATCAATGCCAGCCAGGTTACTACAGCGACTGAGGCGCTGTATTACAGCGATAGCCAATCGTAGCGTCTACTAGCGGTCGCTCTAAGCGCCTCTGTACAGATGCTCATCTGCCGATACCTGGCGCTAGTCATGAATCAGCCTGCCCGTCACCCTCTTCAGATGAGGAGATCACAGTCCTGTGTTTCAGTAGCTAAAGGGTTTCTATCCACATTCTTACCTAGAGAGGTCATTACTGCTGCTTGATGATGCTAAGGCTGCTGATGTGGTCACCTGTTACAGTGGGAGGATTGTGGGATTTGTAGTCAGAAACTATACTAGGGGCGTTTACTCAAGGCCAGGAAAGTGGCACCCACTTTAGCAGTCACAGGAATATAAGAAACTTGTAACAGCATACTGAATAGTAAATCGCAGGTCTAACACTCCTAAGGATTATTTTACATTCCAAGAGAAAAATAATAGGACAGAACACCAAAAACCTGACAAAAAAGAGAGTTTTCCTTTAAAAAGAAGACATATTTTCTCTCACTGTATTTAACGTTGAACTTTTTCATACTTTATAGAGAATGATTCGATTAATTACAGTTGCAAATGAGATATTCTCCATTTGTGAAAAAGAATAACAAAAAAGCAGACGCTTTCTTGGACTATGAAACTGATGAACTGAGTTTTCTTTGTTTCTATGCATTTTGTATTCAATATCACAAAATCATGTTTTCAAAAGGAGGATTTAAAACCTACATTTCATTTATGATGATATGTTGTGATGACAGAACGCTCGCCATGGAGCTTCCACATCGTTAAAAAGCACAAAGCTTCCAATAGAGCTTCAAGGACTTTCATAGTACAATAGAAGCCTCAATTTGGAAAAAGACAGTCTGAAGTTTAGAGGTCCATCAATGCTAAATATTCGGCCTCTTGGAACATCTATCACTGTATAATTTTTTTTTTAACTGACTTCCCTGTATCCTGTATTGGATACAGTATCCTGTATTGTGTGGCACCTTTAATTCTAGGCTCTGGCTTATGCGGAGAGCTTTAGAAATGATCCCTGTCTGCTTGGTTGCACTGGTGTTCTTTTTTGTTACTTCGCGCTGCTGTACACCACTTGGCTTGAGGCAGCGACATTTACCTCAGAAGCGTCGGAGCAGCCATTGGCTGTCCTGCTCCCGTGGGCGCGTCTTTTCGCGCTCTTCGGAGGGTGGTGGGCGGGGTGGGTGACGCATTTTGCGCGCCCCTCGAGATTTTTGTCCGGGCGCCATCTTGTCTCGGCGATGCGGTGAGGCGGTCGTTCCGTGTGCGGTCTGTAAGTGCCCTCGCGGGCAATTTTTTATCTTTTACTATATTATGCTGGTGCTTACGGGATCTTTTTCTGTCTTTTAGTCCTATAGAATCAGTGGTTTCTCCCGGCCTTTACGTTCATTAAAGGGATATTGTTTAATATTTAAAATCCTCCCACTTCCCTTGCGGTGCATTGGGGGCATCCCGGGTTTGCTTCTGCATTATTCCCATTTGGCCTTGCGAGCCACAATAATCACCATATGGAGGCTTCTCAAGACATTGAGTCCGGGGTTCCTTTGGGACAAGGCCGGTTCTGTACTGATTGTGGGGTTTCCCCTGTACCTGGCGACTTCAAGGTCTGTCTCTCCTGCTCCCAGCAGACTGTTGCGCGGTTGTCTGAGATGCCCCTGCTGGCCTCTTCCCCTGTGACCTTGCCTACTCCCTCTCTCTCACATTCGGCTCAGGTGGTGGCACATGCTTCCAGGGGATGCCCAACCTGATTTTGCTTCTAGATTGGCCGATCTGGAGAGGCAGATGGGTGGTTATGAGCCGCGCAAGGCTATTGGCAAGACACGGCATTTGATTGATAATTCCTATGTTTGCCCCATGACTTCTGAAGCGCTGGAAGACATTGTTGGTTATTCCTCGGAGGGGGAATTATTTTCTGAATCTGAATCTGAGGATCAGAATAGGTCTTTTGATAAGCCAAGGTCTGGGTCCAGGCCTTGGGATGCAGCTGATACTGACAGGCTTCTTGCCCATTTGTTCCTGGTGCCTAAAAGCTGGGACAAGAGGTATCCCTTTCCCATGGATACCGCTAAATTATGGTGTACCCCACCTGAGGTCAAGGCACCAATTCTGGGACTGTCTCATACCTCTGTGCTGCACTCACCTGATACTACCACCTTAAAAGATGTGGAAGACCGGCGCATTGATCAGCTGGCTACACATGGTTTTGCCTGTGCGGGATCTGCACTGCGTCCAGTGTGTGCATCTGCTATTACTACTGTGGCTATCAGAAGATTGATCAGAAGTGCCTTAGAAGGTGGTTCTGCGGCTTTGGGCAGAGATGTTTTTAACTGGCTTATGTATTGTGAGGAATTTACTTCTTATGTCCTTGCTGCCCTAGAGGATGCCATTAGAATGTGTGCCAGAACCTCTGCCCTGCTGGTTGCCTTACGACGCTGTTTGGCTGCGCCAATGGATGGCTGATATTGCTGCTAAGAAGGCTCTTACGGGGGCCCCTTTTAAAGGTCTACGCTTTTTTGGAGAACGTCTGGATTCTCTTTGCCAAGGAAGGCAAGCTGCCTCAGCGCAAGAAGCCACTCAGGCCCTTTCGGGGGTCCAGGGTTGGTCTTTCCCCCTTTTATTTCCCCAGAAGAGGAAGGGGAACTTCACCTGCGGGAGGCTGTGGTGAGTCATGGGGCAGAGGCAGAGGACGTGGTAGACTCGGTCCTTCCTGGGGTGCTAAGCCAAAATCCTCTCCCGAACCTCCGTAGGCATGAAGGGACACCCTCACCCATCCGGGTGGGGGGACGGCTTCGGCTTTTTGCTCACATCTGGAGATGTCTTGTCTCAGACCGGTGGATTCAGGAGGTAGTCTCCTCCGGTTACAAGATAGAGTTTATAGCCTGGCCACCCCCAAGATTCACATAATCATGGATGGCTCAGGACCCTCTCTCAGCTCAGTGTCTGTGCTTGGCTGTCCAAAATCTACTGGAATTGGGGGTCATTTGCCCGGTCCCTCCGTGGGAAAGGGGCAGGGGCTATTATTCCAATCTTTTCACTGTTCCAAAAAAGGATGGATTAGTCAGGCCTATCCTGGATTTAAAGTTCCTCAACAAATTTGTCAGATTCAGGCACTTTCGCATGGAGACTCTGCGTTCTGCCATAAATTCCCTTCGTCCAGGGGACTTCCTGGCCTCTATAGACATCAAAGATGCTTAGCTTCATGTGCCAATTTTTGCAGGCCATCAAAAATTTCTCAGGTTTGCAGTGCAAGACCAGCATTACCAGTTTGTGGCTCTGCCATTCGGTCTTACCTTGGCTCCCAGGGTGTTTTCCAAGGTGCTGGCAGGAGTTATGGCTCTGTTGAGATCTCAGGGTATTCACATTCTTCCTTATCTGGACGACATTCTTGTAGTTTCCCAAACTTTGCAACAAGCAGAGTTGGATGTTCAGAAGGTGGTATCCACTCTGGAAATGTTTGGTTGGGTGATCAATCTTCCCAAATCCTCCCTGTCTCCTTCCTGGGCATGACTCTGGATACCTCTCAGGCCAAGGTCTTTCTCCCTCAGCTGAAGATAGAGGGTCTTCAGGCAGAAACACAGCTCCTTCTGTCTTGCTCTCATCCGTCCATCAGGCAGGCAATGCATTTGGTGGGTCTGATGGTGTCCAGCTTCGCGGCTTTCCCTTACGCTCAGTTTCACATGAGGCCTCTCCAGGTTCATCTCTTGTCAGTATGGGATCGGGACCCTGGGTCCCTGGATCAGGTATTTGTTCTGTCACCTATGGTCAGGAGGTCTCTGTCATGGTGGCTGGACCCAAGGAATCTGCTAGTGGGCAGATCCGTTCTGACTCCCTGCTGGGAGGTGGTCACCAAGGATGCCAGCCTGACAGGTTGGGGGGGCTTTTGGAGGTCCCTGAAATTCCAGGGGCAGTGGGGTCCTCAGGAGGCCCATGCCCCAATCAACATTCTGGAACTGAGGTCAGTGAGGTTAGTGCTTTATCAGCTGACCATGCACCTTCGGGGTTTTGTGGTTCAGATCCGCTCAGACAACAAGACAGTGGTTGCTTACATCAATCATCAGGGAGGAACCAGGAGCAAGAGGGCTCTCAAGGAAGTATCCCTGATTCTGTCCTGGGCAGAGGACAATGTTCCCTGCATCTCAGCCGTGTACATTCCGGGAGTAGAGAATCTGGAAGCAGAGCAGGGGGGCCTCTCGCATGGGTGAGTGGTCCCTCAGCAACAGGGTGTTTCACTCTCTGTGTCTCCGTTGGGGCCAGCCGGATGTGGATCTCTTTGCGTCACGCCACAATCACAAGCTTCCAACCTTTGTATCCCTGTCACAGGATCCACTGGCCCTGGCAGTGGATGCTCTGGCAATGTCCTGGGAGAGCTTTCAGATCCTTTATGTTTTTCCTCCGTTTCCTCTGCTGGGCAAGGTGTTGTGCAAAATAGCCCAGGAGGGAGTTCCATTCTGGTGGCCCCGTGTTGGTCAAGAAGAATTTGGTTCGCAGATATCGCACAGTTGGCAGTAGTTCAGTTCGTCCAGCCCTGGTGCCAGACCTGCTCACTCAGGGGCGGCTCCGTCACCCCAATTTACAAACGCTGGCTTTGATGGCCTGGCTGCTGAAACCTCCATCTTGATGGAAAAGGGATTGCCGGCCTCTGTAGTTAATACCATGATCAGAGCTAGGAAGAAGTCTTCCTCTACCATTTTCTACAGGGTTTTGGCGTGCTTACATTGACTGGTGTGAGTCTAGGTCACTTCCATGTCGAGTGATCTCTATTCCCAGGATATTGGAATTCTTACAAAATGGCTTGGACATGGGTTTTCAGCTTAGAACTCTGAAAGGTCATGTTTCTGCTCTGGCTGTTTTCTTCCAGAGATCTTTTGCACAGCATCATCTGGTTAAGACTTTCTTTCAAGGTGTTACTCATTTGCGTCCTCCGCACAAGCCCATGTTACCTGTTTGGGATTTGAACCTGGTTTTGTCTGCCATGCAAGGGTCTCCCATAGAACCCTTGCAGGAGGCGGCTTTATCCACTCTCACTGTCAAGGTAGCTTTTTTGGTGGCTATTACCTCAGTCAGGCGTGTTTCTGAATTGGCTGCGCTTTTCATCAAGCCTCCTTATTTTGAAAGACACCAGGACAAGGTGGTGTTTCGCTTTAAAACTGACTTTCTGCCTAAGGTTGTGTCTGCTTTTCATCTCAATCAGGACATTGTGTTGCCTTCTTTGTGCCCTAACCCTAGTAACCCCAAGGAAAGGGTGTTACACTCTCTTGATGTTGTTAGGGCTGTGAAATTCTATTTGGTGGCTACTGAACCCTTCAGGAAGACTGATGCTTTCTTTGTGGTTCCATCTGGCCCTAAGAAGGGCCAGGCTCCTGCTAAATCTACTATCAGCAAATGGATCCGTCAGGCTGTGATTCAGGCCTACTCTGCTATGGGGCAGAATCCTCCCTTCCGCCTTACTGCTCATTCCACTCGTGCTATTGGTGCCTCTTGGGCCTTTCAGCACCAGGCTTCTGTTGAACAAGTTTGCAAGGCTGCAACTTGGTCTTCTGTTCATACTTTTTCTAAGTTTTACAAGGTTGATGTTAAAGTGGGCCAACACCCAGGGGTGATCGGCCCGGGAATCTATAAGATTCCCGGGCCGATCACCTCACACACCGCGGGACATCCAAGATCGGTATGTCCCGCGGGGTGAAACCCCCCAAAACCCCGAAAAATCCTTACCTCTCCAGCCGCTGCTTCCGCCGCTGCCGCCTCTCTCGCGCTCCTCTAGACGTGCCCGCGCCGGCCGTCTCTGAATGGCCGGCGCGGGCGCGCACACGTCAAGAGTGACGCGCGGGAGGCGGCGGCGGGCGTGATCCCTTGTCCGTCGACGGACGTCACTTGTCCGTCGGCGGGCGTTGGACAGCGCACTCACGTGGGAGCGTGGAGAGGTGAGTTTTCGGGGTGTTTGGGGGGGTTTCAGGCAGCGGGGCACCCCAAATCGGGGTGCCCCGGGGAAGTGGACCGATACCCAGGATAGTCAAAATCCTGGGTGTTGGTCCACTTTAAGGCCTCAGCTGATGCTGCTTTTGGCTGCAAAGTTCTGCAGGCGGCAGTGGTTTAGACTGCTTGCTGTTGCTTTTGGGGATCCCACCCTACCTTACGGACACTGCTATTGGATGTCCCATGTGTAAGGATATCTTTCGGAATGGGACGGGATGTACACTAAGAATAACACAATTCTGTAATTACTCACCTGTAGAATTGATATTATGAGTGTACATCCCGTCCCGTTCCGCCCCACCCTTGTTGTTCTTGTTACCTCTTTATGGTGATTGTTGATTATTTCTCCCGGCTTTTGTTAACTGCTTTTTAAATACTGGGGTTCTGTAGGAGGTGCCTCGGTATATATAGGCCGGGAGGGGCCACTTTTTCTGCTCTGCAGCCACGTGACATCTGAAGATTAATAACCCATGAGTAAGGATATCTTTTGGAAAGGGACGGATGTACACTCATAATATCAATTCTACAGGTAAGTAATCACAGAATTGTATTTTTAGAAACTTTTTTGACTTTTTATATTTTTATGCAGAGTTGTCATTACAGGTCTGGGACAAAAGTGTTAATGTCACAGTGTTAAAACAATGTAATTCCATGTGTTTTCGCTTTGTTACTGGTGGATATGTGTTCACACAGCCTCTATGCTATAGCGATCAGATTTAGAGTGCCTACGCTCTGTGAGTGTCCTTTTTAGATAAGTATGGTGTGGAGCGCTGAAAGTCGGTCGCACTGAGCTGGCGCGACCTTTCGCTCCCTGCAGCGCTGTACTGGTATTAGAGCGCCCAACATACATCACATTTATCAATGTGGGATTGGTTACTAGAGCGACTGAGGCTCTCTGTTACAGCACCCGATACCCACTTACAGCGTCTACCAGCAGTTGCTCTGAGCACCGCTATACAGACGCTCATCTGCCGATACCTGCCATTAGTAATGAATCAGCCTCCATGTCAGTTGAATCCAGGCAGATACTGGGAGAGGAAGCTGCAAAATGGCCGCTACCTTTCTTTTCCAACTATGCCAGGCTGTTGGTCTAGTTTAAATATACATATTTTTAAGTAATTAGAGTTGCTGTTCTTTTAGGTCTCGTGATTTTCCGACTTCTTTTCTACTTTCATCGCCCATCCTCCTCAATCTCCCTCCAATCCTAGCATGCTGCACTTAGACATACAGCTGAACAAGATTGTGTTTGGAAGGGGGGTGGTCCCCAGCCAGCCCAAGTCATCCCTGTAACCCATCCCCCTTTAAGCTTTTCAGCCAGTCAATGAATGTGCATGAAAGGTGGGGCTATAGCATTGCAGGGGCAGATTATGGACAGGGGTGGACTTTCACTATCCCAGGTTTGTTCTTCCTGTCTGGGGCATACCGATATGGCATTTTCTGCGGTGTCTCCACCAGATTGCCCATAAACTCACCTTTCCTTTGTACCCAGAGTGCATGCATGGGCCACCAACCAATCATTGATGCCTTTGCTTTGCCGCTCTAAGCTCAAAACAGTAACCCGCACCTCCAGCTCCCAGGCTTTTCTGAATGGCTGGCGCGGGTACGCACAAATAGAGGTGAGTGGAGATGCTGCCGTGGCCCATGCATGTGCTGTGAGCTTGCTGGAAAGGTGAGTTTTGCAGCAATCACTAGGGATTTTACACTTTGGGCCAACCCGAATCGGGAGACCACTGGCGCTTCTAATCTAGGCTGGTGGTTGCTCCTGGAGGAGAAAGTCCACAAACTTACTGGCATATTCAGTGAGCTCCCCACACCCAGATATAATAGGACATCCCAGAGAGGTCCACCCGGCGTCTGTGGACTTTAGGCAATATATATATATTGTAAGTATGACTGGCAGATCTACAGTAAGGAAGTGAAACTCACTTGTATTAATGATACCTTGTTGAGTATAGCATCAAACTTCTGTTTGAATACAGCAGTGGCATCTGATGGTAGATATATGTAATACTGAACACTTGACAATTGGTGTAAGATCTCATATATATATTTATCCGTGTCCATGGTAAGGGTCCTGCTGGCACCGCTGCCCCCACTGCTTCCTCTGTCAGGTCCATATGCTGGTACCGCTACCCAGGGGCGTAGCTAGGGGGGAGCAGGGTGGGGGCACGTGCCCCTGGTGCAGCAGGTCAGGGGGGCACCAAAGGGAGGCCTGAGCTCAGGTAGGGGCACCATTTCGAATCTTTGCCCTGGGTAATAGAAAGTCTAGCTCTGGCCCTGCCGCTACCTCTGCTTGTGACCGGGTAGACAGAGATTTACTGAAGCAGGTTCTCAGATGTAGGCAGAGAGACAAATACTGACTTTTTTTCCAGAGAGGTTTATCTTTTGTTATTGGCAACTGTGCACCAAGATACACAAGAAGTGAAGTGGGAATTGAGTCCTGAACACAGAACACTGCTGCAATGGCTGCTGCTCACTTATGCTTATACATAAGTAAGCTTCCCATGCGTATACATACCAGCAGCAGTGTTCACTTCTCACTTCTGTCCTCTTGTAGATCTTGGTGTACAGATATAACAGCAGACTGGAGGTAGCGAAAAATGGTTAAATAAAACACATATTTGCTAACATAAAAAAAAAAAATAATAGTTCAGATCAACACTATTATTTTGGCACACAATAATCCACACTTTTAAAAATTCTTTTGAAAGTGGACTTTCTCTTAAGGAAGGATGTTCAACATTATTAAAGCGGACCTCCAGTCAAAAAAAGAAAGTTTAGTAAATTGCTTCCTCTCTTCTGATCAGTGGCATACGCGGTATAAGAGGGGTTAACCTCATGCAGATGTTGTGTAATGGCATAAAGAGTATTCACTCTTGAATAATATGGAGGTGGCCATCTTGCCACAAACCTGATAGTCCTGCTTACACATGAGAATTAGGGGGGGGGGGGCTGTGCCAGCAGCAATTCACACCATTCACATGTTTAAGAGTTCAAAATCGGCCTGCTATTCCAAAAATCTGCATGCTGTTAATCCCTCTCAATAAACTTATTTCACTGATTGTCAGAGGGGGGCTTTAGGGGTGTTATTTACTAAGCTTTAATTTTTTTTGACTGGAGGTCTGCTTTAGGGAGGCCTAAAAAATGATCTCTGCAATGCCTTGAAAACATTAGATATTTCAAAAAAACTTCAAAACAAAAAAACTTAAAGCGGACCAAAACCCACTGAACTTAGAAACATAGAAGGTTGACGGCAGAAGGAGACCATACGGTCCATCTAGTCTGCCCTTATGTGTATACTGTATGTACTCTTTATCTTAGGATAGATGTGTGCTTATCCCAGGCATGTTTAAATTCAGTGACTGTTGATTTTTCAACTACCTCTGCTGCAAGCATCTACTACTCTTTCTGTAAAATAATATTTTCTAACATTGCTCCTGATACTCCCCCCGACTAGCTTCAGGTTGTGCCCCCTTGTTCTATCAATAAGTTTCTTCTTAAAGTGGACCGTCACCCATGGGTGATCGGCCCGGGAATCTATAAGATTCCCGGGCCGATCACCCCCCTCACCGCGGGACATCCGAGATCGGGATGTCCCGCGGTGAGGGACCCCCCCCAAAACCCCAAAAGAACTCACCTGATCGGCTGCCGCCGCCGCCTCCCGCGCACTCCTCTAGCCGTGCTAGTCAAAATCCTGGGTGTTGGTCCACTTTAAAAACACTTCCCTCCTGAACCTTATTCAATCCTTTCACATATTTAAAGGTCTCCATCATGTCCCCCCTCTCCCTTCTTTCCTCCAGACTGTACAAATTAAGTTCTTTAAGTCTCTCCTGATAAGTTTAAGTCTCTCCTGTGAAATACATTTGGCCAAAGCCCCTGCCGATATTCCCTTTTAGGGTATAGAACTAGAAATGGATATTTTCATTTTTTAAATTGTCGTTTTTTTGCTGTCCCTCGTGAGATGGCAGGTGATCAGTCACTGCATTAGTGTGTCATTGAGATCATTGACACTCACACTACAGTGGCAATTAATAGAGGAGTCAGAGCTTTATAGTTAAAACAGGCCCATTATCAGGGATTAGAGTGAAGCAGGAGCAGTGAAAGTTGGCAAAAGGCGCTCTTCGTAAGGAGAGCAATTCAGGGAATGCTATTTAAAAATGTGGGTTTTGGTCTGCTTTAACCCTTTTGGTGCCAAGCACGTAACACCTACGTGCTGGCTTGGCTGGGCCTTAAGTGCCAAGCCCGTAGGTGTTACGTGCTTGACTTTCCTCGCTTCTAGTTTAAAAAATAAAAATCAAAAATACTCACCTGACCCCTTGTTGGATCCGGCCGGGTCTCCTCTTTAATTTGGTGCCATCCGATCCCCCGTGGGGGGTCGGATGGCTCCAGGAGAGCCCCCGGAATAGGCCGCCCCCCCCCGCTTCTGCAGCAGCAGCTGCTAACTGTAAAAAAAAAAAAAAAATAAAAATGACATTCACTTACCTGTGTGTGCGCTGGCTCCCGCTGTCCCTCCTCTTCACCTGGGGGGCCTCCGATCCCCCCCCAGGACTTACCGTTCTTCAGGAGAGAGCCTGGGAGGCTCTCTCCTCTCTTCTTCAAGATGGCGGCCGCCATCTTGCCTCTAAGCCCCGCCCCCTTGGGGGCGGGGCTTATGACGTCATCCCGGTCCCGATCACCGGCTTCAGCTTTCTCAGCTTCTCAGATGCCGGTGATCGGTGCCCTGGAAGGAGGTGACAGGAGATCCTCTGATCTCCTGCCTTCTCCTTCTCTGGATGCCGATCACCGGCATCTGTCAGCTGAGCGGCGAGGGACAAGAGCTTGCAATCGAAGGTAAGTACAGTAAAAAAAAATTTTTTTTTTTTCTAATAAAATACTTTTTATTATTGTGTGGTGTTTTTTTTTCACATTAACCCTTTGTGAGCTGGTAAGGGGTCCATGAGACCCCTTATACCAGTTCACAAGGCTGGGGGGGTGGCAAGTCACCTGCCCTAGCGGGTGGCTTGCCATTAACCCCCGCACCCCCATTACCTGCCTCCCCAAAGGCCAGGGGGGGGCAGAAGAGCCCGGGCCCACATAGGCTATGTGGGCTCGTAGGCTGCAGGGTGGGGGGGCCACCAAAGCTGGCCCCCCCACTCTGTGCCTACAAGCCCCCATAGCTGGTCCCGGGCTGGTTACTTTGGGTAAGGGGGACCCCACGTCATTTTTTTTTTTGGATTTTTAAGGGTTTTTAACCCTTAAAAATCCAAAAAAAAATGGGGTCTCCCTCCCCGGGAAGGGGGACCCTATGTCATTTTTTTTTTTGAATTAACCATTTGTCATCCAGCAGCTATAAAAGGCTTCTGGGCAGGAAAGGGTGTCTACCTATACATATGTGGTATCGCTGTAACCGGGAGAAATTGGGGTTTCTCACGCAATAAGATTTTATTGACAAACTTACATTTTTTATTACAAAAAACTCGACAAATTGTAAAAAAATATATTTTTTTTAATTTTTTTCACACATTTCACCCAAAAATGTTGAGAATACACCTAAAAAATACAAACAAGACATTTCATGTTAAAGCCCAGACTCTGTTGAAAAAAACAATATATAATTTTCCTGGGAAATCCCTGGAAATCCTTTCAAAAATGACAGTTGAACATGTGTAGCGCGAAACAGTCAAACTCAGTCTGGCAACAGGGAGTGGCAAATGCTGCAGGTAGGCTGGCAGCGAAAGGGTTAACCCTTCTAGTGAGTCTCACATATCTGATTTTAAACCCCCACAGAAAAAAAAGTATGAAAGTTAAAAACTCACCTGACCCCTCGTCGGATTGGGCCGGGTCTTCTCTTCACCCAGGGGGCATCCGATCCCCCCCCCAGGGCTCTTTTTTCTTCTGGAGAGCACCCGAAATAGCGCCCCCCCGCTTCGCCCTCTCCCTCACTTCCTGTGTCGACGGCTGCTAGCCCTGCCCTTTGTGGGCGGGATGGGTGATGTCATTGATGACTCGGCACCTGTCACCCATCAGCCGGTCAACCCAAGAAGCTCAGTCGCTCCGGGTGCTCAGAGGAGGAAGGTTGGAGGGGGGCGAGATGCCTCTGATCTCTGCCCCCCCAGCCCTCCTCCACCGAGCACTCGAGAGCTGTCATTGGAGCATCGTGGGACAGGATCGGGACATTGGAGGTGAGTAGAGAAAAAAAAAATGTCATTTTTTTATTGTCTGTGTGTTTATTTTTACTGTCAACCCCTTGTGAACTGGTAAGGGATCCCTGAGACCCCTATACCAGTTCACAAGGCTGGGGGCTGGCAAGTCACCTGTGGCTAGCGGGTGATTTGCCATTACTCCCCGGCACCCACAATTACCTGCCTCCCCAAAGCCCGGGGGGGGGGGGGGCAGAAGAGCCAGGCCAACGGAGCTTGTAGCCGGCAGGACGGGGGGCCATCAAAGCTGGCCCCTGCGACCTGTTCCTACAAGCCTCCATAGCTGGTCCCGGGCTGGTTATGATGGGTAAGGGGGACCCCACGTCATTTTTGGGGATTTTTAAGGTGTTTTAACCCTTAAAATTCCCCAAAAATGGGTTCCCCCAAGGAGGGGGGACGCTATGTAGTTTTTTTTAAAATTAACCCCTTATGTTTATAGTGTGGATATTAGTTGTATTTTATTTTTAAATGTTATAAAGTGCTCTTTTCAGTTTGGGGGGTCTCCTGGGCAACAATGGTGGGGGCTACCGATACATATGTGGTACCGTTGTAATCGGGTGAAATGGGGCTTTCACATGCAATATGGTTTTCAATGATAAAACAAATGTTTTATTTAAAATAAAGGAGACAATTGTCTAAAAAATATTTTTTTATTTATGTTTTTGTTTTTTTACGCAAAAATATAAAAAAAAAACAGTAGAAAAATTACAAACAAGACATTTCATGTGAAAGCCTAAACTCTGCTGCAAAAAAAATATATATATAATTTTCCTGGAAATTCCGGCAAAAATCACGGTTAAACATGGTGCAAAATGGGGAAAAATAACCTGTCAACAGAGGGTGACAAAACTTCAAGTAGGCTGGCAATTACTTGTTTTTTATTCAGCTTTTTTAGCCTGGTACACCTAGAAAGCTTGAGGCGTGTACTTCCAAAGAATATATCGTTTGTGGGGGGTATTTCAAATGTAAAGGGTTGTTTTTCTGGAAAAACTGCAAGGTGTATTTTATCTGAAAATCTCCTAAAGCTCTGTTTCAGTTTGGGGGAGTCTCCTGGGCAGGAAAGGGTGTCTACCTATACATATGTGGTACCGCTGTAACCGGGAGAAATTAGGGTTTCACATGCAATAAAATTTTATTGACAAACTTACCGTACATTTTTTTATTACAAAAAACACTACAAATTGCAAATTTTACAAATTTTGCACATATTTCACCCAAATGCATTGCGAATACACTAAAAAAAAGGCCATACAAGACATTTCATGTTGAAGCCCAGACTGGGAAATCCCTTCAAAAATCAAGGTTTTGCAAAAATCAAGGTTTGCGTGTAGCGCAAAATAGTGAAACGTGGTCTTGCACTTAAAGGGTTAAACATGATCATCATACTGATTATGGTATTTGGTTTTACTTTAACATTGGCTGGCCTTTATCAGCTGGTAAGTCCTGGATCCTGTGCACCAGCAATACATCTTATCGGCTGCTAAATCAAAGACTTATGCCATAGCATTTTTCCACTCCTCTGTGCTATTTGCTTTTGGACACTGATGGCTCATCTGCACCCTTAGGCACCTAACCTTTCCCTGTCTGACCCCTCACCTCTGCAGCTCCTAGCACCCATCCACCTGTAGTTTTTTGCCTTTTAAGTTTCTGCTTGTCTGTGTTTTTTAAGTTTGGAAAAAACAGCACCCTATGGGAAATGCTAAACAAATGGCAAATCATTCTGCATAGCCCATACAGTGCTATTGTTTCTAAAAAAATATCCTTACCAGAAAAATGATGTACCTCATCTCTATAAATGTCAACACCACAGGGGTAGGTGATTTTTAAGAAAATCGTACATAAATGTTTTTTAGAATATTTTGTGTGTTTAAACCGGACCTTCAGCATCATTTACTGAAAAACCCAAACCCTTAAAAAACTATTACCCAGCATCTAAAATGATTATATTTTAAGTTTTTAGTCGCTTCTTTCCCCCGCTGGGCTTTAACTCTGGTCAGGACTCTAGGATATGGGCTCCGCCATCTTGACTCAGAAGCATCACATATTGAGGAGAGGAGAGAGGTGAAAAGCAAAGGGGGCAGGTTATAGCTATGCTTTGGACAGAGCAGAGCTTGGGGCAGGAAAGGGACAGCAATCCCAGAATGCAGAGCAGCATAGTCAGACAGACAGGCAGCCTGAAGCTGCGTGGGCCACCATCATGGATGTTAAAAGGCAGGGGCGGGCTGGCCATAGGGCATACCGGGCAAAATCCCGGTAGGCCGATGGCAGGGAAGGCTGCGACCCAGTGAATGACAGGATGTGAGAGGGTGGGTGGCGGCCGTTCTGCCAGTCACTGCTGCTCCCCGGCCGCCACCCAGACTAATGTAGTGGTGCGACCAGAAATGGGGAGGAATGGCGGCAGAGCGGCGATACCTGACAGGCCACGGTCAAGGCCGGAGGCGATTACACATCTTGTCATTTGGATGGCGCCGCCCCAGCTGTAGAGTGGGAACACCCCCCTGCGGATAATGGCAGCGTCCGGGGGCGTTCCCTTCTCTATGTTGCTGGCGTGAACATGGCGGACAGGTGGCCTGAGGTAGCTGGAGATCGGCGGTATCGGGCTCGGGAGGCCCCAGAACCAGGCTGGAAGGATATGCAGGCGTGGCTGGAGAGATAGCCGGTGATTCTATATCCGGGCCAGTGTGCTAAGCGTGTGTGTTTCTGTGTCTCTCTCTCTTTGTGTCTCTGTCTTTGTGTGTGTATTTCTGTGTGTGTCTCTCTTTGTGTGTGTGTATTTCTGTGTGTCTCTCTCTTTATGTGTGTATTTCTGTATGTGTCTCTCTTTGTGTGTGTATTTCTGTGTGTCTCTCTCTTTGTGTGTGTGTTTCTGTGTGTCTCTCTTTGTGTGTGTGTGTTTCTGTGTGTCTCTCTCTTTGTGTTTTGTGTGTGTGTTTCTGTGTGTCTCTCTCTTTGTGTTTTGTGTCTGTCTTTGTGTGTGTATATTTCTTTGTGTCCGTCTTTGTGTGTGTGTGTGTGTGTGTGTGTGTGTGTGTGTGTGTTTCTGTGTGTCTCTCTCTTTGTGTGTGTGTGTGTTTCTGTGTGTCTCTCTCTTTGTGTTTTGTGTCTGTCTTTGTGTGTGTATTTCTGTGTGTCTCTCTCTTTGTGTGTGTGTTTCTGTGTGTCTCTCTCTTTGTGTTTTGTGTCTGTCTTTGTGTGTGTATATTTCTTTGTGTCTGTCTTTGTGTGTGTGTGTTTCTGTGTCTCTCTCTTTGTGTGTTTCTGTGTGTCTCTCTCTTTGTGTGTGTGTTTCTGTGTGTCTCTCTCTTTGTGTTTTGTGTCTGTCTTTGTGTGTGTATATTTCTGTGTGTCTCTCACTCTTTGTGTGTGTATATTTCTGTGTCTCTCTCTCTTTGTGTGTGTTTCTGTGTGTGTCTCTCTTTGTGTGTGTGTATTTCTGTGTGTCTCTCTTTTTGTGTTTTGTGTCTCTGTGTGTGTGTGTGTGTGTGTGTGTGTGTGTGTGTGTGTATTTCTGTGTCTCTCTCTCTCTTTGTGTGTGTGTGTATTTCTGTGTGTCTTACTCTTTGTGTGTGTGTATTTCTGTGTGTCTCTCTCTTTGTGTTTTGTGTCTCTCTTTGTGTGTGTGTGTGTGTGTGTGTGTGTGTGTGTGTGTGTGTGTTTCTGTGTGTCTCTCTTTGTGTGTGTGTGTGTGTGTGTGTGTGTGTGTGTGTGTTTCTGTGTGTCTCATTCTGTGTCTTTGAGGCCGATTCATCAATAGCGCCAGGTAGCGACAGATGAGCGACTGAAGTATGGCGCTATGAGCGCCGCTAGCGTCAGCCGCGGGCGGTAGCGATTCGCTATAGCAGGCCTCCTCAGTCGCTACCTGCCGTTGTTGGGAACAACGCCTACATTGCTGAATATGATGTTGGCCCTCAGCTTTGTAGGCGCTGTCAGTCAGTGTGACCACGCTATTCTACACAGCGCCTGCGCTTAGCTTTGCTGTGTCCTGGCCATCCAGTACCTTCAGAATAAAACACATTGCCACATGTTTTTTTAATTTTTTGAGTTTTTATTTTGTGTTGAAAAGGAAATTAAATTAAACCAGATATTAGAATATAAATGCAAAATAAAACATAATTAAACACATAGCCACATTTTAAATTATTTTATTTATTTTTTAAAGAAAAAGGAAATACAATTAAACCACCAATGAGAAAGAAAATGAAAATAAAAACAGAAATGAGAAAGAAAAAGGAAAATAGAAAAAGAAAATAAAAACATAAATGCGAAAGAAAAGGAAAATAGAAAAAGAAAATAAAAACAGAAATGAGAAAGAAAAGGAAAATAGAAAATGACAATAAAAACAGAAATGAGAAAGAAAAGGAAAAGAAAAGGAAAATAGAAAAAGAAAATAAAAACATAAATGAGAAAGAAAAGGAAAATAGAAAAAGAAAATAAAAACAGAAATGAGAAAGAAAAGGAAAATAGAAAAAGAAAATAAAAACAGAAATGAGAAAGAAAAGGAAAATAGAAAATGACAATAAAAACAGAAATGAGAAAGAAAAGGAAAAGAAAAGGAAAATAGAAAAAGAAAATAAAAACATAAATGAGAAAGAAAAGGAAAATAGAAAAAGAAAATAAAAACAGAAATGAGAAAGAAAAGGAAAATAGAAAATGACAATAAAAACAGAAATGAGAAAGAAAAGGAAAATAGAAAATGACAATAAAAACATAAATGAGAAAGAAAAGGAAAATAGAAAAGGAAAATAAAAACAGAAATGAGAAAGAAAAGGAAAATAGAAAATGACAATAAAAACAGAAATGAGAAAGAAAAGGAAAATAGAAAAGGAAAATAAAAACAGAAATGAGAAAGAAAAGGAAAATAGAAAATGACAATAAAAACAGAAATGAGAAAGAAAAGGAAAATAGAAAAGGAAAATAAAAACAGAACAGAGAAATAAAAGGAAAATGGAAAAGGGAAATAAAAACAGAACTCAGAAAGAAAATGAAAATTAAAATAGGAAGTAGAATGCAAAGGAAACTTTCATCAGAATTAAACACATAGCCACATGTATCTATATATAGTAGATTTTATTTTTAAAATCTACAAAAATTTAAAAAGGAACAGAAGAGAAAAGGAAATTCAAAATTCAAACAGAAAGGAAAAAGCAAAGTAAAGGGAAATAAAGTTTTTAAAGTGCCAAATAGGGATCACGGTGCATGTCTTTGTGCCTGAAAAAATAAGAAAAGTGCAGTTAGTATAGATCTTTAAAGTAGTATTGTTGTTGCAAATAAAAAAATGCATTACTTGATAACCAACATTGGCGTCTTACACCCCCCTTAGAGTGGTTTGGGTCATCTTACACCCCCCTTAGAGTGGTTTGGGTCATCTTACACCCCCCTTAGAGTGGTTGGGATCATCTTACACCCCCCTTAGAGTGGTTGGGATCATCTTAAAACCCCCCTTAGAGTGGTTTGGGTCATCTTACACCCCCCCTTAGAGTGGTTGGGATCATCTTACACCCCCCTTAGAGTGGTTTGGGTCATCTTACACCCCCCTTAGAGTGGTTGGGATCATCTTACACCCCCCTTAGAGTGGTTTGGGTCATCTTACACCCCCCTTAGAGTGGTTGGGATCATCTTACACCCCCCTTAGAGTGGTTTGGGTCATCTTACACCCCCCCTTAGAGTGGTTTGGGTCATCTTACACCCCCCCTTAGAGTGGTTGGGATCATCTTACACCCCCCTTAGAGTGGTTTGGGTCATCTTACACCCCCCCTTAGAGTGGTTTGGGTCATCTTACACCCCCCTTAGAGTGGTTTGGGTCATCTTACACCCCCCTTAGAGTGGTTGGGATCATCTTAAACCCCCCCTTAGAGTGGTTGGGATCATCTTAAACCCCCCCTTAGAGTGGTTGGGATCATCTTACACCCCCCTTAGAGTGGTTTGGGTCATCTTACACCCCCCTTAGAGTGGTTGGGATCATCTTACACCCCCCTTAGAGTGGTTTGGGTCATCTTACACCCCCCCTTAGAGTGGTTTGGGTCATCTTACACCCCCCCTTAGAGTGGTTGGGATCATCTTACACCCCCCTTAGAGTGGTTTGGGTCATCTTACACCCCCCCTTAGAGTGGTTTGGGTCATCTTACACCCCCCTTAGAGTGGTTTGGGTCATCTTAAACCCCCCCTTAGAGTGGTTGGGATCATCTTAAACCCCCCCTTAGAGTGGTTGGGATCATCTTACACCCCCCTTAGTGTTTTTTTGGGCTCTTTTTGATGGTAGTTCAAATACATTTAGCCAGTAGTGCAGTACTTGCATTATAGTGAAGGGTAGTTAGTTTACCGCAAAAAAAGAAGTGATCATCCTTTCCCTTAGCTCATCGCCAGTCTGGGTGTCCTCACTTCTTGCTGCGGGCATGTTGGGGATTTCTGGCACCAGTGCTGTCTCCTCGGGGGCTTGGATTCGGTGGCAAATACATATATTGTGTAGCACACAGCAGGCAAGGATGATCTTGGAGACCTTCTGTGGGCTGTAGAGCATCTCTCCTCCTGGCCGTGCCAAACAGAGAAAGCGTGCTTTCAGCAGGCCGATGGTTCTTTCCACAATGCTTCTGGTCTTGCGATGCGCTGCATTGTAGCGTTCATGGGCAGAGGTCCGTGGGTTCCTGACCGGAGTCATGACCCACGTTCTCTGCCCATATCCCTTATCCGCTGTAGAAAAAACACAAGGAGAGAGACAGCAATTAGTACTAGTACATGTTTTTTTGTGGTTGTTTGGTTAAATTTGGCTTACTAGGCCACATATTTGCAAAATACATTGACATGGTTAATTTATTACCCAGTAGCCAGCCAGCTGGCATTTCGTTGTTATCAAACTTCCAGCACAGGACTGTCCGCTGCAAGACGTAAGAATCGTGGCATGAGCCGGGGAACCCCGATCTCACCGCCCGCAGCCTCATGTCTGGGTCACAGACAACCATAACATTAATAGAATGGAACTGCTTCCGGTTTCTGTAGGACAGCTCCTGTGCACGGGGAGGGCGGAAAGGGATATGTGTACCATCAACGCACCCTAGCACATTCGGGATCCCTCCCATCAGATAGAAAGCATGTTTTATTTTGGCAACCTCTTCCTCATCCTCAGGAAACTTGATGTAAATTGGGATTAAATCACAAATTGCCAGAACTACCTGGATTAGTATGCGGCTCATAGTAGCCTGGCTTATCCCGCTGAGGAGGGCGGAGGTTGCCTGGAAGGTCCCTCGTGCCAAAATATTGAGAGTGGCACACAGGCGTACTATGCCTGGAATGGAATGAGTGCGTTTGGTGGATGGCTCGATTTTGTGCTTAATCTGATCATATAGGGACTGTAGTGCAGCACGATTCAGACGGAAGCGGCTCCTGATCTGCTCGTCACTTAAGTCCCATACTGAAAGGCGGATTGCAAAGGAGCGGGGTGCCCTAAGCCTCACAACACCCCGCTCCCTTTCCTCCTGCTCTTTCAGCATACACATACATCCATCCACCCAGACACCATACATGACCCTCTTATCCATCACACACACTAAAGATATATACAAAACCAAAAAAAAACAAAATAAACCACAAACACACAACACACACACAAACAATCACACTCCACACACACCCGCTACAATGCAGCTCACCACAAAACCAGAACTATAGTGGTCCAAACCACCAGCCTGCTGAAAACCAGCTTTCTAAGTTAGGCACAACCAAGAGGGGAGTTGCTGCACAGCCCACAAAAGGCCCCAAAATCAAGCCTCACTTGCTGTATGCTACACAATATTTGCAGATGCCACCAAAAACAAGCTCCTAAAGAAACAGCACTGATGTCAGAAATCACCCAACAAGCCACAGAGAGTGAGGACAGAAACCAGACAGAGGCTCAAATGAGCTAAGGGAAGCGAGCACAGCACCACACCACAGCCTTTGCCACAGTGTAAGAATAGCATAAGCTTGAAAATTCCTTCAATTTATACTTCTCTTTCAAAAGGGACAGGTCCGCTTTGCCGCCTTTTGCGTCGCTCTGCTATTTCCGGGCGCCAATTAGCCGACCCAGGTGTGCGTAAAACAGAGTGCGCACGCGCACGCTAGTAGCGCTACTAGCGTACTTGAGCCGAAACTTGCGTGCATTAACGGACATGGCCCAAAAATCAGTGGTGGCCCAATGAAAGGTAAGCTGCTGTTTTTTTAAATAGCCGTTAGGCTAACCACATGTCACAAGGGTTTGAGATACATCAGTCCATTGTTGTATTTGGGTGTGTGTTGTTTGGTTAATGAGGTCTGTAATGAGTTAATTGGCTAACACACATGCTTCAGTCAGTGCAGTGGAGGTGTGCCTAGAAGGAACTGGGCTGTATGTGTGAATCAATTAAGTGGCCTGCTTTTGGATTGGCTGTTAGAGCACATAAAACCTGGCCAAGCCTAAGAGATTGCGATGCCATTCTGTAGTCTGCATGCGTGCTTGTTGGGTGTGTATTTGTGTGTGTGTGCAGCTACAGGATGGAGCCAAATTCAGGACATCTGCCGGCCACAGCAGGCCCAAGTAGGAGTTTGGTGGGTGCTGTGCGCAGACCTCCCTTACGGAAAAGGGCCCAGCCTGAAGGTGGGGCAGCACCCCAGGCTAAGCGCCCAGGTGCCAAGAGGGAGCCTGAATTTAATTTGGCTGAGAATAATCATCTTGTGCGCCTTACACTTGCTAAATGGGAGCTGATATTTGGCTCCCAAAGCAAGTCCATAGGCAAACAAGAAAGAAGCAAACTGTGGGATGCCATTGGTGTGGAGCTTAGTAGCACTGCTCAACACCCACGTAGTGGCCCATCCTGCAGGAAACGCTTCTACACTTTGCGAGGGGCCCTTATGAAAAAGATGAATCACGATCTTGATGTGGACAGTGGGATCATCCAGGCTCCAAAGAGTACCTACAGGCCGTATGAGGAGATGCTGAAGGCCAAAATCCCACTGGCTCGGCTGCAGGGTGTGGATCCTGGGGATGACACCACAGGTTGGACTGAAGGTACATATTTTCTGCCTTTTGTACAAACCTAATGTTAATGTATGTGATTTGCATTTTTTCATTCTGACCAACTAACAGTAGGACCTGTGAAGTATTACATTAGAGCTCAAACATTTGTTACTTTTATGTCTGTTGCTTTCTGCATAGGTGCACATGCTGCTGTCCGGGATGTGCCTCAGGACACCCAAGCTCCTGCCCTTCCAGCAACCTCAAGGCTACCCCAGTCTGCCATTGAAGGTATTTACCCCTAATTTTGGTGCTGGTTGTTTGGGGAACAAATGGGTGTGGGAGCAGCTCAAACAATCGAGTTTTGCACTGTTGAGTATTAATAATATGGGCCTGCGGCCTAATTTCACGCCCACTGTAACACTCACAGCAACTAACTAACAAGGCCCTAACATGTGTAGATATGTTTGAAGCCAGAGATGTGTAGCCATATATCGGCATATCAATGTGGGAGCCACACTGGCCTTGATTAGTGAATATTAGTGAAAGAGCTGCTCACACACACCTTAATGCATGTTGTATTTTTGCACGCACATTAACTATGGCTCAATGTTGGCTTCATTTTTGCCTAGCTCCCATGCCCTTGGCCCCAGCATCTCCTCCGGATCCCACCTACTCTTTGGATGTCGGTAAGTGCATGTGTCCACCTTGCTTGATCCACTTTTACCCAAGTGCATGTGTCTCATTCCTCTTTTTTCTTGGTAGGCCAAGTGACTGGTTCATCTTTGGACCCCACTTCCGATGTTGCCGGTCAACAGGACCCTGTTGGTGTGTAGAGCAATACATAATGTATCCTTTATGCTGTTTATGTTACACTGGTTCAATTTGGTTAGTCTACTAAGCTACATGTTTGCTTGGTAAACTTGAAGATGCCTCTTGGGAGTGCTTGTTGCCTCCCCAGGGTCAGTCTATTAGTTATTGGAATGATAGCAATGTATTTTGGCGGACATATTTTTTGCCAAACATTCCCCGTAGTAGTTTGCTGAATATTTAGAGACATTCCTTGTGTTTTTTAGTTGACCCGAATATCGGAAGTGGCTGTCCAGAAAGGGCCCCTCAAGTTCAGGCTGCCAGAGATGAGGGTAAGTTGTTTTGCCTTGCTCTAGTCTGTATTTTGGCTCTACTTTTGTTGCACTTGCTTCTGGCAACTTGTGTGTCCACATGTATTTTCAAGGTGCAAGCTCGAGTGAGGACCCCACTCAAGACATCTGGGATATTGCAGCGAAACCTCGAGCCTACCTGTGCCGGAGGACACGCAGGTAACATGGCTGATGTAGACGACCTCGAACCACATTGGCATCTTCGTGGGTAGTGGATGAAGCAACATGTCACATTTCCTTTCATTGTGGTTTTTGCAGGAGGCGGAACCAGAACCCCAAGCTGGGACCTCTTCCCAAGTCCCATGTGGCCAAGCTTCCGAGGCTCAGACAAGGGTAAGTTGTATAGTGACTGTTTAGGGTATTTATTCTGAGGGGCATACCTGCATTGGTTCTGTTTGACTAAAATGTTGTTTTCTATTTGTTTAGCCTCAAACCACAGCAAGAGGAGGTGTGGCACCAACCAGTGCTGATTTCTATCAGCTAGGGGTCCGGATGCTGGAGGACTACAGTCGCCAACAGCCGCGTGATGGAACTAATGAGCGCATTGCGGCGTTGGAAAATCAGGTGCTGATGTGTCAGCAACAAAATGAGGCCCTGCAGCGCCAGATGGACCAGTTGCTCCGAAACCAACACCAGAACCAGGAACTTGGTCGGCTGGCAAATCTAATGGAGCAATCTCTCCAGCGCCAGGAACAATCTCTCCAGCGCCAGGAAGAATCGATACAGCGCCAGGAAGAATGTCTCCAGCGGCAGGACCAAACTTTGTTGTTGCTACAACAGCTCATACAACAGCAGTCTATATTTTTTACTGCACTGTTGTCCCCCAACACCGCCCCTAGCAATGACTCCCAACCTCCCCGGCCACCCAGCCAAGAATATTAATTTTGTTTTGTTTGGTTTTTGTAAATATATTTGCTTCACCCACCTCTAAATTGTGTGTTTCCTAAGACCTAGCTAATAACACAGTCAGGGATGAGTATCTTGACCTACATATGTCAATGTATTGGTCAATTTAGGCCACACATTTGAGACCATAGCTTACTATGGTTAACACATGAAATGGCTCCAAAGGTATGGCTAAATTGACACACAAATGGGTTTTGAGACAGTTAAACTATGCTTTGCAATGCAACACACTGTAATGATGGTACTCAAAAAATTTATTAACCAAACATGGCCAACAGGGCCAACATTGCCCAACAACGGGCATCAAGAGCCCAGCCTTCCCCCCACCCTAACGACGCCGCCGGCGCCTCTTCTTGGCCAGCAGCATCAGCTTCAGGAGCCGGATCTCCCGCCACAGTCTGCGATGCTGGTTTTCACAAGCTGTAGAGATGTAGAAACAACAATTTAGTAATAAATTGGATGTGACCTCAACAGACACAGATGTAGCAATGTAATGTCAGTGTGTCCAATTAGGTGACACTCACATTAACATTGTTGACCACTGTGTGCTTATTGGTTAACATGATATGAGTACTATTGACTGGCAGGAATGTGAACAACACATTCCAAGCATACATTTACTCTTAAAGTGTACCAACACCCACCGGTGATCGGCCCGGAAATCTATCAGATTCCCTGCCCGATCACCTCCCTCCCCGCGGGACATCCGAGATCGGGATGTCCCTGGGGCTGAAACCCCCCCCAAACCCCGAAATACCTACCTCAGTTTCGGTGGGGCAGTGCCGCCGGGCCCTCCCTGGCGCCCCTCTAGACGTGTGCGTGCCTGCGCCGGCCGTCTGTGAATGGCCGGCGCAGGCACGCGCGCGTAAAAAGGGGCGCGGGGGAGGCGGAGGAGGAGCCAATTTGCCGTGGCTTGTACGTTGGCTGGAGTCAAAGTGAGTTCAGGGGGTTGTCACACAGTGGTGACGATCAGGGGTGCCCCACCGTAGTGGAACAACACCCAGGAAAGTCAAAATCCTGGTTGTTGTTCCAGTTTAACTCTTGGGAAGCCAAGAAGGTATAAGTCCCAGTGTGTCCATTTTTGTGTTTAGTCACAGCCAAACATCAGGGCCTAAGTCCTAACGAGTACACGAGTTTGCCCTATAATGTTAGAGGTCCAGACCTAATAGGGCCCATTTGGTTGTGTCTAACGCAAAAATAGTCTCTATGTGGCCTAATGAAGAATGTGAGCCAACAATCAAGCATGCAAACAGGCATGTTGGATTATTGTACAAACACATTGAATCGAGATGTGTGTGAAATTAACACATAGGTAAATTTAAAATGTCTGCAGATGTGACTATAAGACATAGGTTTCACAAGTCTTTAGGCATATAAAGTGGGATGTACTCACCATCGCAGCTGTGGCGGGGGCCCATGTTGCTGGCCGTCCCTGGAGCTGGGGTGGGGAGGAGGGTCTCTGGCTCCGTCTGCGTCGCAACATCTGTCAACAGAAAGCAAAAGACAAAAACACAATTAGTGGGCAAATGACACCTGACTATTTGACATCCATCTGGTTATTGAGTCTGAAAATGCAAAGGCTTGCATGTTTACATACAGGTTGTCCTAAATTAGCATATTTCCTGGACCATGAGTTAATGTCAATTTGTTAGGCTTTACACATGTATCCCTAAAGAGAATGTGCAAATAACATAGACAGTGCTATGTAAAGGAATCTTTAGCAGTTGTTTGGCTAATGTTAATAGTGGGCCACATGTTGGAGCGGGAACAACTTAACCCAAGAAAACAAATTAGAACACCCATCATGGTGTGGGCAGAAACATAGGGGTGGTTGACAGTTGGCTAGCACTGTAGTGGGGTTTGTGAGGTTAGGGTACCTTATCAAACCAGCTGTGACAATGGACCAGGAAACATGTGTCTGTTACAAGTGGGCCTATACACAGGATTGCAGCAAATCTGGGTTTGGGTCCGCTTTGGCAGAGCAACACAATTTGCATGAGACAACGTACTCCGCGCCCGCTGCCTTCCACACATCACTCCTCGAGTGTGTGCGCACGCGCAGCCCATTTGGAAAAAGAGCGCAGGCGCACACACATCTAGAGTGTCACACAGGAGGCTGGGACGGTGGCTTGGGCAACCCCAAAAGAGGTAAGGAGTTAGTGGGGTTTTTTTGGTGGGGGGGGCCCTGGGTGAGGGATGTGATTTGTCCTGGAACCTTCCAGAAACCAAGCACCATCAATGTTTGGGGGTACACTTTAATGAATGTCATAACATTGGGAATGTGATGGCTAACCACAAACACTTACCATGACTATGCCCGTGGAGAATCCTACGCCAAAACGCCATGGAGGTGCCGCCTATATGATGCCCTGCAAATTAGAGAGGAATGGCAAGGGCTAAGGACAAATTGCAAGATGAAACCTGTCACAGACTAACAATTAAAAAATGTACACTCACCAGGGGATGAAGCGCCACTTGAAGCCCAGGGAGGGCTCTGAGGAGGAGGCGGGGAGCCTCGGCTCCTCACACTCTGGTCAGAAGATCCACCAGGCAAAGGGCCACCCTCCTCCCTCTCACTCCCTGCTTGAGAGTGGCCCCTTGCCTGGTGAGAGTCCTCAGACTCAGAGTGTGAGGAGCTGAGGCTTGATCCAGCCAGCCCCCCAGCAGCACACTCCTCTGGGGCGTCATCCCCTTCCTCCCCTGGGTCCTCTAAATAGGACCCGCGGGAGGGACCCTCCCCCGATGACTCCCCCGAGTCCGCCTGCCTGGTTCGGGGGAGGAATCCCTTCCCACGTTTCCCCAGGGGAGGACGCTTATCTGTGTGGAGGGGGTGAAAGAAAATAATTAATCTAAAGAGCACAAATGGACACAGCTTAGCAGATCATTCTGCACAAAGGGTAAACAGAACATAAGCTTTAACTTACCTGATGCGTAGGCATCATATAGGCGGTACACGCCTTCAGGGTCCCGGCGCTTGAAATCCGACCACTTCTGTTGAATGGAGCGGATGGTCAGCTCGGTGTTGAAGCGCCGGGACACTGTGGCCTTCACCTCCATGGCTATGCGTTTTTTGCCTCCACGGGCATAGTCATATTCGGCCACGCAGAAGTCCTATGAAAAATGAAAAAACAAACTAAAATCAATACATGACATCAGAACACTGTCATAAACAGTTATACAGAGACCAGATCAAAGTGGACCCACACCCAGGATTATCAGTATTCTGGGTTTGTGTGCACTTTGGTGGGCCACACCAATTGTGGGTGGTCCGCTGTCTGCAACCCCCTTGGAAGGCCACAAATACACCACTGAGGACACTCCCACGTCACTCCGCAAGCCAAACACAGCGCTCCGCGCCGCTGTGGTATGCACATACAAGGCCGTTGGGACGTGCATACCAGCTCAGCTGGGTCTGCACGGCAAAGTACGCATGTGGCGTTTGACTCTAACAGGGAGTGCGCCTGCACCCAAAATTACAATATGTCTGGCGCAGGGGTACACCCTGCTAGAGGTAAGCGCAATAGGCATCCACAGCTAACGCATGCACAGATGGGACGGGACTGAGGTAATTTTTAGGGCCCTCCAGGGGGGGGCATCCCAGCAGGACATCCACAATGGGGATGCCCCACGGGGAGTGATCAAATTTGGTCTGAAAACAAAGAAATTTCTGACCCAATCCCCCCTGTGTGTTCTGCAAATTTTAAGCTAAAAATACAAACAAAAAAATACTCACTTTTACCACCTGGCCATTTACTCGGCTATCCACCCGGGTGCGCTTTTTCTTACTAGGCCCAGGAGGGGAAGGGGTGGGAGGGGTGCTACTTGAGGAAGGTGAGGTAGGTGGGGGAGGTGGGGGAGGGGTGGTGGGGTCAGAGTCTGAGGAGGAGCTGGGGAGGCGCATCACTCTGCGTCTGGGCATCATATTGGAAACGCTAAGGAGGAAACAGGAACCGGAAATGACCCAAGCGACATTGGGAAAAAGTTAAAAAAAAAAAAACGCTCCGCGCACCAGCAACAAGCTATTCTCAGCTATGTGCAAGCTAAGTGGCGGAAAAACTAAAATGACGCTTGAAAACAAGCTAGTGGCATAAGCGCAAGACAGTTTTACCTTAAGGTGGCGTTGAAACGCAAAGGAGGATCCCGGAACCGGATATGACGCAAGCAACTGTGCTTCAAAATTCAAACACAAACATGCGCGCAACAGGGACAAGCTAATATCAGCTATGTGCAAGCTAAGTGGCGGAAAAACATTAAAATGACGCTGCAAAACAAGCTATTGGCATAAGCGCTAGACAGTTTTACCTTAAGGTGGCGTTGAAACGCAAAGGAGGATCCCGGAACCGGATATGACGCAAGCAACTGTGCTTCAAAATTAAAAAAAAAACATGCGCGCAACAGGGACAAGCTAATATCAGCTATGTACACGCTAAGTGGCGGAAAAACATTAAAATGACGCTGCAAAACAAGCTAGGGCAAAAGGCGCCACGAATTATTAGCTTGATTTAGCAGGGGATTCTACATACTGTAATGCATAGGTCCTTCTAAAGCATACACCGTTGTGCTTAAATATACAAATCTTATTCCTTCCCAAAGTCATCACACAATCAAACTAGACAACTACCTGAAAATGTGGCACACATGAGAATGCATAACGGGTTGTTATGAGCTGGTACGACTGAATGTTAATCCTGCAATATGTGGCCAGGCACGCTCACAACTACAGTGTATTCATTAACAACGACTGGGGTCGCGGGAAGTGAATTCCTTGCAAATGGCAGAAGGGCACATGTATGAACAGCACAGCGCCGCACAACGCAGCGCAGCGAGGCACAGCGCCGCTCGCGCCGCCACATAGCGAATTAAAACAGCGACTGCACAAACACTGACCAACACAGATTCATCAAGGACAGGGCTGCCGAATAGCTTGGGCGCTGACAATTTCGAAGAGCGAACGTGACCGCCCAACCTGACAGGCTACAAAATAGCTTTACAAGCCCCGATTGTGTGGAAAACCAGCGATTTTGATGCCAATGAGTTTGGGTGGAGGAGATGCAATTCCCATGTCACTCACAACATTACATTGTGAAAAAAAAAAAAAAAAAAAAAATACATATAAATAACCAGCCAGATTCATAAAACAGATCAATATAAACATGTGTTGAATTTTGTACCAAAGAAAAAAAACCAAAAACCACTAAAAACAATCATTGCAGCGTCTGCCATTGAAATGTATGGGAGAGCGGCAGGTAGCGCCAGGTAATACGTGTCGCTGTGAAGGAATTTGCAGCGGCGCTGTTCGGGCCAGCCGGCTTCATGATGAATGCCGCGCTAGCCGTCGCTCTCGCCGGCGCTAGCCTCATTTAGCTTGATAAATGCGTCATTGTGACCGCCGCCGGGCGTACTTGAGTCGGTAGTCGCCGTTAGCTGCCGCTACCTGGCGCTCGTCAGACACTACCTGGCGCTATCGCTTGATGAATAAGGGCCTTTCTTTCTCTCTTTCTGTGTGTGAGTGGCTGTACTGAGGGATGCCCCCCAGTGGCTGTAATGGGAGATGCCGCAACATGCCTCCGCGGGATGCTCTTCACTCACTGTAATGAGGCCTGCTACTTATTGGCTGTACTGAGGAATGCCCTTCACTGCCTGTAATGGGAGATGGTGCCTCGGTGGGATGCCCCTCACTCGCTGTCATGAGGAATACCAATTACAGCCTGTAATGGGATGATCCTGCGCACTGTAATGGGGGGATTTTCGGCTCTATTTGGTATTTGGTTCAGAATATTTTCTTTCCAATTTTTGTCCTCTAAACCCTGGGCACGTGCTATGAAATGAAAAATAATATATATATGTGTGACATTAATATACTATACTGGGCCAGGAACAGTAAAGCAGGGCCGGTGTGCCCCAAAAAGTCCCGGGCCGTTTTTTAGCCCCAGTCCGCCCCTGTTAAAAGGTTTAGGAAACGTAATAGGTACAGGTAGGATGATTTTTAAAGTGGGCAATCTGTATTTACGGGGTGGGGGAAACATAATAGAAATGCTTTTATTCAGGGTGAAGCTCCGGTTTAAGTAAAAAGCTCACTCAGATGTAATCTTCAGTTCACATCCAAAGGTAAACTTGCTTCACCAGATCATGACCTGATTGTTTCCATTCTAAAAGAATGAGCGTGTTGTTTGAGCTTCATATCCGTTCCTATTATCCATTGTTATGCAGTAGTGAAGTTAGGTTTTCTTAGGATTGTAGAAAAAATATAGATGTTATTAGCTATGCTTGTGTGCCTAAACTTGCCAGGATTTGCTATTTTATATCTGATAATAAAAACAAATGATTGAAAAGAGGATGTTAGGAAGCAATGTCTTTGAACTATTGAACAACAAAAAAAGCTTTGGATTCAAACATAAACTTAAAGCACACCCAAACCTGTGCAGGCTGGCCCTGAAGTTTTTGTTTGAATGCAAAGCTTTTTCTGTTGTTTAGTAGCTCAAAGACATTGCTTCTTAATTATCCCCTTTTCAATAATGTGTTTTTGTATTATCCTGGCAATTGAAAGACATCCAGGCAGCTGACCCTTTAGACATCACTCTGGCTGTTCCGGGGCATCCCGTTTTGGCATTCCCCGTGGATCACCCAAAAAAATCACAGTTTCCAGGGCTTTGACAGCATTTTCTCAGACCGTGGACACATCACCTACTTCCCTTTAGCTGAGGTGTGTTCCAGCGCCCAGCCATTCAGATAGGCAGGGGGCAGGAGCCGGTCTCAGCTACAGGGATGCCAGGTATGCAACCATGGCCACGTGGACCGTGGTGCAGGACTGCTGGAAAGGTGAGTGATTTTGGGGGGGGGGGAGCTCACACAGTCCGGGATGCCCCAGGTGCACTTAGCCTTTTCAACTCCAGGGCCACCGGTGGCAATGATAGGTCCACTTAATGGAATTTTAGAATTCAATTTGTGCAGAATTAAATTGCTCATCTATAGCTGACACAGGTTAGCCATCTTGGAGGGGAAGGGGGATATGTCAGGTTTGCAAGGGGTGGGGAGATTTAAATTAATTAAATCAAGATCTTCATTTAGCATGTTTTCCTTGTGAGTAGATTTTGTAATCACAGTTACTCTAGGGGGGTTATTCATGAAGGGATTGCGCCGGGTAGTGCCTTGTAGCAGCAGGCAGCGTCTGGTGAACGCTGGGCGCTGTACGCAAAACCACATTTAGGAAAGCGAATCTGGTGAGCAACTCTAACAGCGCCATGTAGCGTACGATTCATCTTGACAGGTGGCTCAGCATATAGCGCCGGCACTCTAGCTTCCAGAACGCCAGGTATTTTCTGTCGCTACCCGTTGTTCTCCTATACATTTCAATGGACGTTCCTTTTCTACTGTTTAAACAGGGTTTTTTCCTCCCAAATAATTGTGTGACCTCTCCTGGCCTAGAAAAAGTCATTTTTTAAAATGTTTTTGATTTTTTTTGTTTTTTATGCAGAATTGTATTTACAGTTCTGGCGCTAAAGTGTTAATGTCACAATGTTACAACAATGCAATTCCATGGGTTTTCACTTACTGGTGGATATGTGTTCAAAAACATTTAATCACACAACTTTAATCACACAGTGTCTGGCCCACTATGCTACAGCGACCAGATTTAGAGCGCCGACGCTGTGCGTGTGTCCTTTTTTGATAAGTATGGTGTGGAGCGCTGAGAGTCGGACGCACAGAGCTGGCGCTACCTTTCGCTCCCTGCAGCGCTGTACTAGTGTTAGAGCGCCGAACATACATCACATTCATCAATGCCGGCCAGGTTACTAGAGTGTCCGAGACGCTCTGTTACAGCGCCCGATAACCGCACATGAGCGTCTACTAGCGGTTGCTCTAAATTCCGCTATACAGACAGTCATCTGTCGATGCCTGGCGTTAGTAATGTGTAAGCCTCCACGTCTTTTCAACTCCAGGACAAGCAGTGGCAGTGATAGGTCCACTTAATGGAATTTTAGAATTCAATTTGTGCAGAATTAAATCGCTCATCTATAGCTGACACAGGTTAGCCATCTTGGAGGGGAAGGGGGATATGTCAGGTTTGCAAGGGGTGGGAAGATTTAAATTCATTAAATCAAGATCTTCTTTTAGTGTGTTTTCCTTGTGAGTAGATTTTGTAATCACAGTTACTCTATGTTTATTCATACTGTAAGATGGCATCAGAGCTCTTTCTATAGCCAGCTTTTGTGTATGGGGTGGGACCTTAATCCCAGCCATCCTGATTTCCGCAATGAGTCAGAGTTAGTGGCACTGCCCATATTGCGCTCCGTCATGTGCAGGGAGCACTGCCTGTTGCTAAGAAGGAGGCACAGCATGGCACATATGGCACATATCAACAGCAGCACCATAAACGGGGGGGGGGGGGGGGGGGGGAGCTATTTGACCAAAAACTGCCCTAAGTGGCGTAATTGGATGTTGGGCATTTCAGTTTTCTCAGCATCTGTTTTCATCTTGAGTAGCTATGAGATTGCATGGTAACATTTATCCTGATTCTGTACACCAGGTGTAATTCTTAGTATTGATTTCTTTGCTGGGGGCACAGCATCATATGGTCCCATGTGCTGGGTGCAATTCTAGGAATCTGTTTCTTTTCGTTTATATGGATACCACACTTTCTCTGAACGCTGATTCATGGTGTTTGCTACTAATGTGTATGTGCATCGGGGGAACACTTGAAGACATTATTGCTTTTCATTTTGCGTAAGACAGTGACGTTTAGTAATTCTACATTTGTCTCTTTATATATGTTGAGACAACACACAGAACCTCCTATACTGTTATGTTCTCATGTTCATTCCTAATTTCGCTCATAACCTGCAAATTAAAATACAAACCCCTGCTTCCATTATTTCGTTACACATTGTATAATCATGGCGTTAAATATAGAGCAGCAGTTTTTTTTAAATAAAAAGTTATGCTGTGGGGCCTTGTCATTTATAGGTATTTATAGGTATTTACATGCCCAGCCACAAACCTGTACTATATCCAGGGTTATATTTACCATTAGTCAACCCTAGGCCTGTACAGTAAAAATAAAAAAGGGGATAAAGAAGATTTCCTTGGGGGGGGGGGGGCAGATAATTTGGGGGTTTACAAGTTTTGCCATGTGCTCTGCATATTCACTTTGGGACATTAAGGTGATTATGTGCAGATTGAGAGGGGGCAGTATATTTCTGAGTGATGGGTGCACATACCCTGCATTTTTATTTTAGGGACTGGGGGCAGTCCATGCGCAGGCCAGGGCAGCCAGGTGTGTGGTATTTTTTCTTTATACTCGTGCATAGCGACTTGACTCAACAAAAGGTAGTATGAACACCAAATGCAGACCCCAACTTTACCCTAGCCCCTCTGTCCCCCTCAGAATAGGAACCCAATGTTCTCACTTATGTATTATGTACCACTATCCTTTTTTTCTTTAACGGGTGTTGGTCCCGCAGACCCAAGATCCTTACTTTCACTATGAGAAAGGAAATGGAAAGGAAAGGAATCCCACGACTGGCGGCCAGCACGCACATGGGCCATGATGGCGTATGCTGGAATGCCCTGCCATGTAACCGTCTTGCGGCCAATTGCAGGACTTCTTTCTTGGCGCTGGCTTAAAGTGAGGGTAAGGATATTAGGTGTTCTGGGAGGGTTATGTGCAGGGGGCTCCAGCATTCTGGATGCCCCCCCAAGCTTGTTCTTATTTCCAGTCTGCGAGACCAACACCCGTTAAAGAAAAACGGGTGTTGGTCCGTTTTAGGTATTGAACCCTGACTGTTAACTCATATCTGTTCCACATCCTGACTCCTATCCACTGTACCCTGACCCTCCCTTCTATAGTGAAAGGGTGAAGAAAGCCTCTCGGCTGCCTGAGGCAAACTATAGAAAGGCACCCCCCCCTGCTTAGCAAATAGTAGACTACCAGGATATCAAGTATGATTTGTGTTTACCGCAGGGACAACCCTTTGAGCCACCAATGATTAAATATATTAAAAAACAACCTGATATCGTGCAGCAGTGCCCCTATCCCTGCTGAATCGCCGGTGAACTAGTACAGGTTCAGCAGATTGCTGCCTTCTGCTTTTTTCTAGATCATGGTTTTCCCACCTATTTTCATGGGGTAACACTTCCCATTTTGCAATCATCTGAAGTTCTACCCCTAACAAAAGCTTCCAAGTGAGTGTGGAGGGATTATAATGGCCCAACAATGCAAGCTTGTCTGATAGCAATGCATTCCTCCAATGAGGCTCTACAGCTTGTTGACTTGGCCACATGCCACAGTCTATCAGAGCTGTAGAATGTTGCCGTTCCTCATGTTCCCCCATTTTTACCCCCAGTGGATTTTATTATCACCAGAGGGGAGGTTGAATAACACAAGTGGTACTAGTACTACTGGTTGTGAAGCCATGCTCTAGATAGTGCTGCCTAATGAGAATGCCTCTCCTGGCCTCATTACAGGTGCAACCCTACCCTGACCCCACACACTCTTTCAGGATTGTAGTCTGATGCTCAACTCATCAGTACCACAATCTGATCCTACATCAGCTTATTTGTACCATCCTGTGGACTCAAACTGATACCTGAGCCTTGAAATGCCCATTTTTTTTCTAGTATAACTGTAACTGTTATTGCTATACTTGCATTGTTAACAGGTATAATACTTAGAGTAAAGATTATACAGACACCACGCACACAAACATTAAACAGAAAAATGCTTAAAAACAGCTCACTGTGTAAGGAAGTCCCAATCCTGGTATAGCATAATTGTAAGAACACAGAGCTTTGCTTGATAGGCCTTTCAACCTCAAGCGTAAGACAGCCGAATTAGAGCATTCCGAAGTGCATGCATCAAATTTTATAGCAAGTGTTCCCACCACCGAAAGGCTCAAACTCTTAACAGACGACGGAGGGTAAATGACATATATAATAAAATCCAACGTTGATCACACGCTCATCAGCTTAAGCATAAATTATTTTTACTCTAGTTGTTCCTTTAAGACTCAAAGGATGGTACATGGGAAGTCAAATCTGCTATTTCATTGTTTCCAGCAGGGGTATGGTTAAAATCCCCACAGACAAATTGAGCATGCAAGAGAAGCACAAAGAGCAATCTAGTGCAATAATGCTGAACCAAATTTATTTATATAAGACAGCTGAATTAGAGCGTCCTGAAGTGCATGCATCAAACTTTGTAGCAAGTGTTCCAACCACCGAAAGGCTCAAACTCTTACCAGATGGCGGAGGGTAAATGACATATATAATAAAATCCTACGTAAAGCATAAATTATAGCCCTACAAGCTGCTTTATAGCCCTACAACATCCTTTCACAAAGGTGATGTTTATGTTGTATAAGGCCCAGTATTATGGTTCCACTTCAGCTAATAGGATATTTATTGTGTAAGGAACCTTAGTACATATATTTGATTGTCCACAGGCTCATTCCCACAGAAACATGGGGACTGAAGAGGTCCGGATTTTGCACTGTCAGCCCTGAAGCTAACAAGGCAGTTACAACTGGCTCTCTGAATGCATTTGAGCATCTACCACTGATACTGTAGTATCATCGGTGAACACCCACTTGATGCACCCCCCTGCTGAAAATCAAGAATGGAAACGGTTCCCCTCATTTCTAGAAGCTGGGGTGTGCACTGACACAGCCCGGGAAGCGCGCTTCTGGCCCATGAAGCTGTTAGCAATAGGCACACATCTTTTTATTTTCTCGCTTACAATTCATTTTTTATTACAATTTTTTCAAAGTTAAAGTGAAAAGGTCAAGCAGTACTAGATGTCTATCTCAAATATTCCCAGCTCATCTCTTCTTTCTTTAGAGAGTTCTTTACTTGTAGGTCTGCACTCTTTTCAAATCTTTGATCTGAGCTTTAGAAAAGGGAAAATGCCAGGTTTGCAGTAGAAAATCTGTCATTTTAAATAAATATTTTAGACCATAAAATTCACCTAAGCAACTGACCTGTGGTGATTTATATATATTTTTATTTGCAGAATGTATAGAGAAATGTATTACAAACATTCATTAGAATTTAGCAAATAGTAGAAAAGGAACATTAGGCTTTTTTGCACAAGCCTGGAGATCAGGCCATTGTTGTTGCAGACTACTACCAACAGTACCACTGCGGCCTCCCCAGATAGCGAACACTGGGCAAACACAATATAAGGGTGGGCCAGAGAGTCAATTATAGATGGGTTGGGGAATCTCATGAGCAGTGCAGGTATTCAGGGTGCTCAGAAGCTGGAAGACAGGAAGGAGTAAAGTTTTTACCTGGGGGGAACCAGCAGTGAGCAACTGGCTACACCATGCGTCAGTGTGTGTGTGTGTGTGTGAGCGGTGTTGGCAGCAGCAGTGGTGGGCAGGCAGAAAGGCAAAAATCATTTACCCTGCCCGTCTGCTGCTTCGCCATTGTCTGACATTCCTGTGTGTGTGTGCGCACATGTGTTCGGAGGCAACAGCACAGGACCAGGGCTATGGAGCCCATAATGGAAGTAGTCTCCCTTCACCCTTTACATTTGCTCCATAAGACGCACACAAACAACCCCCCCACCTTTGGGTAAAAAGTGTGTCTTATGTATGTATGTGAAAAATACAGTAGTTTATCCAAGGGCACCAAGCATTAAAGGAACACAATCATGAAAAAGGTCCAATATTCTCTACATAAATATGTTGGAGGAAGAAGAATCAGGGGTGAAAGCTTTTGAATTTGCCATTATGCATTCTGCAGCTGATTGCTATTGAAATTCTTCTGCTGTTGATTGAGGTTACTGAGGCCTGAGACAGATCTGACACTAGCATTTGTAAATATCAGGCTCATAAATAAGTATCAGAGAAGAAAGGAGTTTGCGCATTACTGTTCTGTCCCCACATGAAGGCGATTGAAGGTGTAACTGATGTGACTGTGTGACTCTCCTACCTTCGTATCCAAGCAGTGGAGCAGACCGGACCGGCAGGAGCTCAGGCAGAAGTAGACAGAAGTAGATTTCAACCAGTAAGGGTTTATTCCATCCAAATACAGCAGCAAGCAGTGATATAATACTGTAGAGGCAGTAGTGATATTGATGCTGTCCTGTAAGAGTCTTTCCTGAGGTTACTGCTGGTCAAAAACTGATGCCTTCACAAGCCCAAGAGATGAGGTCCAGTCACACAGCTTTGCAGAGTAAAACTAAAATGGCTGCAGCAAGTCACATGGACCTGGTCTGTATAAAACCACACCCAGCATGCAAACTAATCCAGGCATGCAGCATACGATTCTGGCCAGCAGATGGCGACAAAAACAACACTGCATATCAACAATATGGGGAAATGACTGATAATGAATAGGACAGTTAAATAAACATGAGGAGAACAGCACAATTACCCCAGAGAAACTGACACCAGAACCGCTCTTAAAGCTACAGACACAAAGATACACAAGAAGGAAACCAGAGTGTGTTTTACGTGCCACAAACCGGGACACATAAAGAGAGACTGTACTATATGGAAAACAGAGCAAATGAGACAGTGTCCCTCTTATACTAAACAGAAAGTTTAATACACAATCTCTAATCCATATGAAGCGAATTGGAATGCTACATTTAAAGTGCCAGTTCAAGGCTGTTGCATTGACTCGGGAGAGACCAGTCACATGACAAGTGATAGAAGCTTTTTCACAGAACTTGATATAAATAACAAAGAGACTATTTAACTTGCAGATGGAAGTAAAATACATGCAGAGGGATATGGGCATGGAACCCTTGTTTGCCCCAATGATGCAAGACACAATTTAGCCATACCAGTGAAGGATGTGCTCTACATTACTGATCTAGAGGGAGGACTCTTATCTGTGAAGAGTCTGACAGCCAAAGGACTCACTGTTAATTTCCAAGGTGACGAGTGTTCTATCCTGGACGGCAAGTAGACCATAGCGAGTGTCAAGCTGGATGACCATCTATATCACCTCAACACAGTGAAGGAAAAGGTGAGACTATGCACTCATAAACACAATGACTGTATGCACATATGGCAAAGGTGTTTAGGTCACAAACACCCAGAATGCATACAAGAACTGCAAAAGAGAAATCTGACAAAGGATCTGATAGTATCCCCTTGTCCAGTTACTTATAAGTGTGAATGTTGGATCAAATCCAAAGTCATATGAGTAACACTTCCTAAAGTCAGTCAGAATAGAATGAAGTTCTTGACAAATTACAGGATTACATACCAAAGACAAGTAACAAATTTCAGAGGAAACCTGAAATAGAGCATCAAAAGACAGTCCCATACACATCAAAGCAAAATGGGGTAGCTGAAAGAAAGAACAGAACTCTGACTGAAATGATCAGAGATGTATGCTGACAGACTACCACAAAAATACTAGGGTGAGGCAGTAATGACAGCCACATATTTGCAGAACAGACTCTTTTCTAGAACAGTCAAAAAAACTCCATATGAACTGTGGCACAATAGCCTTGATTCAAAGACACATTCGTCCGGACTTCCGTAGCTGTCTGTGAAAGTTTTGGTGGGTGTTTGTAATTTTTTTGCTTTTTTTCGTCCATTTTCTACTCGCACGAACGTTTGAACTAATACGTATATGCTCTTTCAATGATCCAAAGGAAATCAGAAGTTTTACGTTATTTCGGGACCTTTTTCCCACCAAATCTGAAATGTTTCTACCATTCAGAACACTTACGTTATTGCAATGGGCTGGCGATTAATTCAGAGAGCTGATTGCCGAGGGGCCAACACCCAATAAATCCGTTTAATTTTCGATCCCCTTACGGGACCATTTTGACGTCGGAACTAGCAGGCTAGCAGCTATGGACGACTCAAGTGCATTTAAGGAGCATGAGGATCTGCATGGGCATTGAGATCGTCTGGAGGTCCGAGGCCAGATTGCACCGGCGGCGACGCATGGACATCAATGGCATGCATGACGTTGAGCTGTTCGAGCTCACCAGACTTAATTGCGCTTCCCTCCATAAGTTGTATAGTGAGCTGCGGCCATGGTTAGCCCGCACCACAAGGAAGGGGCAAGCAATTTCAGGTATGACCAAGATGCTTGGCTGCCTGCAATTTTTGGCAAATGGCTCATTCCAGAGGCTGGGTGCCCTCTCCGTGGGGATCTCCCAGCCTACGCTGAGCCGTGCCCTATCCAAGTTTTTGGAAGGCATGGCTACCATAACTCGAAAATATATTTGTTTTCCTGAGGATATGGTAGCCAGAAACGCGATTAAACTTGCATTTTATAATATTGCTGATATGGCCAACGTCATGGGTGCCATTGACTGTACCCACGTTGCCCTTGTCCCTCCGGCTGGTGACGAGTACATATACAGGCAAGTTCATTCTTCCATGTTGAGCTAACTTTTTGGTTTGTTTTATGTTGTTTTTGTTTTTTTGGGTCCCTCCTTTGAACAAATCCCTCATTTGTTTTGGTCCATCCTTGTAAATCATCCCTCATTGGATCAAGTCCCTCCTTGTAAATAATCCCTCTTTGTTACTAGTCCCTCCTTGTAATTAATCCCTATCTGTTACTAGTCCCTCCTTGTAATTAATCCATCTTTGTTACTAGTCCCTCCTTGTAATTAATCCCTCTTTGGTACTAGTCCCTCCTTGTAAATAATGCCTCTTTGTTACTAGTCCCTCCTTGTAATTAATCCCTCTTTGTTACTAGTCCCTCCTTGTAATTAATCCCTCTTTGTTACTAGTCCCACCTTGTAATTAATCCCTCTTTGGTACTAGTCCCTCCTTGTAAATAATGCCTCTTTGTTACTAGTCCCTCCTTGTAATTAATCCCTCTTTGTTACTAGTCCCTCCTTGTAATTAATCCCTCTTTGTTACTAGTCCCTCCTTGTAATTAATCCCTCTTTGTTCCTAGTCCCTCCTTGTAATTAATCCCTCTTTGGTACTAGTCCCTTGCAAATACTCCCTCCTTGCAAAGAGTGTATGTGAACCAATGGCCCCTATTTTTCACTTCTATAAATTTTCAGTTTGGGCAAAGTCAAACATTTTAAAGTGTACCTAAAATTGAACAAGTAAATCCAAACTTTAAAGGCTATAACATACATCTCCTTTTGTCCAGCACATAAATTTAATGTAGTTGTTTGGTGTTATTTGTCTTGATAAACACGTTTGACTTAGGGTGTTATAAGTGAGTGTTTGACTAATTTCCCAAGCGTTAATGATGTAATTTTTTTCACTTTTTTCCCAGGAACCGCAAAATGGGCCACTCACTGAATGTGCAAGCAGTGGTGGCCCAGGACATGCGGTTTCTTAGCATCCTCGCAGACTACCCTGGCTCATCCCATGACGCCTACATCCTTAGAAGATCAGGATTATTCCGTCGGTTTGAGTCTGGGGAATTTGCGGGTGCATGGCTCCTTGGTAAGTTGAGTCCAATTACATCATTAGATTTTCTAGGTATGGCTTGGATTTTGGTTTGATTCACCTTTCTTAAACTATGGCTTTTTCATCACCTTGGGAACATGTGAAACACGACTGTACCCATTACATTAGCAAAACAACAAAGGCTGGCAAAATGTTTGTCCTGCATTGTTTAAACTCCAAAGTGTAATTAGAGACAAATTATTAAACAGTCTTCCACCACACTTTTCTGTAAATCTGTTCTTGACTTTATCATAGGGTCTGCGCCATCCTTGCTTACATGCATTACACTTACTGAGTAGAGGTGAGCGGGATAAAGTGCATGGGCCGGCTTAGACCTGTTTGGGACTCAGACAAAGCAGAAAATGGGTAATGAAAACTTAACCCATCCAACATTGCTGAGCAGCACAGACCGAAAACAATAGCTCTTAACAGTCTGCCTGATTGGCCAGAATCCGCAATATTATTTCTCTAATTTGGCCCACCATCTATTAGATATGTTTCTTTGTCGCTTTGGCCTGTGCAATATGTATGCTCATGTTTTTGGGACAATGTCACCTAGCTTCTTAATCAGGTATTTGTTGGATTTTTTGTCTGAAATGTATGCAATAATGTTTATATTTGTTTACCTTTAATTTTTCCAGGAAATTCTGGATATCCACTCCTCCCGTGGTTGTTGACGCCTGTACTACGCCCACAGAATGCCGCACAAGAGGCCTATAATAGGGCGCACCGCAAAACCAGGGCAGTGGTGGAAAGGGCCTTTGGCCTATTGAAGACCCGATTTAGATGTTTGGACCATACCGGGGGATCCCTTCAGTATGAACCAAAAAAAGGTCATAGATATCATTATGGCCTGTGCTGCGCTGCATAATTTTGCTATCTTGCAGCGGGTCCCCCGGTATGTGGATTTTCCACCCTCTCCACCCGGCGATGACCCAGAGGACGCCTATGTTGGGCAGCACAGTGCGTCTGGCCAAGCCGTCCGTGCTAATTTAATAGCAACACATTTTGCTTAATTGTTTTCTCCTTTTTTTGTTTCTTTTGACATTGTTTGTTGTGATTGCTTTGTTCCATTTGTTGTTTTATTTTTTATTATGAACAAAACAATAATGAATTAATTACCCAAATCAACAACAATGTATTTTTCCTCTTTTTATAATATTTGTGTGTGTTTGTTTTTGTGGCTACTTTAAGTCATATTTATTAACCAAAAACCACCAGACATTAACTTGGTCAGAAACACGTTTGTTTAATTTTTTAAGGTTCAATTTTGAAAAACAGAATTGTAGGTGATGGTCACTCACATACTTAGGGGGAATACATGGACGTGAAATTGATGTCAAAACATGCCACAGACCAATTGCACACAGGCTGGATTTACTAAGTAAGGCACTCCAGGAGAAAGATAACCTTCAAAATAACATAGTAACATATGTGTGCCAAGCATTGTCAACGTTACAAATCACAGATGTTACATTTTAAAAATATGCACACAAACACGCCCTCTCCTGCTTGCCCACATTTGCTACAGGCCCAGCTTGAAAGCAGACATACCTATGCCACATCTACACCTGTTACTCAGTGGCCCACCCAAACAAGAACACCCAGTGTCCAAGTTCAGTACAATCACAGCCAGGGTCCAAGGTCTTAGTTTGCCCGGCCAGAATGTCACACAATCATGACTACAAACAGGAGGAGCCACCACAAATGTAATTATGGGCAAGGCTGCAGCGCAACAGCTTTAGTGGCTGCTTCAGTGAGGCTTGTCCTCTGGCATTGGCTAGTGGGCTAACTCAGGACTTTAATGAGCTATATGGGGGCAAATCCAAAACATACTAGCAAAGCCAGATCAAAATGCTAGATTGGTAGGGCTCACCAGACAAGTCAATACAGTGGGGATGTCGAGCAAAGATGTAGAACAGATTCAGGCCAAATACACATTAATATGGGGGATGCCCATAGAACCCAGGTTGTGGCCCTTGGGGGTGGGCCCTAACCTGGGCCTGTGTGGCATTCAGAATCTGCAACTGTTCCAAAATGTTTCTTTGGTTAGTTTGCAATTCAGCCATGCTGGACCTGAATTCTGTGGTCAAGTTGGCCATGTGGCTGTTATGGGTCCTAAATTCAGTCAGCATGGCACTTAAGGTATTACTGAGGTTATCTAATTGCCCAATAATATTCTTGTAATTTTGTTGATTTTGGCGCCGAAATAGCCGCCTCTCATGGTGCCATGCTGACTCCATCATCTGCACGCCCCTCCCCTGGGAAACTGGGCGACGTTGCTGAGTACGCCTCCCAATTCCCCGGGTTGGGGGGCGTGCAGATGATGTTGCTCTAGGACCCCCAACAGCCACATGTATGCTGGGCAAATCCTCAACAGCAGATCTGAAACTGGGGACTGGAGGGGCAGCCTCTGCATGCTGCCCACGATGTGCAGGCAGCATGCAGCCAGCTTCCCTCTGCTGCTGAGGATTTGTCAGAGAAACATTTTGGGACAGTTGCAGATTCTGGCCCAGGGGGAGATCTTCATAAGCTCCAAGGAAGGTTCCATCCTCCTCCAGCTCCTGGATTTCCTGCATCAGTGTGTGGCTCTGTTGGGGACATGTTCAGTGTGGGGAATACATATGTAACTCAGCCCAAAGAAACATGGCAAGCCACATGCATACGCAACATCATCAAAAAACACTTACCGTAGATATCGGATCCTGGGTCCGAGGCAGCACGGAAGAAGACGGCATAGTTAAAATGGCAGAGGAGTCCCCACTAGCTGAGGGATGAGGCTGGGCTGCATTAGAAGAAAACAAACAATGTAAACACACAACTATGCATTGGTGATGGTTAATAACACATATGCTTAAATCAAACATGTGGCCAAGCTGGAATGGCCACTACCACAATGGTGCAACTTGGCCTTCACTATGAATGCCATTATATTGAACATGGATTCTTAAACCAGAACAGACACATTGGTCACGTGAAGCAAAACAAACATGCAAGTAATGGCTGTTGTGTGTGTTTAAACATCCCTTATAGGCCATTAAGTTAACACACTAAGCTGGCAAATAGCAGTTACAATATGATTCTGGTGGTTACCATTGTATCTCTTAAAACATTGCATTCTTAAAGCCGTTGGGCCCCAAGCACAGCTCTAAGCAAATTGGCCAACAGAAAAAGATGTAAGTGTGGCATGTGATTGGCTAAAAATACATAGCACGCATTCATTTACTAATCTCCATACTTTCCTACTCTTCCTAAATGTTCTTAAACATCATGTATGGTCCTGCAAATTTGCACATTACCTGTCGACACACATGACACACCCTGGTCAAAGTAATCACTCCACTACAAGCCACACCCTAGGAGCATGTGTTTAGATATGCCTTGCTGGCTAATTTGACTGTTTTGTCCATTTTTAGGGACATTCACACATTACTAACCTGCTGTAATTGGCGGGTTGTCCGTGTCCTGTTGTGCCGAGTGTCCCTCTAACGCAACAGGATGTAGCAGGCCCAGCACCATCTCCTCAGCCTGGGTAAATTTCAATTTAGTGGGGAATCCTCCGCCAGTTTGTAAGCTGAAAAACATAGTATTCAGAAATAAGCTCACTGATGTATATACAAGAAGAATAGAAACCAACAAATAAGATATGTACCTGTACTGCCGCCTTTTATTCTCTTTCTTTCGTGCGGCATATTTGAGGTCCGATATTTTCCGCTGAATCTGTTCTACATCTTTGAGTTCATCCCCCGCTGCATTGACTTGTCTGGTGAGTTCAGCCAAAATCTCAGATTTGCGCTGCTTGCTAGTTGTTTTGGATTTGCTCCCATATAGCTCATCATAATATAACGTTAGCCCACTAGCCAATGCCAGAGTTTGGGACTCACCAAAATGGCCACTCAAGTGGCCTCTGAGCAATGTGCGCTCTGTTTGTGGTGGTTGTGGCTCCTCATTGTTTGCTGGCAAATGGGGTGACATTCTGGCCTGGGTGTGTGTAGGAGACATCAAGGACTGGAGGCTGGCTGCTGATCAAACTGGACTGGGAAAGGGACTGGGTGTTCGTGGCTGGGTGGCCACAGAAGTTGCAGGTGTTGATGTGGCATAGGGTAAATGCCTGCCAACCTGTGCCGGTGGGGAATGTGGGCGAGGAAGAGAGGGTCTTGAGGAGCTGGAACTGGTGCTTGTGGCTCTGTGGGCCCTTGGAGGTACTTGGCTGGGGTGACCCAGAGCTGGTGGATGGGCCACTCTTGTCCTTCGTTTGGTAGCCACGTGCGGGTGGGGAGGGGGAGCTTGCCATTGTCTTCCTTTTCGGGCTTCTGGGCCTGCTGTGCCTGCTTTTTGATCTTGGCCTTCTGGCCCTGCTGCGGCTTCTGGGCCTGGTGCGGCTTCTGGCCCTGCTGCGGCTTCTGGCCCTGGTGCGGCTTCTGGCCCTGGTGCGGCTTCTGGCCCTGCTGCGGCTTCTTGGCCTGTGTTTTGGGCCGATGCCAAGTGCCTTGGTGCCATGTGGGGGGGGGGGGGATGTGGGGCAGGGTGGGGTGGGGCTTCGAACCCTCTTACCCGTTTTTAGGGCATGAGATGTCGTAGGCTTTTGTGCCTGCATCTTGCCTTTGGCTGCTGCCGCCTCCTTTTTTTTGCCATAGCTGGTAGTTGGCTTGGGATGCTCCTTTGGCGGAGCCTTGGTTGTAGGCCTTAACTTCGCTTTGGCCTGTTGAGACCTTGTTTGTGGGCCTTCGGCATGCTCATGCCGCTTGGCTGCCTTCTTCAGCGTGGTGTTCTTGGCAGTTTGGGATGCTGCTTTTTTTGGTGCCATTTTGCTTGGACTCTCAAAGAGAATGAGCTGTGTGTCCAGGGACCTTTAAATTAGCTAGCTGGCGTGTGACGCCTACGCGTTCGCTTACGTTCGTGTAGAACCCGGAAACCGCTGGGGCATTACTTATCTGCTGCCGAGAAGAAGAAGAAAGATGGAGCCCACTATCTTCACCCGCCAACAAGAAGAGATCATCATGCTCGTAAGTGTATTTGTGCCCTTTTGGCACAACCAAAGGCACGCCACACACGTGCCAAACAGTGCGGCTAGATTCAACATTTAACTTAGCCTAGAAGTGTGTGTGTGTGTTAATGGGATTTCCTAAAATAATGTATTGTTGCCACTTATTGATACGCATTTATAATTAATTGCTATGTTTGGTTTCTGTTTTGTAGACCATGCTGGAGCTCAGGTACGACTACCTGCCCAACTCGTTGGAAAAACGCAACGTCGCCCTGGAGATCATCTCTGATATCCAACATCAGACCAACACCACCTTCACCCACACACAGATCATGCAGCATTGGTCGGACCTGAAACAACTGCACATGCCCCGGGTGCGGAGATTTTTCGCAATCTATTTCCCAAGTAAGTACATAGCGATTGCATGCAAGATGTAACTACGACAGAAGATAGCCTTTTAGTTATAATGCCTTTTCTTTGGTAGTGTTGGAAATGGATTACCGCATTCGCCGCACCCGAAGGTGCACAGGCCGACCAGTGCTGCATGATTCTGCAGCTGGGAGTGAAGGTAGTGGATCTCCAGGGCGACGGTCCTACCCCTCCTCTGTTGGGTCCTCCGACCAGCCCCTGGACCTTACAACAGAGGAGGGGCGGCACGGCGTGGGCAGGCAGTCGTACCCTGCCACGCATGCGGGAGCCTCTGGTATGTCACTCTTCATGTATATGCACACACATATACATGCTATCTCCTACCAAACTGATTCCTTTCATCTGTTTGTCTAGATGGTTCTGGAGCGGGTGAGGTAGTGGAAGAGGCAGCAGATATGACACAAGCAGAACCTGGAGAAGGTGAGTGATGTGAACCAGACTTTGCAAGATACATTTGATTACTGTGGAATTTGACATTAAAACTGACCGTATTTCCCATGTTTCTACAGGCACTTCTTCACAGCAGAGCCAGGACCCAGGACATCGTGTTGTCCCCAACGAGCCAGCTCTTGGCCACCAACCAAGTAAGTAGTCATGCCATTATTTGCATTTATGTGGTACTTGACATCAACACACAGATACATTAAGCCCTAGCCAATGGCAATATAAGACTGACCTGTGGCCACTTCCTTAGCTTAATGACTTGACAGAGTGACCTGTGGCCACTTCCTTAGCTTAATGACTTGCCAGAATTATATATGTAGCCTTTATTTATTTGTGTAACTTAAAAACATTCAATCCACAGGTGACAAACATGTATTGGTATCAAACTAATGATTTGTTCTCCATTTGTTACAGGGACCACACGGCAACAAATTTTGGAAATGAATCGGAGGGTCCTTGCGTTGGTGGCCGATATGAAGGTGATGGTTGACTCGTTGGGGACAACAGAAGAAGACGAAGAGGAGTAGAGTCCTGGGTCCTGGGCATGTTCTGCTGTACCAATGTTTTCCATTTTTTAAATTTTGACAATTTAAAAAATGTTTTTATTGTTTTTAAAAAAAAATTTAACCAGTTTTATTAGGCCAGAGAAAAACTAAAAAAAAAAAAGTTTTAAGACCCCCTCCAAAAAACATTATATAAATATTTACTAAAAAAAAAGAAACCAACGTTTCTGTGTAATTTCTTGAAACACATACATTTACAACAAACAAAGGGGCAAATACATATTTTGAGCTGAAGATTCAGATGTCCGCGAAGTGATTTGGGAAGTTTTAGGGAACTAAAATGGAAGAAGAACAGAACCGCGAAGTGATTTGGGTAGGTTTTAGGGACATAAAATGGAAGAAGAACAGAACCGCGAAGTGATTTGGGTAAGTTTAAGGGACCTAAAATGGAAGAAGAACAGAACCGCAAAGTGATTTGGGTAAGTTTTAGGGACCTAAAATGGAAGAAGAACAGAACCGCAAAGTGATTTGGGTAAGTTTTAGGGTGCGGTAAATGAAGAAGAACAGAACCGCGAAGTGATTTGGATAAGTTTTAGGGACCTAAAATGGAAGAAGAACAGAGCCGCGAAGTGATTTGGGTAAGTTTTAGGGACCTAAAATGGAAGAAGAACAGAACCGCGAAGTGATTTGGGTAAGCTGTAGGGTGCGGTAAATGAAGAAGAACAGAGCCGCGAAGTGATTTGGATAAGTTTTAGGGACCTAAAATGGAAGAAGAACGGAACCGCGAAGTGATTTGGATAAGTTTTAGGGACCTAAAATGGAAGAAGAACGGAACCGCGAAGTGATTTGGGTAAGTTTTAGGGTGCGGTAAATGAAGAAGAACAGAACCGCGAAGTGATTTGGATAAGTTTTAGGGACCTAAAATGGAAGAAGAACAGAACCGCGAAGTGATTTGGGTAAGTTTTAGGGTGCGGTAAATGAAGAAGAACAGAACCGCGAAGTGATTTGGGTAAGTTTTAGGGACCTAAAATGGAAGAAGAACAGAACCGCGAAGTGATTTGGGTAAGTTTTAAGGGTTCAAAAGGGAGACTGGAGGATAGTGCTAAGTGGTTAGGGTGAGCTTTAAGGGTTCAAAAGGGAAGCTGGAGGATAGTGCTAAGTGGTTAGGGTGAGCTTTAAGGGTTCAAAAGGGAAGCTGGAGGATAGTGCTAAGTGGTTAGGGTGAGCTTTAAGGGTTCAAAAAGGAAGCTGCAGGATAGTGTTAAGTGGTTAGGGTAAGCTTTAAGGGTTCAAAATGGAAGCTGCAGGATAGTGCTAAGTGGTTAGGGTGAGCTTTAAGGGTTCAAAAGGGAAGCTGCAGGATAGCGCTAAGTGGTTTATCTAAACATTGTAGTAGAAGTGAGGGAGTCAAATATGTAGGCGAGCACTTTTATGAGTTAAGTTTGTAGTGCGCAGGCGCAAGATCGTAAGGATTCCGTCTGGACGATTATTTTTGGTAAGAGGGAAACAGAATCTATCGGGAAACGTAAAGGATTCGTGTGAGGATACGATGGGAAAAGGGTAAAAACGAAAGGCTACTTTGTTACCTGAGAAAATGAATCAGAAAAGTCTCGATGGAAAATGACATCCTCGTACTCGTACTCTGGCATACGAAGGGACGGAAACTTTACAGAAGGTTTACAAGACATGCATAGAATCGCTCGCACATTCATACGAGAGCGGGAACATTTGAAAATAATACGACATCGGCAATAAAACGGAAGTTTTTTTTTGTCTCTCTGAATCGAGCCTAATAAGAAACCAAGTGTAAAACACCTAAGAGTTTTTTGGTGCAAAGCGTTAATCCATTCCAGAGGAAAAACGAACCAAACTCAAAAACAGAGCATTTGAAGGAATCTTTGTTGGATACAGTGACAATGTTAAAGGTTACAGAATCCTAAAACCCAAAACAAACAATGTTACCATTAGTAAGAACAGAAGAGAAAACTGACGTTAATCAGTCATCATCTGTAACTTCTGTTGAATTGAACCTACCAGTACTGAAAAGCAGACACAAGCAAGCTCAGACACTGAACCAAGTAAGTGAAAACAGAGGTAAATCACCTGTACCTCTTTCATACAAGGCAAGCACTGCCAGTACCAATGAACCTGCAATCTAGAAAGAAAGATTTCCGCTTTCGGAAGGGGAATCGAGTAAATGGATAAAGGCTACAAAGGAAGAGATAAAATCCATGCATGACACTAAAACTTGGACACTTACAGAACTACCACCTGGAAAAAAGACATGGGTTGTAAATGGACTTTTAAAGTAAAACACAATGCAGATGGTATATTGGAGCGATACAAGTAGCCAATCGATATTTTCAAAAATATGGAGAATGATAAGACTTTTGCTCCAGTAGTTAAACATACTACAATAAGGACTTTAGTGATAGTAGCCGCCACAAGGAAAATGCAGGTGAAACACTTTGATGTGTTACTACATGGCAAGTTAATGGAAGACAGCTACATGAAACATCCACCAGGGTTCAAAGATGAACAAAGGTCAGACCTAGTATGCAAACTTCAGAGGAGTATATATGGTCTAAAGCAAGACACCAGAGCATGGAATATGAAAATAAATGAAACGCTTACACATGAGGACTTTCAGGGGAGTAAAGCAGACCCCTGCTTATATACAAATACATTGGCAAACAGATGGATCTATGTGCTTATTTATGTGGAACGATATCCTGATTTGTTTTGAGCAAGAAGGGGATGGAGCAGAAATACTGCAAACCCTGAATCAGCACTCTGAGACCAAGGAACTTCCCGAACAGGGACTTCTTGAGTTACTTTATTGCCCGACTGAGGATGTGACAGCAGATATCCTTACTAAGCCCCTGACTGCTGAAAGACATTCGAGACTTACAAAGAAGATGGGTTTCCTAGACTAAGCCTCAGCTGTTGAGAAGGGGTGTTGGAGATATAATACTTTTACAACAGCTTACAGTCTCTGAAAGTGATAAATGACTTTTGTTAGGTTTATTACAGTTTGCAGATATTACAGGTTGTGATACTAGATGGCACTGTGACCAATGCGCAACTGTAGAGTTTTCTATGTAATTTACTGCTGTGTTGTTATTTGCTGCATACTGAGCTGTCCCTGACTGCTAGTTCTCTTCCTGTCTGTGTTCAAGCCACTATGTAAGGTGACATTCTCTTACTGCATTCATGCTCCAGTAAATACAAGTTCCTGTTATACAACTAATGTCTATGTGGATTATGACTTTGCTGCACCCAGCACTCACACTCTGGAACACAAACGTCAGTTCTGAAATGGAGAGGGAGTGACAAAAAGGCATATTTCCTGGAGTTAATTTTTTTAAAACGATGACTGACATTTAACTCATCAACGACACCCTATGTTAAAAAATGATGATGAAATATATCCATGACATAAATAAACATTCTGCTCCCTACATATGTCATTATATATTTACTAGAATCCTATACTAAAAATAAACTCGCTCTTTAACAAAAGCAGCCTGACAACCTTCTATATGTTAAGATGCCCAACAATACATTCCTAATGTGCATTACCCCCTTACATCTCCCTTATAAAGATAGCAATTACATGTATTATTTAACCAAGCTGTGTACTAAGCCCTGAAAGCAAATTAAAGAACTGGCGCATGCCTAATTACGGCACGGCTACACTTATTATTGTTAAGTGTACTATTAGATTTTTACTAGTACATAAACCAGATGATCCCTTTGTCAGAAGAAATTAGTTACAATTTTACAGTCTCAGGTCATGTTTGGTTAAAGGCATTCATTTCTGATGTCATGGATATCATTTCATGGTTTTATACCTTAGAAAAACGATTCATTTCTATCCTTACATGCTGAAGTACATGGAATGTGGGACTGAAAATGAGAGGACGTTCATAGGTTGAAGGCCGACACCAGCAAAAACATTTTTCATTTTTCAGTGAATAGAGTGTAGATAAGTCAGAATACATTACGTTTCTTCATGCTGTGGCCTAATTATAAAGATTGATAGGAAGCCTCTCCAATTCTTTTGTTGTGAAAGCATTTTCATCTCAAGAGAAAATTGTTTTGTGATAATTCTTTCTCTTTTCAGTAGTCAGGCATTTGTAAATAACAACACCATATAAGTAATTTTAAAGGAGCACTATCGTGAAATTTTGTAGTATTTAAAGCGCATATAAACACATTGACTAATGAGAGGAGGGGTCACTTAATAAACTCCCGCCAAGCTTGTGTTTTTTTTCTGCTGGTAGGAATACAATCCAGGGGTGACAGGTTTAGTGTATCAGGGGTAACAGAACCTGTCAACCGATTTCCTCTTTCTTCCATTAATTAAAATAAAAAACAAGCCTGGCTGCATATTTCTAGATGTCAGGTGTATAAGTGACCCCTCCTCCCTCCATCCAGCATGTTCAGGCACACCCAAGTATTTCTGTTCTCACTTTTTTCTTTTTTTAAAGTCCCACGGCTCGACGGCCCTGAAATCTCTAAGATTCTGGGGCAGCTTCATTCCCTCCCCCCGGGGCATCCAGATGGGGGATGCCCCAATGTGTGAAACCCCAGGTCCCCCAGTAAACTCACCTTTTTCCCCACTCCAATGGCGCATGCACAAGCAGTGGCCGCTCCATGCTATTCCTTTAGCAGGACCAGGCATTCGTGAATGGTCAGTGCAGGCACGCTCCCTGTTAGAGACGAAGGGGCGGCAGCGAATTCGAGCACTCTGAGAGACCGCATATGCCCCGTAGGACTGGGGAAAGGTGAGTTGGATTGGGTGACCTGGGGGTTTCACACAGTGGGACATCCCTGATTGGAGTGCCCCGCGGGCAAGGACCAAAACCCAGGCTAGTCAAAACCCTGGGTTTTGTTCCACTTTAAAATAAATGTTTCATAAATATATATATATATATATATATATATATATATATATCCAGAATAATTTAAAATTAAAGTATTTTAATTATGTTCCTTATGTCCTTAGGAGGGAGTGGAAGGGCTGAGTCATATAAGCATACTGTATGCATTGCATTAGATTGAGCTGGGATTGACTGTCAGCGTGGAGAGCTCTATTTTAGCCTACCACTAACAGAGGTTCAGGACTGAAATAGTGGTCCAAATCAGGGAGAATTTCCCAGATCAAAGAGACAGCATTGGACTGACCTGCCTAGACTGAGACCCCTAGCTGCATAAAATTATTTTAAAGTTTGAAGGGTCAATCCCAGAGATGCTAATTTTTTAATGTATTTGATGCAGGGTTTTTTTGTACTTAAAGAAGGTGCATCAAGAAATTGTATAATATTAAAAATCCATATAAACACATTGGGTAATAAGAGGAGGGGTCCCTTGTACAACCCTACTGAATAAAACTCTTACCAAGCTTGGGGTTTTCTTCTCATGGTAGGAATAAAATCCAAGGGTTATAGGTTTAGTGTATGAGAGGTGACAGAAGCTGTCATCCCTGATTTCCTCTTTCTTCCATTAAAATGAAAAAAAAAAAACAAGCCGGGCTGGATATTTATTGATGCTGGGTGTATAAGTGACTCCTCCTCCCACCAGCATATTTGTATGTTTTTTTATCACTGCTCCTTTAAAACTGACCTCCAGTCAAAAAATGAAAGACAATTTTCACTATATCCAGTCCAGGTCGTCCCAGAAGTAATGACAGTTGGGTAATACACCGCTAGGTGGCGCCTGACTGCAGGATCAAAAGCTGTCGCTCCTCCCGGCCTCCTATAAAACAGGTGCCTCTCTATGATTTCCCAGTGTTCTTCCTGCAGTCTGCTGCATAAGGATCGTATGGATACTCTCTCCTGGAATACTGCAGCTGAGCGGGGCCTCCTAGCCTGTCGGCCGCTGCATCCTTATTGCCACTGTTCCCGTGGACCCACTACTGCCTCCCAGCTTCGGCTGACCGGGACGGTGAAGGTAGGGTGAACGCCGGGGTCAGGTGCTGGCAGAGCTAGGCTTTGGGCCGCAGACCCTGCCTAAAGGGTAGCCGGCCATAGGCTGATGGTGAGCCTATTTAGGAGGGGGGAACCACTATATGCCCACGGGCTCATTCCCTCCCTGCCCCACAAGCTTTATTGTTGTATTGTGCTGGTGTTTATTGACTGGACTTGCTGTCCCTTGCGTGCTGGTGTGTTTTTTACTGACTTTTTACCTCACATATTTACCCTCCTGTGTTTTTTACTGACTTTTTACCTCACATATTTACCCTCCTGTGTTCTTTACTGACTTTTTACCTCACATATTTACCCTCCTGTGTTTTTTACTGATTTTTTATCTCACATGCTCACCCTCCTCGCTCCCTTGTCGCTCCGCTCTCTCCCCTCTCCTTTATGCTGCCGCGCTGTGAGGGGGGGGAGGACGTCGGCGCTGCACGGGCAGAGTATGTCTGGGGCTGTGGGCCCCACCGCCGGGTGTGCGCGTGCTGCCAGCCGGCCCAGGCTGCGCGAGGGCGCCGGCCTGGCGATTCTGTTGGGCTCCTCCGTGGGCCGCCTGATGTTGCGGGGCCCTCCGCCATCTTGGGGGCGGGCGTGATTTTCAGGCCGTCGGGGGGGGGCGGGGCCGCACGATGACGCTTTTCGCGTAACGGTTGTGCGGCCCGCCCCTCGAGGAATGTGTGCTGCTGGCTGATCCACGCCATCTTCTCCTCCTGCATGCTGCTGTCGTCTCTGTCGCCCCTTTGAGCGGTGTCGTGAGTCCCTCTTGACATATTGTCTTTTATGCGCTGGGCATGTGCTGTGGGATGCTTATATTTTGTTCACTTTGTGTCTTCCAGGTGGGCCCCTTGATATTAAGGGCTGTGCTTCCTCTCGGCCTCCGCCCCCCCCCCCCCCGCTCCCGCCCCCCCTCTCTCTCCAAGCCCCAGGGATCACTTAAAAGGAATAATTTCTTGCGGGCTGGCCAGATTGGGTCGTTAGTGCCTTGTACCTGTTAACATAACTCAAATCACCATAATGGAGGCTTCTGGGGATAGTGAGCTTGGGACCCCATCTGGGCGGGTGAAGCTCTGTTCCATGTGCTGTGCCCTCTGGGCGGACTCAGCACGGTTGTGTCACTTGCGCCAGAAGTGTTATCTCGGAGCATGATAGGGCGGGCGTATCTGCCCCTAGCCCGTTATTGCCTGCGGCCTCTCCAGAACCCACGTGCTTGCTCTCAGCCCCCAGCGAGGGGGAAGCCAGTAGGGGGTTCCAATCTGATTTGGCGTATCGAGTGGCCAGCCTTGAGAGACAGATCTCTCGTTCAGCTCCTAAGAAGGCCACAAGTAAGAGTCGGCATATTGAGCCGGTCTATTCTGATAATGATGGAGATGATGATAATGATCTCTTTGGAGGTGTTGGCCTTGATAGTGGGCTCGGTTCTTCCTCGGATGAGGATACATGGCTCCCTGATGATACGGAGCGGTTGCTGACTGCGATCTTTGAGACGCTGCACATTGTCCCTCCTAGAGTGGCTAAGAGGAAGCAGGGTGGATTGTTTTGGCCTGAGAGACAGAGACAAGTCTTTCCTGAGCAGGCCCTTTTTTTTTTTTTTTTTCTAACATGATTTTCAAGGAATGGGAAAGGCCTGACTAGTTACCGTTGGTGCCTAAGGGCCTGGACAGGCGGTATACCTTTCCCGAGGAGCTGGTCCGGCTATGGTCCCGTCCTCCTGAGGTGGATGTCCCCATGTCGGGTCTGTCCAACACTACGGTCATGCCTTCACCTGAAACTGCTTCCCTATGTGATCCAGCTGACAAGCGCATGCTTGGCCAAGGCCAAGAAGGCCTTGCCGGCCAAGAAGGCACTCACTAATATCCCCTTTGTGGGTCACAGGCGGTTTGGGGAGCGTCTGGACCTCCTGGTCAAGAATGGAAGACTCCCTCAGCGGCAAAAGTCTGCACCACCTTTCGGGGTTCATCTGCCTATCGCTCCTTCGAGGAGGAAGAGGCTCTTTATTTTCAGGTGCTCTCAGAGATTCCTGGTGACGAGGTAGGTCCCGCCGCTGACCCAATCCCTCCTGGGGATTAAGGCCCAAGCCCCCTACCAAGGCCCTCTGGCATGAGGGAGCGCCCTCACCCATCCGGGTGACGGTACGGCTTCTGCTATTTGATCACGTCTGGAGACAGCGCGTCTCGGATCGGTGGATTCAGGAGGTGGTTTCCTCCGGTTACAAAATAGAGCTAGCAGTGTGGCCGCCCTCAAGAGTTCTTCAGTCACGGATTTCCCAGAACCCATTGATGGCACAAGGCCTGCGGTTGGCCGTCCAACACCTTCTGCTGTCAGGTGTGATTTGTCCCGTGCCTCGGCAGGAACGGGGTTAGGGCTTTTACTCCAATCTGTTCACGGTGCCCAGGAAGGATGGAACGCTGAGACCCATCCTGGACCTGGAGGGTCTCAACAGGTTTGTGTCACGCCTCCTGGCTACAACCATGGGAAGAGCTGAGCTGAGCTCCAGGTGTGGGGCGAAGTGAAGCAAAATAATCCCAAGAGCAAATAAAAAGTGCAAGGATGAATCCGAGGTCAGAGGCTGGCAGAAAACAAGCAAAGTCCACTGAGAAATTCACGTCAAAACAAGTGTAAATCCAGGTATTCAGATCAGATATTCAGGAGTCAGGGAAACAGAGTCCAGGAAGTAAGCTGATAACACAGGAATGGCTGCAGGCCAGCAGTCTTCTTAAATAGGGCTATCAATTAGAACAGGGAGGGATGAGTCAGAGTCTGGGTGAGGTCACTTCCTGTCCATTCAGACTCAGGAGACCAGGAAGTGAAATCAAGCCCAAGAGCTTAGGCTTAGACACTCTAGGCTTTTGTGTACTTCCAATGGGCTGAACACTAGGTGTCGCTGTGGAGCATGCGACAGGTGAACAGCCTGCTCTGCAACAAACACCCAGGTGAACATGTCTGCTGCTGCTTGCAGACAGTGGCCTAGCATGCATTCGATGCTTTAAAGGGCAAGGTAAGTGTGGAGACTGACATTGCCCCCCCCCCTTAAAGGACGCCTCCGGGTGGCCAACCTAGAGTGTCTTTGCTGAAAAGCTCTGATTAATCGTGGAGCATTGAGATTACTAGATGGCTCCCAGGAATCTTCCTCTGGGCCGTAACCTTTCCAACGAACAAGATACTGAATGGAGGCACCTCTCTTTCATGAATCCAGGATCTGTTCGACCTCATATTCCTCTTCACCATCCACAATAATCGGATCAGGAGGTCTATCTTGGGAATCTCTAAAAGTTCCTTTCTTTAAAAGGGACACGTGAAAAACTGGATGTATTTTCAGGCGAGTAGGTAATTGATCTTAAAAGGCCCGATAAACTTAGGACCCAACTTCTTTGAGGGAAGATGAAGCCTTAGATGAGTGGCAGAGAGCAGGACTTGATCTCCCACCGCGAAATTGGAAGCTGAAGACCGATGGGTGTCTGCTGTCCGTTTGTAACGTTCTTGGGCAGCACGAAGGGTTGTTCGGAGCATCTGATGAGTGCCAGTTAGATGAGCTCCTAAATCTGCAGCTGCCGGTACATTCACTGGAATGCAGGTATCAGGCAAGGTCTTGGCATCAAATCCATAATTTGCAGCAAATGGAGTGAGGCGGGTAGAAGAATGGACAGAGTTATTGTAAGCCAGTTCAGCTAATGGAAGTAACTGTGTCCAGTTGTCCTGCAGGGCTGAAGAATAACATTGTATGTACTGTTCCAGTGATTGATTCACCCGTTCAGTCTGCCCGTTGGTCTGAGGATGATAGGCTGATGAATGAGCCAAAGTGATATGTAAACTCCTACAGAGCGCAGTCCAGAACCGGGCGGTGAATTGGGAACCACGGTCAGACACGATCTTAGAGGGCAGGCCGTGTAAGCGGACAATTTCTTTCACAAAAACTTGTGCTAATTTCGAGGCCGAAGGAAGGCTGGGGAGAGCTATAAAATGAGCATACTTGGTTAGATAGTCTACGACCACCAAAATAGTGTTGTTGTTGTCCGAAGGTGGAAGTTCCACAATAAAGTCCATAGAAATCTGTTCCCAGGGACGTTCTGGCACCGGGAGAGGCATGAGAAGACCAGCAGGTTTGGTGGTTAGGTGTTTGTTCCGGGCACACGTCCCACAAAAGGAAACATATGATATACAGTCTGCTCTTAAGGTGGGCCACCAGAAGTGACGTTGGATCAGATGTAGCGTCTTCCTGAGCCCGAAATGGCCTGCCAAGGGGTGATCATGGAATTCGGCCAGAACCCTGGAACGTAAAGATTCAGGAACAAAAATCTTTCCTTGATGGACAAGAATTCCATCTACTCGTGATAGTTCAGATTGTAGGTTCTCTGGGATAGAATCGGATGCTCGTCGAATCTCAGCAATGAGTTCGGATTCCAGTAACAAGAAATGGTTCGGTTGCAAAATAGTGGGTTCAGCAGGTTCAGGATCTTGGTCAGAAGGATGAAGACGGGAGAGTGCATCAGGTTTGGTATTCTTGTTTCCTGGACGGTAAGATATATGAAAGGAGAATCTGGAAAAGAATAGTGACCACCTTGCCTGATGTGGCCGGAGTCTTTTTGCAGACCGTAGGTACTCCAGGTTCTTGTGGTCCGTGAGGATCAAAATTGGATGTCTGGCGGCTTCCAATAGATAACGCCATTCCTCCAGGGCAAGTTTGATAGCAAGAAGTTCTCGGTCACAAACATCGTAGTTTTGTTCTGCTGGAAAAGAAGGCTACGGGATGGAGTTCTCCTTGCTCAGATTCTCGTTTAGAGAGTACTGCTCCTACAGCATTGACGGAGGCATCTACTTCAAGTACAAAAGGGAGCTCAGGGTCGGCATGTCTCAAGATAGGGGCAGAAGTGAAACGCTCCTTGAGATGAGAGAAGGCCTCTTCAGCAGCTTTAGACCAGACAAATGGAGTATTCTTACGAGTAAGATCAGTGATTGGGCGAACTATCCATGAGAAATCTTTAATAAAACGTCTGTAAAAGTTGGCGAAGCCAATGAAACGCTGCACTTAGTTTCGATTCACGGGTTGTGGCCAGTCCAAGACGGCGGCCACCTTCTCAGGATCCATCACAATGCCGGTACTGGTGATAAGTAACCCCAAGAACTGAATTGAAGGTTGTTCAAACTGACATTTCTCCAGTTTTGCGTATAATTGATGCTCTCGAAGACGCAGAAGGACATGACGGACATGTTCCCGACGTTCCGAGAGGGAGGAAGAGAAGATTAATATATCATCCAGGTAGATGATGACGAAAATATCAAGATAATCCCTGAACACGTCATTTACAAAGTGCTGGAATGTTGCAGGGGCATTACAGAGTCCGAACGGCATGACCAGGTATTCAAAGTGGCCATAACGTGTGCGGAAGGCCGTCTTCCATTCATCACCCTGACGAATCCGGATTAAGTTGTATGCTCCCCTCAAGTCTAACTTAGTAAAGATCCGAGCGGATCCCAAACGCTGGAAGAGTTCAGAAATCAGGGGCAATGGGTATCGGTTCTTGACTGTAACCTGATTGAGGGCCTGGTAATCTATACATGGTCTCAGAGTCCCATCCTTTTTCTCCACAAAGAATATCCCTGCTCCTGCAGGTGAAGTGGAATGTCTAATAAAACCCTTAGCCAGGTTTTCATATATATATTCGCGAAGAGTTTGTAACTCTGCTTCAGACAACGGATAAATACGCCCAAAAGGAATGGCCGATCCTGGAAGAAGGTCTATCGGACAGTCATAAGAGCGATGAGGAGGTAGCCGGTCTGCCCCTTTCTTGTCAAAAACATCTTGAAACTCTCGATAAGGCAGAGGAAGAGAATCTGGTGGATTGAGGGTTACTAAAGAGAGGTTACACTCCTTCTGTCTGCAAAATTGGTTACAATAGGGAGAAAATAAAGAAACTGAACCGGAAGACCAATCAATAATGGGGTTATGTATTGTGAGCCATGGAAAACCCAGGATAACAGGGTACAAAGGAGAATGCATTAAATCAAAATGTGTCAGTCTGGGGTAGAGCAGTAGAGAGATTTAGTTTTGCGGGACACAGGTCCAGACTTGACATTGGTTCCATCGGCCAAAGTGAGAAGCAGAGGAGTAGGGCGAACTTCAAATGGAATATTATGCATCTTAGCGAACTCCAAGTCCATGAAACAACTGCAGGCACCCGAATCAATCATGGCACTAGTTTCAATCCTTCTTTCGGGAAGCTGTAAAGTAAAATGCACAGAGATGTGAGAGCCGGGCAAAGGATGTGGGGTTCCCTTAACTAGGGGTGTAGATTTCTTTATACCTGCTGGTCTGATGGGGCAGTTTGCCCGAAAATGTCCAGGGTTACCACAGTACATGCAAAGGTTAAGCCACCTCCGGCGCAGTCTCTCCTCCTGGGACAAGGAGGCCCGAATGGTTCCCAATTGCATAGGCTCGGCGCCCCCCGAATCCGACAACGAAGAGTCTGGTGCTACAGACAAGGACCGAGGAGCAAACCATTGAGCAGAGGCTGCGCGCTCTCCACGGCGTTCCTGCAGCCGGTGATCCACCTGAATGGCCGCAAGGATGAGTTCATTCAGGGTTTCAGGAGTATCAAAGTGGGCCAGTTCATCTTTAATCTGTTCAGAGAGCCCCAAGCGGAATTGATGTTTTAAAGCTGGCTCATTCCACTGAGTGTCAGAACTCCAGCAATGGAAATCAGCAACATAGTCCTCAACGGGGCGGCGACCCTGACGCAACTTGTGCAACGCTGCCTCTGCAGATCCACTCTCGAGGATTTCGGTTGGGTAGTCAATTATCCCAAGTCTTCAATCACTCCCTCGATGGTTGGGTCTTTTCTGGGCATGACGTTGGATACCTCTCTGGCCAGGATATTCCTGCCACAGCAGAAGGTGGTGGGTCTTCAGACGCAGGTGCAGGCCTTGCTGTCTTGTCAGCAACCATCTGTCCGTCTGGGGATGAAACTGTGGGCCTGATGGTGTCATGCTTCGAGGCAGTGCCCTTTGCTCAGTTCCACTTGAGACCTCTTCAGTTGAATCTGTTGACCGGTTGGGATTGGACGCAGGAGTCACTGGAACGGGAGTTTTCACTGTCTCCCCCGGCCAGGCAGTCCCTTTTATGGTTGCTGGACTCCAGAAATCTGCTGGTAGGCAAGTCATTTCTGCCTCCACGGTGAGATTGTCACCATGGACGCCAGCCTGACCGGCTGGGGAGGCTTTTGGCTGACTCAGAAGATCCAGGGTCAGTGGGGGCCACAGGAGGCCCACTTACCTATAAATATCTTGGAGTTGACAGCGATCCAGTGGTGCTTCTTCACTTGACTCCCCATCTAAGAGGTCGTGCGATTCAGGTTCGCTCGGACAATCAGAAGGCAGTCGCCTACATAAATCACCGAGGCGGGACTCGGAGTAAGCGAGCCCTCAAGGAGGTGACCCAGATTCTGACTTGGGCAGAGGAGAATGTTCCCTGCATCTCGGCGGTTTATATTCCTGGGATAGAGACCCAGGAGGCAGACTTCCTGAGCAGGTACGCCTCGCGCCTAGGGGAATGGTCTCTCAGCAACAAGATTTTTCACGCTCTTGTCTCCGCTGGGGTCAGCTTGGCATGGACCTATTTGCGTCCAGACACATTCACAAGCTCCCGAGATTCGACTCCCTGTCGAGAGATCCTCTGGCCTTTGCCACAGACGCTCTGGCAATTCCTTGGACGGAGTTCAGGCTCCTATATGCGTTCCCTCTATTTCCACTCCTGTGCCGAGTGCTGCGCAAGATAGCCCAGGAGGGGGTACCAAACATCCTGGTGGCTCCTCGCTGGCCGAGGCGGAGTTTGGTTCGCGGGCATAATTCAGATGTCAGTTGTTTTCTACGTCTTGCCCGACGATCCAGGGATTCTCACGCAGGGGTCGCTGCGGCACCCCAATTTACAGACACTGGCTTGACGGCCTGGCTATTGAAACCTCAATCCTGACATACAAGGGGCTGTCAGCCACGGTTGTTCAGACCATGATTCAGCTGCGGAAGAAGTTTTCTTCCATGATATATTATAGAGTTTGGCATGCCGTTTTTTTATTTTTTACAACACGGCTTAGACTTGGGTCTCCAGCTGAGCACCCTCAAGGGCCAGGTCTCGGCCTTAGCCATATTCTTCCAGAGATCTATTGCCAATCATAGACTGATCAAGACCTTCTTCCAAGGGGTTACCCATGTACGCCCACCGCGTAAGCCTGTATTACCAGTGTGGGACTTGAATCTGGTGCTTTCTGCTCTCCAGGGTCCCCCCTTTGAGCCCTTGTGCGATGCTGCATTGTGTTTTGCCCTAAAGGTGGTATTTTTGGTACCTATCATCTCAGTGCATTGCGTGTCAGAGCTGACCGCGATTGGTGTGAAGCCTCCTTACTTTGGACGGCATAGGGATAAGGTGGTGTTTCGCTTAAACCTGATTTTTTGCTTAAGGTCGTGTCTCCTTTTCACCTTAATGAGGAAATTGTCTAGCCTTCCTTGTGTCCAGCTCCGACTAACTCTAAGGAAAGGACCCTCCATTCCCTGGATGTGGTCAGAGTCATTTAAGTACTTCTGGTTGCGACCTTCAGGATGTCGGATTGTTTTTTTTTGTCCTCTCCGAGGGGTCTAGGAAGGGCTTGCCTTTGGCCAAGTCCACTCTCAGTAAGTGGATCAGACAGGCGGTGGTTCAAGCATATTCTGCCAAGGGAAAGGAACCCCCTTTATCGTGTTACAGCTCATTCTACTAGAGCTATTGGTGCTTCCTGGGCTTTTCAGCACCAGGTCTCTGTTGTTTGTAAGGCCGCCCCTTGGTCTTCAGTTCATACCTTTACAACGTTTTTACAAGGTTGATGTTAGGGCCTCAGCTGATGGCCGAAAAGTGCTTCAGGCGGTAGTGAAATGAACTACATGCTGTTTCGCACTGGGGATCCCACCCTAATGGACACTGCTTTTGGATTTCCCAACTGTCATTACTTCTGGGACGACCTGGACTGGATATAGTTAAAAAATACAATTCTGTGAAACTCACCTGTAGAATTGTTTTTGAGTATATCCATTCCAGGTCGTCCCACCCCGCCCTTATTCATTATATCTGGATTGCCTGTTATGGTGATTACCATTTTTATATTGGACCGTTGTCCTTAGTTTGATGGAGAGAGTGCATGCTGAAGCTATGTGAAGTAACATGGTTTCTTGGCCTCCCGGCCTGTCTCTTTTCTTACTGCTGTTTAACCACTGGGGAATCATAGAGAGACACCGGTTTTATAGGAGGCCGGGAGGAGCGACAGCTTTTGATCCTGCAGTCAGGTTCCACCTAGAGGTGGATTACCCAACTGTCATTACTTCTGGGACGACCTGGACTGGATATACTCAAAAACAATTCTACAGGTGAGTTTCACAGAATTGTATTTTTCTGTCAAATAGCAAAAAAACACAGTATTCAACTTTTATCCCATGCAGCCCATTGCTCCTAGTGCAAAGCTGCAGCTCTTTCCTGATCACTGGATCCAGGTCACCTGGTCGAGTGTCTGGTTAAGCGTGGGACTCTTTCTGTCTCTGCAATGCGGAGACACCTCTGGCCTCGTCACTGTAAGCTGGCATGCCCCAGCCCTTCATTGCAGTGAATAGAGGGGGCGTGTCAGCTCGCAGTGACTGGATGTAGCGAGCATGTAAGAACTGCAGCTGCGTACTCTGCCCTCTCTGGCAAATGGCGATGTACTCTATTTGATAGGGCTTAAAGAGTAATTCCACTTTCGATAGCATTTCTAAAAGTTTCCATTATTGTGTGTGCAAGGTGATGTCTTCAATGTGCTAAGCTTATCTGTTATTTTTCTGTATTTTCTATTTGTTTGCAACTCTGTGTTATAAAGAAAACAGTTTTCCATGGCATGGCATGTGTGTATCTTCGCTATGTACACCAAAGGGGTGATTTTGAATACATTTCATAGACTTCCTCACTCTAGCCTGTAAATCTGATTGTCTTTGGCATGGGTGACAGGTTTAACCCATTCTGCTGAAATTCAACTTTTTCAGTTTGGATGGATCTCAGTCTTGTGTTCCAGTTGAAGGGTTAATGGCAGGGTTCTCAGCTGGAGAGGTAATTAGGCTGTATAGTCTTAGCCAGAGCTGAGTTCACCTGTTACACTAAAAGAATTGTGGGACTTGTAGTCTATTGTTTTTACTCAAGGCCATGAAAACCACTCCCACTGTAGCAAAACAGAGTTTCAGGAATATTAGAATCATGGAAACAGCATGCTATTATGTAAATCACAGGTATGGGGGCACAATCCTAACACACGGGAATATTTTGCATTACAGAAGAGGAAAACAATAAGTCAGAACACCAAAAACCTTCCAAAAAGAGAGTTTTCCTTTAACTCCATGCAGATGTTATGGCATGCAGATTCTGTGCTCTTGAATTGCATGGGAGCTTCCATCTTGATTTACACCTGAGAGCCCTGCTTCTGAAAAACTCATAGAAAGCCTCTGCTCACAGCTGAGAGTTCCTAGAAACATGTTATATACATGCATTACACTGTCTGAATTCTCTGCAGCTGCCACATGATTGACATAACATAAAGAAACAAACCTAACAAGTATAAGCCACCTAAATTAAACCCTCGTGGGTTTACTGACCTGCAAGTAAACGGGCAAAAAAAAAAAGGCATTTAAAAATTACAAATCTGATCTCTCAGCAGTAACCTTTGAAAAGTATAAAGCAATAAGTAAATAATGTAAACAAATCATGAAGCTGGCAAAAGGTACCAATTTAGACATTGCCACTGCAAACAATACCCGAAGCATAATTCTTAACCTCCAGGGTCAGATGGACCTCACCCAAACTTTCATTAAGACCTCAGCTCAGTTATTTCAGCACCTCTGCTTTTGATCTTTAAAGTAGACCAAAACCCAGGATAGTTAAAAGTTTTGACTATCATGTGTTTTGTTCCTTTCCCCGGAGGCACCCTGATCGGGGGTGCCCCGCTGTGTGAAACCCCCCAGATCGCCACAGCAACTCACCTCTTCCCAGTCCCACGACGCGTCTAAGAGCAGTGGCTCTGACGGCTGCATATAAATCTGTGGAATAGCCTCCGCCATAAGCTTGTCACAGCATTAACAGGTGAGAGCTTCAAAAAAAGATTGGGTGCTTCCTAGCAGAAAATAACATTAACAGTTACCATTAGCTGTTATTAGTTATAAAAAAACATAAAAATAACTTTCCCCTACCCCGTCCCTTGGTTGAACTTGATGGACATATGTCTTTTTTTCAACCGTACTAATGATGTAACTATGAGTTAGGGAAATAAACATGTGACTAATATACTTACTATTACAGTCATATCACACCTGGACCCACCCACCTTTCCGCACTGACCACTGTACGGGAGTGGCTGAAAAGGGAGCAGCCGCAGGAAGATTTTTAAATGAGCAAATCAGTGTGCTCCCAGTGAGGAAATAGGAAGTCAGAGCTGGTAAGCCTACTTTTTTATTTTAGTTAGCTAAACTGGGCTGGGGGGCAGCAGGAACCAGAGGTAACTCGATTTAATCAAGGAAACTCTTATAATGTAACAAACGCAATTTTTTTAGATATAAAAAATGAATTAATTTTTTCTGTTTATACTAATATATTTTTACTTTTTTATTTTACCATTCATTTATTAAAAATAATGTGTTACATGTAATACACTACATTTTAGATGTTGTAATATTCACTTATTTTCTATAGGGAACTAATGTGAGTGTAAAATAATTACATTAGAAAGAATGAATTCATTTTAAAAGCTACCTCAGTCCATTGTATGCTATTCAATGAATAGATTTTCTCTACACTTGTTCTTGCAGTATGCTTGACCTGTGATGAATCCATATTAATAGAACTTTAGGGGCAGTTGAGGGTTTGTAAACAGAGACAAAACATTCTTCTTTAATATTGTTGCCTTGGAAGATACATTTGCAATTGTTTGTCTTTATTATTATGCGTGAGTCGTGTTGTATTTGTGAGGATTTCAGTGGAAGGGCAAGCTGGGGAGTCCATAGGTCTATTGTCAGTATTTACAGCCAGTGGCTTAGCAACAGCAGTAGCATCTGTCTCTGGAGGTCCACCTCTAACCCTAAATCAGGAATTCCTGTCTCTTCCCATCATCATGTGTGCATCAGATGAAAGGGACTCATGAGGAGTGTGTTTTATTGTGTGAGGCCTTTGTGTGCATGAGAAGTGTTATGAATATGTTTAATTTACTTACATGAAAACAAAGTGAAGCCTGTCTAGGCTGAATCAGGATATGACGGGCAGGCTGATTCATCACTAACGCCAGGTAGCGACAGATGAGCGCCTGTTGCAGGCATTTCAGAGCGCCTGCTAGTAGTCACTGTGCTCGGCCGTGGGACGCTAGTTCTTAGCGACTCAGTTGCTGCGCAGTAATGATGAATACATTGTGAAGAGTCGCTATTTGACCAGTACAGCGCTGTATGGGAGCGCATGTTAGCGACTGTTCAGTGCGACCGACTCACAGCATATTCATTATAAAAACAGCCTCACAAAACTCTGGCGCTGAAAAATTCTTGTTTGAAGCCCAGAGCGCTGGAGGCTGTGTGTTTAAAGTCTGTTTTTCAGCATCTATCCACTAGTAACAAAGCGACAACATATGGAATTACATTGTAACAATATTGTAACATGAACACTTTAATGCCAGACCTGTAATGTCATTTCTGCAGAAATATATTAAAAATGAAAAATTTGTGAAAAAACTGCTTTTTCAATGCCAGAAGAGGTCACAGCATTATTTGAGATTTTTTGAAAAAAGCAAAAAAAAAACAAAAACCCAGTTTAAAGAGAAGAAAATGATCGTCCATTGAAATGTATGGGAGAGCAGTGAATAACAGTTAGAAGGCAGGGTAGGGGTAAAAGTTACAGGGAGGCTAGCCCTGAACAGGCACCTCCAAACAAGTTTGCCCGGTTGGCAGATGAGGAGGATATTAGCTCAGGGATGGCACAGCTGCAGCAAGACACATCTGTCGGCTCCAGTAAGAAAGGGAGGGGAAATGGGAGAACAGGGCAGGCAAGACAGGTGCTGGTAGTGGGTGACTCTATTTTTAGGGGAACAGACAGGGCAATCTGTCACAAAGACCGGGATTGCCGAACAGTGTGTTGCCTTCCTGGGGCAAGAGAACGGCATGTAGCGGAGCGGGCTGACAGATTATTGGGAGGGGCTGGCGTGAACCCAGCGGTCATGGTGCATATTGGCACAAATGACATAGGAAGAAGTAGGTGGAAGGTCCTAAAAAATGATTTCAGGGACTTAGGCCGTAAGCTTATGGCAAGGACCTCAACTGTAATATTCTCAGAAATACTACCAGTACCAAGAGCCACACCAGAGAGGCAGCGGGAGATTAGAGAGGTAAACAGGTGGCTCAAAAATTGGAGTAAAAAGGAGGGGTTTGGGTTCTTAGAGAACTGGGCCGACTTCACAGTGGGCTACAGGTTCTTTGGCAGGGATGGGTTGCACCTCAATGGGGAGGGTGCATCTGTTCTGGGGGAGAGGATGGCTAAAAGGTTAGAGGAGTGTTTAAACTAAGCACTGGGGGGGAGGGTAAAAGCAGTTACAAAGGGGAAGTTAGGAAAGAAAATTACAGTGGGTGTAGACATGAAACTGGGGGTGGAGAGGGGGGAGGGGTTAGCACATCTAGCAGCAATAAGGGCAATATATAAAATTAATGTCATAAGCATTTGAAATGCATGCTTACAAATGCTAGAAGCTTGACTAATAAAATGGATGAACTAGAATTGATAATAACAGAAGAGCAATATGACATAGTGGGGGTAACAGAGACCTGGCTGGATGAAAGCTATGACTGGGCAGTACATCTACAGGGATACTGTGTGTTTAGGAGGGACCGTAACAAACGCAAAGGGGGTGGAGTCTGCTTAATTGTAAAATCCTCTCTACAGCCTGCTCTGCGGGAGGATATATGTGAGGGGAATGACCATGTGGAGTCTGTATGGGTAGAAATACATGGAGGGAGAAACAAAAATAAAATTCTGATGGGGGTTTGCTATAAACCTCCAGATATATTCGAATATTTAGAAAATATGATGCTAAGGCAAATAGATATAGCCGCTAAACTAAATGAGGTAGTGATTATGGGGGCCTTTAACTACCCAGATATAGACTGGGATGCTGAAACATGTGTTTTGCATAAAAGTAATAGTTTTTTATCTAAAACAAAAGATGGCTACCTTTCCCAACAAGTACAAGCTTCAACAAGGGGGAAAGCCATATTGGACCTAATACTAACCAATGTACCAGACAAAGTAATAAAGGTACAGGTTTGGGGACACCTTGGAAGCAGTGATCATAATATCATTAATTTCCAATTAGCAGTCACTAGGGTGCCTTATCAAGGAGCCACAAAAACGCGGGACTTCAAAAAGGCAAAGTTTGACCAACTTAGAGATGCCCTACACTGCATTGACTGGGAAAATGCCCTTAAAAACAAAAGCATGGACGCTAAATGGGATACTTTCAAAGGAATACTTAATTTTCATTGTGACAGATATATACCTTACAGGAATAAAAAGGTTAAGGGGGCAATAAACAACAAAAAAAAGGCATTTAAACGTTGAAGAAAATAAACAATGTAAACAACAGATAAGGGCAGCTAAGCTGGAGACAGAAAGACTGGTCTCGAAAGAGAGTAAAACTAACCCCAAATTATTCTTTAGCTACATAAACCGTAAGAGGTACAAACCTGAGGGTGTGGGCCCCTTGAAAAGTAAGGAGGGGACCCCTATAGAGGGAAATGAGGAGAAAGCTAATTTGCTTAACAACTTCTTTGCTTCTATATTCACAAAAGAATTTGACATGCCGAGTGAAATGCAGGGGAATAACCGAAACCCTCCATTAAATGTCACTAGTCTAACCAAGGAAGAAGTCCAGCACCGTCTCAAGCAGATAAAAATCGATAAATCACCGGGACCAGATGACATACATCCTCGTGTTTTAAGGGAGTTATGTACAGTAATAGACAAGCCGTTGTTTCTAATATTTGTGGATTCCATAACTACAGGGTCTGTTCCGATGGATTGTCGCTTGGCAAATGTGGTGCCAATATTCAAAAAGGGATCTAGGGGGGAACCTGGGAACTACAGACTGGTAAGCTTAACATCTGTGGTGGGCAAGCTGTTTGAAGGTTTCTTAACCCTTTAAATGCCAAGCACGTAGTTTCTACGTGGTTGCTTCTCCTACCGTTAAGTGCCAAGCACGTAGAAACTACGTGCCTGGCATTTCCCCCAAACAGTTAAAAAATAGAAAAAAAAACCCACTTACCTCTGGTATCCCCGTGAAGCTTGGGGTCCCCTCTTCCTGCGGGGGGCATCCGATCGCCCCCCCGTCGTCCTCCGTCTTCAGGAGGGGGCCCGAAACCAGCCGCCCCCCCCCCCCCGTTTCCAGCGCTGACATCGGCGCTGTAAAAAAAAACAAAAAACAAACTGTCATTTACTCACCTACGCGCCCGAGCCTTCTATCAGGTCTCCTCTTCACCAGGGGGGGTCCGAATCCCCCCCCTGGGCTGCGCAGTCTTCAGGTGAGGACCCTCTTCCGGGTCCTCACCTCTTGTAATGGCGGCGATGGCCGCCGCCGCTTAGCTCCGCCCATTGTGGGAGGAGCGGGGTGACGTCATCCCGCTCCTCCTATACCCCCTCCGAGCTCCGGCATCTGTCAGATGCCGGTGGTGATCGGAGCAGGGCGGGTGTCAGGTGAGGAGGCTCCGATCGGAGCCCCCTCGCCTGTCACCCGCCCTGCACCGATCACCACCGGCATCTGTCAGTGACAGCGGCGCGGGACAGACAGCGGCGAGGGACGCCGGATCGGAGGTGAGTACAGTGTAAAAAAAGAAAAATAAAGATTTTTTTTTCTTGTGTCTGTGTCTTATTTATTTACTAACAAAGGGTGCACCGCCCAAATCTTCCTACAAAATGTATACAACTGTGTGCTCACCCATAAAAAAGGCAATCCACAATAATTTGGAGTGGGCGTGCAAAGAACACACCAATCTCCCAAAAGAAGCACCACTACAATCAACAGTATATATTAATGATTTTATTAGTACAAAAAAACAAAGAATTAAAATACATACACCACAAGACAAATTTAAAAACAACCAGTATGGCCAAATGTATCTATATCAATGTATATGGCCCCTAAGGGCCGCTTAAATAACTGCCCTATGGGTGAATAATATTGATTATCCTAGAATAGTCATAACCCATCCTTTTTGTGCCGGCACAAAAAATCCTAACCACATGTAAATATATGTGCAAATTCATGAAACCAATACTACAAAAATATTAATAATATATATGGCAAAAATATGTGCAAAAACAGTGAATATACAATAAAAAAATATCAATATATAAAGTGCAAATACATGAAAAACACATAAACCTAAAACACTACCTAATATTGCGCAGGGAAACCCATACCAATAAGACTTTAAAGTGCAGACAATGACAATATATGATATAAATGCAAGTGCCAGCAGAGAGAAAATAAATGGTTAAATCTCACGTCATAAGATAACACCCAGGGCAACAGTCAGGCCAACCTCAGTGAAAAATGTCTGCGCACGCAGCCCCCATGCTGCTTCAAGGACAAGGGTAATGTGTGTGGAGACAGCTCTCCCTTAAATAGAGAACACCCACTAATTTGTCCCGCCCTCCAAATACATCCAAGCACAGTAATTGGCCAAATCATGCCCTCAATCTCTACTCTGAAATAGCCACCCCGCCCCCCGCACGCCCCATGCCTTAATTGATGTCAATACATGACACCTGACACCGCAGGTGTGAGCACCACCCTCCCCATCGCGCTGGAGAACACACAGCACACACTGAGGACGGCCGCCATCCCCATCCCAATCCCCACAACGAAAAGCACGCAGCTGCACACGCTACAAGGGGAGAGAAACAAAGCCACATCTCCCCGCAGGGGGGGGGGGGGGAAAGAGAGGGAAGCGGAACGCAGATCAGCTACAGTGGATCACTCCCCACCTAAAGAGGCTTAGTGTTTCAAAACATAAAAAATATATAAAATTGTACTCTTACTACTAAGCATATTTATGTAATCAATCTGTAAATCCATGAAAGTATCTACTGCATAAACATGGCCATACAGTGGTTGCACTAACAGAGTGGATCAGGGGAATTAACAACTGACTATCCACTATTACTGTCCCAATTATAATCTACAGTGTCAATACATATTTTACCATGCTAAGTGCATGTATAAACATAATTATTAATGATCTCAGTATATGCACTTAAGAAAACACAAACATTGTATACTGTCAGCAGCCACCGCTCTTGACATCTATGGTACTTTGTTTGTCTCTACTGTCATAGAGACAACGAATCACTGAGTATATAGCTGTAAGCAAAGTTGTTGTCATTGCCGAACTTGCGCTGCACAAATCCACATACATCATCACGGTTTGTTATATCACAGGAGTTGTTTCCAGTGGGTCCATGGGTTGCTCTGCTGATATTCTTACCATCAACCGGGACATTATACAATCAACGTGCTAGCCTTATATAGCCACAGTGCACAGTGCACCCAAATACCTGTGTGCAAAAGTATATATATTATTATAAATATACTTATAATATGTGTGTGTACATGTGTGAACAAATCAACTTGTTCATGTGAAAAATATAAAAAAATATAAAAAAAAAAAAAAAAAAAAAAAAAAACAACTCCTGCGATATAACAAACCGTGATGATGTATGTGGATTTGTGCAGCGCAAGTTCGGCAATGACAACAACTTTGCTTACAGCTATATACTCAGTGATTCGTTGTCTCTATGACAGTAGAGACAAACAAAGTACCATAGATGTCAAGAGCGGTGGCTGCTGACAGTATACAATGTTTGTGTTTTCTTAAGTGCATATACTGAGATCATTAATAATTATGTTTATACATGCACTTAGCATGGTAAAATATGTATTGACACTGTAGATTATAATTGGGACAGTAATAGTGGATAGTCAGTTGTTAATTCCCCTGATCCACTCTGTTAGTGCAACCACTGTATGGCCATGTTTATGCAGTAGATACTTTCATGGATTTACAGATTGATTACATAAATATGCTTAGTAGTAAGAGTACAATTTTATATATTTTTTATGTTTTGAAACACTAAGCCTCTTTAGGTGGGGAGTGATCCACTGTAGCTGATCTGCGTTCCGCTTCCCTCTCTTTCCCCCCCCCCCCCTGCGGGGAGATGTGGCTTTGTTTCTCTCCCCTTGTAGCATGTGCAGCTGCGGGCTTTTCGTTGTGGGGATTGGGATGGGGATGGCGGCCGTCCTCAGTGTGTGCTGTGTGTTCTCCAGCGCGATGGGGAGGGTGGTGCTCACACCTGCGGTGTCAGGTGTCATGTATTGACATCAATTAATGCATGGGGCGTGCGGGGGCGGGGTGGCTATTTCAGAGTAGAGATTGAGGGCATGATTTGGCCAATTACTGTGCTTGGATGTATTTGGAGGGCGGGACAAATTAGTGGGTGTTCTCTATTTAAGGGAGAGCTGTCTCCACACACATTACCCTTGTCCTTGAAGCAGCATGGGGGCTGCGTGCGCAGACATTTTTCACTGAGGTTGGCCTGACTGTTGCCCTGGGTGTTATCTTATGACGTGAGATTTAACCATTTATTTTCTCTCTGCTGGCACTTGCATTTATATCATATATTGTTATTGTCTGCACTTTAAAGTCTTATTGGTATGGGTTTCCCTGCGCAATATTAGGTAGTGTTTTAGGTTTATGTGTTTTTCATGTATTTGCACTTTATATATTGATATTTTTTTATTGTATATTCACTGTTTTTGCACATATTTTTGCCATATATATTATTAATATTTTTGTAGTATTGGTTTCATGAATTTGCACATATATTTACATGTGGTTAGGATTTTTTGTGCCGGCACAAAAAGGATGGGTTATGACTATTCTAGGATAATCAATATTATTCACCCATAGGGCAGTTATTTAAGCGGCCCTTAGGGGCCATATACATTGATATAGATACATTTGGCCATACTGGTTGTTTTTAAATTTGTCTTGTGGTGTATGTATTTTAATTCTTTGTTTTTTTGTACTAATAAAATCATTAATATATACTGTTGATTGTAGTGGTGCTTCTTTTGGGAGATTGGTGTGTTCTTTGCACGCCCACTCCAAATTATTGTGGTCTGTGTCTTATTTACTTTTAACCCCTTGTGAACTGGTAAGGGGTCCATGACCCCTATACCAGTTCACAAGGCTGGGGGGATGGCAAGCCACCTGCGCTAGCGGGTGGCTTGCCATTAACCCCTGGCACCCCCATTACCTGCCTCCCCAAAGGCCAGGGGGGGGGCAGAAGAGCCCGGGCCCTCATGGGCTATGTGGGCTCGTAGGCTGCAGGGTGGGGGGGCCACAAAAGCTGGCCCCCCCACTCTGTGCCTACAAGCCCCCATAGCTGGTCCCGGGCTGGTTACTTTGGGTAAGGGGGACCCCACGTCAATTTTTTTTTGATTTTTAAGGGTTTTTAACCCTTAAAAATCAAAAAAAAAATGGGGTGCCCCTCCCCTGGGAGGGGGGACCCTATGTCATTTTTTTTTTTGATTAACCCTTTGTGTTCTGTCATCCAGCAGCTATAAAAGGCTTCTAGCAAGTGAGCAGAAGCCAGTGATCGCCGAGGGACAGAGTGCTCCAGGATGGATGGGAGGTGAGTACAGTGTAAAAAAAAAAAAAAAATTAATAAAATATTTTTTTCTCTGCTTGTGTCTGTGTGATTATTTACTTTTAACCCCTTGTGAACTGGTAAGGGGTCCATGACCCCTATACCAGTTCACAAGGCTGGGGGGATGGCAAGCCACCTGCGCTAGTGGGTGGCTTGCCATTAACCCCCGGCACCCCCATTACCTGCCTCCCCAAAGGCCAGGGGGGGGCAGAAGAGCCCGGGCCCACATAGGCTATGTGGGCTCGTAGGCTGCAGGGTGGGGGGGCCACAAAAGCTGGCCCCCCCACTCTGTGCCTACAAGCCCCCATAGCTGGTCCCGGGCTGGTTACTTTGGGTAAGGGGGACCCCACGTCAATTTTTTTTTTTATTTTTAAGGGTTTTTAACCCTTAAAAATAAAAAAAAAAATGGGGTCTCCCTCCCCTGGGAGGGGGGACCCTATGTCATTTTTTTTCTCGATTTAACCCTTTGTAGTGTGGATGGTAGTTGTATTTTTTTTGTGAATGTTATAAAATACTTGTTTCAGTTAGAGGGGTCTCCTGGGCAGGAACAGGGGGCTACCGATAAATATGTGGTACCGTTCTAATCGGTAGAAATGGGGCTTTCACATGCAATATGATTTTCCTTTAATAAAATACATTTTTTATTTAAAATAAAGGAGTCAATTTTCTAAAAAAATTTTTTATTTATTTATTTATTTTTTTTTACTTAATAATATTGTAAAAAAAAAAAAAAAAATTTACAAACCAGACATTTCGTGTTAAAGCCTAAACTCTGCTGCAAAAAAATATATATATAATTTTCCTGAAAGTTCCAGCAAAAATGGCGCAAAACATGGCGCAAAACATGACGCAAAATGGGGAAAAATGGCCTGTCAACAGAGGGTGACAAAATCTCAAGTAGGCTGGCAATTAAAACGGTTAATAGTACCTATGCATGTTGGGTATTGTTCTGTTCGGGGGACCTTGCGCTTTCAGACTTAGCTTGTTTTTTCTGGTTTGCATATTTATATTTTAGGAAAAGGTGTTTTATATTCAGCTTTTTTATAAATTTTTTAGGGAAACCCTGCGCAACCAAAGAATTCTTTGAGGTAATAATTCCAGAAAGATGAGCCCACTAGAACAAGCTGGGTACCCTTAGAAAGCTTAACGTGTGTACTTTCAGGGAATATATGGTTTATGGGGGATATTCCAAATGTCAAGGGTTGTTTTGGTTGAAAAATCGCAAGGTGCGCACTTTGTCTGCAGAGCTGAAATTTTCAAGTAAAATTACCGTTACGCACATGCTTTACTTTGGGGTGTTTGGCAACTCTTCCCTTGACAGTAGCTATGCATGTTGGGTATTGTTCTGTTCGGGGGATGTTGCGTTTTCAGATTAAACTTGTTTTTTCTTGTTTGTATATAGTTTTTTTAGGAAAATGTGGCTTTGATTCTGCTTTTTTATCCTTTTTTTTAGGGAAACTCTTTGCAACCAAAGAATCCATTGAGGGATTACTTCCAGAAAACTATGGCCACATCAACAAGCCTGGTACGCCTAGAAAGCCTGAGGTGTGTACTTCCAGAGAATATATAGTTTGTTGGGGGTATTTCAAATGTAAAGGGTTGTTTTTCTGGAAAAACTGCAAGGTGCGCATATTGCGTAGCACAGTTGTATTTTATCTGAAAATCCCCTAAAGCGCTGTTTCAGTTTGGGGGAGTCTCCTGGGCAGGAAAGGGTGTCTACCTATACATATGTGGTACCGCTGTAACCGGGAGAAATTGGGATTTCACACGCAATAAGATTTCATTGACAAACTTACATTTTTTATTACAAAAAAAACTACAATATGTTTTTTTTTTTTTTTTGCACATATTTCACCCAAAAATATTGAGAATACACCTAAAAAATGACAAACAAGACATTTCATGTTAAAGCCCAGACTCTGCTGAAAAAAACAATATATCATTTTCCTGGGAAATCCCTGGAAATCCCTTCAAAAATCACATTTGAACATGGGGAGCGCAAAATAGTGCAAAATGGTCCGGCAACAGAGTGTGACAAAAACTCCAGGTAGGCTGGCACTTAAAGGGTTAAGGGATACTATCCTGGAGCACCTTGGGGAAAATGACCTTATTACTCCATATCAGCATGGATTTATGAGGAATCGCTCCTGCCAGACAAACCTAATCAGCTTTTATGAGGAGGTAAGTTCAAGATTGGATCAGGGGGAGTCATTGGATATCATATATCTTGACTTTTCTAAAGCATTTGATACTGTGCCACATAAAAGGCTGGTACAAAAGATGAGAATGCTTGGACTGGGGGAAAACGTGTGCAGATGGGTGGGAAATTGGCTTAATGATCGGAAGCAGAGGGTGGTTATCAATGGTACACACTCAGATTGGGTCACTGTTACTAGTGGAGTACCACAAGGGTCAGTTCTGGGACCAATTCTCTTCAATATATATATAAATGACATTGGGTATGGATTAAACAGTAAAGTCGCAATCTTTGCAGATGATACTAAGCTGAGTGAAGTAATTAAAACAAAAGAGGACAACAGGCAGCTACAAACAGATTTAGATAAATTGGAAGCATGGGCAGTTAAATGGCAAATTAAGTTTAACACAGATAAATGTAAGGTTATGCACATGGGAAGGACAAATCTGTGTCATGAGTACACACTAAATAAAGAAACACTTGGTAAAACAACAATGGAAAAGGACCTAGGGGTTTTAGTTGACAATAAGCTCAACTGTAGTAATCAATGCCAGGCAGCTGCTGCCAAGGCAAATAGGATCATGGGGTGCATCAGGAGGGGCATAGGTGCTCATGACCAGAGCATCATTTTACCCCTGTACAAGTCACTGGTCAGACCCCATATGGAATACTGTGTACAGTTCTGGGCACCTGTGCTTAAGAAGGACATATCAGAACTGGAGCGCGTTCAAAGAAGGGCAACAAAGTTAATAAAAGGAGTGCGGGGGCTAGAGTACCCGGAAAGATTGTCCAAGTTAGGCTTATTTAGTCTAGAAAAAAGACGATTGAGGGGTGATCTAATAACTATGTATAAATATATTCGGGGTCAATACAAGGATCTTTCCCACAATCTATTTATACCCCGGAGTGTAACCATAACCCGGGGGCATCCACTAAGGTTAGAGGAAAGGTGCTTTCTCCACCGACATAGGAGGGGATTCTTCTCTGTAAGAGCAGGGAGACTATGGAACTCGCTGCCAGAGGAGGTAGTAATGATGGATACAGTAAAAACGTTCAAAAGTGGCCTTGATGCCTTCCTGGCATGTAATAACATTTCCAGCTATGGCTACTAGACCACTGGAAGGAGTTAAACAGGCTGAACTGGATGGACTAAAGTCTTTATTCAGCCTTACATACTATGTTACTATGTTACTATGTTAGAGCGACAGGTAGCGAGAGGTCATACCTGGCGCTGTGCAAGGCTGAATGCCGTCGCTGTTCTCTGAGGCTGGGATAATGATGAATCGGACGCTACATGGCATTATCCCAGTCACTAAACAGATTCTGCTTGATAAATGTGTAATTGTGTGCCGTGTCCGGTGTTCACCAGTCGCTACCTGTCGCTACCTCTCATTAACCAGCCACTACCTGACGCTATCCCTTCTTAAATAAGGCCCTAAATGTATGGGTTTAATATACTGGCTCCATTATAGCTATGGGGGTTATTCATGAAGGGATAGTGGCATGTAGTGCCTCGTAGTGGCAGGCAACGTCTGGTGAACGCTGGGCGTTGTACGCAAAACCACATTTATGAAGGCGATTCTGGTGAATGACCAGAACAGTGCCATGTAGCGACACATGTATTAATACAGGCGGCTCAGCATATAGCGCCGGCACTCTAGCTTCCAGAGCGCCAGGTATTACCTGTCGCTTTCCCATACATTTCAATAGATGTTCCTTTTCTTCTTGAAAAGTTTTTTGATTTTTTTGTTTTTTTATGCAGAATTGTCATTACAGGTCTGGCACTAAAGTGTTAATGTCACAATGTTACAACAATGTCATTCCATGCGTTTTCGCTTTGTTACTGGTGTATATGTGTTCAGAAACAGACTTTAATCACACAGCCTCTGTCACTCTATGCTATAGCGACCAGAATTAGAGAGCTGGCGCTGTGTGTGTGGAGTTTTAAGGTGTGAGTCGCTGAGAGTTGATTGCACTGAGCTGGCGCTACCTTTTGTTCCCTGCAGTGCTGTACTGGTGTTAAAGCACCCAACATACATCACATTTAGAGATGAGGGAACTTTTGAAAAATTCGATTTGGCTGATTCGCCAAATTTTCCGTCAAAATTCGTTTCGGTCCGAATTGATTCGCAATGAATCGCTATTAAAAACGGCTATTTCTGAGCCTCCTAGAGCCTCAATAGGGTTGTAAACCATTCTGCCTTGCTGTAACAGGCATAGGATGAGTGCTGGGTTAGTGAAATAATACTGTAAATAAATATCACATGCAGATCAGAGGCATCGCAAATAGAATCGCAGAGCGGCACAATTGCAGAGAGTTGCAGTGGCATCAATATGAGGGGCCCCTATAGTGCCTGAAAAACACACCCTGGAGCTGGCAGCAGCAGGAGCCCAAAAATTAGCTGAATCACACCCTGGAGTTGCAAGCAGCAGCAGCAGCAGCTGCAGGAGCCCAAACATTGCTTTAAAGAGACACTGGAGTTGGCTGCAGGAGGCCAAAAATTGGATGAATCACACACTGGAGTTGCAAGCAGCAGGAGCACAAACATTGCTTTAAAGAGACACTGGAGTTGGCTGCAGGAGGCCAAAAATTGGATGAATCACTGTCAGGGTTGGAGTTCCTCCTTAAGCTTCAGAGTGTGCTGCTGGTTATACTGCTGGCTGGCTCTTTCTCTGGAACTTCCCCTGCATTATGCTGATCCACCAGGAGATGGCTCTGTCCTGCAGAGGTGCTGGTAATCAGCCAGCACCTGTAACTCCTCAGCCTATATAAGCTGATCAGCCCATCCAGGCAGCGGATTAGCATTGTGTTTTGTCAGCTTGATCCCAGAATGCTGTACCTAGATCCCAGGTACCCTGAAATCTGAACCCTGCACCCAGGACTCCTGCCTCAGCTCTTGTGTTTGCTCCCCCTTTCTCAGCCGTGTTTCCGCCTTGGAATTTGGACTTTCCGTTGAACCCTATGCATACTTGTTTCCGGACTCCATCTTGTGTATGTACAGCCAGAGCGTGTTGGTTTCACCTGTATGTGTATAGTTCAGCCAGAGCGTGTTAATCTCACCTGTATATATGTATAGTTCCCTTGCACTTATATGTTCCCCTTTGTAATCTGTGCAGCAGTTTGATTGTAGTGTGTTGATGTGTAGTTACCACTGTTTTTTCACTATTAAACACGGTTTGCCCCATATCCATTTCTGCCTCTCATTCTCAATTTCTGGTCACTTTTTACAATTGGGATTTCTCCGCTGGAAAATCCCTGACAATCACACCCTGGAGTTGCAAGCAGCAGCAGCAGCAGCAGCAGGAGCCCAAACATAGCTTGAAAGAGAGTTGGCTGCGGGAGCCCAAAGATTGGATGAATCACACCCTGGAGTTGCAAGCAGCAGCAGCAGCAGCAGCCCAAACATTGGCTGAAAGATACACTGGACTTGGCAGCAGGAGCCCAAAAATTGGATGAATCACACCCTGGAGTTGCAAGCAGCAGCAGGAGCCCAAACATAGCTTGAAAGAGACACTGGAGTTGGCAGCAGGAGCCCAAAAATTGGATGAATCACACCCTGGAGTTGCAAGCAGCATCAGGAGCAAAAACATTGGCTGAAAGAGACACTGGACTTGGCAGCAGGAGCCCAAAAATGGGATGAATTGCACCCTGGAGTTGCAAGCAGCAGCAGGAGCCGCCCAAACATTGGCTGAAAGAGACACTGGAGTTGGCAGCAGGAGCTCAAGAATTGGATAAATCAAACCCTGGAGTTGCAAGCAGCAGCAGCAGCCCAAACATTGGCTGAAAGAGACACTGGACTTGGCAGCAGGAGCCCAAAAATTGGATGAATCACACCCTGGAGTTGCAAGCAGCAGCAGGAGCCCAAACATAGCTTGAAAGAGACACTGGAGTTGGTAGCAGGAGGCCAAAAACTGGATGAATCACACCCTGGAGTTGCAAGCAGCAGCAGGAGCCCAAACATAGCTTGAAAGAGACATTGGAGTTGGCAGCAGGAGCCCAAAAATTGGATGAATCACACCCTGGAGTTGCAAGCAGCAGCAGGAGCCCAAACATTACTTTAAAGAGACACTGGAGTTGGCAGCAGGAGCCCAAAAATTGGATGAATCACACCCTGGAGTTGCAAGCAGCAGCAGGAGCCCAAACATTGGCTGAAAGAGACACTGGACTTGGCAGCAGGAGCCCAAAAATTGGATGAATCACACCCTGGAGTTGCAAGCAGCAGCAGGACCTGCCCAAACATTGGCTGAAAGAGACACTGGAGTTGGCAGCAGGAGCTCAAAAATTGGATGAATCACACCCTGGAGTTGCAAGCAGCAGCAGGAGCCCAAACATAGCTTGAAAGAGACACTGGAGTTGGCAGCAGGAGCCCAAAAATTGGATGAATCACACCCTGGAGTTGCAAGCAGCAGCAGGAGCCCAAACATTACTTTAAAGAGACCCTGGAGTTGGCATCAGGAGCCCAAAAATTGGATGAATCACACCCTGGAGTTGCAAGCAGCAGCAGGAGCCGCCCAAACATTGGCTGAAAGAGACACTGGACTTGGCAGCAGGAGCCCAAAAATTGGATGAATCACACCCTGGAGTTGCAAGCAGCAGCAGGAGCCCAAACATAGCTTGAAAGAGACACTGGAGTTGGCAGCAGGAGCCCAAAAATTGGATGAATCAAACCCTGGAGTTGCAAGCAGCATCAGGAGCAAAAACATAGGCTGAAAGAGACACTGGACTTGGCAGCAGGAGCCCAAAAATGGGATGAATTGCACCCTGGAGTTGCAAGCAGCAGCAGGAGCCGCCCAAACATTGGCTGAAAGAGACACTGGAGTTGGCAGCAGGAGCTCAAGAATTGGATAAATCACACACTGGAGTTGCAAGCAGCAGCAGCAGCAGCAGCCCAAACATTGGCTGAAAGAGACACTGGACTTGGCAGCAGGAGCCCAAAAATTGGATGAATCACACCCTGGAGTTGCAAGCAGCAGCAGGAGCCCAAACATAGCTTGAAAGAGACACTGGAGCTGGTAGCAGGAGGCCAAAAATTGGATGAATCACACCCTGGAGTAGCAAGCAGCAGCAGGAGCCCAAATATTACTTTAAAGAGACACTGGAGTTGGCAGCAGGAGCCCAAAAATTGGATGAATCACACCCTGGAGTTGCAAGCAGCAGCAGGAGCCCAAACATTGGCTGAAAGAGACACTGGACTTGGCAGCAGGAGCCCAAAAATTGGATGAATCGCACCCTGGAGTTGCAAGCAGCAGCAGGAGCCCAAACATAGCTTGAAAGAGACACTGGAGTTGGCAGCAGGAGCCCAAAAATTGGATGAATCACACCCTGGAGTTGCAAGCAGCAGCAGGAGCCGCCCAAACATTGGCTGAAAGAGACACTGGACTTGGCAGCAGGAGCCCAAAAATTGGATGAATCACACCCTGGAGTAGCAAGCAGCAGCAGGAGCCCAAACATAGCTTGAAAGAGACACTGGAGTTGGCAGCAGGAGCCCAAAAATTGGATGAATCACACCCTGGAGTTGCAAGCATCAGCAGCAGGAGCCCAAACATAGCTTGAAAGAGACACTGGAGTTGGCAGGAGCCCAAACATTGGATGACTCACACCCTGGAGTTGCAAGCTGCAGCAGGAGCCTAAAAATTGGATAATTCACACCCTGGAGTTGCAAGCAGCAGCAGGAGCCCAAACATTGCTTGAAAGACACCCTGGAGTTGGCAGCAGCAGGAGGCCAAAAATTGGCTGAAAGGCACACCCTGAAGTTGGCATCAGCAGGAGCACAAAAATTGGTTGGAAGGCACACCCTGAAGTTGGCATCAGCAGGAGCACAAAAATTGGCCTAAAGACATAAATATGTTTTGCACCATTTGGAAAGTGTAAAACGTGGCACCATGCTGAATCTAGTCACATGCATCAGCCATTGGTGGGTGGAAATCCTGGCTGATCCATCCCTGATTCATTTTGACAAAGGTGAGTCTCTCCACATTTTTAGTTGACAGACGAGTTCTCCTCGCCGTAACTATGGCCCCCGCCGCACTAAACCCGCTCAGATGGCACGCTACTTGCCGGGCAGGACAGCTTTTCCAGGGCAAACTCTGCTAGTTGCGGCCACAAGCCAAGTTTGGCTGCCCAGAAGTCCAGCGGATCCTCAAGGTGTGTTGGCATGGTCATGTCAAGGTATGACATGACCTGCTGGTTGAGGTTCTGCTCCAGGTCTTCCTGCTGCTCATGAGTAGCCTCACTATGCGGGTGTAGAAAGCTACTCATTAGCGACTGAAGACTGAGGCTGCTGCGGATGGAGCTGCTGCTCCTGCCAACCCCCCCAGCAGCCATGGCAGTGGAAGGTGAGCGCAGAAGTCCCCCCGAGTCAGACCTGCGAGAGTATGGACCATGGCGCAGATAGGCAGCGGCCGACTGACTACGTAGAATGTCTTTGTAGTAGTTCAGTTTGTCCTCCCTCTCGGTGGGTTTAAAAAATGCCCCCATTTTGTGCCGGAAGCGAGGGTCCAATAAGGTGGAGAGCCAGAAGTCATCCCGCTGACAAATGGAAACAATTCTGGGGTCACTACGCAAGCATGTGAGCATGCTTCCTGCCATTTGCGCAAGTGACTCGGAGGGACTACCTGTCTCCATCTCCACTGCATACTGCCACGGTGTGTCCGGGTCCTCTGTCTCACCTTCCTCAAAACCCTCTAGCTCCTCTGGCTGCTCCTGCTCCTCCTCTCCTGTCCGCTGACTAGATAAACCAGCCATTTCGCCAAGCCTAAACTGTGCTTCACTGGGCCACTCCTCCTCCTCTTCCTCCTCCTCCAGTTCAGCTCCAATGGGGTTCATGTGGCTGTAAGATGTAGACGCCATGTCTCCAGTGCCCTGACCAGCCATGGTTTCCAACATGTGCTGTAGTACATGAAGCAGTGGAATCACGTCGTTCATCCCGTAATCCTGCCGACTGACAAATAAAGTGGCTTCCTCAAAGGGCCTGAGCAAACAGCAGGTGTCACGTATGAGCTGCCACTGGTTGACATTGAAGTTACACAGGGGAGTCCCCCTATCCGCTTGGATCATCAGGAAATCCGTGATGGCTTTTCTCTGTTCATATAATCGGTCCAACATGTGAAGGGTGGAATTCCAACGGGTGGAAACATCGCAAATCAGACTATGTTGGGGGCTACCGTTCTGACGCTGTAGCTCAAGAAGGGTGTGTTTGGCGGTGTATGAGTGGCTGAAGTGCATGCAAAGTTTCCTTGAAGTTGTTAGGATGTCTTGCATATGGGGGGAACACTTCAGAAACCGCTTGACAACCAGATTGAAGACGTGAGTCATGCAGGGCGCATGGGTCAGGCTTCCTTGGCGCAGCGCAGACAAAATGTTCTTCTCATTGTCGGTAACCATGGTTCCCATTTTAAGTTTTCTTGGAGTAAGCCATGTTTGGATTTCCTGATGAATAAATTTAAGCAGTTCCTCCCCTGTGTGACTCCGTTCGCCAAGACAAACCATGTGAAGCACTGCGTGACACCTCCGTGCCCTGCACACATGGTAGACTAAAGGGGCACTGAGACTAGAGCCTACAGTGGAGGGTGAGGAGATGGCAGAGGATGAGGAGGCCGAGTCGCACAGTGTCACAGGCCCAACGGGCAGGGAGTGCGGAGGCCGAAGCGGCGTGACCTGTCCAAGTTGCTGCTGCTGCTGCAAAGGGACCACATTCACCCAGTGGGCCGTAAACGACATGTACTGTCCCTGACCGTAGTTACAGCTCCAGACGTCGGCGCTGCCATGCACTTTGCTACACACCGACAGGCTCAAGGACTGGCCCACCTTCTGTTCAACAAAAGTGTGCAGCGCTGGTACTGCCTTCTTGGCAAAGAAATGACGGCTTGGGACTCTCCACCTCGGCTCGGCACAAGCCATCCGTTCTCTGAAAGGTGCAGAGTCCACCACCTGAAAAGGGAGCGACTGCAGCACCAGCAACTTGGACAGGAGCACATTCAGCTTCTGCACCGTAGGATGAGTGGGCGCATACTGCTGTCTCTTGGACATGGCTTCGCTGATGGATTGCTGGCGGGATGCATGACTTGGAGGAGGAGGAGGAGCAGGAGCGACAGAGGATGGGTATGACGCACAGCTGCCTTCGGCTGAGGTGCTGGAGCCTTGGCTTGCACAAATTGGGAGCGGCGTGCAACTTGGTGAGGAAGCAGGCTGGACCACCCCTTGTGAGCCTCAGTTCTCCCAGGTCGCTTTATGGTGACGCATCATATGTTGACGCAGGGCCGTGGTGCCAACATTTGGACCCTGGCCACGCTTCACCTTCTGCCTACATATCTTGCATGTGGCCATGTTAACCTCCTGCGGATGCTTCAAGAAAAACTGCCACACTGCCGAGTAGCTACTTTTCCCACCAACAGGCCTCACTGATTCACTGCTACTGTCGCCAACTCCAGGAACCCCTGCTCCACTATCTCCCGATAAGGTAGCCTGCCACGCAGCAGGTGCTCTACCCCGGCCCTGGCCCCGTTTGGCTCCAGGCTTTGCAATTGTGCCCCCATGCTGACTGCCAACCATGCTGCTAACACCTTGCTGCCTGAGCAGCTGACTCCGGGGCAACCTGCGCCCCTCTTCTCCTGATGATGACGATGAAGTCCCTTCATCACCCGGCTCCCAAGTGCGATCGGCTTCATCATCATCATCATCACCGAGTTGTGGCTGTACGTCACTGATGTTCTCGGTTTCCTCAGTGTCTGGCGCAGGAGCTGGAAAGCTCGCAACATCCATGACACTGTCCACATCACTATTTGTCTGCCGAGCTAAAGAAGCCACCTCCATTTCATGGCTGGGCAGTAGCTGCTGACTGTCCTCTATCTGATCGTCCTCCTCACTAAAGAGTGGAGCTGAACCCAAAGCATAGGATACGTCGCTGGGGGAGGGAACGGCGTAGGACAGAGGCAATGCGAGGACAGGGACTGCTCTCGGGGCATGCCAACTCAGGGTTGTGTCAGAGGAACCTACCGACCCTAGACTGGGGGTCTCAGATGTAACTTGTAATGATGTTGATGAGCGCGTTAACCAATCTACCACGGCAGATGCGTTACTGGTGGAGACACGACCGCTAGCAGATACTGGCAGATCAGGTCTCTCACCGTGACTTCTGCTGCCACTCGCCCCTAGTCTGCTGCGACCTCTGCCTGCTGAATCTTGGCCTCTGCCACTCCTCTTTGAACATCCTGGCACTTGTCTGCCTGACATTTTTTTGTATTTGCTTATTTAGTATAAACAGATAGGGTGCAAGGTGCAGCTTTGGGGTGCCCTGCGGCCTGGTTTATTGAAAGCAGTCAAAAAGCAAGTGAAAACTGAAGTAGCTTAATAAAGCTGATGCTGATCAACGCTTATGTTGCATAACAGATAGGGTGCAAGGTGCAGCTTTGGGGTGCCCTGCGGCCTGGTTTATTGAAAGCAGTCAAAAAGCAAGTGCAAACTGAAGTAGCTTAATAAAGCTGATGCTGATCAACGCTTATGTTGTATAACAGATAGGGTGCAAGGTGCAGCTTTGGGGTGCCCTGCGGCCTGGTTTATTGAAAGCAGTCAAAAACAAGTGCAAACTGAAGTAGCTTAATAAAGCTGATGCTGATCAACGCTTATGTTGTATAACAGATAGGGTGCAAGGTGCAGCTTTGGGGTGCCCTGCGGCCTGGTTTATTGAAAGCAGTAAAAAACAAGTGCAAACTGAAGTAGCTTAATAAAGCTGATGCTGATCAACGCTTATGTTGTATAACAGATAGGGTGAAAGGTGCAGCTTTGGGGTGCCCTGCGGCCTGGTTTATTGAAAACAGTCAAAAACAAGTGCAAACTGAAGTAGCTTAATAAAGCTGATGCTGATCAACGCTTATGTTGTATAACAGATAGGGTGCAAGGTGCAGCTTTGGGGTGCCCTGCGGCCTGGTTTATTTAAAACAGTCAAAAACAAGTGCAAACTGAAGTAGCTTAATAAAGCTGATGCTGATCAACGCTTATGTTGTATAACAGATAGGGTGCAAGGTGCAACTTTGGGGTGACCTGCGGCCTGGTTTATTGAAAGCAGTCAAAAACAAGTGCAAACTGAAGTAGCTTAATAAAGTAGCTGATGCTGATCAACGCTTATATTGTATAACAGATAGGGTGCAAGGTGCAGCTTTGGGGTGACCTGCGGCCTGGTTTATTGAAAGCAGTTAAAAACAAGTGCAAACTGAAGTAGCTTAATAAAGCAGCTGATGCTGATCAACGCTTATGTTGTATAACAGATGGGGTGCAAGGTGCAACTTTGGGGTGCCCTGCGGCCTGGTTTATTGAAAGCAGTCAAAAACAAGTGCAAACTGAAGTAGCTTAATGAAGCTGATGCTGAACAACGCTTATGTTGTATAACAGATAGGGTGCAAGGTGCAGCTTTGGGGTGCCCTGCGGCCTGGTTTATTGAAAGCAGTCAAAAACAAGTGCAAACTGAAGTAGCTTAATGAAGCTGATGCTGAACAACGCTTATGTTGTATAACAGATAGGGTGCAAGGTGCAGCTTTGGGGTGCCCTGCGGCCTGGTTTATGGAAAGCAGTCAAAAAGGAAGTGCAAACTGATGTAGCTTAATGAAGCTGATGCTGATCAACGCTTATGTTGTATAACAGATAGGGTTAAATAGCATGTGCCTTGGGATGCGCGTGTGGCCTGGTGTATTTTAAGCTGAATAGAAAATATTAACACTAATCCAATTATGAGACATGCTTTTGTTTAACAGATAGGGTTAAATAGCATGTGCCGTGGGATGCGCTTGTGGCCTGGTGTATTTTAAGCTGAACAGAAAATATTAACACTAATCCAATTATGAGAAATGCTTTTGTTTAACAGATAGGGTTAAAATAGCATGTGCCTTGGGATGCGCGTGTGGCCTGGTGTATTTTAAGCTGAACAGAAAATATTAACACTAATCCAATTATGAGAAATGCTTTTGTTTAACAGATAGGGTTAAATAGCATGTGCCTTGGGATGCACGTGTGGCCTGGTGTATTTTAAGCTGAACAGAAAATAATAACACTAATCCAATTATGAGAAATGCTTTTGTTTAACAGATAGGGTTAAATAGCATGTGCCTTGGGATGCGCGTGTGGCCTGGTGTATTTTAAGCTGAACAGAAAATAATAACACTAATCCAATTATGAGAAATGCTTTTGTTTAACAGATAGAGTTAAAATAGCGTTCAGGGCTAAATAGCAGAAAGGGTTAAATAGCATGTGCATGGCATGCACAGGCTGCAGCTGTATTTAAACCAAACCAAATATATTAACAGTAACCCAGTTATTATGAAATATGAATCATAGGCAGCAGTAGGAACCCTGTCACTGTGACTTGTATAAATCTCCCTAACTATCTGTCTCTCTCTTTACCTATCTGTAACTGTCTCTACTAGCTATCGCTAACTCTCACCTAACTAAGACTGTCTGTCTCTCCCTGCAGCTAGGTCCATTCTGTCTGCAATGCAAGTCTGAACTGCGCAAAAGGAAAATGGCCGCCGCTTTACATAGCACGGTGACGTCTCCGGGCTTCCTGGCTGCTGATAGGCTGCATGTGACTGTCCCATCGTCCCTTGCCCCTGGGGACATGTCTGAACATGTCTGTCCACCACGAATCCGGGTTCGTCCGGATCAATTCGCTCATCCCTAATCACATTCATCAATGTCAGGCAGGTTACTAGAGCGACCAAGATGCTCTGTTACAACACCCGATACCCGCTTACAGCATCTACTAGCGGTCACTCTAAGCGCTGCTGCACAGAAGCTCATCTGGCGTTAGTAATGAATTAGCCTCTATGTAAGGTGCTGAAATTCTCATAGCCACTGTTTCCCAGTTTGGCCCTATGGGCCACTGCATCCCCCACCCCTTGGGCATCCTACTCTGGTATACCCACCTACTTAGGAACCCCAGAAATTAAGTAGGAACATTCAATGGTCTGCACTCAGGCAAAACATATTGGCTGTCAGTAAAACAGTAAGTGCAGGGGGTGCAGCTTCTGTGACCTGATTTGTTTTCCGCTTTTCATGTTTCCTTGGGGCAGACAGATCTCAAATTTTACAGCTGCAGCTTATTTTGATCTCTTTTATGCTGAAGGCATTAATAGGACAGTAGCTGGTGCTGTATGCCAATGTAAAGTTCCTCTGATCTTTGTATTTCTTGTGCTGTGTTTCTGGTTTTGGTGCGTTGGTCTACATCTATTATATTAATCCAGTTTTTGATCCTAAGTAAGAAGGTGCTATGAGCTGCTGAAGTTGTTAGAGACAAAGAGGACTGCTCACTGGAAAGAGTCAAATGGAGAAGGGCACACAATGTTTGTTCTATGGAAGGAACAACGTAAGATGTTGTTCAAGAACAGCTGCCCCTTAAATGATTGCGCAAAGTTTGTTTTTATGCCAAATCATAAGCTTTGATGATTGTAGTGCTACAGACACATTATTGGTTTGATCTGCTATAAATATGTATAAATTGTTTAAGAGTTGGAATGTTACTAAATGGACGAAGACTGTTTCCAAGATGGCTGAAACCATGCGGCTTGTTTCCTTTGGGTATATGTGTCGATTTGGGATTGGATAATAGGATAGAGGTTAACAGGTTGCCTACAGGGAATGCACCCATTGGACAATTTTGGAGACCTGTGATTGGTCAAGAGGTATGTTCCTATGCAGGACAAAAGGCATCGCACGAGGTCTCCAGTCCTCTTTCTCCTTTCCACCAGAACATCTTCATGGACCTTTTGCTGCTGTTTGAAAACTTTTGTTCTAAGTGGTACCGCATTCTGAACAAGTGCAGTTTAGACCTAATAGCACTAACCATAGAGGGTATTCAATCTCAGATTCAGGACATAGAGCACGCAGTAAAAGAGGCACAATCCCAACTAGAAAAACATTTTTCCCTCACAGACCTTACAGTCTATCTGGAGGAAGCTAAAGCCCTAGTTGAAAAATACCACACAGATACATTGAATATAAAGCTTAGTAAGTATAGGCGGGACACAAGGGACTATCAAGACGATGTAGTCTATACATGGAGAGAGGCGAGAAGGGCCAGACGCACATACACCAATCGTCCACAGCTCTCAGACAGCGAGTGGGTCCGACACAGCCAGGCCTCATTTTTTAGGAGATGTCCCAGGTCTGAAACATCCCGGACGCGGAAGACGAGGAGGGGCAAGAAGCGTACCCGACAACAGAATCCAGACGCGGAGCAGGACCCAACCCAAAACCTAGTAATCAACCTCTCACAACGCACCCTGACATCCGCCGAGACACAGGTACTAAACAAGGGTTTGAGCTTTGTACCACACTTTTTTGGTGATCGCATGCAAACCAATATAGACCTACAACGACTATACAGAACTGTACGATTAAAAGCTTTCTTTGCCACTTCCCCAACAGAATTACAACATACTGCTTCCATTTCCACACCTACTGGAGTTGACCTTACCACATGTAAGCCCACAAGTAAGTGGAATCCTCCCACCACCCACCCGATGGTGGAAACTTTTGTTAAACTAGTACAGAAGGATGTAGAAAAACTTCAGTGGTCTCCTTCCCCCCTCCCAAGCTGTCGACAGTACCAACGTAACCTAACACGACAGGAACGGGTAGCATTAAACAATCTCTCTTAAGACCTTAGCATTGTAGTCAAACCCGCTGATAAAGGCGGAGCTATAGTAGTGTTGGATCACAGTTTCTACCACGCTATTACAAAGCTCAATGATCACACAGTATACTCCCAATTGCCCAGTGACCCATTGCCTATTATTAAGAAAGAACTAGATCTCATTATCACTAGAGCATTTGATGGAGGGATCATTGATAAAAAATTGAAAGACTTTTTGATAACTAATCACCCAATAACACCTGTCTTTTACATTTTGCCAAAAGTGCATAAGCACCCGACCCGTCCCCCTGGCAGACCAATTGTCGCCGGAACCGACTCGGTTTTCCAGAATCCTGCCATCTTCTTGGATAAGGTGCTCCAACCTAAGGTAATACAGACTAGATCATACCTACAAGACACGGGAGATTTCCTGAATAAAATAAACAATTTGGGCACATTACCAGACGAGACCATAATCTGTAGTATGGACGTTAGCTCCTTGTACACATCCATACCACATGATCTTGGACTACAGGTCATACAGGCAGTTCTGAATGAAATGGATGGATCGGGCGAGTTCAACAGGTTCTGCATGAACCTGCTCACACTGGTACTCACGAAAAACTATTTTCTGTATGGTAACCATTTCTACCTACAGACACAAGGCACAGCGATGGGGTCCAATGTGGCCCCTTCCTATGCTAACTTGTTCATGAACTCATTTGAGGAACAGTTTGTATATACAGATGTTTCATTCACACAGCATGTCTTGCTTTGGACTAGATATATTGATGATATTTTCTTCCTGTGGCAGGGTTCCGAGACTGATCTTCTACAATTTGTTCACTGACTAAATTACGCTCTTCCGACCATCACATTCACGAAAGACTACAGTGCCCATCAGGTACATTTTCTGGACGTTTCAATTAGGATTAAGAATAATACTATTCACACAGATCTCTACCGCAAGGAAACAGATAGGAACACTTTTCTTCACTATACCAGTTTCCATCCCCAGAATTTGTGTGACAGTTTACCATACAGCCAATACATTCGATTAAGACGTATTATATCAGAGGATCAGGATTTTTTACATAAATCTGATTTACTGACACGCGATTTTATCGCCCGGGGCTACGATCCCATTAAACTAAATACAGCAAGAGAGAAGGCCTTTAGCAAAGATAGGTCCTCACTATTTAGACATACCCCACGAGACGAATACCAGCAATTCTCACTTATTCACAAATGTCACCTAGGGTAGAGAAGATCATTAACCCTTTAAGTGCCAGCCTACCTGGAGTTTTTGTCACACTCTGTTGCCAGACCATTTTGCACTATTTTGCGCTCCCCATGTTCAAATGTGATTTTTGAAGGGATTTCCAGGGATTTCCCAGGAAAATGATATATTGTTTTTTTCAGCAGAGTCTGGGCTTTAACATGAAATGTCTTGTTTGTCATTTTTTAGGTGTATTCTCAATATTTTTGGGTGAAATATGTGCAAAAAAAAAAAAATTTTACATATTGTAGTTTTTTTTGTAATAAAAAATGTAAGTTTGTCAATGAAATCTTATTGCGTGTGAAATCCCAATTTCTCCCGGTTACAGCGGTACCACATATGTATTGGTAGACACCCTTTCCTGCCCAGGAGACTCCCCCAAACTGAAACAGCGCTTTAGGGGATTTTCAGATAAAATACAACTGTGCTACGCAATATGCGCACCTTGCAGTTTTTCCAGAAAAACAACCCTTTACATTTGAAATACCCCCAACAAACTATATATTCTCTGGAAGTACACACCTCAGGCTTTCTAGGCGTACCAGGCTTGTTGATGTGGCCATAGTTTTCTGGAAGTAATCCCTCAATGGATTCTTTGGTTGCAAAGAGTTTCCCTAAAAAAAGGATAAAAAAGCAGAATCAAAGCCACATTTTCCTAAAAAAACTATATACAAACAAGAAAAAACAAGTTTAATCTGAAAACGCAACATCCCCCGCACAGAACAATACCCAACATGCATAGCTACTGTCAAGGGAAGAGTTGCCAAACACACCAAAGTAAAGCATGTGCGTAACGGTAATTTTACTTGAAAATTTCAGCTCTGCAGACAAAGTGCGCACCTTGCGATTTTTCAACCAAAACAACCCTTGACATTTGGAATATCCCCCATAAACCATATATTCCCTGAAAGTACACACGTTAAGCTTTCTAAGGGTACCCAGCTTGTTGTAGTGGGCTCATCTTTCTGGAAGTAATCCCTCAAAGAATTCTTTGTTTGCGCAGGGTTTCCCTAAAAAATTTATAAAAAAGCTGAATAAAAAACACCTTTTCCTAAAATATAAATATGCAAACCAGAAAAAACAAGCTAAGTCTGAAAGCGCAAGGTCCCCCGAACAGAACAATACCCAACATGCATAGGTACTATTAACCCTTTTAATTGCCAGCCTACTTGAGATTTTGTCACCCTCTGTTGACAGGCCATTTTTCCCCATTTTGCGTCATGTTTTGCGCCATGTTTTGCACCATTTTTGCTGGAACTTTCAGGAAAATTATATATATATTTTTTTGCAGCAGAGTTTAGGCTTTAACATGAAATGTCTTGTTTGTAAATTTTTTTTTTTTTTTTTACAATATTATTAAGTAAAAATAATAAATAAATAAATAAAAAAAATTTAAAAAAAATTGACTCCTTTATTTTAAATAAAAAATGTATTTTATTAAGGAAAATCATATTGCATGTGAAAGCCCCATTTCTACCGATTAGAACGGTACCACATATTTATCGGTAGCCCCCTGTTCCTGCCCAGGAGACCCCCCTAACTGCCCTAACTACCATCCACACTACAAAGGGTTAAATCGAGAAAAAAAATGACATAGGGTCCCCCAGGGGAGGGAGACCCCATTTTTTTTTTTATTTTTAAGGGTTAAAAACCCTTAAAAATCAAAAAAAAAATTGACGTGGGGTCCCCCTTACCCAAAGTAACCAGCCCGGGACCAGCTATGGGGGCTTGTAGGCACAGAGTGGGGGGGCCAGCTTTTGTGGCCCCCCCACCCTGCAGCCTACGAGCCCACATAGCCCATGTGGGCCCGGGCTCTTCTGCCCCCCCCTGGCCTTTGGGGAGGCAGGTAATGGGGGTGCCGGGTGTTAATGGCAAGCCACCCGCTAGCGCAGGTGGCTTGCCATCCCCCCAGCCTTGTGAACTGGTATAGGGGTCATGGACCCCTTACCAGTTCACAAGGGGTTAAATGTAAATAATCACACAGACACAAGCAGAGAAAAAATATTTTATTAATTTTTATTTTTTTTTACACTGTACTCACCTCCCATCCATCCTGGAGCACTCTGTCCCTCGGCGATCACTGGCTTCTGCTCACTTGCTAGAAGCCTTTTATAGCTGCTGGATGACAGAAGACAAAGGGTTAATCAAAAAAAAAAATGACATAGGGTCCCCCCTCCCAGGGGAGGGGGACCCCATTTTTTTTTGATTTTTAAGGGTTAAAAACCCTTAAAAATCAAACAAAAATTGACGTGGGGTCCCCCTTACCCACAGTAACCAGCCCGGGACCAGCTATGGGGGCTTGTAGGCACAGAGTGGGGGGGCCAGCTTTTGTGGCCCCCCCACCCTGCAGCCTACGAGCCCACATAGCCCATGTGGGCCCGGGCTCTTCTGCCCCCCCCTGGCCTTTGGGGAGGCAGGTAATGGGGGTGCCAGGGGTTAATGGCAAGCCACCCGCTAGCGCAGGTGGCTTGCCATCCCCCCAGCCTTGTGAACTGGTATAGGGGTCATGGACCCCTTACCAGTTCACAAGGGGTTAATAGTATAAAATCACACAGACACAGAGAAAAAAATCTTTATTTTTCTTATTTTACACTGTACTCACCTCCGATCCGACGTCCCTCGCCGCTGTTTGTCCCGCGCCGCTGTCACTGACAGATGCCGGTAGTGATCGGCGCAGGGCGGGTGACAGGCGAGGGGGCTCCGATCGGAGCCTCCTCGGCTGACATCCGCCCTGCTCCGATCACCACCGGCATCTGACAGATGCCGGAGCTCGGAGGGGGTATAGGAGGAGCGGGATGACGTCATCCCGCTCCTCCCACAATGGGCGGAGCTAAGCGGCGGCGGCCATCGCCGCCATTACAAGAGGTGAGGACCCGGAAGACTGCGCAGCCCAGGGGGGGGATCGGACCCCCCCCTGGTGAAGAGGAGACCCGGACAGAAGGCTCGGGCGCGGAGGTGAGTAAATGACAGTTTTTTTTTTTTTTTTTTTTACAGCGCCGATGTCAGCGCTGGAAACGGGGGGGGCGGCTGGTTTCGGGCCCCCCCTGAAGACGGAGGACGACGGGGGGGCGATCGGATGCCCCCCGCAGGAAGAGGGGACCCCAAGCTTCACGGGGATACCGGAGGTAAGTGGTTTTTTTTTTCTATTCTTTAACTGTTTGGGGGAAATGCCAGGCACGTAGTTTCTACGTGCTTGGCACTTAACGGTAGGAGAAGCAACCACGTAGAAACTATGTGCTTGGCATTTAAAGGGTTAAACGTCACTGGCATATACTTATGGGGGATGAGCGATTAAGAGATACTTTCTCAGATCGGCCAATGTTCATTCATAAGCGAGCAAGAAATGTGAGGGATGAACTAATTAGAGCAGATATCCCTCCATCTCCACCACAATCACAATTAGGACAATGGCTAAATAACACTCCTCCACCTAAGGTAATGCATGCATGTGGGCATTGTGCCCAGTGCGGATTTGTGATCAAGGGCCCCACGTTTACATATCCCCACTCAGGGAGAAAATTTGACATAGGTGCCTTTATCAATTGTAACTCATCTTTTGTTATCTATCTGATCAAATGCCCTTGTGGAAAAGCCTATATAGGCAAAACCACCAGGGCATTAAAGATACGAATCAGCGAACACAGAAGCGCCATTAGGTGGGGTGACACTGATTCCCCCTTGACAAGACATCAAATTTCTCAATTAAGATTTCAGGCAATAGACCAGGTTAAACAGCCGAGATGAGGTGGCAATAGGGACAATCTATTATTGAGAAGGGAGCTGCACTGGATATATACCCTAAATACTAAAAGCCCGTATGGTCTCAATGAGGATGCAATAGAATTGGGTGCACCGCCGCTACCAAAGTACCATAACCAATCTGTGCTCACTAAACAACTATATAGACAGAAAATAGAGTGGACATGCAAATGAGCATACCTATCTCTAAAAAGGAGCACCAGCGCTACATGCCAAATTAATTTATACAAAATTATTTTATTATTGAAAATACAATACAAAAATCAAAAGTTAAAACCACATATACCACAGACAAGACAATTAAAAACAACAACCGATCCTAACCGTAAAACCTGTAATTGATGCCCGCTGGGTATATCAAATGGATTAATACCCCAGGGAAAAATGACCCATCAATTATCACCCTTTGAAAAAATGTTTTTGTGCCGGCACAAATAGGAAAATCAATATTCTACAAATGATAATATAAAATGCTGAAGTGCAATTCAGTAATTAAATATATATACAACATATAAACACTCAATAATTATACCTAAGTCTAACCCTAATTACGTGACAACTACAACAAATACATATATACATCTCAATCTGGCCAGATATAATGATATCAACCCAACAATACTACCACTGTGATCATTACATATCCCAAACAAATTATTGCACAAATCTCATCCAAAAGTTTTGAGTGTCAAACCTGTGAACCAAACAGATAAGTATACAACAATAACAAGTGCCGACAAACAAGAACATAAATCTCACAATAAAGGGGCCACCCGGGGTATGCAAACATAAGGTCAAGGTTGGTCTCAAACACCCGCGCACGCGGCTCCCATGCCGCTTCAAGAGTGAGGGTAACCCCAAATCACAAAGTGTCCCCTTAACCCTTTTGTTGCCAAGCACGTAACACCTACGTGCTGGCTTGGCTGGGCCTTAAGTGCCAAGCCCGTAGGTGTTACGTGCTTGACTTTGATCGCTTCTAGTTTAAAAAATAAAAATAAAAAATACTCACCTGACCCCTTGTTGGATCCGGCCGGGTCTCCCCTTTAATTTGGTGCCATCCGATCCCCCGTGGGGGGTCGGATGGCTCCAGGAGAGCCCCCGGAATAGGCCGCCCCCCCCCCCCGCTTCTGCAGCAGCAGCTGCTAACTGTAAAAAAAATAAAAAAATAAAAATGACATTCACTTACCTCCATGTGCGCTGGCTCCCGCTGTCCCTCCTCTTCACCTGGGGGGCCTCCGATCCCCCCCCAGGACTTACCGATCTTCAGGAGAGAGCCTGAGAGGCTCTCTCCCCTTTGATCCTCGATGGCGGCCGCCATCTTGCCGCTAAGCCCCGCCCCCTTGGGGGCGGGGCTTATGACGTCATCCCGGCCCCCGATATCTGGCTTCACCCTTCTCAACTTCTCAGATGCCGGTGATCGGCACAGGGTAAGGAGGTGGCAGGAGATCCTCTGATCTCCTGCCTCCTCCTTCTCCTGTACCGATCACCGGCATCTGTCAGCTGAGCGGCGAGGGACAAGAGCTTGCAATCGAAGGTAAGTACAGTAAAAAAAAATTATTTTTTTTTAATAAAATACTTTTTTTTATTGTGTGGTGTTTTTTTTTTTACAGTTAACCCTTTGTGAGCTGGTAAGGGGTCCATGAGACCCCTTATACCAGTTCACATGGCTGGGGGGGTGGCATTGCCATTAACCCCCGCACCCCCATTACCTGCCTCCCCAAAGGCCAGGGGGGGGCAGAAGAGCCCGGGCCCACATAGGCTATGTGGGCTCGTAGGCTGCAGGGTGGGGGGGCCACCAAAGCTGGCCCCCCCACTCTGTGCCTACAAGCCCCCATAGCTGGTCCCGGGCTGGTTACTTTGGGTAAGGGGGACCCCACGTCATTTTTTTTTTTGGATTTTTAAGGGTTTTTAACCCTTAAAAATCCAAAAAAAAATGGGGTCCCCCTCCCCGGGAAGGGGGACCCTATGTCATTTTTTTTTTTAATTAACCATTTGTCATCCAGCAGCTATAAAAGGCTTCTGGGCAGGAAAGGGTGTCTACCTATACATATGTGGTATCGCTGTAAGCGGGAGAAATTGGGGTTTCTCACGCAATAAGATTTTATTGACAAACTTACATTTTTTATTACAAAAAAACTCTACAAATTGTAAAAAAATATATTTTTTTTATTTTTTTTCACACATTTCACCCAAAAATGTTGAGAATACACCTAAAAAACACAAACAAGACATTTCATGTTAAAGCCCAGACTCTGTTGAAAAAAACAATATATAATTTTCCTGGGAAATCCCTGGAAAGCCTTTCGAAAATGACAGTTGAACATGTGTAGCGCAAAACAGTCAAACTCAGTCTGGCAACAGGGAGTGGCAAATGCTGCAGGTAGGCTGGCAGCGAATGGGTTAAATACCTGCTGTCACCGGGAGAAATGAAAGCCACGTGCGTGCAGTAAAAGGCGGAAGTTCCGGCGGAAGAAAAAGACAGCCCTATGAGGTAATTAGAATGCGCTCCTAATGCTGCGCCAGTATGCCCCTCATCCAACTGCTGCGTAAAGTATGCAACTCCTATACCCACTAAGACGTCCCTCCGCCGTATAAGGCTGGCGCGTGTATACGCGCGTCAGCGAGTGAAAGCCGCGTCAGCGGTAGCAGACCCAGTGATGCGGTGAATCAGCGCACCGTGACAGGGAGAAACGTCTCCCTGGCAACTGTAACGCCCACTCCCCAGCGTCATAGTGGACGAGGCCCCATATTTTACAAGCACCCTCTGGCAATCCATGTGGAGCCTTCTCTCACCTCTATTGATTTAGGTCTTCTAATAAACCACACTAGTGACCATGAAGGTTTAGGTCCACTTTAGACTATGTTTCCTATATAAATTCATTATAGGCTGTAGGTTTCCTCTATGGGATAAATTACAGGCTATAGGTCTCCCACATAGGATTAATTAGAGTTGAAGGATTACTGATTAAGCTACCGCAATCACTTAGACCCATTAAATCCAGGAGTGTGATTGCAACTTTCCATCTTGCTTTTAATAGTTTTTAATGCTTTCCTTGTTTTGTGTTTTTTAATTAGTGCGGCCATAGCACAGGATCCTGCTGAGAGCTCCCCCTCAATACGAGTGCTGTATCAAAACGGAATGCTCCTCGCTTTCAACATGAAGCTTTTTTCAAAGACATTTGTTTTCTGCTTGTTTACAAATAAAGCTTTCATATTCAGAGTTCTGGGACGATGGCTGCCCCGTGCGCCCGAGGCTGACGTCAGAGGATTGGCAGTAGTTACAGCCAATCTACTGAGGCCGGCCGAAAGGCCGGGGCAACGTCACCGGATGTGACGTAGCGGAAGTCGCCAGACGAGCGCTTCCATGACGACACACTGGCTGGCCAGGGGGAGACGCAGCATAAACTACTTAAGAACCAGGTAACACATGTATTAGCTATCGCTGCCTTGAGAAAAGGGCAAACGGCCCTGAAACGTTGGTACCTTTCCTAAGCGATCCACTCTGAGATTTGGGTATACTGTGCACACTGTTTTGTTATTGTCCATTGATGTTCATGGTACCTTTTGCTTTGCTGTCATTTATGGTGTAACTAACTGACTGTATTATGACTTAGACCAATGATTATATTGATACCATTGGTCTCTTGTGTAACTCCTGTTATTACCTTAACTCTGTACAAACAGTCAGCCACCATATATAACTCTCAGGAGGACCTAAAGCAGCACCTCTATGATATTCTGCATACTTCTGGTAATATTTGTTACCTAGATTTAGTTACATTATTTGCTGTATGAAGGTAGTGTTCCTTTCTTTAAAAAGAGAAAGGTTCTTTTAGGAGCGCTTCGGGTCGGGGAAAGCAGCTGCCTTTAAATAAGGGGTCACGCCTTATTAAAATTCGTAGAAATGGCTATGGACTAATACACTTGAAAAGTTTATTAGTTTTAGGCGCGCTTTAAAGTATAGTTGGACAAAGGACGAATGGAGGAGGGGGGAGAGAGTGGAGGAGAGAACTTGTTCTCACTCAGTGGTTCTAGGGCTGTTAGAGGCTAATTGACACCAGATATCCTATGGCACTAGGTAATATCTACACTTTAAGATCCGGATTTAGGCCATTCCGGTATTCCCTAATGAGCATTTGACCAAGACCACACAATACTATATTTTCTTTTAAAAGAAGTGATAGCTTCTTAATTTATTATACCATATTTGTGCTATACATAATAAATTACATTTTTGCATTCACAAAAAGCATAATTATAATTGCCATATGTGTTACAATCCTCAGAAGTTGTTTACAGATCTTTACTTGATGGTATTCATGAACTGTTTAGATGCCAGATTCAGGCGTTGGGCAGACATGTTTCGCCATAACTCTGTGGCTTTATCAATGCCCTCTAGAACAAATGAATGCATGAAAATAGTAAATGAAAAGAATTATCCTATATTCCTCTATATCGTATTCAATTTGTATTTCAAACTCTGAGATAACACTAAATCCAGATTTACCTCTACTGTGTACTGGCGTTAATATAAGACAGCCACTATTCCATTTATCTTGGTACATCAATTTGTTATCCAAACATTTCCATTCTTTCATTGAGACCCCAGGGGGGCGTGGCAAGAGCACATTAATGGCTTATTTTGCCATCTAAGAGCCCTTTCAAAACAAAAGAGAAAAAATTGTAAGGGATTTAACCCACTGGTTACTGTTGCCATATGATTATGCATTTGCTATCCAAAAGTGACTGAAATCCCGATTACCTTAGAAGGGCTGGTTCATAAATTTATTCCCCTCCTAGTCCATCTGATAGTCCTCCTCCTATTTCTGGGTCAATTCAAATATGGGAGGCTGTAATCAGAGATGGGCTCCATTAAGTGGAGATCTTTGGTACACAGGTGATTGTCATTATTTCTTATTGTTTGTCACCCACCTTTCTTTCACGGTCATAGGCTGCAGGGACGTTCCTTTCTATATGTGACCCACGTCTGGCGATGTATGGCCGTCAGCCTGCTTGTGCTGTGTCCCTTGTCATTCTATGTGCGCCCGCGTCTGGCGTTGAAAAAGTAGCCGCCGCCTGCCTACATAGGCTCTGTCCGGGCTTTTAACAGCGATGCTCGTTGGTCTGGGGGTGCGAGCATGTGCCGCTTTCCCTCCCCTTTTGTTTACTGCGTTCGCGCCATGAGTCTGCCACTGTGATTCCGATCGCGTCATTGCCGGTTCACTTCCGGGAGTGACGCATGCGTTCCACCCATTGTGCGTCACCAGCGCCATATTGGTGGGGCCTGTTTCTCTACATCCCGTTATTGAGCCATGCTATTTCTGCGGCTGCGCCTATTCACCCGCGCCATTTTCTTGGCGCCCCCCTCCTTAATCACATTCGTTTGTCGTTCGCCATATTATTGGGGCCTTATTAGTCCTCTCACTAGTGACATATATGTTCAGCCATTTTTGTGGAGCCTCATGCTTCCCATACCGCGATATTCTACTGCATTATGGTCATTTATGCTTACAGTTACAGCCTATTTTTAAAATTCAGTCACTTTGAAAGGTTTTGCATTTTGAATATATTTATTACCAGCAGTTCATGTTACTACTATGCGGCATCATGTCTCATAGTCTAGTGCCCTCATCCTGTGCTCTGCCAGGTTCCCCCCGGGTTTACATCATTTGTACATCCTATACATGTTACTATGGTCACGCATACCTATATATGTACCATTGCCTATACATACATGCATTCTTTTTTTACATTCTATTGTTGTCAATATCTATTGACCTTATGGTCCTTGTTGTTGATTTGTGGCCTCTACTATCTATACCCAGTATTACCTATTACATATGTTTTTTGGGGGCATTCAAGAGGTAAATTACCCAAACCTTTTCACTCCCCTGTCCATCTTTCATTCTGGAAATTTTGTCATCCCTATCCAAACGTGTTCCAGTGGATCTCCAGTTCCCATTATGGTAAGAAGGGGGAAAGCAGAAGATTTGATATTCCCATTATTATAGGAAGGAGGCAAAGCTTAAATTCTCATTTAGACCTGGAAATCGATGTGCTTGCAACTTGTGAATCCATCTCGTTTCCACTTGGAGAGTTATTTTTTGAATGTCTCCTCCCCTCTGGGAGGGATGTATATGATCTAGACCCTGTACTTTTAGGGAACTGGGATCCTTGTTATGCCTCAAAGCAAAATGACGTCCTACGGGGGTTTTTTGATTCCCCGTTCTTATGTTATACTGGTGCTCATAGATCCGTCGTTTAAGATGACGGTTCGTCTTTCCAACGTAAAAGCACCCGCAGCTACATGTTAGTACATATATTACATTCATGGATTGACAGTTTATGTAGTGTCTAGGGGTAATCTCTTTTTTTCCAGGTATATTCACTGTTGGACCTGGCAATATATATGTGCACATGTTACAATGTCCACAGCGAAATGTCCCCTTTTGCTTACAGCACTCATCCCGTCTGTTTGTGTTGTGGTGACTATGTGTCAGTCGGTCCTTGAGATTCCGGGACCTTCTAAAAATGATTTTGGGTTCCTGGGGTAAAAAAGTCTTGATGTGGACATCGTTCAGGAGGATTGGCCAATGTTTTTTTATTATTTGGCGGATCTTACTATGTGCTTCCGTATATGTGAGAATTAGTGCTGGGCCTTGTGGTCCCTTCCTTTGGTTAGGTCTATATAAAAGTGTTTGCCTATCCAGTTTCTTTGCTTTTTTGTAAGCTGTTTTTAAGTCCCTTTGTCTGTATCCCCTATCGGATAGGCGTTTCCTAATATTGTCGGCCTCTCTTTGGAATGTTTCTATGGTGCTACAATTTCGGCGAGCCCGGATATACTCTCCATATGGAATACTTCTTAATAAATGGCCAGGGTGGGAGCTAGTGGCTCTGAGTGTGGTATTGGCCGCTGAAGGTTTACGGTATAATGTGGTGCTTATATGGCCGGATAGGTCTTTACTAATTAGTATATCAAGAAAGGTCACCTTGTACTCATTATATTCACAGGTAAATTTAAGATTGTAAATATTTTGATTGAGCCGGGTCACAAAATTATCCAATTCCTGCCTCGGCCCCTCCCAGATGACCATGATGTCATCAATGTACCTGTGCCATGCAGAAACATGGCACAGGTACTGGGCCATCTCGTCCTCAGCCCACAACCCCCTCTCCCACCATCCCAGATACAGGTTCGCGAACGATGGGGCACATGTAGTCCCCATCGCCGTCCCCTGTATCTGGTGGTATAGTTGGTTCTTGAAGAGAAAGAGGTTGTGGGTGAGGACGAAATTAAGGAGCCGAAGCAGGAAGAGGTTGTGATCGTGCTGCTCTATATCTAGCTCATTCAAAAAGGCTTCCACCGCTTTCAGACCCAGCTCATGTGGGATGCTGGAGTACAGAGCCTCCACGTCCAGAGTCACCAGATACGCACCAGGGCTCACCCAAAGGTCATCAAGGACACGGACCATATGGCCCGTGTCCTTTACATATGACGGAAGGCCCGTGACCAGGGGCTGAAGGTGCTGATCCACATACCGGCTGGCTTTTTCAGTCAGAGCCCCCATGCCCGAGACAATCGGCCGTCCTGGTGGTAATGTGGCCGATTTATGCACTTTGGGAAGTGCATAAAAAGTAGGTATTCTCGGGCATGGGGACTCCAAGTATCCAGCCGTGTGGGCATCTATGACCCCCTGGTCACGGGCTTGTTGGATGAGAGCATGATATTCCTGGGCGTCTCTGGCGAGTCTGGACATGGAGGCCCTGGCATACCAGCTTTTGTTATTTAGGATTCGCATACACATGTCCTCATATTGGTGTACCGACATTATAACAATGTTACCGCCTTTATCGGCAGGTTTTACTACGATTTGTTGATTGTGTTCAAGATCATCCAATGCTTTTTGTAGTGCGGGGTTCAAGTTCGGTGATTTCTTTTTGTACGTGAGATGTTCAATCTCGTTTGTTACCAAACTTGTGAAAGTAGCTACGTTATGATTTAACCCTAAATTTGGGTAATATGTGGACGTCTTTTTAAACTCTGTCTTTCTTGTTTTTGTTATGATCCTACCTGCTACTTCCATTGCTAACTCCTCCATATCCTTATTTAGTTCTTGTTCAGACGGTACAGCTACTTCTCTGGAATCGGCCTCATCTTTGGGCATGAACTGATATTTACATAGCACCTTTCTCGAGAACATATGCACATCTTTTATCATTTCCAGAATGAAAGATGGACAGGGGAGTGAAAAGGTTTGGGTAATTTACCTCTTGAATGCCCCCAAAAAACATATGTAATAGGTAATACTGGGTATAGATAGTAGAGGCCACAAATCAACAACAAGGACCATAAGGTCAATAGATATTGACAACAATAGAATGTGAAAAAAGAATGCATGTATGTATAGGCAATGGTACATATAAAGGTATGCGTGACCATAGTAACATGTATAGGATGTACAAATGATGTAAACCCGGGGGGAACCTGGCAGAGCACAGGATGAGGGCACTAGACTATGAGACATGATGCCGCATAGTAGTAACATGAACTGCTGGTAATAAATATATTCAAAATGCAAAACCTTTCAAAGTGACTGAATTTTAAAAATAGGCTGTAACTGTAAGCATAAATGACCATAATGCAGTAGAATATCGCGGTATGGGAAGCATGAGGCTCCACAAAAATGGCTGAACATATATGTCACTAGTGAGAGGACTAATAAGGCCCCAATAATATGGCGAACGACAAACGAATGTGATTAAGGAGGGGGGCGCCAAGAAAATGGCGCGGGTGAATAGGCGCAGCCGCAGAAATAGCATGGCTCAATAACGGGATGTAGAGAAACAGGCCCCACCAATATGGCGCTGGTGACGCACAATGGGTGGAACGCATGCGTCACTCCCGGAAGTGAACCGGCAATGACGCGATCGGCATCACAGTGGCAGACTCATGGCGCGAACGCAGTAAACAAAAGGGGAGGGAAAGCGGCACATGCTCGCACCCCCAGACCAACGAGCATCGCTGTTAAAAGCCCGGACAGAGCCTATGTAGGCAGGTGGCGGCTACTTTTTCAACGCCAGACGCGGGCGCACATAGAATGACAAGGGACACAGCACAAGCAGGCTGACGGCCATACATCGCCAGACGTGGGTCACATATAGAAAGGAACGTCCCTGCAGCCTATGACCGTGAAAGAAAGGTGGGTGACAAACAATAAGAAATAATGACAATCACCTGTGTACCAAAGATCTCCACTTAATGGAGCCCATCTCTGATTACAGCCTCCCATATTTGAATTGACCCAGAAATAGGAGGAGGACTATCAGATGGACTAGGAGGGGAATAAATTTATGAACCAGCCCTTCTAAGGTAATCGGGATTTCAGTCACTTTTGGATAGCAAATGCATAATCATATGGCAACAGTAACCAGTGGGTTAAATCCCTTACAATTTTTTCTCTTTTGTTTTGAAAGGGCTCTTAGATGGCAAAATAAGCCATTAATGTGCTCTTGCCACGCCCCCCTGGGGTCTCAATGAAAGAATGGAAATGTTTGGATAACAAATTGATGTACCAAGATAAATGGAATAGTGGCTGTCTTATATTAACGCCAGTACACAGTAGAGGTAAATCTGGATTTAGTGTTATCTCAGAGTTTGAAATACAAATTGAATACGATATAGAGGAATATAGGATAATTCTTTTCATTTACTATTTTCATGCATTCATTTGTTCTAGAGGGCATTGATAAAGCCACAGAGTTATGGCGAAACATGTCTGCCCAACGCCTGAATCTGGCATCTAAACAGTTCATGAATACCATCAAGTAAAGATCTGTAAACAACTTCTGAGGATTGTAACACATATGGCAATTATAATTATGCTTTTTGTGAATGCAAAAATGTAATTTATTATGTATAGCACAATTTAGTTGCACAGGGTCTTTTCCAGGTTATTCTCACCTCTTTAATAAAGACCGTCACACATCTTCTTAAAAAGTAAAGGCTTTTTATTTTGTACAAAAATCGGTGCAAGTGGAGGTAATTGGTCCAGTCACACAGTCTCTAAAAACAGGGGGGAATGGAACTCCGGATTATGTGAAGATGTGTGACGGTCTTTATTAAAGAGGTGAGAATAACCTGGAAAAGACCCTGTGCAACTAAATTCACCGTCCCAGCCGTCAACCATTTAATCACCTTGGGAGGCACAGCACCCCAGGGCGCAGGCAAGGAGCAACGGAGAGAGAAGCGCCGGATATCGGAGTGACCACCTATAAGGACACATCCAGCACAGCAGAAGTCTTACATCGGGTAACCATTGTTCAGGCTATTGAACCTCAGAGGCCCTGGGTAGGTCGGCGCACCCCCGGGCCGCGGCGGTGAGTTTTTTACTCTGTTTTTTACTCTGTTTTTGATATATATTACAAGAGTAAAAGGTAACACTTTGCAGAAAGTGACGTATGAATATATATAAGTGTCGGTTTGGTCCTATTGATTAGGAGTTTACTACTATAATAAATATTTTTTGAGTCCAATTGCCGCATGACTAAAATCAGGCAGCAGAAATTATTTATTCTAGAGGTATTGCATGTAACTAGATATTACCTAGTGCCATAGGATATCTGGTGTCAATTAGCCTCTAACAGCCCTAGAACCACTGAGTGAGAACAAGTTCTCTCCTCCACTCTCTCCCCCCTCCTCCATTCGTCCTTTGTCCAACTATACTTTAAAGCGCGCCTAAAACTAATAAACTTTTCAAGTGTATTAGTCCATAGCCATTTCTACGAATTTTAATAAGGCGTGACCCCTTATTTAAAGGCAGCTGCTTTCCCCGACCCGAAGCGCTCCTAAAAGAACCTTTCTCTTTTTAAAGAAAGGAACACTACCTTCATACTTACCTTTGGTCATTATCAAGGAGCTGCTACAGGGTTACATAAACACTTCAGAGCAACCCAACATTCTAACAGCCATGGATATATCACAACTAAGACGAGAATTTAATAGGTCAGCATTATTAATAGAAGAGGAGGAAGACATGAGGGAAATCACAGACAGTTTTGACGAACTCTTCAAAACAGTAAAACACTTACTACAAAAAGAACTAGCCATAAAATGGCATATTTCCACACTTGAAACATACATCCAGAAGGGCCTGATACCCAGGAGCCTTAGATGGGATATAGCACCCGAAAGAGATATTGGTGGGACAATTCCAGACTTAGAAGAATGGCAAGGTTTTTTTAATGACTGCAGTATGAATTTAATGAAACTTATTATAAAACGCAAAAAGAGGAAATTGGAGATCATTACAACCAGAATTGATGAAATGCAGGGCAATCTAGCTCCCTGTAAGGATCTGGAGGAGTATCAGGATCACATTACTGAGATAAAACATGATCTAAAAAACTTTGAAAAAGAACAAAAACTAAAGAAACAACGCAAGTTCACCCGTGACCTAGCCGACCAGAAAAATAACATGGTCTATAAGTGGAAGAAAGGAGTGATAGATGGCACCACACACAACCAGAATCAGAACTCTACAGCGATTCAACAAGAGAATGAAACAACACCAGAAAGAGATTTGTATAAAAGATCAGGACATGTTAGACATAGGAATTTAGATCAGCAGAAAGGGCATTATGATTATGGAAATTACCGAGAACATCACTACAATTCCCATAAAGGACAGTATAGGACTACCAGACATTTCAACAACCATCCACGCAGAGAATCCTATAGACAATACCAACATGAATATCGCAACCATCCAAACTCAAATTATCGCTATAACCAACCCCGATATATAAGAAGATCCCCTTCCCCAGTTTGGAGGCCACCCTTCCGTCTAAAACACAGAACCTATGGAGATCAAGGAACACCTAGGACACACACGAGAACCACATTGAGATCGCCTGTACAAGCAACCCCTAAACCTCAAAGGAAAGAGGGCCGACACAGGTACAGGGAAAACCAACAATTTTTACAATACCCTAATAAAGAGAACAACAAGCATGCAGATACAATAGAACTGGAGCAACATAAAAAATCCCATACAGAACGTTTTTTAGGCTTGGAATTCCCTCACACACCAAAAAGAAAAAATCCAGAATTAGAGGCACAAGAGCAGGGAATAGAATTCAATCTAAAAAATCAAAAAAGGAGGAGAGAGCAAGAGGAGTAAACCAAACCCCCGCGGACGGGCTTTTTAACCTCACCAACACTAAATTCAACAAAAAAGAGGTAGAGTTACTAAATAAGGGCCTAAAATATGCACCCCCTTCCAGCATGAATAAATTCGAGGCATACATTGACATTCATAAATTTACCAGAAAACTCAATATAAAAAAATTCTTTGAAGACAAGCCACACAATGAGATCATACCAGAAACTAATGGAGAGATACAACAACCTCAGTACATTCATACTGAGCTAAAGAACAACTCCACGTTCAATCCCCAAAATCACAAGGGAGCAATAACTGTCTTTAGAGACCTAGTCATTAAGGACCTCAAAAATCTAGAACTAAAGCATAGAAAACACCAACTCTTTGAGAAAAAAAGAATGAAGGAAACAATCAAAGGAATACAAAAGAAAAAGGAAATAGTCATAAAATCTGCGGATAAGGGAGGGGGAATAGTAATCCTGGAGAAGGAAAAATACCTGCAAGAGACTTATAGACTATTAAGCGACACAGACACATACGAGAAACTGAAGCTAGATCCCACTAGAGAATTCCACCAGAAATTAAGAAATCTACTAGACAAAGGCCGAAGAACAGGCATTCTAACCAAAAAAGAATATAACTATCTAAATCTGGAGACACCAAGAATTCCAACGATCTATCATCTGCCCAAAGTACATAAGAATAAAGATCACCCACCGGGCAGACCAATCGTGAGCGGAATAGGATCATTAACAAGCAGACTAGGAGAGTACATTGACTCCTTCCTTCAGCCTCTAGTACAGCAAACACCCGCATATTTGAAGGACTCGGGCGCCCTTTTAGAAATGTTAAAACAATATCAAACCAAACACAACCTAACATTAGCGACGGCTGATGTCAGCGCACTGTATACAATAATACCTCATGAAAAAGGATTAGAAGCAGTACAATTTTTCTTAACCGCAGACGGGAAGTTACCTCCACAACAGATAGAATTCCTCTTAGAAACCCTTCACTTCTGCTTAACTCACAATTATTTCTGGTACGAGGGTTCATTCTACCTACAACGTATCGGTGTAGCGATGGGAGGTAAGTTTGCTCCCAGCCTAGCAAACCTGTTCATGGCTCTTTGGGAGAAAGAAAGAATGTACCAACTAAAACCACCAGAATTACAATTTTATAAAAGATATATAGACGATTGCATCTTTCTCTGGGAGGGTACAGAACTTGACCTTCAACAATTTTTGCAATCACTTAATAACAACACATGGAACATCAAATTTACATATGAAACCAGTAATGTAGAAATTAACTTCCTGGACCTTACTATTTACAAAGAAGATCAACAAATTAAGACCAAAACTTACTTCAAGGACACGGACAGAAATAGTTTTATACCCGTAGACAGCTGCCACCATCCAACTTGGCTGCGGAATATCCCTAAGGGACAATTTAAACGGATCCGAAGGAACTGCACAAATGAAGCAACATTTTTTGAACAAGCGAAACTACTAGGGGCTAGATTTATGGAAAAAGGCTACCCAGAAGAGACGATTGACAAAGCCATTACAGAAGTAAATGAAGAATCCAAAACTCAGAAAAACAACGAGAAGAAAAAAACAGACATAAGTGTACCATTCATAACAAAATACAGCAAAGATTACAGGAAATTAGAGAATATTATTAAAAAACACTGGAACATCCTGCAGTCAGACCCTGTACTGGAGAAGTTTCTCAAAGAAAAACCGACCTTTATATATAGAAGACCCCAGACTCTGGCACAACTAGTAACCACCAGCTACATCAATCCACCAAACATGAAGGTCGCCACAGCCAATAAGTTCACTAGATGCAGGGACTGTAAAGCTTGCAGATTAGCTTTAAAAACAGCATCTTTCATTCCGAGTCAAGAATCATTTATTAATCCCAAAAATAATCAAGAATACAAGATGAAAGAATTTACCACTTGTAACACTAAAGAAGTGATCTATTGTTTGAAATGTCCATGTGATCTTCTATACGTAGGGAAGACCAAGAGACAGCTCAAAATACGCCTAGCGGAGCATGTAAGAAATATACAAAATGGACTCAAAACCCATAATTTATCCTTACACTTCTCAGAGAAACACAACAAAGATGCAACAGGTCTTAACTACTGGATTATTGAAAAAATCCATAAGAACTGGAGGGGAAGCAATATAGAGCGGACTTTGGCACAAAGAGAGATGTTCTGGATGTATGAATTAGACAGCCTCGTACCAAATGGCCTCAATGTAGATTTGGACTTAAATTGTTTAATACCGAACATTCAATGACACTATCAATCCTGAGCAACCTTTCTAGCACTTAATCTACACTATTACATTCATAAGTCATCCACTCCCAGCAGTACACATTATCCATTAACAATCGGCACCTTTTTTAAATAACTTTTTGACTTGATGTTGCTACCAATATTGTACCGATGGCAACTATCGAGCCTGGGGGTAGCCATTACCATATATCCATACTTTTATCTAATTTATATATACATATCTATTTATTAGATCTATTAATTAATGTATAGTGTAATATTTATAATAATATAATAATTTTAAACTATATAATTTTAAGTAAAAGATTTCTTAAATATTTCTAGTCACATGCCCTTAGTAAACACTGTATAGCACAATAAAAATCTTTTAATTAAGAGTGTCCATCTTGATTTTATTGTCTATAGCACATTAAAAATCCTTTAATTAAGAGTGTGCATCTTGATTCGAACCATACACCCAGTTTATACCAATCATGGACATAATTAGCATACACGCAATTATCACAGCCTATCCTTATTAAAACATCTCTTTCTATATTAAAACATTGCTATATATGTTTCTAACACACGCCATATGGATAAATAATAATTTTTTAATCATTGTATGGATTAATAATAATTTATATAATAACTTACAATTTATAACCTTTCTATATTTTCAGTATATATATATACATATGTTTTTGGTATACGCCGTATGGAGTAATAATATTAATTTTAATCACAAACAGTTATCCTGGAATAATAATGAATAACTACTTAACCACGCACTCAGTCTTGTATTTTACCACCCCTTTTTGGTATTCCCTATTAACTCGTATCTATATATAGAGGCATCTGCTTATAGAAGGGACAAGGGCTGTTATTCCACTATCAGACAAAGTTTGTGCATCTATATAAGAATGAATCCTTTTACATAACACCTTAGATCCTAACCCCATATTTCTGCTACATCCCCCCTTTCTTTTTCCTTTTGAGTGATCCGGAATAAACCCTTGGATCAAGAAGACAAAGAAAAACTGTAAATACCGCCAATTAACAGAAAGACAGCGGCGGCATTAAAAGCCGACAATTGAAACTACAGGATAAGACTACACCTCCCAGAAGGCATAGCGAAGGAATGACGTTTTTCTCATGACCAATAAGAAGGGCTGCAGGACGCATGCCCAGAATGCACCCAGAGGACGGCAGGAAGTGCCGAAACGCGCGTCGGTGAGTTCACTTACATTGAAACTGACAGAAGTATAAAGAAGACTGGAAGCAGAGAAGCCGCATTACTGCGCCTCTGCTCTAATAACGAACTTCACGTTTACTATCTCTGCCTTAGAGCCCCATTAGGCAGATCCACACATTCCTTAAGGACATAAAAGCGCTGACGTGCAGGAGTGTCCAGAGTGACGCTGCACAAAGAAGGATACAAGCGCTCAGCCCCAATCTTCACATAATCCGGAGTTCCATTCCCCCCTGTTTTTAGAGACTGTGTGACTGGACCAATTACCTCCACTTGCACCGATTTTTGTACAAAATAAAAAGCCTTTACTTTTTAAGAAGATGTGTGACGGTCTTTATTAAAGAGGTGAGAATAACCTGGAAAAGACCCTGTGCAACTAAATTCACCGTCCCAGCCGTCAACCATTTAATCACCTTGGGAGGCACAGCACCCCAGGGCGCAGGCAAGGAGCAACGGAGAGAGAAGCGCCGGATATCGGAGTGACCACCTATAAGCACACATCCAGCACAGCAGAAGTCTTACATCGGGTAACCATTGTTCAGGCTATTGAACCTCAGAGGCCCTGGGTAGGTCGGCGCACCCCCGGGCCGCGGCGGTGAGTTTTTTACTCTGTTTTTTACTCTGTTTTTGATATATATTACAAGAGTAAAAGGTAACACTTTGCAGAAAGTGACGTATGAATATATATAAGTGTCGGTTTGGTCCTATTGATTAGGAGTTTACTACTATAATAAATATTTTTTGAGTCCAATTGCCGCATGACTAAAATCAGGCAGCAGAAATTATTTATTCTAGAGGTATTGCATGTAACTAGATATTACCTAGTGCCATAGGATATCTGGTGTCAATTAGCCTCTAACAGCCCTAGAACCACTGAGTGAGAACAAGTTCTCTCCTCCACTCTCTCCCCCCTCCTCCATTCGTCCTTTGTCCAACTATACTTTAAAGCGCGCCTAAAACTAATAAACTTTTCAAGTGTATTAGTCCATAGCCATTTCTACATTATTTGCTGTGTATGGTTACTGATAACAATCTCTGCTTTATATGAAGTATAGCAGTCTCCTGAGGATTATGGTCTACATATACATTTATGGAGTCAGCCGCTATGTATCCTTTTTATGATGTGTAATTGTTGTGCACTTCTTGTATATAATACACTTGCTTGAGCATGAATTCAGCCATTGTGTTTGGTGTGCATCCTTTCAAAACTATACTTTGCTGTTTGAAAACTGAAAGACCGAAATGACCCTGGAACCAGAACCATTTAACTAAGATAAGTTTGTTAAACTAATGTTAAGCTACTGAACTGCATTTTTTGTAACTATGTTGGCTTTATTGAATTTTTCCTTTTTCTCAAAGAAATATTCCGATTGTTCTCACTAACTAGTCAGACCTGTTGTCTTTGTCTTGGGTCTGTGTCTGATTGCTTGTGAAGTGATAGTAATCTGTAGTGCAATTATCCTCAATACTCACTGATTTAAATGAACTTTTAGACAAATGAAGAGTAATTTTATATATATATATGTATTTGAGCTCTTAAGCTGCTTTATATATTTGAGGGCTGCAAATATACTTGTGAATTTTAGCTAAATTTCGCCAAAGCAGAACAATGATCACTGGAACACAAATTTATTGTCTACCCTAACCTCAGACACCAGATTTCTATTGGTCAGTACTAAATTTAGAATGTTGTCCTCTCTGGTTGGTGACTTTACAAGTTGTTTTAGATGCTTGAGGATGTTGATGCACTTGGGATATTACAATCCACATCAGGCATGTTAATGTGATACTGCAGACACTGCTTAAATGGAAGCAGAAATGGGTGAGATATCGAAGTTTAGGGGTTCAGCCAATGACATTCTCTTTTTCATCCTATCCACCAATCAGCTCAGCAGAGCGGGACAGTATTTTTTTCAGAAGCTAAATCATAAACTGAACTTGAAAGCCTCAATATATCAGGCATTTCTTCTTCAATTTAAAAACGGAAAATAATCTAGGACAGTGCCAATGTAGCCCAATGCAATGGTGTAACAATTACCTTTGCCTGCAGTAATAATAGGTTATCTAAAACCTCAGATTGCCCAGGAGGCCTACATATCACACCGTATCACACCAATTCTGATCACAGCTCCCTTCTTAGTCTGCATGGAAGTTTCTTTAGAACATATTTAAAATGTGTAGGCCAAAAGTGAAATTTGGCCATTAATTTATTTAAAGCAGCCCTCTACTCAGCCAGATTCGTATGTCTTTGAATCACTACATCAGCAGAACTGCTGCTGCTGTTGCTTTGCTTGGATGATGAGACTGTCACCCATGATCACCACGCAGCATAACTGCTAAAGCTAGTGACACAGTGCCCATCATCTGCCGAGGCTGCATGCAAAAAATGGGGCCCAGGTGAGTTTTTATTGGTTAATGCATCAAATACTGTAGGACTTAATGAGGATGGAGTTATTGGACTTGTAAAATGGACCAATGTGCATTTTACATTAAATGGGTGTTGTGTTGTGTTGGTCCACTATAAACCTGACCTTATTTTCCTTTCTTTCCACTAGCCCAGTGGCCCCCAACCATTTCCTCAATGTCCAACAACAGGCCATGTTTTGCAGATCTCCACACAGATGAACAGTTGATAGGGTTACTGCCAAACAGAGCTTTATAGCTGGCCATGTGGAGACCCTCAAAATATGGCCTTTTGGTAGGCCTTAAACCGGGCCAACACCCATTTTAAAAAACACGGGTGTTGCTTCGTTGCAGGGGGCACCTCGATTGCTGGGGTCCCCCCCTCGTTCGAGCACTGTAAAGCCCACAAATCTTACCTGACAACTTGCTCCCTGGCAGAAATGCAGCCCCACGATTGGCCAGTGGCTGTCACATGGCCGACAGCATGGGAGATGCAACAGTCGCCGACCAATGGCAGGGCTGCATTTCCCAGATGAAATGAGTTGTCAGGTAAGGTTTGTGGGCTTTACAGCACTCGATCAAGGTGCCCCCCCCCACGAAGTGGACCAACATTCATGTTTTGTAAAATGGGTGTTTAAGGAGCGGGTTGAAGAACACTGCTCTAGCCTGTACATTTTTGTTTTGTCCCTTAGCCTTTACACCAGTTTTGTTGTCCACCTATATTATCAAGATAAGTGTAAGTGTCATGAAAATTGGAAACAGTATGTCTACAGCCAGGAACAGACAGGGGCAAAACATCAGCCTGGGATATTACTGGCCCACAGTCAGCCCATGGCATCCCTACTGAGCCCTGCTCCTAATGTGCCTACTGACTGGTTAACAAGCGTGTGTCATGGATGAGGCTTTAGGACAGATATGGCTATTCTTAAAATGATGGTACTTATGCTTTTGTGTGAGGTGGCAGATGATGTGACAGACAAGAGGTGAGCACATTACTAACAGGCCAGCAGAGTGCAGAGCTGCTCAAGGTTAAAGAACCACACATTCATTTCCTGCCTGTTTCTTGGCAGGGAGTGCAGTGCACCCAGGTACAAGTGGTGCAGAGAGAGAGATAGGCTTTTTTTATATTTGACAAGGTGTTTTTTTTCAATGGACTGGTGCTCTTTGGTGGGGTGAGGACTAAGAGGGGGACACCTGCTCAGCAGATTGCCTTTTGGGCAGGTAAATTGGGGAAAGGTGCCACCTGCTCACCTCTGGCAGATTTATTGTTTAGGGGAGTGGAGGTCTATTGGAGGGCACACAGTCTGTTTTGTCCTGGATGGGGTGCCATCCTGCAGACTTACAACGTAAGGCCAGACCTGTATGAATATCTGACTTTGATTTGACAGATCATTTTACTTCTGACTTGCCAACTCTCCCTAGAATTCATGCTGCCCTAAAATGTGTTGTCTTTTTCCCTTCTGAGGTTATATCTTGTGTCCTGGTTCAACCAACAGAGCAGCTCACCTAGACGCTAGTGTCTTTATCTTAGAATTGCAATTCTGAAATACTCCGAAGGCACCTGGGCCCCATAAGAGTCAGATCAGCAATGCAACCACTGGCTTCAGGGCTAAGGTAAGTATAGGTTGTTTTTTTTCTTTTATGAAGGATAGGCTTTTTTGGCTATTACATTTTTATTTTTGACAATAGGTGGAGATCTATGTTCAAAAGCTCTATAGACAAATAGAACAGAAAAACACCTTCCCTGGAGAAAGCTAAAGATTAGCACGCGTCTCCTATCAGTAAGATTATGAATGTTTATGTGGACACTGCTATATTAAAATAAATCACATTAATAAAATAATTTCTAGAGCGGATGCAGGGTAAACAGTAAGTGCAAGTCAATACAGCATAGTTGTTAATGATTAATTGATAGCATAACACTGCGCAGATTTGCTTCCAAATCGTTTTATTTGCTTTAATATCCCAGCACACTCCATCATGTAACGCATACACGATTACCACTAATGTAGGGCCTTGGGGCACAAGTCATCTGCATGTGTTAGTTAATGGTAAATGATGAGTCTTTGCTATTATTTGAGAAGATTACGCTGTTTAATTGTCAGTCAATATCGCTTACCCCGTCACAGTGCCTATGTGGCTGAAAAATTAAGATGGTAATTATTACTATTTGGAAAATCTTTAACTTATTCATGTGTTAAGAAAGCCCTTAGGGATTTGTTTTTTTATATTACAGAAATCAATGCATTGCTCCAGAATCTTCACCCAAAAAATGTAACTCTCTACAAGAATTCAAAGGAGAGCTAATAAATATTAGCTAGTATTAAAAGTATGTATTACCATGCAAAAGATAGCAGAGGTAAAAGATAGCAGAGGTTACTTAAAGTGGAAAGAGTGGACAGTATTTTGATTATCCACTGTTTTGTTCCAGATTTGGGATGCCCCACTGTGTGAAACTCCAAGGTCTCCCCTGCGGCGCATGTGCAGGCTCTTGCTCATGAGCCATTTGCCTTGCACATTTAATGTTCGACAAACGGCTCTGTTTACAACAATAGGGATTGCGAGTGGCCGCATCCTCAGCAGTACCTGAGCTCCTACCCCCAGCCTATCTGAATGGCTGGGTGCGGGAGCGTGTTCACAGCCCAAAGATGTAGGGATATGGCCGTCCAATGTTTACATGACCTTGGGGTTGTCACACAGCGATTTGGGATGCTGCCAGCAATCTATTGGATTCCAGGGACGGTCGTGCTCGGATTCGTCCAGGCAGTAAAATAAAAAGGCTATCCTTGCCCTTTTTTTTACCATGCAGACCAGGGTTGCTCTAGTACTACACTGCAATGAGGGGTGCTAGGTCTTGACACGTGCCATAGTTTCTGTGAGGGATGGGGGGGGCAGTTTTCGATAACATAGAAGTGGACGATTGAGCCTTGGTTTGCTGACCTGGTACGTGTCAGAGCGCCAGACTATGAGCGATCCTTTGTGGCAGTTAAAAGGGGGTATAGTCCTGTTTTTATTTTGCTGTCGAGACAATGACATTAAACACATAAAATAATTTGCCAAGCTTACTGTCGTCTGTTACTGGGAGGAAAAACATTGCTTTGAATGTGATATTCCATCTTTACAGTGGGAACTGCTCAAGATTTGCATTTAACGTAATCAACCCCTATTTCATGCAAAATGGGTGTTGATACCAGCTGCGGGTGCATTACTTCGCCTAGGGAGAGAAATTGTAACAAGCAACTCTTCACTAGTCTGAGTAAAAACCCTCTGTATGAGGAGGTGACAGTAAGCCAGGACCCTGTGGGACCCGTTTTCATAGAGCGGTAAGTTCCTAAGCACTGGAATGGGGAAGGGGGTGTTACTTTGGGGAATCGCTGGTGAGTATTTAAAGTGGACCAACACCCAGGATTTTGACTATCCTGGGTTTTGGTCCACTTCGGCGGGGCACCCCGATCGGGGGTGCCCCGCTGTGTGAAACCCCCCAGAAAGCCCCAAAATCTTACCTGTCCCCGCTCCCACGTGACTGGACGGTCCAATCCCCGCCAACGTCCAGGCGGGGATCAGGAACGTCCAGGCGGCTGCCGCCGCCGCCGCCTCCCTCGCGTCACTTTCGGCGCGCGCGCGCCCCCGCCGGCCATTCGCAGACGGCCGGCGCGGGCGCGCGCACGCCTACAGGGGCGCGAGGGAGGCGGCGGCGGCCGGCCGCCGCCGAAGATAACGTAGGTGATTTGGGGTGTTTGGGGTGGGAGGTGATCGGCCCGGGAATCTTATAGATTTCCGGGCCGATCACCTCTCGGTGTTGGTCCACTTTAATGTCTGTACGGTCCCTTTTAAACTTTAGAAAGACCCATGCACTTATTTTCTTCCATAAACCACATGATAAAAACCATTATTCACATAATAAAGGCAGATGTCATGGGAATTACTATCTATATAAGATTTTAAAGTAAAAGAGAAAAGGATGGTTATTTAAGAATTATGAACTCGGCTAGAAAAGTCAAATAGATATAATGCAAATATTATGAATAACTTTTTAAAGGGGAACACCAGACCAAAAATAAAAAGGGGCCGACCCCCCCATCAACACCCACCTTACCTTTTGGACACCCGGCGTCTTCAGGGCCCCATCCTCTACCCCCCCCCCCCCCCCACTGGCTTAGCTGTCTATAAGTGGTGCTGGGTCCCAACATCATCTGGCATTTTTTTCCCAGGATCAATACAATACACAGGTATTTCGGTGGGGGGGCTATGAAACTTCCCTGATGAAAAGCTAGCAAAAGGATAGACAACCTGCAGGAAAATAAAGCTGGAAGGTAACATGTGGAGGGGATTCACACGTTGGGCAGAAGTGGAAAAAGGGCGTTTTGGACTGCTTTAACACCAGGGAGATAGACAGGGGGCGATGGGGGGCAAAAGTTGAGTATTTTGATTGTAGTTTCTATTTTTTGCCTGGAAAATGACTTTAGTAAAACCTAGTAAACTCTCAGCCTTCTGCTTGGCTTCCTCAGCAGCATAGCATGGTTGCGGTGGGTGATTGGCCAGCCCCAGCCCTAAAGGCTACCAGCCCATGCTGTCCGATCTCTGCTGTCTTTAGCCAAGAGTGAAGATCAAAACCTGGCTGAAGCCAAGCGCAGAGCAGAGAATTGGCATTCTTTGCCCTGCTAAAGACTCCTGGATGAGGTGACCCCCTGCACTAAAACTTGGGCAGCCTAACCAATTAACATGGCTGGCAGTTAATAGTTGGAAATTTTTACGTGGCTGGCATTTAAAGGGTTAGAAGTAAATTCAATGATGGGACTGAGAATGGTGATTCAGCATAAGGGAGCGATTTTTCCATGGAATACAAAATGATGGTGAATAAAAGATGCAGCCCCTGACAGCCAGGATTGTGCAGACAGATAATAGGCTAATTAAACCCCTAGTATGGAATGTCCCTTTACCCATTGTAACTGGCAGGCTGATTCATCACTAACTCCAGGTAGTGACAGATGAGCGCCTGTAGCCGGCATTTTCAGAGCGCCCGCTAGTAGTCACTGTGCTCGGCCGTGGGTCTTAGCGACTCAGTTGCTGTGCAGCAATGATGAATACATTGTGATGAGTCGCTATTTGACTAGTACAGCGCTGTATGGGAGCGAATGTTAGCGACTGGTCAGTGCGACCGACTCACAACATATTCAGCAAAAATACAGCCTCACACACCTCCGGCGCTGAAAAATGCTTATCTGAAGCCCAGAGCACCGGAGGCTGTGTGTTTAAAGTCTGTTTTTCAGCATCTATCCACTAGTAACAAAGCGAAAACATATGGAATTACATTGTAATAACATTGTAACATGAACACTTTAATGGCAGACCTGTAATATCATTTCTGCAGAAATATATAAAAAATGAAATATTTGTGAAAAAACTGCTTTTTCAATGCCAGAAGAGGTCACAACATTATTTGAGATTTAAAAAAAAAAACCCTCTTAAAGAAAAGAAGTATCGTCCATTGAAATGTATGGGAGAGCGACAGGTAGCGAGAGGTCATACCTGGCGCTGTGCAAGGCTGAACGCCGGCGCTGTTCGCTGAGGCTGGAATAATGATGAATCGGACGCTACATGGCGTTATCCCAGTCGCTCAACAGATTCTGCTTGATAAATGTGTAATTGCGTGCCGTGTCCAGCGTTCACCAGTCGCTACCTGTCGCTACCTCTCATTAACAAGGCACTACCTGACGCTATCCCTTCATAAATAAGGCCATTATTTTCTGCAAGCTACAGTACAGATGATTAACAATTTTTGTTGTCTAGCCTCCATACCCATCATTTCAGAACGCTAGAGAATTTGATGAAAATGTGAGCTTTGGGATTTAATTTCCTTGAAAGCGGCATGGATATTTTAAAGGATCAAAGGGGCTTTGTGCGTGATCTATGATAACACAGGCAGGGATTATGATCCTTCTCATTCATATGCGTCCTTGAGAAATTTCCACTTCTAAAAATAGTGCATATTATTTAACTATTTAATTGCAATTGTCACATTTGATGTAAGATCTCGATTTAGGAGATATTGCATAGGCAGCTGGAAAAGGCTCATACCATCTCAGTCGCCTGGCTCCTCCTGCCTCAGGCATCCAAATTTGGGATTTGCCCAGCTGTATTTATCCCCCAGATTGCCCGTAAACTTACCTTTCCTTTTCTCCCACAGTTCATGAGCAGGCCGCCAGCGCTGGCACGCATTCCATGAAGCTTTTGAATTGCTGCTCTGAGTGGCAAGAAAAGCTAAACAAGGAGCACGCTGGCTTTTTTGATAGTGTATATTTTTTATGCCAAAAAGATCTTCTTAAACCGGACCTTCACCATGATTTATTGAAAAGCCCAAACCCTTAAACAAACGATTCCCCAGCATCTAAAGTTAATATATTTTAAGTTTTTAGTCACTTACTTATTATACTTTCCCCCACTGGGCTGCAACTCTGTTCAGGACTTTGGGATATGGGTGCCACCATCTTGACTCAGAAGCATCACACTTACTGATGAGAGGAGAGTGGGATAAAGTACAGGGGGGCGGATTATAGCTGTGCTTTGCTCAGACAGAGCAGAGCTGGGGTCAGGAAGAGGTCAGCAATCCCAGAATGCAGAGCAGCACAGTCAGAAGGCACTTCCTGTTTGCAGGCTGCCTGACGTTCCACGAGCCGCCATCTTGGATGTTTAAAGGCTCATAACATGCAGTAGATGCAGGTAGGATGATTTTTAATGTAAGCAATCTGTATGTACAGGGTGTGGGAAACATATAAGATAGGCTCTTATTCAGAGTGAAGGACCACTTTAAGGTGCTGAGCTTAACTATCGATTGACTATCTATTAAATCTCTACAATGTAGTAATAAATGCAGTAACAGTAAGCAAAAAGGAAAGTTAAAAAAGACCACTGGGTGACCCCCACCTTCTATTTGGGAGACCTCTGTAGCCCAGTGATGATGCGTTATGGAGCTGGTTTCCTTTGGACCTGGGGTGTGGCAGTCGCAGTAAAACTACTCATATTTCTGCTGCTCCATTTCATAGGCAGGACTATGTATTAAAACAACAAACAGTAGCTCTTTATTTGTTTCTGGAGATAAATACACCTTCAAATATAGGTTAACAATCACAGATAGTACGCAATATTGCCTTTGGCTGAAGCTGGTCACAGCTGGACTTAATCCTGTATGTAAGTAGCAGGTATTGGTTCCAACCCAAGACCTATTAGGCTGTCGCTGGTCTTCCTGGTGCCCTATTGCTGCACAGTCTCACTTTCCAGACTTATGGTAACTCCTCAGCTCCAAGACACTGGCTCCTCCGCTATAAGACACTTACTTAAATCACCTTTGGCCCAGCCTTTAGATCCTATCCCTGTCATGTCACTCACACATGGCTCACATGTTAAGCCAAGTTGGGCATGTGACAGTTCAATCTAGCTCTTATTTAGCTAACATTTTCCTCCATTTCCTTACTATTAACCTCTTGACCTAAACTTAGACTGATTGGCCTACACTTTGGTTCTAACCTTTCCAACTTTTATCCTACCAGTTACTCACTGTCAGTCTACCCTACCTATTTATTAAAAAAACAGAAAACAGGCCCTTCGTGCCATTCCACTTGTTTGCATATTCCACAGACTTCCATAGTGACCACCAGCATCCAATGGGGCTCACTGACTAGAGGAGCACTCCTGCCAATTTCCATTTACCACCAGCAGTCACATAGGCCACCCCCCCCCATATATGTAGCTGTTTTAGTTATGTTGCCCGATTTCAGGCAAATCAGAATACTCTGGTGGTGGAAGAGGAAAGCTGCATCTGTTGGGGGACAGTAAATAGCTACACACATTTGCAGAATCAATAGCTCATCCATTTAATTGACATGCTTTATTGAGGTGCACAGCTACTTCCTGCCTCCCACCATAAAGGGCTTAATGCCTAGTTTTGGCTTCCTTAGGTTCTTTAACTGTAGGGGCATCCCGGGCTGGGATGCCCCAAGGGTGAGTGTTAGAAGGGAAATAAAGTCATTTTTGCTGGAGATGTATATTGAGGTGACTGTAAATCCTGGAGTTAGTAAAGCAGCAAGCAGCTGACCTGCTGTCTGTCCCATGTGTCTGTCATTCATCATTGTGAGCAAGCATAGCAAGTCACAGTGGTCACACGCCTGTCTCTGACCACAGCAGAGCATGTTCAAAACTCATAAAGCTGCATCTTGACACACCTTTCCCACATTGCTTAGAATTTATGAGATATATATAGAATTTAAGAAGCCTTTAAAATGGCTCATTTTACAATGTTCCCAAGGGATCAGGTGGGAGGAAGTTAGCGTGCGCTTGGACAGGGACTTTAATTCTCTTTGGTATAAATGTAAGTTATACAAAACCCTAAGCTGAACCCAAAAGTTAAATTAAAGCTGCAGAGATGTAATCAATAAAGACACAGAGGAGCTGCAAAATTTGTGTCAGGAATCGGGAACAAAACCAAAAAGCACAGAGGAATTCTAAACCTGGAGAGAGGTATTGATTTAATTCCTCTTAATGAGAAATCCTGGACATTTAGACAAAAATAACATACAGCCTGACAAACAAAGGAACGATGCTTAGGGATTCTAATAATAAATCCCCAACGCATTGATATGAGCTAATATTCTGTGGTGCAGAAGAAAACTAATTAAATATATTGGGTATGATTTACTAACGGAGAGTTTTCACATGGCAGCAGATTCATCTCCCATAGGATTTCATTTAGAAATTATTTTGTACAGCAAAGAAGAATAAACAATATATTGGGGGTAATTTACTCTAGACAAGCTGTTTTACAACAGGCTATCAGTCCAGGCCAAACATGAATAACTGTGATAGTGTAAATGAGAGCGCAGTTAGCATTTTTCTAATAGGTCTGTATTTGATACAGATGCAGTTTAGACAGATTTGTTCTGAAATGTAAGTATTGAAAGGGCTCAAATCTGAATATCATTCAAGTCTAAGGGGGAACATTGGATGTGTGTTCTGATCCCTGGACAGGGGTGAACCTAGCCTTTTTGCTGCCTTAGGCGAAATAAAAAAATATGCCCCCTCCACAGGACATTCGCCCCACTCCTCTCCCTGGTCCTTCCTATAATTGGATCAGGGGTAGGGGATGGGGCGGCAGTCACTTGACACACCAACAATTGACTGTACAGTCATGACAGCATGCAGCGGCATGACCCCAGTATCCACTGAACCACTAATGAGTGGGCCGTTATGCATACCTCACTGGCATTCCCACGGCACAGATGTGGCTCTGTTTTAATCAGCTTTAAGAAAACTCACCTCTTCCCAGTCCTACGACGCATGCGCGGACACTCATCCAACCAGTGTGCTCGGTTCCGCTCAAACCCTTGCATCCAGCAGCTCATCTAATGTGAGCGCTCTGGCAGCCGCATCCCCCACTTCCCACTAACAGGGAGCATGCCCACGCCATCCATTCACAAATGCCCACGCGCCCTGCTAAAGGGATAGCAGTGATGCGGCCACAACTCACACATGCAACGTTGGACTGGGAAAGAAGGTGAGTTTCTGGGCAACCTGGAGGGTTTCACACAGTGGGGATATCGGGGATCTCTCAACGGGGAAATCCTGATTGTAGTAAATGACCAGAAATTGAGACTGCAAGACAGAAACATTTATGTGACAAACCGTGTTTAATGGTAACAACCAGTGAACCACACACACATCAAACAGGCTGCTGTACATATATATATATATATATATATATATATATATATATATATATATATATATATATATGGAGTCAGAGTGCATACATACAAGATTCAGGTTCAGTTTCAGGTTCAGATTCAGGTTCAGATTCAGGTTCAGATTCAGGTTCAGGTTCAGGTTCAGGTACCAAAGACAGGGTCCAGGTAGACAGTTCAATGCTAATTCACTGAGGCCATGTGTGGATTAGCTTATATAGGCCAGGCAATGTCACAGGTGCAAGTTGATTTCCAGGAACTCTGCAGAACAGCGCCATCTGCTTGTCAAACTGCATACAACCGAGAAAAGTCCCAGAAAGGAGCAGCAGAAAGCAAAGGAGGAACTCCGGACATGACAGGGGCACAGGATGCCCCGGAAGGGGGAGGGGTGGAAATCCAGTATCCCTGGAATCGTATATATTTCAGGGCCGATAGGGCTTGGGTTTTGGTCATCTTTAAAGACTAGGCAGAGGGACAGAATACCTATGGTGGTTGTGGAGGGCTGGCAGAAAGCCCTCAGAAAATGATTCAATTTTTAAAGGGGGGTAGCAGCAGGATTGGCACCCTTAAATTAGCTTTAGCTGAAGAAGAAGCAATGTCTTTTTTCAAGTCCTGAAAAATGTGCCCATTTTAGTCATCACAGGGTTGACCTGTAGTTGTGTTGGCCTGTGGAGGCGTTGTTGGTGGTAGTAGTGGCAGCAATAGCAGAGGCTGCAGTTTTTGAAGAAAGATTAGTTGGTGGCACAGGAAACCTGTGGTGGTTGTGTAGGCCTGGCAGTAGCAGGCAAGCCCTCAAAAAATTGTCCCACTTGTAACGGGGGGGTATCAACGGGATTGGCACCTTTACATTTTAGCTGAAAGCGCTGAAAAGTGTGCTCATTTTGGGCATCACAGGATTGACCTGCAGTTGTGTTGGCCTGGCAGTAGCAAAGGGTGGCAGGTTGGGAGCAGTGGCGCTGTTGGTGGTAGTAGGGGCATGCTCATCAGTGGCATCAGGCACAGGGGTTTTAAACTCGTCACATATCCCACGTATCCATGCTTGAGTTAAAAATTCATTTTTCCAAGCTTTTGGCCTACAACCTTGTCCGATTAGGGATGACGACACCACCTGCTGCTCTGAAATGTTCAAAGGGGTCTGAGCCCAGTGTATCTTCTGGAGAATGGTACAGTTGAGGTAGGAGTGCACCTGGCTGTTCAGGTGGTGCTGGTGTTGATGGTTATGAACATCCCTTCCATGAATGTGTGTCAGGTAGGCTTATGGGATGTAAAACCTTGTACATCATATTCTCAAGAGCAAGTTGCATGCTGCTGCTGCCGCCAAGTAGAGACAGCCAGCAGGAGATTTTTTCATGCATGGTGGGAAGCAACTCCTGGGCTTTTCTCGCCCAGGCTCAGTATGTGTGTCAGGTCTGGAGTTCCTCCGCAACATAGGAGCATGCATCTGCTCTGTGCTGCTTTTGGCTGACTCCTTTTCCTGGGCTTTCACCTGCCATATGCTGCTCCACCAGCAGGTGTCCCTCTCCTGCAGAGGTGCTGGTAGTTAGCCAGCACCTGTGTTACTCCCTTTCCTATATAAGCTGATTTTCCCCTACAGCTGGTGGATGAGCATTGCATTATCTTCCTGTACCCAGATGCAGAATCCAGAACCCAGGGCCCCTGCCACAGCCTTGTGATCTGCTTTCCCTGCCACAGCCTTGATATCCGCTTTTGAAGTTTGGACTTGAACTGGATCCCTGGGCATGTATGTTTGCAGAGCACACCTGTGTGTATGTACAGCAGGCTAAGTGTGTATATATTTTCCGGGTTCACCTGCATTTCTGTACAGCAGCCGTAGCACGCAGTGTTTACCTGTATTTCTGTAGGGCTACTTCAGTACATGTATGTTACTATGCTCACTTGTATATCTGTACAGCAGCCTGGTTGTTGTGTGCTCTGCATACTTGTTACTGTTTATCACCATTAAACACGGTTTGTCGCATATACTCCTCTGTCTCGCAGCTCTTAGTTACTGGTCATTCTATAATTGGGGATTTCCCTGCTGAGAAATCGGTGACAATGTGTAATACGGTGTGGCAATGCACGAAAGGATGGAGGGGGAGGAGGGTAAGCTACACCCTGCTGTCTTTTGTCTGTTGAGGAGGAGGAGGATGTGCTCCAAAAGCTGAAGCGGATTGGCACAAACGTGGAGGTGTTACTAATGCCTGACCTTGTTGTGTCAGAGCATCATGCTGCACAAGGTTGACTCATTGAGCCATGACACACATGTATTGCCCTTGGCTGTAGCTACTGCTCCAGGTATCTACTGTTGAATGCACAGCCCCACTTTCTCACATAAATTTTGCAAGGTGGGGATGGCCTTGTTGGAGCAGAAATGATGACTGGGGACCTGGTCTGGGCGCACCCCATTAGTTGCCTAAAGGTGGTGGACTTACTCAGGTGGTATGGCTGTTATAACAACTGCACCACCAACAACTTGGCCAGGTACAAGTTCAGCCGTATGACAACCGGATGACTGGGCACATATTATTGTCTACTGGATATAGATTCTAATATGAAAAACTGACAGGGTAGAGGAGGAGGAGCACTAGATGACGATGACAAGACTGAATTTGTACTGCCTGTGGATGAGATCTGGCTAATAGACAGATGACAGGTTATAGGAGCCACACCATCAGCAGCAGCAGCTGCAAGAACAATAAGGTTTTCATGGGGCATTTGCAAGGCATTTTGATTGACCCAGGTAGCCTTGTGATGCCGCTTAAAGTGCTAACGTAGAGCTGTAGTTCCTAGATTTGTGCCCTTGCCATGGCTAACTTTCTGCTACAACAGAGTACTATACAGAGCTAGTCTTTCAACAACCCCAGACTTTGCTCCTCCTCTGGCAGGCTTTTTTCTGGAGTCTGCAAAAGCAGCATCAGTGTTGTCATCACCTGCTCCTGAGCGGACCATACTAGCAGCCCTAGCCCTGTGTCACTTTCCAGATGATCTGGCCCTACCTTGGTTCGGCTCTTTGTCGCTGCCAGTTCCAGAAGAACCCTCCTGCTCTGATGTTATCCCTTCTTGTTGCCTGGTTCCCAGGTCCTAAAACTACATCATCAAACTCCTTCTCCTGATCCCAGCCACTTCCCTATTCTGATGTTTCATTATGGTCAACTTACCTTCCCACACCACAACCACCTCCATAACTGCCAGTAGGTTTATGTCTACCACCACCCCCACTGCCACAGCTATGCATCTCGGACACCGCTTCCACCTCCTCTGCAACACACTCCAAAGGCTGACTGTCGTCAAACAAATTCTCCTCGTCACTAACCATAGCAAGAGGGCTGCTGAGAAAAGCTGACGCCACACTAGGAAGGGCAGTAAAGAGACAGATGATGGAAGAGAAATGCTACTTCTTCTGTCATGTGTAGCTGTAGTGGAGGCAGAATCCATTGAAACCTGGCACAAAGTCATTGTCTTCCTCCTCCTGAGATGAGCCATAGTGAATCAATCAGTCCACAATTGATGCATTGTCCAAAATAACATGCCCACTGGAGGAAATGGACAACTCTGGCTTGCTGATGCTGCTACTACTACCACGTACATTGCTGCTGCTGCGACAACTAGCAGTGGGGAGCCTGGACAAATGGATGCTGCCACTACTAAGGATGGGCCTGGGCAAATGGATCATGCTACCACTATTAAGGCTGGGCCTGGGCAAATGGCTGGTGCTACTTTTACTGGGCTCGAGCACATGGCTCCTGACTACAATGTTGCTACTGGCACCAACATCCTTATCCTTAGTGGCAGAGGGAATTGCAGGGATGTCTTTTCCTCTACCCATTCCATTCCCTACTTGGCAAGTGAAAAAGATATTTTTTTTTATTAAACTGTATTTAACAAAGAGGCACTGTAGACCCCAACTTAGAGAGAGATGGGGCTTGCACACCTAAAACGGAGCTACTCCCCTTGTTTTTTTAAAACTGTATTTAACAAAGAGGCACCGTCGACCCCAACTTAGATAGAGGCAGTGGGTGCACACTTAAAACAGAACTGCCCCCCCTGTTTTTTTTTTTTATTGTATTTAATGAATTGGCATAGTGAATGCCAACTTAGAGAGAGACACAGAACTGCCCCCCCAAAAATAACCCTTTGCAGGTGAAAAAGATAATTTTGAAACTGTATTTGCCAAAGAGGCACTGTGTACCCCAAATTAGAGAGAAATGGGGTCTGCACACTTGTAATAGAGCTGCCCCCCTTGTTTTTTTTAAACTGTATTTAACAAAGAGACACCGTGGACCCCAATTTAGAGGGAGACGGGGCCTGCACACTTAAAACAGAGCTGCTCCCAAAGGGGATTTGTGGGCCCCAACTTACCTTTGTGGGTCCCTTCTTTTCTCCTATGCTGTGCCCTAAACGTCCCTGCTCTAAGGGCAATGCTTTCTTTGCAACAGCCAGCTTGAAAATGGTGGATAGACGGCGCATCTCCTGCAATAGCACCTCCTGATTGGCCCAGCTACCCTGACCTCTTAAGCTGCGACCATGTGACCCTGTCTCTCTGCTTCTCCTTGGCTGTCCGTAACCTGTGGTTCTTCTTCTAACGCCACGACCCACGTGAAGTTCGGGCTTGCGGAGAACCAAACTTTTCCTGAAATCCACGTTGAAACCGGGTTCTACCAGTTTGGTTTGCTCATCTCTATTGCTGAACTTTTTTTTCCTTACGTTTGCAAATTGCAAACTGCTTATGGAAGCAGTTTTCACTGCCTGCTATTGGCATCTGCACACGAAGTTTGTATACCAAGATCTACCAAGAGGCAAGTGAACCCCTAACACAGCTGCTGAGCATGTGTAAGCATGAGTGAGCTCCCTCACCTCAGCAGCAGCCATAGCAGCAGTGTTCTGTGTGTACAGGACTCACTTATTTCTTGTAGATCTTGGCTGCGGATAGATCCAAGAGCTGCATCCAAAAAACACATTTAAATAATTTGCTAGCTCAGCCCCTTGATAGCTATTTTACCTCAAGCAATTGATAGCAGTGGAAATATACCTCTGAGGCCTGTTTGAAATCAAAATAAGTGAGCTAAGCATATTAACCAAACTATTTGATTAATTGTTATTTACCCCACCATCCAGTGCTGGTCTGTGCAGTGCTACGGAAACGGCTGCGTCCTCCAAGTTGAAAGTCTGTCCCAGCATGTCCACTCTATGCACCGCAATCCAGGGGGCATGTCTAGTACGGCAATGTCCCCTCATACTGTAGTGTATGGCATAGATGCGCTCCCTACACTTTGACTGACGGAGGGCAGACAATATCACACATATGGAGATTTTGCAGGGGGGCAAAAGATGAGTATAGCTTGTTTTGTTGTTTGAGCCTAAACAGGCCCTCAAATAACAAAATAAAAATAATGGAATATCTATTTTTGGTCTATGATATACTGGTTTTGAAATATTGCGAATATATTTATTATAAGGTTAAGTAAGCATTTAAGTATAAGCTGCAGCTGCTGACAAGCTTCTTGACCCACCTTCTCTCCTTGGATCAGTGTGCAATGGTTTGATTGACAGTACAGAATGAAAATCTCCTCTATTCTTTTGAACTGTGCAAAGTGACTGTATGCGTATCGGCCCAGAGGAGAGCAAAGCAAAGCATAGCCTACTCCTAAGATGTATTTGACGTTTTGCTGAATCTCAGAAGCAGCACACTTTTATCGAAAAAGCAAAATAAGGGCTTTTATGTAATTCTGAATTTTTTTAACCTGGATATTCCTTTAGCCCTCATCTGTAGCTGCGCCCTCTTCTCTAGCACTGTTCTGCAGACAGAGAGGCATGATATCTTTTGGCAAGGGATATAAAGTATGCTGACAGCGATTGGCCCACTTTTCCATTAGATTCTTAAAGGGACAGTCCAGACAAGTTTGGATGATGATGACAGTCCAGACAAGGGCAATAATAAGACAGCAATAGGCTCACCAAAGCCTGTCCCATGTGCCCTTCCTCCACTTCTTGCAGCACACTTTAGATGATGTAGCAAGTCTCCAAAGATTGCCCCTTTCCATTCCATCTTTTCACAACCATGCTCTAACTATTTTGCATGGCTGCCCCTTTGCCCCGCAATCAGGAGGAATGAAATTGAAAGGAAGACAAACCTGCTACAGTATCTACAACACACTGGAGGAAATGGAGGTGATGCACATCCGACAAGCTTAAGATTTCCTTTCTGCTTTATTATTGCCATTGCATGGATTGCCCCTTTAAACCCATATATGACCCTAATGTTTTTAAATGAAAACATATCTCCCTTTAGCCTCTGGAACTAAATTAGCAAGGGTTAGTTCTTTTAAAATAAGGAAAAAGTTACAGTCTGAGACTTGATGTAATGCTAAAATGTGCAGAGGTGAATTTCATTTATTGAGTCTGCAACAGATATATGGTTATGGCAGTGACGGACAGGATATTACCACCCTCCGGTCATGTGTACTCTTGCCAGTCCTTCTAGTTGTTTTTTTTTAAACTTTTTTATTGAGTGATTGTGTGTGGTGCATGGCTGAGGTATGGTGGCGCCCTTGTGGTTTAACAACGTTGTTGATTTAATGGGGTGTGGGGGAGGGTTAGGGCGAGTTTGTTTTGTTTGGGGTGTAATTTTGTATGTTTGATTTTCAGGGATTGTGCAATTAATTAATTAATTAATAAAGTTTCATCTTTTAAGACATTTACATCTTGTAAAATAGACTTTTTCTTTCCCATCAGGGAATCTTTTTTCTGTTGTAATTTAATATAGCTGTCCGCCAATTCTTGCAGGGGTCTGAGGTGAGTAACCACATTGCTCCAGCATTCTTTTACTACTTTGTTCGTAAACCGATCGAAAATGTACCCACTGCTAGTTGTCATGGATCTGTGAGCTTTCATTGGCATTAGAGCAGGTAGCAACATACCACAAGCTGCATGCTAAAAATAAACAGATTGTGAATAACTGTAGGACAGGCCAGAAAGCTGGGTGGTAGCCCTTCAAATCATTTGTTAGATATATGTAAACATTGGTAGATTGTTCAAGTGATTTTGAGAACCTGATGTTTCGGAAGTGATTCACTGTTGAGAACTCCTATTACTCAGCAGCCAATAAAGTAGAAGTTTTCTTTAAACATTTGTGATGGGGAAGTTTCGCAGACGATTTCAAACAGTTAAAGAGGTTTACTGTAAATGTTGTTGTTACTCATGTTGTTGTTACTCATAAACTGCTATTATTACTATACTTCTAAAATAAAATATCACTTTGAAAATAATCTGAAACCTACTTGCTGAAATGCCTGTATGTCAGATAAGATCCCTCTGCCCCCCGGGGCACTGCAACACTCACCTGCCTCTGGGCTCCTTCACCAATGTAAACACCGGCAGCCGCATCCCCTGCATCTATAGGCTAGGGCGGGGAGTGCACGCTGCAGGGAATGCGACCACTCTTGCTCTGATTTGCATAAACAAGAGCTGTCTGCCGAACATTTCATATGCACGCTAAATGGATCTGGACGAAACCCCGTGCATGCACCCTAGCACCGAAAAGAGTTGTTCTGGGCAAAATGGGTTTGCCCGGGGGCAAGGAACAAAACCTGGGAAAGTCAATCTCCTGGGTTTTGTTGCACGAAGGCCTTGTTTCAGTAAGAGTTGAAAATAATTCTCATGAGGGGGCGTGGCCGTGCAGCCGAGCAAGATGGATGCCTGCTAGCTCGGCCTGCTAGCTCGGCTCCACAGGTCAGAGAGGCTGGAAGCACACAGCAGCAGGGCAGATTGTGAGAGACCCCTAAAAGGCACAGGAGACCCTTGGAAGCCCCAGTAGTCCACTTACCAGAGGCGATGAACACAGCTCACAGCAGGAAGAAAGCTGCTAGGGAGACACGCAGATCAGCAGCTCCAGCAGGCAAGATGGAGGCAGTCCCTGACAGTGCTGAGGAGGAGACAGCTCACAGCAATCCAAGTAAGGAGATCGGTGGGGGGATAAGCGATCTTTCCCTCGACTCCACAGATAGCTGGCCCCAGCACCCTCCATCCACACAGACTGCAGCTCAGAGCCCCACAGCAAACCAGGCCCTCCTCAACCATCTGAGAACCATAGTGAGGGAGGAAGTTACTGCAGTGTCTGCCAGACACACTGACACCCTCCTGAAAGAGATCAGAGATCTGGGGGGACGTACAGATGAATAAGAATCCCGCGTGGATGATGCCACTACAGTTTTAGATAACCAGGGGACTTTATTACAGCAGCTCCAAGAAGAAATCACCCTCTTAAAGGGCCAGAATGAGGAGCTGGAAAATCGCAACCGCAGATCTAACCTGAGTTTCAGGGGGCTGCTGGTTTCTTTGTATGGAAGACACAGTGGGCACTATCACAGCCCTTTTACAGGAGCTAGTACATGAAATCCCACTAGAGAGACTGGAATTAGACAGAGCTCATAGGGCCCTAACCAGAAGACCTGCAGAGGGCCCACCACGTGACATCATTGTCAAATTCCACTACTACCAAACAAAAGAAATTGTATTGAAAGCTTCCAGAGATAAAGCACCCCTTACATTTCAGAAGCACAGCTATCAAATCTTTGCTGATTTATCCCAAACCACCATCTTAAAAAGATCTTTTCGGCCATACCTCCTGGCCCTGCAGGCACAGGGAATACGCTATAGATGGGGCTTCCCCTTTAAGCTCTCATTCTCATACCAAGGGAAACAAGTCCAAGCTTCCTCTCTCCCAGAGCTTCTGGATAAATTTAAATCTTTGGACATCCGTATACCAGAACCTGATAAGACATCCTCTTCTCTCCCCTCTACACCAAAAATGCCAAGGCCTGGCTACAGCAGCAACATTCAAGCCATCCCATCGCCACGACTCACCAAACAAGTTCAGAAAACCCCAGCGATGAAACGTCTTTTGTCCCAAATGTTCCACCCTTCACAGAAAGACTGAGTGCAACACTCCCTGGCACCTCTACTGAGTTATAACCAGATACAGGGACCCATGCTCTCTCGGCCAACTCCGTGCATATTTGTGATGCCCCGGTTCTCCCATTGAGGTCTCACCAACGACCATGTGCGCCGCCGGAGCGGGGAACTCTCAGGGATTACCCCCTCAGTACACACCCTGTGTCTGGGTACTGTCTGACCTGCAACAGTGGTCATACCAGGCGCCTGGGCTGCCTTCTAGGGTGCCAAACAACCCCCAGTTTTGTATCAGCAAGTGTTAGGGCTCTGGAAGTCCAAAAGTTTTTTGCTACTATAACAAAGCCTCTCTTTTCACTCTCTCTGATTATAATGTTTATAATAATGTTTTTTATAAAGGTTGGCCATGCGGCCTAAATAGTCTTGGACTGGTGGGAGAAGGTACACCACCCTCAGGGGGGACCCCATAGGGAGGGCGACGGGGTGCCACCCCTGGGTGGCTGGGTCGGATCCCACCAGCCGGAGACCTTGTTTAATTCTGTTTTATATCAAAATGTTATAGCATTTAATGCCCTTTTAATATACTCAGGATAGCCTCCTGACCCACACCGGATGCCCCCTACCTTCCAAAGATGGGAAAACACTTCCCAAGCCTTTGGGCAGGCTCTTTCGCCCACAGAAATGCAAGCAATGTCTACTTAATGTGTTTAATTCTTCTAATTCTACCACCCTTTTCCCCTCCCCCCCTTTCCCCCCTATTCATCCACCCACCTCAAAACCAACACCCTCCCCTCCCCCACCCATAGTGGGATCCCAGGTAAGCACAATCCGCTCCTCAAGGGAGATAGTCCCTTCCTAAATGAAGATGTCACTTAATATAGTATCAGTGAATGTTCAGGGGCTAAACTCCCCGAATAAGAGGTCCAGAGCATTTCAATATTTTAATTCAATCCACGCAGACATAATTTGTCTCCAGGAAACACACTATTCATCTAGTTGCAAACCAAAATTTCTTAACCATAAATTCCCCTTGTTTTTTCAGGTGGTCAGCCAAGGTAAGCAGAAAGGTGGTCTAATAGCATTTCGTAATGGGCTTTCCTTTACCTGCCATAAACAGATAGCAGACCCTGGCGGTAGATATCTTTTGCTTCAAGGAACCTTACAGGATGATGAGGTAACATTTCTAACTTACTACATGCCAAACACTAAGCAGATTCCTTTCCTGGCCTGTATGTGCTCATTATTGCAGAAGCATGGAAAGGGAGCTATGTTTATGTGCGGGGACTCAAACTTAACGCTGCAACCATCCCTGGATAGATCACTCCCCCCAAACGCCCTTACAATTCAAGATAGCAAATGCTTCACAGAGTTGATAGATAATGCGCATCTAGTGGACCCATGGAGAGATATGCACCCTCATAAAAGGGACTACACACATTACTCTGCCCCCCATAAGCTACATACCAGGATAGACCACATTTTTGTCTTCTCCACCTTTATGTCACAGGTGGGTCAGACAAAAATCTACCCTGTCCCGTGGTCAGACCACGACTTGGTGGCAATGACGTGCAACTCTATGGTCATTAAACCCAAACCGTCCTCATGGATATTGAATGACTCGCTGCTGTCCTCAAAACCCTTGGTGGAGGATGCTAGCAAAGTCGCTTTAGAGTTCTTTACTATAAATGAGAACTCAGAAACATCACCAACTATGGTCTGGGGTGCCTTTAAATCTGTTATGAGAGGACACTTTATTGCCACAGCTTCTAGAAAGAAAAAGGACAATACTCTCAGAACAACTTCAGTCCCAATATTCTAAGGATGTAGGGACCTTTAAAACCACCCCCAGTTCCAAACATCTCCACCAAATGGAGCTCTCCAGAACTAAACTTAACATCTTGCAATCTCAAGAGGCAGAGGGACGTTATAGACGCTCTAGACAAAAATACTATGTTTCTGCAAATAAACCAGGCACCCTTCTGGCCTCCCAATTAAAGTGTCACGAGCCTACCATGAAACCAGTGAGACTCAAGACTAGGACAGGAGGGGAGACTAGCAACCCCCAAGTAGTAGTTGAAGAATTCTCAGCAGGCCTATCTAAGTTATACAAAGCCCCACCCCCATTAGGGGACCATCAGACGCAGGCCTTCTTAGACGAGATCAACCTACCACGAATCCCAGAGGGTCAGAGTGCCAAAATAGATGAAAATATAACAGTAGAAGAAGTCTTTAAAGCAATCAAGACATTGAAATCCAATAAAAGGCCTGGGCCTGATGGGTTCACTGCTGCATTTTATAAAAAAATGGCCCTCATAGTAGCACCTCGACTGGCGAGGGTTTACAACTATATCAAAGGAGGCAACCCCATAGACGCGGACATGCTTAGAGCCGTGATAACAATGATCCCGAAGCCTGGAAAGGACCACCAAAACTGGACAAATTTTCAGCCTATATCACTCCTTAATATAGACTTGAAAATCCTCACAAAGATCTTAGCCAACAGAGTTAATGAATTTCTGGGGGATGTAATTCACAAGGATCAGGTGGGTTTTGTCCCTAGAAGACAGGCTGGAGATGGGGTGCAATTGATATAGGGGGCAAAGGACCAAAAATTTGAGGCAATGCTCCTTTCTCTTGATGTGGAGAAAGCTTTCGATTCCCTCTCTTGGCAATACCTCCAGTCCTCCTTAAATAAATGGGGCTTTGGCCCAGGATTTCTCTCTTGGATTGCAGCTCCACTCCAACCCGCCTGCTTGCGTTAAGTACGCTGGCTTCCATTCCCCAAGTTTCAAAATCCAAAGAGGTATACCAGACAAGGATGTCCTTTGTCCCCTGTATTATTCATCCTGGCCCTAGAACCACTTGCAATAAAACTAAGACAAAATACCTCAATCAAAGAAATCCCCTTAGGAGGCAGGGAACATAAAGTTTCACTTTTCGCAGATGACATGCTGTTGATGTTGAGCTGTTGGTTTGTCATTTTGTGTATAAATTTGTAATAATAAAATTGTATATTTTTTCATAAATTTAATATAGTGGTGCCACTAAGTTTATGAGGTTGGAATTTTTGGGGTGTTGTGGGACCCCTGGTTGTTTGTGATCAGGCCTTAAACGCTTCAAAGTCCACTGCACTAGACGTCTCACTCTCTGCTAGTACAAAGCAGACTTTATCCCAAAACTTTACGTGGACTTGGACACTGAGACTGCAGTATCTGGGGATCAAATTAACAGCCAACTATACAGATTTGTATTGTGCCAACTACCCAGAAACATTTAGAAAACTGGACACTCTACTTCAGTCCTGGCAATTTATAAAATTGTCTTGGCTAGGGAGAATAGCAGCTCTCAAGATGACCTTTTTACCAAAAATTTTATATCTCTTCAGAGTGCTCCCAGTTCAGGTCCCTAAACGTGCCCTCGACATCCTTCAACAGAAAATCATGTCTTTTACATGGTGCAAATCTAGACCAAGGATAAATAAAACAACCCTCTTCTGTAAAAAAGACCAAGGCGGCCTGGCCTTCCCATCCCTGCATAAATATTATACAGCAGCTCAAATAGCGCCCCTAGTACTCCTACACGCCCCACAGCATAAACCATTATGGGTCCTAAATGACATTGCCGCTTGTGACCCAGTCCTCCCGGCATCTCTGCTCTGGATCCCTAGAACACTTGGACCGAAATGTATCCCTCCAATCCTAAAGTTCTCCTTGACAATATGGGACAAAGTCAAACATGAATTCACGTCACCTCATTTGCCAGGTCCCCCCCTGCTAAGTAACCCAATGTTTCCATCAGGGGTCACGTACCCTAAAAAATTACAAAGGGTGGTCACAGAAAGGCCTAGCCTCTGTAGACAAACTCTGCACACCAAAATGGATTAAAACCAAACAAGACCTCACACCCCGCGATAGCTTCCCACCTTTTGAGGTATTTAGACACCTACAAGTCCAACATTTTGTTAAAAGCCTCCTAAAAAAGTCCCCTCCTCCATATAGGAATACGGACTTCGAAATCAGATGCATCAGGGACCATTTTGAAAGGGGCTTAATATCCAGTTTAGACACAGCTCTAGTTACACCCCCAGCCCCTGTTCACCACAACTATATGATAAGATGAGAACAAGAGCTGGGAACAACTAAAGATCCTGAGACATGGCAGAAAATCTGGAGTGATACAAGAAAATTATCCTGTAATGCGCTGGTTTTAGAAAATGCCTATAAAATCCTCTTCAGATGGTATTACACTCCAGACAGAATCCACTCATTTTCCCCCTCAGATTCACCATTATGCTTTAGAGGGTGCCAAGAAAGAGGCACAATGTCCCACATCTGGTGGGAGTGCCCTGTGGTTAGTTCTACATGGGATAAAGCCTACAAATTGATATCTGACATCCTACACATATCCGGTGTTGGCGATCCATGGGAGGCGCTTCTATCACTCAAATCTGGTACATACACGAAGCCAGAGTGGCGATTGATACTCCATGTATTATCGGCAGTTAGGGGGACGATAGCTAGAAACTGGAAATCGCCCCAAATACCTTGGCAGGAGATCTGTAATAGGATGTCAGATATCATGTGCAATGAGAAAATCACTGCGATAAACGATTCATATGACAAATTCCTCAGTACCTGGAACCCATGGATAGAGTATATTGGGCTGAGCCCTCATCAAACAGACCCGTCCCTCCCTATCTAACCGCTAGACTCCGGACTGGTCTGGTTCTAGTTCTCACGCTCTTATTAAAACATGATCCAGCATACCTGGGCTCCCACAATCCCCCCCTTCTGTTTCTGCCCCCCCTCTCCTCCCCCAACCCTCCTGAGATTCCATTATGCAACTATGTACGCTTTTTGCATTACTACTTGTTCAGTACGCCTGTCTTTAAAAATATGCTGTACATCACGTGCAAACTTCAATAAAAAATGTTGTAAAGAAAATAATTCTCATGGTAGTAAAAAAATCACTTTAGGAGAATTCCACTGCTGTTGAATCATCAGCTAGGAAGGCAATGCTGACCAATGGCACTTTTTGCTACAGGGTAAAACAGGGGTTGTGAAGCTATGATATCTTTTATAAAAAAAAATCTTACACAATCAAAAATTACACTGTATTTAAGATGACCCTTTTGTTTGGCCCCATGGCTGGTTTCTTTACAGCATGGTGGAAGACCTTGCTTTGTTGTGAAGACTGGTTTGGTTTAGTTTCATGTGTGCATTTGCATGCAAATTAAGTAGGCCAGCAGAAAACCTGTGATAGTTTGATCTGACCTAGAGTATCACCTTGGTTGGTTTGTCTGGGCCAATCAGGGATCACCTGCGATATTGCAAATGGAAACAAAGAGTCAACCTGAGAGGAAAAACAGGTGGACTGGTGGTAGAGGAGAGATTTTGCTAGGAGGGCAGCTGCAGAAAGGATGTGCTGTCAAGACTCACTGGAGGACGGACAGACGGACGATAATGAGATTTGCTTCGGGGTAGAGAGATCTGCATTGTGAAGTCAAATACAGCAGCCATCTTGTTTGAAGCTTGGACGTGGCCAGCTGATTTCTGCCTGGACTCGATTAAAACAGATGAGTAATCTGTTTTAATATACATATACTTTTGCCCTGTTAGGCGTTCTATGTTGTTACAGTGCTTGTAGCATTTCTATATTTGTACATTTTTATACAAGCAAAGTATAAAAATAATTCTTTAAAGTGCATCTAGCTTTTCCTTGGGGATTACTGGCAAATGAACTTTATGTAATTTTAGAGGTACACATGTATCTGAGCTTTTAAATTTGCCTTATATATTTGAGGTCTGCAAATATATTTGTGAATTTTAGTTAAATTAGCTAAATTATGCCCAAGCAAGACAGGGGTAAAAAGTGTTATTGCCTTACATTGTCTTTCTAGCTGGTGATTCAGTAACTGTGAAATTCTCATGCTTTTTATACCTAAAGTGATTTTTTTACTACTATGAGAATTATTTTCAGCTCTTACTGAATCGGGGCCTAAGTGCTTGACTAAGCAGTCCACAGGAAGTGTGGCATCTTGGGATGTGGAAGCCCTGCTCAAAAACTACTGTTTTTTTTTTTTAAACAAGATGAACTTTTGCTTTAAGTTAAAAGGTAATGTCTAAGCCCAAATCAGCTGTAGTGGTGCCGGTTAAGCAGCATTTAAGTAGAGCTATTATAAAGAACAATACAGAGTGAGAGCAGGCAGCTGACAGATAGCAGAATTCAGAAGACAGCCTGGGCCATCAGAATGATTAAGAGATTAATAAATGATCGGCAAAGCTTGCAGCATGAATTTATTGTGGTTATTTTCTTATTCCTTGCACCTTCTAAAGTAATATAGAATAATAACAATTACACTCCCTACATCCATCCATCCAATCCATTTTAACAGCAAAATTTCTCTAGAGTATTCCCTAAAATTTTCCACACTAGTAAGTAATAAAGCACACAGTTTTGAAACAAACAACCCATATACAGATTATTCCCATGGCCCCAATTATTGGATGCAGCCGTGCATAATCCTGACCTACCAGAAAACAGCTGGCACTGCCTAAACCATTTACACCAGGGCTTTTAGGTGAAAAGATAAGGAAAATCTTATTGTAAATATATAGCCACAACAGTATTTTCCTATGCCTTGGCAAGAGTGTTTGTTCTGCATTTATTAATATAATCTTAACAGAAATAATCAATAAGGTTAAAGCATCAAATCTGTTATTCACAGCCTGGCAACCAAAAGTGCAGAGACTTTAATATATAGTGTAAATGTGTATAAAATACTGACCCCTGGAGCCATTTATAAAGGGAACTAATATGTAGATTTCTACTTTAGATCTGGGGTGCCTCTCCAGTTTTAGGCAGTGCATAGATAGACCGGGTAAGTGTGCATGTGTACCTACGGTTTAAGTGCATATGTGCCTCTGGTTGTGCTCACGCATCTGTGGGTGTGTGCATGTAAAACTGGGGATGTGCACATGTGTGCATAGGGATTGTGCGCATATTTATCTGCAGGGGTGTGTTAATGCACTGCTGTGTGTGGACATGCGCATCTGTGGGCATGTGTGAATGAGCTATTGGGTGCCTGCGTGCAGCCAAGTGTGTACATGCATGCCTGTGGGTGTGTGCATTTACAGGTGTGGGAACACATCTGCAGGTAGGTGAGCATGTGTTTCGACATACATGCACATCTCTGGCTGTGTGTATGCAGATGTGCACATGTGCATCTGAGGGTGTGTGCATGTGCATCTTTAATATTCTAAGTATACAGCACGTCCTGTTCCAGAATATTCCTTACTCCTGGGTAATAAATCCACAAGATGGCGCTGGACTGCAGAAAACAGCTTGTGGCTCCTCCCGGCCCTATATAAGTCAAGGACCTCCCACAAATTCCCCAGTTCTTTTCTGCAGTCTGCGCTGAGAAGATAGAAGACAGCTCTCTTGTGGCACAGGTGAGCGGGGCTTATTGCCTGTGGCCCTGCAGGACTATTCCCACCCATTCCGTCCCATTAACTGCCTCCCAGCCTCGGCTGATAAGGTTCGGGTGAAGGTACGCTATTGAAGCACTATGGTGCTGAGGAGCTAGGCTCATACCGCAGTCCCTGCTCTAACAGGGTAGGCGGTTTAGGCTAATGGTGAGCCTTTTGGGATGCCCCCACTGCCTCATGGTTTTTGCCAGGTTATCCTGTGCAGTTAAACCCTATTCCCATTTTCCCCCTCACTCCTAATATTAGTCCCTGGGCGCCGTTTCTCTCTGGGAATTCTGCCGTTATCCTCCCTCACTCTCCCTTCGGGAGCTCTCGGGGGGGGGGGGGGGGTTGTCTAGTGGTTTAAGACTGTAGACATATGTTGTGCTTTGTCACTTTATTAAAACGCGCCGCCGCGAGTTTGTACTGCGCTCCGCGGCTGGCAGCCCCATTCACCTCAGAGCTGCTGGGCTGCTACTGGCCGGCCGGATCACGTGGGCGCGCTTTGCACTCTTTGGGGTGGGTGGGCTCTGTGGATGATGCATTTTACCTCATATCTCCACGGCCCGCCCTTTGAGGTTGCGGACACCATTTTGTCTTCTTCCTGTTGCTGCTGGCTCCTTGCGGTCTGTGAGTTCCCTGGTGGGGTGATTTTCCTTTGTTTTTTTTCTTATGCCTTATTCTCATGGGAATATTTGATTATGTCTTTCAGGCGGGGTAAAGCTTTGGTCCTGTGGTTTCTCCCGGCCCTCTCCCATTATCTTCCACTTCCCTAGCGGTTCATTGGGGTATCCCGGGTAGCTCTTTAGCATTAACTCTTACTGGCCTACTGTGCCTTTCAAATCACCATATGGAGGCTTCTGGGGATGATAAGCCTGGGGTTCCTTCGGGACAAGCCCTGCTATGTGCTGCGTGTGGGGTATCCCCAATCGGTGATGATGTCAGGGTATGTGTATCCAGCGCCCAGCAGGTACTTGCACTGCAGTCTGGGTTACCTGTTGCTGGGCCTGCCGCCCCTCGGGCTTCGCCTACCCCCACACGCCTGCATCTGACCCCCTACGAGGAGCATACCAGCGGGGAGTCTCAGCCTGATTTGGCTGCACGGGTGGCCAGCATTGAGAAACATATTGCTGGGTTTGCCTCACGTAGGGCTTCTGCTAAGAAGCGGCATTTATCTCCCACCGTCTCCCTCTTTCCTGTGGAAACTGAGGACATTTTTGACACTACTGGTTATTCCCCCCTGGAGGAAGGGGAATTGTTCTCTGATTCAGAATCATCTGAGGAGCAGCCTAGGGTTTATGGTGGTACAGGGTCTCCCGTTGGGGAAGATCTATGGTCCTCAGATGACACTGACAGGCCTTTGGCTCATATTTTTGAAGTGCTCTGTATCTCCCCTCCTGCCGTGACTCCGCAGCAGCAGGATGAGCTCTTTCATATGGTTAAACCACGTTTGGAATTCGCAGGGCAGTCTCACTTTAACAATCTGATGCTCAAAGAATGGGAGCAGCGTAGCAAGCTGCCAGGGGTGCCCAAGAGTTGGGACAAAAGGTATCCCTTTCCGGCTGATGTGATTAAATGTGATTAAACGTTGGTCATGTCCTCCCGAGGTGGACGTGCCCGTTCTGGGGCTGTCCAATACATCTGTCATGCATTCTCCTGACACTACTACCCTGAGGGATGGTGAGGAGCCATTACAGCTAATGTTATTAAGGGTTTGCTTAAGAGTCTCTTAGAGGGGGCCTCTGATAACACGGGAGGAGAAGAGTATAGATCTCTCCTGCTTTGCCTTCAAATTTGTTGCATATGTCCTGTCTGCTATGGATGATGCCATTAGAATGTGCGGTAGAACTTCTGCCATGTTGGTGGCTATACGCCGCTCTGTCTGGCTACGTCAGTGGGTAGCTGATAATGCTGCTTAAAAGGCTCTCACTGGTTTCCCTGCGCCTTTTTGGTGAACGCTTGGATTTGTTTGCCAGGGGCGGTAGGTTACCTCAATGTAGGAGGCCGGCCCAGTCCTTTCGGGGGATGGGTGCCCTTCTCCCATCCTTCCGGGGGTTCCAGACCTGGCCGAGGAGTCTCCTTTACTGGGGCCCGCGGTGATCACTGGGGAAGGGGCAGAGGATGTGGCTGTCCTGGCCTCTCCTGGGGTCCTAAGCCAAAATCCTCACCCACAATCCGGGTGGGGGGGTGGCTTGGGCTCTTTGCTCATGTCTGGAGGCTTCACGTCTCAGACCGGTGGATTCAGGAGGTAGTGTCCTCCGGTTACAAGATAGAGTTTGCAGCCTGCCCGCCCCCAAGATTCATCAAATCCCGGATGGCTCTAAGTCCCCTGTCAGCTCAGGGCCTGTGCCTTGCTGTCCAAAACCTTCTGGAGTTGGGGGTCATCTGCCAGGTGCCTTTGAGGGAAAGGGGCAGATGCTACTATTCCAATCTTTTCACTGTTCCCAAAAAAGACGGGTCCATCAGACCTATCCTGGATTTAAAGTGCCTCAAAAAATTTGTCAGATTCAAACACTTTTGCATGGAGACTCTGCGCTCAGCTGTCAATTCACTACGCCCAGGGGACTTCATGAACTCTGTAGACATCAAGGATGCTTACCTTCATGTACCAATCTTTCCAGGCCATCAGAGATTCCTCAGGTTCGCTCTGGAGGATCAGCACTATCAGTTTGTGGCTTTGCTTTTCGGTATCACCTCGGCTCCAAGGGTATTCACCAAGGTGCTGGCGGGCGTACTGGCTCTGCTGAGATCTCGGGGCATTCGCATCCTTCCTTACTTAGATGACATTCTCATCATGTCTCAATCTCTCCAGCAGGCTGAGCTGGATACTCAACTGGTGGTGTCCACACCGGAGTCCTTCGGCTGGGTGATCAACCACCCCAAGTCTTTCCTGTCACCGTCAATGGTGAGGTCCTTTCTGGGCATGACTCTGGATACATCTCAGGTCAGGACAAGGAAACCATCCCAATCAGACTTAAAAATAAAGACAAAAACAATATATAGTTAAATGCAAGTGCCGGCAGACAATATAAATAGTTAGATCTCACGTCATATGGTAACATCCTGGGCAATGGTCAGGCCAACCTCAATGTGAACTGCCCGCGCACGCAGCCCCCATGCTGCTTCAAGGGTAAGGGTCTTTATTTTTAAGTCTGATTGGGATGGTTTCCTTGTGCACTATTAGGTATTTCATTGGTTTTATGTGATGTTCACACATTTGCACCTTCAAAATGTATTTATTTATATTGGTTTCTGGTTAACACATGCTTACATTGTAGATAGAACATATTGATTGTTGTATATTATTAGTAGAGCACTTTCTGTACACATATTTTTGTATGTATATTTGTATATAATAATTTTGGTGGTGTTATATTCAGTTACACACATAGATATATATATATATATATATATATATATATATATAGAGATATATATATATATATATATATATATATATATATATATATAGAATTTTTGTGCCGGCACAAAAGGATATGCTATAGCCTTTTAGGTATCAATTTATACAATTTTGTTCACCCATAGGGCATTAACTTAATAGGCTCTTAGGGGCCATATTTATTGATTAAAGTCTTCTGGCCATACTGGTTGTTTTTAACTTGTCTTGTGGTGTATGTATTTTTTAGTTTTTGTACTAATAAAGTATTAAATACTCATTGATGATAGTAGTGGTGCTTCTTTGGGAGAAGGATGTGTATATTGCACGCCCACTCCAGTTTTTGTAGAGTATATTCTACAGATAATTTGCACCTGAATGGAAGGGGGGCTGCTGTGCTGGGTATGAGGATACTTAGGATACTTACTTAATAAGGGGTGGAGGGGTATTTAAACTAGAGATGAGAGGGGAGGCAAGAAAGAAAATAAAGGAGAAGATAGGTTACTTAGGGGCAGCATATGATGGTGGGTGGAGAATTAGAAGGGGGGAGGACTGCTATGATGGATATGGAAATCCATGTGTTGCAAACCAGCAGTGAAAAATTAGGCAGATGCATTACTGCAGAAGCTAATACTATAGCTCAAACTGGATGGGAACTTAAAGTGTATGTTCACAAATGCCAGAAATCTGGCAAGTAAAGTGGGGGAGCTTGAGGCTCTGGTACTGGAATAAAATATTGATGTTATTGGTGTGGCTGAGACATGGCTGGATTCCACACGTGACTGGACTGTCAATCTTCAAGGTTTTGCTCTCTTTAGGAGCTATGTAAAGCAAGAATTCAAAGCCTATATTAATGAGGTGATACTAACAGAAGATTGTGAGGATGTAGAATCCTTGTGGGTAGAAGTGCAGGCAATGTAAACAATGTTAAAATACAATTTGGTGTAATCTACAGGCCCACAAATATAACTGAGGAAATAGAGGGTCAGCTGCACAAGCACACAGAGCGTGCTTCACAGGCTGGTACAGTGGTGGTGATGAGGGACTTCAACTACCTAGGAATCGACTGGAGACATGGTTCTGCTTCTTCTACAGGGGGGAGAGTATTCTTCAGCCTGCTACAAGATAGTTATATGAATCAGTTCGGGGAGGCACCTACTAGGGGTGATGCTCTTTTAGATCTGGTAATATCAAATAATGATATTGATAATAACAGTCCATTAACAGTTTATTGATAATAACAGTCCATGAAAATCTTGGTAACAGTGACCACAATATAGTTGTATTTAACATAAACTGTAAGAAAAATTTTCTGTCTGGGAGGGCAAAAAAAGGCCAACTTCCCCAAGCTCAGAGCAGCACTCCAGGACATAGACTGGGAACATCTGTTCAGGAATAAAGATACAGATGCCAAATGGGAGTACTTTAAATCAATTGTGAGTACCAACACTGCAAAATGTATTCCTATGGGTAACAAATATAAGCGGCTAAAATTAAACCCCTCATGGCTAATACCTGCACCTGCAGTTAAAAGGGCAATAAAGAACAAGAACAGGGCATTTAAACATTACAAGGCTGAGCTCTCAGCTCCAACTCTTGAAAAATATAAATTAGTAAATAAAGCATGTAAGAAAGAAATAAGGTTGGCAAAAGCACAAAATGAAAGAGATATAGCCAAAGAAAGCAAAATAAACCCTAAACATTTTTTAAATATATAAATTCTAAAGAAAATGAAATCAGAAAAGTCAGGTGCCCTAATTGATGATGGGGAAATGGTCACTGGGGATGAAGAGAAGGCAGAGCTGTTGAATGTATTCTTTAGCTCTGTGTACACAAGAGAGGAGCAAAGAGCCAACACAGGAGATACCACTCATAGCAATAGCCCAAGTAAAATACTTAACAAGCTAAACATGGATATCATCCAAGAAAGACTAAATAATTTAAATGTGAATAAGACTGCAGGACCAGAGAGTTCTTGAAGAACTCAGCTCAGTTATCTCATCAACCCTGTTCTTGATCTTTAAAGATTCACTAACAACTGGTATAGTGCCAAGAGATTGGCACAGTGAAAATGTGGTGCCCATTTTTAAAAAGGGCTCTAGGTCTTCTCCGGGCAATTACATCCACAGTAGGACAATTGGCTATTAAGGCACTATATACATGAATATGTAACTATGCATAATAATAAGTGACAACCAGCACGGTTTTACTAAGGGCAAGAGCTTCAAGATTAACCTGATCAGCTTCTATGAGGAGGTGAGAAGCCTGGACAGAGGGCCGGCTGTAGATATCGTTTTTCTGCATTTTGCAAACGCATTTGACACTGTCCACCATAGATGCTTATTGGGGAAATTGAGATCTTCAGGATTAGAAAATACAGTTTGTAACTGGATTGAAAACTGGCTGAAGGATTGTGTGCAGAGAGTTATGGTTAATGATACCTACTCTGAATGGTTACCGGTTTTAAGTGGTGTACCCCAGGGTTCAGTCCTGGGCCCACTTTTATTTAACTTGTTTATAAACGACATAGAAGATGGGATTAGAAGCACTGTTTTTATTTTTGCAGAACGATATATAGCACGGTGCAGTCTATTGAAGATGTTCACAAGCTTCAGGCTGACTTGGACACTTTGAGTGTCTGGGCATCCACTTGGCAAATGAAGTTCAATGTGGAGAAATGTAAAGTCATGTACTTGGGTTCTAACAATCTGAAGGCCACAATTATCCTCGGGGGAGTAAAACGTATTGAGAAGGATCTGGGGGTACTGGTAGATCATGGACTTAAGAACAGCATGCAATGTCAAGCAGCTGCTTCCAAGGCCACCAAGATATTATCATGCATTAAAAGAGGCATGGAATCACGGGATAGTGATGTAATTTTGCCTCTTTATAAGGCACTGGTGTGCCCTCACCTGGAATATGCCGTCCAGTTCTGGGCACCCATTCATAGAAAGGACGCTCTGACTATGGAAAGGGTGCAGAGGAGAGCCACCAAACTAATAAGAGGAATGAAAGATCTTAGTTATGAGGAAAGATTGTGAGAATTAAATCTGTTTTGTCTTGAGAGGAGACGACTGAGTGGGGACATGATTTATTTGTATAAATATATAAACGGCCAATACAAAAACATGGGGAAACACTATTTGGGGTAAAATCCTCTCTAAAGACAAGTGGCCACTCCATTCGTCTGGAAAAAAAGAAATTCAGTCTCCAGAGGCAACAATCATTCTTTACCATAAGAACTATAAATCTGTGGAATAGCCTCCCACAGAAGCTTGTTACAGCATCAACCGCTGACAGCTTCAAAAAAGGATTAGATGCTTATTTAGAAGAAAATAAAATTAACAATAACTATTAGCTGTTATCAGTAAAAAAAAAATAAAATAAAAAATAACTTCCCCTACCCCAACACCCTTAGTTGAACTTAATGGACATATGTCTTATTTCAACCATATTAACTATGTAACTATGTAATTATAGTAACATAGGGCCTATTCCACCCCACTTTGATGTGAACACCAGCTCATAGAAACCTAGACAGAGAATCACACAGTGCAATGGTTTCTAAGGTAGAGTCTCTCCTCCTTAGAGATATTGGTCACAGTCTAAAGCGGACCAACAGCTATACCTGTTATTAGGGATGAGCGAATCGATCCGGACGAACCCGGATTCATTCCGAATTTCATGGAAAATTCGATTCTGAACAAATCCGAATTTCCCCGCGATTCGATCGATCAAAGTTTTCCTTTAAACTCCATTCATTTTAATGACAGGCATTCTAAGATGGTGGACGGCACATGTCCAGACATGTACCCTGGGGCAAGGTATGATGGGACACTCACATGCAGCCTATCAGCAGCCAGGAAGCCCGGTGATGTCACAGCACTATATAAAGCGGCGGCCATCTTGCTTGTGCGCATTTCAGACTTGCATTCGTGAGACAGCGGTGGTTGCTGCAGACAGGGACAGACAGTTAGCGATAGGTAGGGAGAGTTACAGATAGGTAGGGAGATTTACAGATAGGTAGGGAGATTTAGAGAGGCAGACAGAGCCAGGGAAAGATAGTGGAAAACCGGAACAATCCAGGGACAGCATAAAAGTGACAGTGACAGGGTGATTTGCCTGATCAGTTTTCAATTCAATTTGATTTCTTTGTGCTGTAAACCATAATCTGCCTTACCACTGTGCATGTCATCTATGCAGTGCCTTATGTAACCCTATCTGTTACACACAAGCATTTAAATAACTGGATTAGTGTTAATATTTTTGGGTCTGCTTTAAATACACCAGGCCACTGTGCATGCCATCTATGCAGTGCCTTATGTAACCCTATCTGTTACACACAAGCATTTAAATAACTGGATTAGTGTTAATATTTTTGGGTCTGCTTTAAATACACCAGGCCACTGTGCTTGCCATCTATGCAGTGCCTTATGTAACCCTATCTGTTACACACAAGCATTTAAATAACTGGATTAGTGTTAATATTTTTGGGTCTGCTTTAAATACACCAGGCCACTGTGCTTGCCATCTATGCAGTGCCTTATGTAACCCTATCTGTTACACACAAGCATTTAAATAACTGGATTAGTGTTAATATTTTTGGGTCTGCTTTAAATACACCAGGCCACATGGGCATCCCAAACCTGCACTTAGCAGCCTATTGGTTATACTAAAGAAGCGCTGTTCAGCCTCAGCTTTATTAAGTTATTGCATTTTGAATTGTTTTTTGTCTTGCTGTCAATACACGAGGCCGCAGAGTATCCCAAACCACCACATGGCACCCTATCTGTTATACTAAATAAGTGTCTACAGCCTCAGCTTTATTAAGTTACTGCATTTTGAATTGGTTTTTGTCCTGCTGTCAATACACCAGGCCGCAGGGTATCCCAAACCACCATGTTGCACCCTATCTGTTATACTAAATAAGTGTTGTTCAGCATCAGCTTTATCAAGCTATTGCATTTTGAATTGGTTTTTGTCTTGCTGTCAATACACCAGGCCGCAGGGTATCCCAAACCACCACGTTGCACCCTGTTATACTAAATAAGCGTCTACAGCCTCAGCTTTATTACGTTATTGCATTTTGAATTGGTTTTTGTCTTGCTGTCAATACACCAGGCCGTAGGGTTTCCCAAACCACCACGTGGCACCCTATCTGTTATACTAAATAAGCGTCTACAACCTCAGCTTTATTAAGCTATTGCATTTTGAATTGGTTTTGGTCTGCTTTAAATACACCAGGCCGCAGGGTATCCCACACCTGCATGTTGCACCCTATCTGTTATACTAAATAAGCGTTGTTCAGCATCAGCTTTATTAAGCTATTGCATTTTGCATTGGTTTGTGTCCTGCTGCCAAAACACTAGGCTGCAGGGCATCCCAAACCTGCACTTAGCAGCCTATCTGTTATACTAAAACATGCTTGTTGATCCTTCCGCAGCTTAAGCAAACTATTGCATTTTGAATTGTTTTTTGTCCTGCTGCCAAAACACTCGGCCGCAGGGTATCCCAAACCTGCACTTAGCAGCCTATCTGTTGTACTAAATATGCTTGTTCATACTTCCTCAGCTTAATCAAACTATTGCATTTTGAATTGGTTTTTGGTCTGCTGCCAAAACACTAGGCCGCAGGGTATCTCATTTTGCCAATTTTCATAGTATCTGGTGCAGAGAAGCAGTTCCTCACTTTATTTAGCTTCTTCTTTTTAAAGTAAACACATTTTTTATCGTACCTATTGCGCATTTAAAATACATAAAAATGTCAGGCAGACAAGTGCAAGGATGTTCAAAGAGGCAGAGGCCAAGATTCAGCAGGCAGAGGTCACAGCAGACTAGGAGCGAGTGGCAGCAGGAGTCACGGTGAGAGACCTGGTCTGCCTGTATCTGCTAGCGGTCGTGTCTCCACCAGTAACGCATCTGCCGTGGTAGATTGGTTAACGCGCTCATCAACATCATCACAAGTTACATCTGAGACCCCCAGTCTAGGGTCGGTAGGTTCCTCTGACACAACCCTGAGTTGGCATGCCCCGAGAGCAGTCCCTGTCCTCCCATTGCCTCTGTCCTACGCCGTTCCCTCCCCCAGCGACGTATCCTATGCTTTGGGTTCAGCTCCACTCTTTAGTGAGGAGGACGATCAGATAGAGGACAGTCAGCAGCTACTGCCCAGCCAAGAAATGGAGGTGGCTTCTTTAGCTAGGCAGACAAATAGTGATGTGGACAGTGTCGTGGGTGTTGCGAGCGTTCCAGCTCCTGCGCCAGACACTGTTGAGGAAACCGAGAACATCAGTGACGTGCAGCCACAACTCGGTGATGATGATGATGATGATGAAGCCGATCTCATGATGATGAAGCCGGGTGATGAAGGGGCTTCATCGTCATCATCAGGAGAAGAGGGGCGCAGGTTGCCCCGGAGTCAGCAGCTGAGGCAGTAAGGTGTTAGCAGCATGGTTGGCAGTCAGCATAGGGGCACAATTGTAAAGCCTGGAGCCAAACAGGGCCGGGGCCGGGGTAGAGCACCTGCTGCGCGGCAGGCTACCTTATCAGGAGGTAGTGGAGCAGGGGTTCCTGGAGTTGGCGACAGTAGCAGTGAATCAGTGAGGCCTGTTGGTGGGAAAAGTAGCTACTCGGCAGTGTGGCAGTTTTTCCTGAAGCATCCGCAGGAGGGTAACATGGCCACATGCAAGATATGTAGGCAGAAGGTGAAGCGTGGCCAGGGCCCAAATGTTGGCACCACGGCCCTGCGTCAACATATGATGTGTCACCATAAAGCGGCCTGGGAGCTCCCAATTTCTGCCAGCCAAGGCTCCAGCACCTCAGCCGAGGGCAGCTGTGCGTCATACCCATCCTCTGTTGCTCCTGCTCCTCCTCCTCCAAGTCATGCATCCCGCCAGCAATCCATCAGCGAAGCCATGTCCAAGAGACAGCAGTATGCGCCCACTCATCCTACGGCGCAGAAGCTGAATGTGCTCCTGTCCAAGTTGCTGGTCCTGCAGTCGCTCCCTTTTCAGGTGGTGGACTCTGCACCTTTAAGAGAACTGATGGCTTGTGCCGAGCCGAGGTGGAGAGTCCCAAGCCGTCATTTTTTTGCCAAGAAGGCAGTACCAGCGCTGCACACTTTTGTTGAACAGACGGTGGGCCAGTCCTTGAGCCTGTCGGTGTGTAGCAAAGTGCATGGCAGCGCCCTTTGCAGCAGCAGCAGCAACTTGGACAGGTCACGCCACTTCGGCCTCCGCGCTCCCTGCCCTTTGGGCCTGTGACACCATGCAACTCGGCCTCCTCATCCTCCGCCATCTCCTCACCCTCCACTGTAGGCTCAAGTCTCAGTGCCCCTCCAGTCTACCATGTGTGCAGGGCACGGAGGTGTCACGCTGTGCTTCACATGGTTTGTCTTGGCGAACTGAGTCACACAGGGGAGGAACTGCTTACATTTATTCATCAGGAAATCCAAACATGGCTTACTCCAAGAAAACTGAAAATGGGAATCATGGTTACCGACAATGGGAAGAACATTTTGTCTGCGCTGCGCCAAGGAAGCCTGACCCATGCCCCCTGCATGGCTCACGTCTTCAATCTGGTTGTCAAGTGGTTTCTGAAGTGTTCCCCCCATCTGCAAGACATCCTAACAACTTCAAGGAAACTTTGCATGCACTTCAGCCACTCATACACCGCCAAACACACCCTTCTTGAGCTACAGCGTCAGAACGGTAGCCCCCAACATAGTCTGATTTGCGATGTTTCCACCCGTTGGAATTCCACCCTTCACATGTTGGACCGATTATATGAACAGAGAAAAGCCATCACGGATTTCCTGATGATCCAAGCGGATAGGGGGACTCCCCTGTGTAACTTCAATGTCAACCAGTGGCAGCTCATACGTGACACCTGCTGTTTGCTCAGGCCCTTTGAGGAAGCCACTTTATTTGTCAGTCGGCAGGATTACGGGATGAAGGATGTGATTCCACTGCTTCATGTACTACAGCACATGTTGGAAACCATGGCTGGTCAGGGCACTGGAGACATGGCGTCTACATCTTACGGCCACATGAACCCCGTTGGAGCTGACCTGGAGGAGGAGGAGGAGTAAGAGGAGGAAGAGGAGAAGGAGGGGCACAGTGAAGCACAGTTTAGGCTTGGCGAAATGGCTGGCTAATCTAGTCAGCGGACAGGAGAGGAGGAGCAGGAGCAGCCAGAGGAGCTAGAGGGTTTTGAGGAAGGCGAGACAGAGGTCCTGGACACACCGTGGCAGTATGCAGTGGAGATGAAGACAGGTAGTCCCTCCGAGTCACTTGCGCAAATGGCAGGAAGCATGCTCACGTGCTTGCGTAGTGACCCCAGAATTGTTTCCATTTGTCGGCGGGATGACTTCTGGCTGTCCACCTTATTGGACCCTCGCTCCCGGCACAAAATGGGTGCATTTTTTAAACCCGCGGAGAGGGAGGACAAACAACTACTACAAAGACATTCTGCGTAGTCAGTTGGCCGATGCCTATCTGCGCCATGGTCCATACTCTCGCTGGTCTGACTCAGGGGGACCTCTGCGCTCACCTTCCACTGCCATGCCTGCTGGGGGTTTGGCAGGAGCAGCAGCAGCAGCTCCATCAGCAGCAGCCTCAGTCTTCAGTCGCTAATGAGTAGCTTTCTACACCCGCATAGTTAGGCTACTCATGAGCAGCAGGAAGACCTGGAGCAGGACCTCAACCAGCAGGTCATGTCATACCTTGACATGACCATGCCAACACACCTTGAGGATCGGCTGGACTTCTGGTCAGCCAAACTTGGCTTGTGGCCGCAACTAGCAGAGTTTGCCCTGGAAAAGCTGTCCTGCCCGGCAAGTAGCGTGCCATCTGTGCGGGTGTTTAGTGCGGCGGGGGCCATAGTTACGGCGAGGAGAACTCGTCTGTCAACTAAAAATGTGGAGAGACTCACCTTTGTCAAAATGAATCAGGGATGGATCATCCAGGTTTTCCACCCACCAATGGCTGATGCATGCGACTAGATTCAGCATGGTGCCACATTTTACACTTTCCAAATGGTGCAAAACATATTTATGCCTTTAGACCAATTTTTGGCCTCCTGATGATGCCAACTTCAGGGTGTGCCTTTCAGCCAATTTTTGGCCTCCTGCTGCTGCTGCCAACTCCAAGGTATCTTTCAAGCAATGTTTGGGCTCCTGCTTATGCTGCTGCCAACTCCAGGGTGTGCCCTCCAGCTCATGTTTGTGCTCCTGCTGCTGCCAACTTCAGGGTGCCTTCCAGCCAATTTCTGGGTTCCTGCTGCTGCTGCCAACTCCAGGATGTGTCAGTCAACTTTTGGGCTCCTGCTGCTGCTGCCAACTCCAGGGTGTCTTTCAAGCAATGTTTGTGCTCCTGCTGCTGCTGTTTGCAACTCCAAGGTGTGATTCATCCAATTTTTGGGCTCCTGCAGCCAAATCCAGTGTCTCTTTAAAGTAATGTTTGGGCTCCTGCTCCTGTTGCTGCTGCTCCTGCTGTTGCTGCTGCTTCCAAGTCCAGGGTGTGATTCATCCAATTTTTGGGCTCCTGCTGCTAACTCAAGTGTCTCTTTAAAGCAATGTTTGGGCTCCTGCTGCTGCTGCTCCTGCTACTGCTGCTTGCAACTGCAGGGTGTGATTCATCCAATTTTTGGGCTCCTGCAGCCAACTCCAGTGTCTCTTTAAAGCAATGTTGGGCCCCTGCTCCTGCTGCTTGCAACTCCAGGGTGGGATTCATCCAATTTTTGGGCTCCTGCAGCCAACTCCAGTGTCTCTTTAAAGCAATGTTTGGGCTCCTGCTGCTGCTGCTCCTGCGGCTGCTGCTTGCAACTCCAGGGTGTGATTCATCCGATTTTTGGGCTCCTGCAGCCAACTCCAGTGTCTCTTTAAAGCAATGTTTGGTCTCCTGCTGCTGCTGCTCCTGCTGCTGCTGCTTGCAACTCCAGGGTGTCATTCATCCAATTCTTGGTCTCCTGCAGCCAAATCCAGTGTCTCTTTAAAGCAATGTTTGGGCTCCTGCTCCTGCTGCTGCTGCTGCTTGCAACTCCAGGGTGTGATTCATCCAATTTTTGGGCTCCTGCAGCCAACTCCAGTGTCTCTTTAAAGTAATGTTTGGGCTCCTGCTCCTGCTGCTCCTGCTGCTTGCAACTCCAGGGTGTGATTCATCCAATTTTTGGGCTTCTGCAGCCAAATCCAGTGTCTCTTTAAAGCAATGTTTGGGCTCCTGCTGCTGCTGCTTGCAACTCCAGGGTGTTATTCAGCTAATTTTTGGGCTCCTGCTGCTGCCAGCTCCAGGGTGTGTTTTTCAGGCACTATAGGGGCCCCTCATAGTAATGGCACTTCAACTCTCTGCAATTGTGCTGCTCTGCGATTCTATTAGCGATGCCTCTGATCTGCATGTCCTAATTATTTACAGTATTATTTCACTAACCCAGCACCCATCCTATAGCCGTTTTTAATAGCGATTCATCGCAAATAGATTTGGGTCGAAACGATTTTTGTCTGAAAATTCGGCGAATCAGTCGAATCTAATTTTTCAAAAGTTCGCTCATCTCTACCTGTTATACTAGTAATTATTTCTAAATTCCCCAGCTTTATAATAATTAGGTTAGCACATAACAAACCGCACATACATACCTTAAACTTAAACTGTGGTCCCATGCCACCCGAGATAACCGCTGCTGCACTTTGCTATTTTGAGACAGGTATAGTTCTGCTATAATCCTCTGAGGGGCCTGTTGCAAAATCCCACAAGCTGTGTAAAGCGAAACACAAGCAAGGCTGGCACAAGCTTATCTGTAGCAGCTGCTGTCACGCATACTGTGCATGCGCTGTATGTGACCAAAGCCGGGAGCATGCCTGACGCGCTCCATTTACTCATGGACGAGCACAGAAAGAAGAGGTGGTCTCTGTAACTGTGCATGATTCGCGTGTCTTTGTCAACGTGCAGCTGTGGCCGGTCACATGTGGCCTTGACTTTCCTGCTTTCAGGATGCTACGGGACAGGCTGGCAAAATTACATCATTGCTTTTGGTGGCTGAAAATACGGAAGCCGGAAATCTGCCACAAGCGAGGGACAGAAGAAAAGAAATGATAGGCAGAATACAAAAATGAGTCTATCAAACTGCATTACAGAGGGGGCTATTTAACAGCCCCCTATATGTTATATGTTCCTCTTTTGGTTCACAGCTTCCAGTGGTCCCACTACTATGAGAACCAATCAGCAAATGTCCTGGGACAATAGTCCCAACTGGGTTCAACACTTCACCGAGGCTTAAGAGTTTCCAACAGGGGCAGCCGCATCTTACCAGAGGTTAGGCTCGCCTCTCAGCTTTGCACACTCACATGGTGGCTCCTTCTCTGTTAGGTCTGTGCCAAATGCATCCCCATGGGATGACTCTCGCCTGACAGGGACCTCTCCAGGCATACTGAAATACTTGCACCCAGATGCAGTATCTCCTCCTGCATTGTGCTTGCTTTTCCCACCGCTTCCTGATCTTGTGCCAAACTGAGCTTTTATAGGATGACCCACCTAGTGACCTACCATGAACTTCACCTGCCATATCCCTGGTATATAGGGAGTCTCCACCCACTACATATAGCTGAGAACGTAACTCCTCACACTATCTGACTGTTATATATAACTCCACTCACTTATCTCTTAATATAAGATGACCCTTCCCACTGCCCTCTCATGCGCCATCTCAGTGAAGGACAGAAGTAGGGAGGGGGCTGCCTGCTGGAGCAAACCCAGACGTGTTAGGCCATTCACCACCAGTAAAAAACACCACAGCCCAGAGGGGCATCATAAAAAATGGGAGAACTGGGGGATCCCAGCCTTCCAAAGCAGGACAAAGCCATCCAGCCAGATCCAGATCAACCCCGCTGGACAACCCAAGGCTCCCGCCGCTTCATGCCATGCCATAGGTCCCTTTGGACCCTCGTGAACAGCGCGGAGAAGCCGAGTGTCCTGCGTTACGCAAGGACCCAAGGGTGCCCAAACCAAGCAAGATTCTTACACAGACTTAATTGCAACCAAATGTCCTACAACATTTGGACTGGGGAAGGCTAAATACATATGCATGTAACACTTTTAAGTTTTTTATTTCTTTAAAAATGTGGAAAAGCCTGTACTATACAAACTACTTTGTATTGCCAACACAGTATTTCACTAAAATACATTTAAGTTTGTGGCTATAATGTCTCATTTAATTTCTAAAATCCAATGAATACATTTGCAATGTAAGTATTATGACATATGTAAGTAATATGAAGATCAATCTCAATTACTATAGGCCTTCCTGAGAGGCAGGGATTTTTTTGTGCTGTCAGGGTAAGATAATCATTCTCATTTTATTTAAATTCCTTTACTATTTCCTTTATCAATTAAGAATGTATATTTAAATTTCTGAAGTAGTATCCTCACTTAATGGCCGATAAGTGACAGCACTAGATAATAATTGAGACATCCTTTTCTCATAATCAGATTTGTTTAAAAATTCTATTATTAAAATGACTACCGCCCTTCCCTCATTTCTAAGTTCTAATACCTTACATTGATAGGGATGAAGCAAGTGCATACCTACTTTTCCATTTTTTCCAATTCTAAAATTAATTGTTTAAAAGTTTTGAACAATTTGAAAATTAAATTAAAAGATTGATTAGGAGGATTTATCAGTGACCTTTTTGAAAGGTGAATTAAAATGATTTATACTTACCTTGGACCCAGCGCTGTCAATTCCTCTTTGTCTCTTGTTTTAGAGTGAAAGAAGCTGTATATTTATCTAAACCAGATAATGATCACTCATCAAAAATTAAATGTGTATGCCTGTGTCTGGTACACCTCTTTGTTACACAAATCACACTGGCTGAGATACCAGGACTGCTGCAAGGGAAAGTGTGAATACTATTGAAGCTCTTCCTGGTTTGATCTTGCTGCTAGTTTATGCAAAGCAGGGCATTCCATATCAAGCTGTGGGGGATGAGCTCCAACTCCCCTTTCTGTTTTAGGAAATCATTCTCTGCCTCGTACCTATCTCTGCCTTTTAACATAGTTGAAATAAGATGATACCTTTTGTAGGCTATGTGTAATTTAAGGTGAGCTTTCAAGAATTCCTAGTTCCTTATAGCCTCACTTTTCTAAACATCTAAATACAGGTGCAGGAAATACAAATCCCTTTATTATAACTCATTGCATCAGACATGTTATAGTTAGGGATGCAAGGCTCTATGCTTTTTTAGTAGCTGAAGGCCAAATTAATTAGGAGTGTCACAACAAAACCTTAATGTGGCTGGCCAATAAACCAATCACTACCAATAAAATAGGGAGAATGAAAAATGGTTCAAAAATGCTGATGAAAAAACTAGGATGGAAAAGTTGAGGCCTGCAGGGGGGAGAAGACAAGTATTGATTTATTATTTATTAATTAATTATTTAATTTTTAATTAATGGGTATATGCATATTTAAATGAAATGTGACCATAAAATACTCCCAAGAAAATTCCAGGAAGTGGCAGAATCCCCCCAATCACCCCATTACAGGCCATGTACAGAATTTCCCCCATTATAGGCAGTGTGGCAGAATTCCCCTTCCCCTCAATTACAGGCGGAATGGTAAAATTTCCTTCCGAACCCTGGACGATGGATGAAGTTGCCTGCAGATCTTCTTGGAGTGACTTCCTGGTTTGACTTTCAGCTCTGACTTTTGGCTTTGGATTACTACCCGCTCTGGCTCTGACCCTCTGGCTATTGGAGTGCGACCCCACTCTGGCTCTCAACTCCTGGCTATGAGGACTATCTGTTTTGGATCTCTGAACTTTGGTACTGGATTACAGATTTCCCCGGCTCTGGACTCTCTGGCTTCCCTGAAAACCCGGACTAGACTTTTCTCATATTTGGGCTCACTGGCAACAGTAGTGGGATCCTGACTTTTCTGTAGTGCAGTCCGACCTTCCCTGCAGAAGGATGCTGAGTTTTCCCAGTCTCCACTTTCTGGGAAGGCTGCAGGGGGTATTGCTGGCAGCTGTCTTTATCTACACCTGCCTGGTCTCCAGCAAGGTATGTGCCATGACTGGCCCAAAGCTGGTAAGATGTATGTGTGTGACGGCACAATCTGCTAATCAGCGACACGGGACTGCCTATAATGTAATTTTTTTTTTTACATTTTTATATTCGCTCCATAATTTTGGGAAAAAAGTGCATTTTATCGAGTGAAAAACATATTTTTACTATTACATTTTTTTTTTACTTTTATGGAGTTCCTTCTAATGTAATGCCTTTATTTATTGTATTCACCTTTAACCTTCACACTTTACTGGGCCCTGTGGATGTGGATTTCTAGCCGCAATTTTTTCCCAGTCAGTCTACCTGGCTGTGTGCATTATTCCGATTAAAACTCTCTAGGCAGGATTTTAGAAATAGAAGAATGTTTCATACAAAAATGACATTATTTAATGTCATGGTGTGATGCAGTCTCATCTTAATAGTCCAAAATGTCAGTTTTCACAGTTCATTCCACCTGTTCTCCTGAAACCAAGCTGTACTTACTATACTTACTGAGAAAAATACAGAAAGGTTGGATCAAACAAAATATAATTAAGGGTAAACTGTGAAATCCAGATGGAAAAACTCTTCCTTTTAGCTTGAAGACCATCAATCACATTGTCCAATGGTCCAATTTAAATGTTTAGAAAGTCGTTATTTGTTTAGTAGTTGTTTTACTCTGGAGCAAAAGTTATCTTAGCTTGCCACTAGGCCAGAGATGAGGCATTCCGGCTCGGAATCTCCGACCATGTCCCTTCCCTCTAGTGACGTTATTAGCAGGGATGAGCAAACCCATGGAGACTGGAATTGTAGTCGAACTTTAGTGTAACAGTTTGATTCCGCACCTGAACTTGACCCCAAAGCCCATATAAGTCAATGGGAATGATGTATATGCTTAGAGGCCCTGCAAAACCTTGGGAATTGGCCATGGAGGCCCCCAGAAGCCTAGCATTACTCTATTTCTCATTACCCTTATTATTTAGATGGAACGAGGATTGCTCAGAATGCACGGGGGCTGCTCAGGACCAGGCCGGTCCTCCCTCAGGGCTCAAGGGCCGCTTCAGCCATGGACCTACCTGTGTAACCCTCCGCACCACCATAATTTGGGTAAGCAGACTAGGTCTACATAAAAGGAACATGTATACACCTTTTAACAGTTACACTGCTATTGACCTAATCACTGTATGTTTTTGCAGGTTCCCAACACCTTACCGTGGGAACTGAGCAGACCTCTCTTAAACTCTTCACACTGCCCCTACACCCGTTCTTCCACCAAAACCCTGACACCTCCCCTGAACCTTCCCAGTCAAAGTTTCAATAAGCATTGATCCTTAGTTGAACCTGCAAACTGTGTCGGTATCTTTTGTTCATCACAATCCCACCCCACAGCAGTCTGAAATGGTAACTGCACCCATCACCACATATAATAACTCAGACTAGGGGCCGAGCCAGCACATTATAGGTTATGGGGGGCCCAGACACAATATTGGCTGTAGAGAGGCCTCTTTATAACCTATATGTGATAGTTGGGGCCTTATTTTGAACTGGTTCCCTGTCCCAAAGCAGAGGCTTCTTTATAACCTATATGGGATAGTTGGGACCTTATTTTGAACTAGTCCCCTGTCCCCAAGGCAGCCAGGCTTGCTTTATTATTTAGGCCCTAAAGAAATCAGACTAGGGGCCCAGCCATCACATTATATGTTAGGAGAGGCCTAGACACCATGTAAGCTCTATAGCGTCTGCCCCCCTTTCTAACTTATGTGTGATGGATTGGTCCCTAGTTTGAATTGGGTTCCAAGGCAAACCAGCCCTGGGGGCTTTTATCCTCAACACCAGCAGCAATAGTGTGGCAGCCTGCGGGTCTTAGGTACGGGGGGAGCATTAGGGCCCCCTCTTCACAGCTGAGCCCCTTGGATCCCATACTAGAGTCTTAGCTCTCCTGCCCTGATGACTGTCCCCCGACCCTAAATTGTAAACAGGGTGGGTGCCAGCAATTTTTAGGAAGGCGAGGAACCACCCTCAACTTCAAAATTTTTGGCAAACCGCCTGTTTACAGAGGGAGAGTATAGAGGGCCACCCCTAAACTGTCCATAGAAGAATCCCTTTATTAAGGGAAAAGAAAGAGTAAGGGGAGTGTGCAGGAAGAGAGGAGAGGTTGGTGATGAGGTCAGAGTTGGATTGTTGGAGGGGGCAAATGGTTGGGTCTACCTTAGGTGCCTCTTTGGGGTGAACATGTTGGATAGATTTTCCTAGACAGAAACAAAGAAAGGTTGAGAGAAGTACATGAAACAAAAGGAAAACAGCAGGCTTTGTCCCTGGGGCCCATATTGTTTATTCCTCATTTTCTCCATGGAAAAAACAGGGCCACTGGTTGTGAAGTGGGTGAACTTAGTAGCCAACAAAATTGGGGCTGCAAAGGAATGATGGCAATGACTGGATTCACCCTCCACAGGGTCCTTGGCCTCCAGAACGAAATAAGTGTTTGAAAGGAAGGAATGGGATACAGGGGAGGCCCTAATAGGAACAAATATAGGCAGGGAAGGGGAAGATACGGTAGGATACCTGCCTTGGTTCCCAGGAACCTCCTAAATGTTTCCTTGACTGTCCATTGCCCGGGGTTAGGCCTCTTAGGGGTAGGCCTCGAAGTGGAAGTACCCATGAGTTAGGTTCCAAGGGTGGCATAGGTCAAGAGTCCGTCTCTGTCTCAGTGTCCCACTCAGGTGGCGCGCATATGTAATGGTTGTATCGGGGGATAACCAGCAGTAGTCACGATCAGCTTCAACTGCAATCCAAAGTACGTCACGGTGTCAACATATTGCAGGCATTTTTACAGCAAACAGGTATGATAGCCGAGGGTAAGGGTTACTAGGACGGCAGCATGGGGAGCTGACAATATGGTAGCACAGCAGAAACTTAATGGCAAGCAGAATGGGTGAAATGCTTTATTCCACGTCACGGTCAGATGCACAGTTCACAGGCCATTAAACTTGCATAGCTTAGTAGAAAAGCAAATACAGGAACACTCACTTTAAAAAGACATTTTTAGGCTTGTGTTCATCAGCTTAGAACACAGATACACTTGCATATCAGAACTTATCAGCAAAAGGGTTAAATAGGCTTGTGTCTTTTTTCAGTGGGCGATTCGGGCAGCAGGGCCGGCGTCAGCACCCGGCAAGGTAGGGCTTCTGCCGGGGGCCCTACTCTCTGGTGGGGCCCACTGACAGGGCCAGTCTTTGGGGTGTGCGATGACACTTGACCGGCAGCAGACTGGGAGGGCAGCGCCACAGCTGGTGTCTAAATCTCCTTGAATGGCGATTTGGATTCCAGGAGAGGAAGTGTTGGGTTTTGTTCTGCTTTTAAGTTGCTCACCCCAGCTGATTTCCTATCCTTGGAGCATCTCAATCTGTGATACCCTACTGTGTGAAACCCCCTGGGATTGCTGTCATACCCACTATGCAAGCAATTTCACCCCTGGGTTTTGGTCCGCTTTACTGTTTGTGAATGAACCCCCCTGGTTTAGCCTTAACTCAAACTGGCGATCCCACAGTGCATTCACCAGTTCCAGGAAAGTAATGAACAAAGGGGGGTCACACACAGGGGCATCCAAAATCAGGAGGATCTAGATTCGTTTACACTCTGAGGTCAGGTTTAAAGGGGTTTGGTGCGCTTCAAAGTAGACCAAAACTAGAGTTTTGGTCCAAATAGCATGATACTTAGGGGGCATCCAGATTTGGGACGCGACTCTTCACCACAAAGGGGCCCATTGAGACCATGCCGCCCAAGGTCCCACATAAACCTGGAGCCGGCCCTGTCGGGCAGCCATCACCCCACTTTGAACTGTGCACCACCTCATAGTGGTAACCATCTATGAGGTATCACAGACTGGGACGTGGGATTGCCAGGTGCCAGCACAGGGGCCATTGGACTGTCAGCAATTAAAACACATGGAACCTCTACTCGATAGCATCCAAGCCCTGCATTGACCTCAACTCTCTCTGCATTGCTGCTCTGATGTACTACAGCCACATCTTCTCACTCGCTTACAACTGCAACCGGGCCTTGTCTCTGTAGTAGCTCCACCAGACATCTTACGCAGACTATCTCCCTGTCTATTTTTCTGGCTTCACCTTATAATACCTCTGCTCTATACAATGTTGCTTGTAGTTTTACCTCCAAAAACCTCACAGCCAATCTCTGTAGATCCATGTTGTTCCCCAAATGTATCTTATTTTATCAATGTATACATTTTAAGGTACCACGATGCAGACTCGGACGAGAAAGAGCATACTGATTGGCTGAGCAGTCTGTTCAACCAATCAGTGCGTTCGCTTTTACTCGGCTCCACTGACGGCATTAGCAGCCACGCGGCACCAAAGGAAGCTGATTGCTCCACCGCCCGCATCCTCTACTCACCTCCTAGCCGTTGTGTGCCCCTGCCCTCCATTCAGGATTCCACAGCACAGAGATGTGTCGAGGGCTCTGGGACAAGGTGAGTGAGACAGGGCTTCTGACTGGGCTTAACAGAAGGGTATCCCAATTCAGGATGCCCAGGGAGTGGAACCTTGGGGCATCCTTACACTCCAGGGCCTCCCATGTTCCTCTTTAACACTGTATATCGTGCAGATGAGTGATATGAAGAACAGAGAATGGGGTGACAGGCATGTGAAATTAGTGAATGTGGGAATGAAGTATAGGTGACTGACAGAAGGCTGCGCTAGTCAAGCTGTAGAGTGTGCCCCTGTCTAGTTTTGTAAAATGTAATATACTGCATGTAGAAAACACTATTCCAAATTCCCAGGAGCAGCAATAGAATGTGTCAGTCAGTTTTACTCGGGAGGAAATCACGCTGGGAGGAATAACATTAGCTGTGTATTGGGAAACTGTAATTGAAAGTGAACATATAGCCATAGCAGTCAAGTGTAGAATTGTTCTGGAATGCAATGCAAGCGAAGCGTGTGCCTGGAACAGCTACAGAACCGAGGCAACATTTTCATTCATACAGCCTCAACTATTCAGCTGTTCTTTGTGCCACATCTCACACTCTGCAAGGGGAAAAAAACAAAGCAAAATAATCGGACTCTATACATGTTTATGTTCTATATTTTACATAACATTTTCTCAACCTTATCTCTATATACATAGCCTTTGGATAATTTAAAGAGGAAAAAATCTCCTCCATGGGAAATCACGATTTGGGATTCCCCACTGTGTGAAACCCCGCTGGCCCCCAGTATGCTTACCACACTGACAATCCCATGGCTTATATGTGGGACACCAGCTATGCAGGTTTCCTAGTTGTGCATATGAATGCGAAGCATAAAGGAAGCCTAAATGGTGGTCTAACAGCTGGCTTCTCTCCTGTGACTGTATGTACCCTCACTAGCCATTTAGAAATGCCTGGTGTGTGTCCTTTAAGCCACTAGAATGATGTCTGGGATGCTGCTGGAGGTCCGCACATGTGGGCAGCCACTGGGGTTTCACACAGTGGTGCATCTTGGGGTTCCCCAGGGGAAGGCAGTAACCAGGTCCTGAAGTCTTTAAAGAGGACCAACCCCTCGATTCTATAAGGCTCTCGGAGTGGTGGTCTATCTCGTGGGCAGGCCCACAGCTAGATGAGAGCAGAGATGTGGCCAGCAGTGCTCACACCATTCAGTTTTCCTGGCTGCTCTTCAGGGCAGCAAAGGTTATCTGAATAAAACAAGCCCCAAGAAAGTGAAAATCTTGTGTTTTGTTCCTCTTTGAGGAATGTGATTGCCCTGGGCCAGCGATTTGCTGGTGTTTTTCAGGGCCATTGCACCTGGGATCGCTGTTGAGCAAGTTGGACTTTTGCGGGACGATTAGCATGCGATTTACTGCCATTGCTGATTACATGAAACTTCCTGGATTTCACTGATGATTTGTCATTAGGGATGAGCGAATCGATCCGGACGAACCCGGATTCGATCCGAATTTCAGGAAAAATTCGATTCGGATCGAATCCGAATTTCCCCGCAATTCGATCACTCGAAGTTTTCCTTTAACATCCATTCATTTACATTACAGGCATTCTAAGATGGCGGGCGGGACATGTCTGGACATGTATCCCGCGCCAGTGCAAGCTGGGGCAGTCACATGCAGCCTATCAGCAGCCAGCAAGCCCGGTGACGTCACACAGCGGTATTTAACGGCGGCCATCTTGCTTTTCCTCATTTCTCTATTGCATTCGTGACAGACAGAACGCTGTGTAGCTGAGGCACTTAGACAGGCAGGGACAGACAGGGACAGGCTGGAGACAGGCAGGAGACAGGCAGGAGACAGACAGGAGACAGACAGAAAGCCAGGGAAAGGTAGGAAAAACGGAGGCTGTGACAGGGAGATTTTTTTTTTTTCATCCAGCCTTTGTTAGCGTTTTCAGGCTGCTTATAGTAACTAACTGTGCATATATACTGAACTGATCTTAAGTCTGCTGTGAGGCATCCCATTCTGTGACTAAAGCAGCCTCTATTTAATAGCATAATAAACATTTGCACTTATTCTCATAGAAATCAGGCCTGATAAAGACACTTTTGCTGTGCATGCTCTCTGGTTTTTGTGGCACTGGCATCCCATTCTGTGACTAAAGCAGCCTCTATTTAATAGCATAATAAACATTTGCACTTATTCTCATAGAAATCAGGCCTGATAAAGACACTTTTGCTGTGCATGCTCTCTGGTTTTTGTGGCACTGGCATCCCATTCTGTGACTAAAGCAGCCTCTATTTAATAGCATAATAAACATTTGCACTTATTCTCATAGAAATCAGGCCTGATAAAGACACTTTTGCTGTGCATGCTCTCTGGTTTTTGTGGCACTGGCATCCCATTCTGTGACTAAAGCAGCCTCTATTTAATAGCACAATAAACATTTGCACTTATTCTCATAGAAATCAGGCCTGATAAAGACACTTTTGCTGTGCATGCTCTCTGGTTTTTGTGGCACTGGCATCCCATTCTGTGACTAAAGCAGCCTCTATTTAATAGCATAATAAACATTTGCACTTATTCTCATAGAAATCAGGCCTGATAAAGACACTTTTGCTGTGCATGCTCTCTGGTTTTTGTGGCACTGGCATCCCATTCTGTGACTAAAGCAGCCTCTATTTAATAGCATAATAAACATTTGCACTTATTCTCATAGAAATCAGGCCTGATAAAGACACTTTTGCTGTGCATGCTCTCTGGTTTTTGTGGCACTGGCATCCCATTCTGTGACTAAAGCAGCCTCTATTTAATAGCATAATAAACATTTGCACTTATTCTCATAGAAATCAGGCCTGACAAAGACACTTTTGCTGTGCATGCTCTCTGGTTTTTGTGGCACTGGCATCCCATTCTGTGACTAAAGCAGCCTCTATTTAATAGCACAATAAACATTTGCACTTATTCTCATAGAAATCAGGCCTGATAAAGACACTTTTGCTGTGCATGCTCTCTGGTTTTTGTGGCACTGGCATCCCATTCTGTGACTAAAGCAGCCTCTATTTAATAGCATAATAAACATTTGCACTTATTCTCATAGAAATCAGGCCTGATAAAGACACTTTTGCTGTGCATGCTCTCTGGTTTTTGTGGCACTGGCATCCCATTCTGTGACTAAAGCAGCCTCTATTTAATAGCACAATAAACATTTGCACTTATTCTCATAGAAATCAGGCCTGATAAAGACACTTTTGCTGTGCATGCTCTCTGGTGTTTGTGGCACTGGCATCCCATTCTGTGACTAAAGCAGCCTCTATTTAATAGCATAATAAACATTTGCACTTATTCTCATAGAAATCAGGCCTGATAAAGACACTTTTGCTGTGCATGCTCTCTGGTTTTTGTGGCACTGGCATCCCATTCTGTGACTAAAGCAGCCTCTATTTAATAGCATAATAAACATTTGCACTTATTCTCATAGAAATCAGGCCTGATAAAGACACTTTTGCTGTGCATGCTCTCTGGTTTTTGTGGCACTGGCATCCCATTCTGTGACTAAAGCAGCCTCTATTTAATAGCATAATAAACATTTGCACTTATTCTCATAGAAATCAGGCCTGATAAAGACACTTTTGCTGTGCATGCTCTCTGGTTTTTGTGGCACTGGCATCCCATTCTGTGACTAAAGCAGCCTCTATTTAATAGCATAATAAACATTTGCACTTATTCTCATAGAAATCAGGCCTGATAAAGACACTTTTGCTGTGCATGCTCTCTGGTTTTTGTGGCACTGGCATCCCATTCTGTGACTAAAGCAGCCTCTATTTAATAGCATAATAAACATTTGCACTTATTCTCATAGAAATCAGGCCTGACAAAGACACTTTTGCTGTGCATGCTCTCTGGTTTTTGTGGCACTGGCATCCCATTCTGTGACTAAAGCAGCCTCTATTTAATAGCACAATAAACATTTGCACTTATTCTCATAGAAATCAGGCCTGATAAAGACACTTTTGCTGTGCATGCTCTCTGGTTTTTGTGGCACTGGCATCCCATTCTGTGACTAAAGCAGCCTCTATTTAATAGCATAATAAACATTTGCACTTATTCTCATAGAAATCAGGCCTGATAAAGACACTTTTGCTGTGCATGCTCTCTGGTTTTTGTGGCACTGGCATCCCATTCTGTGACTAAAGCAGCCTCTATTTAATAGCACAATAAACATTTGCACTTATTCTCATAGAAATCAGGCCTGATAAAGACACTTTTGCTGTGCATGCTCTCTGGTTTTTGTGGCACTGGCATCCCATTCTGTGACTAAAGCAGCCTCTATTTAATAGCATAATAAACATTTGCACTTATTCTCATAGAAATCAGGCCTGACAAAGACACTTTTGCTGTGCATGCTCTCTGGTTTTTGTGGCACTGGCATCCCATTCTGTGACTAAAGCAGCCTCTATTTAATAGCACAATAAACATTTGCACTTATTCTCATAGAAATCAGGCCTGATAAAGACACTTTTGCTGTGCATGCTCTCTGGTTTTTGTGGCACTGGCATCCCATTCTGTGACTAAAGCAGCCTCTATTTAATAGCATAATAAACATTTGCACTTATTCTCATAGAAATCAGGCCTGATAAAGACACTTTTGCTGTGCATGCTCTCTGGTTTTTGTGGCACTGGCATCCCATTCTGTGACTAAAGCAGCCTCTATTTAATAGCATAATAAACATTTGCACTTATTCTCATAGAAATCAGGCCTGATAAAGACACTTTTGCTGTGCATGCTCTCTGGTTTTTGTGGCACTGGCATCCCATTCTGTGACTAAAGCAGCCTCTATTTAATAGCATAATAAACATTTGCACTTATTCTCATAGAAATCAGGCCTGATAAAAACACTTTTGCTGGACAAAGCCCTACTGGACCCTGCCAAGTCGATTCCTGCCCGGGGCATCCCATTCTGTGACTACAGCAGCCTCTGTTTAAGACCATATAAGCATTTGCTCTTATCATATTTGAAATTAGCCTGATAAAGACACTTTTGCTGGCCAAAGCCCTACTGGACCCTGCCAGGTCCATTCCTGCCCAGGGCATCCCATTCTGTGACTAAAGCAGCCTCTGTTTAAGACCATATAAGCATTTGCTCTTATTATATTTATATTATAAGACACTTTTGCTGGGCATAGGCTTACTGCTGCCTGCCAGGTGCACTTCTGTTGAGGCATCCCATTCTGTAACATAGCATACCCCTCTTTATTTACACTAAGCAGCTCTCTTATTTACACTAAGCAGGCCTGTTGGAGGCTGAGTGTTACTGCTCACTTTTGGTGTGCATTATATTCTGTTTTATATAGACCCACTGCTGCCTGGGGGTTCTTAAAATATCACCTACTACCACGCCAGTTAGACTATGTCGGGCAGACAAGTGCCTGGAAGTGAAAAGAGGAGTGGCAGAGGCCAAGATTCCGCAGGCAGAGCTCGCATCAGACTGGGGGCCAGTAGCAGCAGGAGTCACGCTGAGAGACCTAATCTGCCAGTATCTGCTAGCGGTCGGGTCTCCACCAGTAACGCATCTGCCGTGGTAGATTGGCTGACGCGCTCATCAACAACATCATCACAACTTACATCTGAGACCCCCAGTCTAGGGTCGGTAGGTTCCTCTGACACAACCCTGAGTTGGCATGCCCCGAGAGCAGTCCCTGTCCTCCCATTGCCTCTGTCCTACGCCGTTCCCTCCCCCAGCGACGTATCCTATGCTTTGGGTTCAGCTCCACTCTTTAGTGAGGAGGACGATCAGATACAGGAGGACAGTCAGCAGCTACTGCCCAGCCAAGAAATGGAGGTGGCTTCTTTAGCTAGGCAGACAAATAGTGATGTGGACAGTGTCGTGGGTGCTGCGAGCGTTCCAGCTCCTGCGCCAGACACTGTTGACGAATCCACGAACATCAGTGACGTACAGCCACAACCCGGTGATGATGATGATGATGACGATGAAGCCGATCGCACTTGGGAGCCGGGTGATGAAGGGGCTTCATCGTCATCATCAGGAGAAGAGGGGCGCAGGTTGCCCCGGAGTCAGCAGCTGAGGCAGCAAGGTGGTAGCAGTCAGCATGGGGGCACAATTCCAAAGGCTGGAGCCGGCCGGGGCCGGGGCCGGGGTAGAGCACCTGCTGTGCGGCAGTCTACCTTATCGGGAGGTAGTGGAGCAGGGGTTCCTGGAGTTGGCAACAGCAGCAGTGAATCAGTGAGGCCAGGGGGTGGGAAAAGTAGCTACTCGGCAGTGTGGCAGTTTTTCCTGAGGCATCCGCAGGAGGGTAACATGGCCACATGCAAGATATGTAGGCAAAAGGTGAAGCGTGGCCAGGGTCCAAATGTTGGCACCACGGCCCTGCGTCAACATATGATGCGTCACCATAAAACGACCTGGGAGAACCGAGGCTCCCAAGGGGTGGTCCAGTCTGCTTCCTCACCAAGTGAGCTCCCAATTTCTGCCAGCCAAGGCTCCAGCACCTCAGCCGAAGGCAGCTGTGCGTCACACCCATCCTCTGTCGCTCCTGCTCCTCCTCCTCCTCCTCCAAGTCATGCATCCCGCCAGCAATCCATCAGCGAAGCCATGTCCAAGAGACAGCAGTATGCGCCCACTCATCCTACGGCGCAGAAGCTGAATGTGCTCCTGTCCAAGTTGCTGGTGCTGCAGTCGCTCCCTTTTCAGGTGGTGGAATCTGCACCTTTCAGAGAACTGATGGCTTGTGCCGAGCCGAGGTGGAGAGTCCCAAGCCGTCATTTCTTTGCCAAGAAGGCAGTACCAGCGCTGCACACTTTTGTTGAACAGAAGGTGGGCCAGTCCTTGAGCCTGTCGGTGTGTAGCAAAATACATGGCAGCGCCGACATCTGGAGCTGTAACTACGGTCAGGGGCAGTACATGTCGTTTACGGCCCACTGGGTGAATGTGGTCCCTTTGCAGCAGCAACTTGGACAGGTCACGCCGCTTCGGCCTCCGCGCTCTCTGCCCATTGGGCCTGTGACACCGTGCGACTCGGCCTCCTCATCCTCCGCCATCTCCTCACCCTCCACTGTAGGCTCAAGTCTCAGTGCCCCTCCAGTCTACCATGTGTGCAGGGCACGGAGGTGTCACGCAGTGCTTCACATGGTTTGTCTTGGCGAACGGAGTCACACAGGGGAGGAACTGCTTAAATGTATTCATCAGGAAATCCAAACATGGCTTACTCCGAGAAAACTTAAAATGGGAATCATGGTTACCGACAATGGGAAGAACATTTTGTCTGCGCTGCGCCAAGGAAGCCTGACCCATGCCCCCTGCATGGCTCACGTCTTCAATCTGGTTGTCAAGCGGTTTCTGAAGTGTTCCCCCCATCTGCAGGACATCCTAACAACTTCACGGAAACTTTGCATGCACTTCAGCCACTCCTACACCGCCAAACACACCCTTCTTGAGCTACAGCGTCAGAATGGTATCCCCCAACATAGTCTGATTTGCGATGTTTCCACCCGTTGGAATTCCACCCTTCACATGTTGGACCGATTATATGAACAGAGAAAAGCCATCACGGATTTCCTGATGATCCAAGCAGATAGGGGGACTCCCCTGTGTAACTTCAATGTCAACCAGTGGCAGCTCATACGTGACACCTGCCGTTTGCTCAGGCCCTTTGAGGAAGCCACTTTATTTGTCAGTCGGCAGGATTACGGGATGAACGACGTGATTCCACTGCTTCATGTACTACAGCACATGTTGGAAACCATGGCTGGTCAGGGCACTGGAGACATGGCGTTTACATCTTACGGCCACATGAACCCCGTTGGAGCTGAACTGGAGGAGGAGGAGGAGGAAGAGGAGGAGGAGGAGTTGCCCAGCGAAACACAGTTTAGGCTTGGCGAAATGGCTGGTTTATCTAGTCAGCGGACAGGAGAGGAGGAGCAGGAGCAGCCAGAGGAGCTAGAGGTTTTTGAGGAAGGAGAGACAGAGGACCCGGGCACACCGTGGCAGTATGCAGTGGAGATGGAGACAGGTAGTCCATCCGAGTCACTTGCGCAAATGGCACGAAGCATGCTCACATGCTTGCGTAGTGACCCCAGAATTGTTTCCATCTGTCGGCGGGATGACTTCTGGCTGTCCACCTTATTGGACCCTCGCTTCCGGCACAAAATGGGGGCATTTTTTAAACCCACCGAGAGGGAGGACAAACTCAACTACTACAAAGACATTCTACGTAGGCAGTTGGCCGATGCCTATCTGCGCCATGGTCCATACTCTCGCAGGTCTGACTCGAGGGGACCTCTGCGCTCACCTTCCACTGCCATGGCCGCTGGGGGGGTTGGCAGCAGCAGCAGCAGAAGCTCCATCAGCAGCAGCAGCCTCAGTCTTCAGTCGCTAATGAGTAGCTTTCTACACCCGCATAGTGAGGCTACTCATGAGCAGCAGGAAGACCTGGAGCAGGACCTGAACCAGCAGGTCATGTCATACTTTGACATGACCATGCCAACACACCTTGAGGATCCGCTGGACTTCTGGGCAGCCAAACTTGATTTGTGGCCGCAACTAGCAGAGTTTGCCCTGGAAAAGCTGTCCTGCCCGGCAAGTAGCGTGCCATCTGAGCGGGTGTTTAGTGCGGCGGGGGCCATAGTTACGGCGAGGAGAACTCGTCTGTCAACTAAAAATGTGGAGAGACTCACCTTTGTCAAAATGAATCAGGGATGGATCAGCCAGGATTTCCACCCACCAATGCCTGATGCATGCGACTAGATTCAGCATGGTGCCACGTTTTACACTTTACAAATGGTGCAAAACATATTTATGTCTTTAGGCCATTTTTTGGGCTCCTGCTGCTGCTACTGCCAACTTCTGCCAACTCCAGGGTGTGATTCATCCAATTTTTGGGCTCCTGAAGCCAACTCCAGTGTATATTTGGGCTCCTGCTGCTACTACTGTCAACTCCTGCCAACTCCAGGGTGTGATTCATCCAATTTTTGGGCTCCTGAGGCCAACTCCAGTGTATATTTGGGCTCCTGCTGCTGCTACTGTCAACTCCTGCCAACTCCAGGGTGTGATTCATCCAATTTTTGGGCTCCTGAAGCCAACTCCAGTGTATATTTGGGCTCCTGCTGCTACTACTGCCAACTTCTGCCAACTCCAGGGTGTGATTCATCCAATTTTTGGGCTCCTGAAGCCAACTCCAGTGTATATTTGGGCTCCTGCTGCTGCTACTGTCAACTCCTGCCAACTCCAGGGTGTGATTCATCCAATTTTTGGGCTCCTGAAGCCAACTCCAGTGTATATTTGGGCTCCTGCTGCTGCTACTGTCAACTCCTGCCAACTCCAGGGTGTGATTCATCCAATTTTTGGGCTCCTGAAGCCAACTCCAGTGTATATTTGGGCTCCTGCTGCTGCTACTGTCAACTCCTGCCAACTCCAGGGTGTGATTCATCCAATTTTTGGGCTCCTGAAGCCAACTCCAGTGTATATTTGGGCTCCTGCTGCTGCTGCTGCTGCCAACTTCTGCCAACTCCAGGGTGTGATTCATCCAATTTTTGGGCTCCTGAAGCCAACTCCAGTGTATATTTGGGCTCCTGCTGCTGCTGCTGCTGCCAACTTCTGCCAACTCCAGGGTGTGATTCATCCAATTTTTGGGCTCCTGAAGCCAACTCCAGTGTATATTTGGGCTCCTGCTGCTGCTGCCAACTTCTGCCAACTCCAGGGTGTGATTCATCCAATTTTTGGGCTCCTGAAGCCAACTCCAGTGTATATTTGGGCTCCTGCTGCTGCTGCTGCTGCCAACTTCTGCCAACTCCAGGGTGTGATTCATCCAATTTTTGGGCTCCTGAAGCCAACTCCAGTGTATATTTGGGCTCCTGCTGCTGCTGCTGCTGCCAACTTCTGCCAACTCCAGGGTGTGATTCATCCAATTTTTGGGCTCCTGAAGCCAACTCCAGTGTATATTTGGGCTCCTGCTGCTGCTGCTGCCAACTTCTGCCAACTCCAGGGTGTGATTCATCCAATTTTTGGGCTCCTGAAGCCAACTCCAGTGTATATTTGGGCTCCTGCTGCTACTACTGTCAACTCCTGCCAACTCCAGGGTGTGATTCATCCAATTTTTGGGCTCCTGAGGCCAACTCCAGTGTATATTTGGGCTCCTGCTGCTGCTGCTGCCAACTTCTGCCAACTCCAGGGTGTGATTCATCCAATTTTTGGGCTCCTGAGGCCAACTCCAGTGTATATTTGGGCTCCTGCTGCTGCTGCTGCCAACTCCAGGGTGTGATTCATCCAATTTTTGGGCTCCTGAGGCCAACTCCAGTGTATATTTGGGCTCCTGCTGCTGCTGCCAACTTCTGCCAACTCCAGGGTGTGATTCATCCAATTTTTGGGCTCCTGAAGCCAACTCCAGTGTATATTTGGGCTCCTGCTGCTGCTACTGTCAACTCCTGCCAACTCCAGGGTGTGATTCATCCAATTTTTGGGCTCCTGAGGCCAACTCCAGTGTATATTTGGGCTCCTGCTGCTGCTACTGTCAACTCCTGCCAACTCCAGGGTGTGATTCATCCAATTTTTGGGCTCCTGAAGCCAACTCCAGTGTATATTTGGGCTCCTGCTGCTGCTACTGCCAACTTCTGCCAACTCCAGGGTGTGATTCATCCAATTTTTGGGCTCCTGAAGCCAACTCCAGTGTATATTTGGGCTCCTGCTGCTACTACTGCCAACTTCTGCCAACTCCAGGGTGTGATTCATCCAATTTTTGGGCTCCTGAGGCCAACTCCAGTGTATATTTGGGCTCCTGCTGCTACTACTGCCAACTTCTGCCAACTCCAGGGTGTGATTCATCCAATTTTTGGGCTCCTGAGGCCAACTCCAGTGTATATTTGGGCTCCTGCTGCTGCTGCTGTCAACTCCTGCCAACTCCAGGGTGTGATTCATCCAATTTTTGGGCTCCTGAAGCCAACTCCAGTGTATATTTGGGCTCCTGCTGCTGCTACTGTCAACTCCTGCCAACTCCAGGGTGTGATTCATCCAATTTTTGGGCTCCTGAAGCCAACTCCAGTGTATATTTGGGCTCCTGCTGCTGCTGCTGCCAACTTCTGCCAACTCCAGGGTGTGATTCATCCAATTTTTGGGCTCCTGAAGCCAACTCCAGTGTATATTTGGGCTCCTGCTGCTGCTGCTGCTGCTGCCAACTTCTGCCAACTCCAGGGTGTGATTCATCCAATTTTTGGGCTCCTGAGGCCAACTCCAGTGTATATTTGGGCTCCTGCTGCTGCTGCTGCCAACTTCTGCCAACTCCAGGGTGTGATTCATCCAATTTTTGGGCTCCTGAAGCCAACTCCAGTGTATATTTGGGCTCCTGCTGCTGCTGCTGCCAACTTCTGCCAACTCCAGGGTGTGATTCATCCAATTTTTGGGCTCCTGAAGCCAACTCCAGTGTATATTTGGGCTCCTGCTGCTGCTGCTGCTGCCAACTTCTGCCAACTCCAGGGTGTGATTCATCCAATTTTTGGGCTCCTGAGGCCAACTCCAGTGTATATTTGGGCTCCTTCTGCCCCTCATAGTGATGCCACTTCAACTCTCTGCAATTGTGCCGCTCTGCGATTCTATTAGCGATGCCTCTGATCTGCATGTGATATTTCTTCAAAGTATTATTTAACAAACCCAGCACGCATCCTGTGCGTGTTACAGCAAGGCTGAATGGTTTACAACCCTATTGAGGCTGTAGGAGGCTCAGAAATAGCCGTTTTTAATAGCGATTCGTCGCGAATTTATTCGGGTCGAAACGATTTTTGTCGGAAAATTCGGCGAATCAGTCGAATCGAATTTTTCAAAAGTTCGCTCATCTCTATTTGTCATCTTTATCTTACTGGCTTTTACAGAAATGACCAGAAATGGGTCCAGCAATCATTGCTCCCCTAGGGGTGAACACCAGCCCTGTGCCAATAGGCAACACGCTTTTCTGTATCCCTCTGGTCTATGGGTATATAGGTAATGGGGAGAGGGGCTAACGGCAAATCATCCACCAAGATAACTTGCTGCCCCCTCTACCCTTTGAACTAGCATAGGGGTCCCCCTGGTAGTGGAATTCAAAAATAAACACATCAAACAAAGCATTTTATTATTCTAAATTTACACTTTACTTCTCTCCACCATCTTAATCCAACTCCGAGTGGTGTCATCCCGCTGTTCCGGCACCTCAAATGCTAGGGAGATTACTGTGAAGCTATGTTCGAGGGTATACCCATCCCATCGGCAGGGAGCATTTTGAGCCTGGCAGAGTGCCAGCCTGGAGGGAGAGGTGACCCTCATTCCATTTCTTACTAATGCCAGCAGAGAGATGAATCTGCCTGCTTCTGCCTGCAGAAGAGGAGCTGACGAGGGATCACATAGTAAGGGGTCCAGGGGACCCCTATGTTAGTTCACAGGGTAGGGTGTGGCAAGTTACCACCATGGCGGGTGACCTGCCATTAGCCCCAGCCCCATTGTGTGTGTCCCAAAAGACCAGGGGGGTGGAAAAGCTTGGTGCCCACTGGTGTGAGCCCAGTGTTCACTGCTGGGGGAGCACCAGACCTGCACCAAAGGGTATAGGGGCTGTTGTACTGGCATGGCTGGAGGCCCATGGTATGGTCTCAGAACCAGGGGGATTCCAGCCCCTATGCAGGGTGTGCTGGTTAGCTTCAAAAGGGTATTGGGACATATTTTTGCAGTGGCTGGTTTTAGAGACCACCCATTATGCTGATTCTAAGCACAAAATGTACTTGCATCACAGCACCCAGGCCATACCCACAATGCTTGAGAAAATAATTGCCTATATAAAAGGTCAAACCTCAATATCTCAGCCATTTAAATTGGTAAACAGTTTTGGACATTGTCAAGCATTGCCCTATGTCAATCTGGGCCCTGCTGTTGCCTGCCTGTGCCACACCAGTCTACCATTGCATGGCATGGGGCCCACCAGTAGTGTTGGGCGGACCTCAACCGCAAAGCTCGAGTTCATACCGAACTTTGTGAGTTCAGGTTCCCATTTGGCTTTCAGCCAAAAGTCCGTGTTCGAGTTTGGGTGCAACAGCAGGAAGCTGCTGAACAACTTACCTGAGCTCCGATCCGGTTTCTGATTGGCTGTTGCATTCCTTTAAAATGGTCCACAGCTGAGGCCACAGAAAGATGGCACTAGGAGTGTACTCACTCATGGGAGCGGTGGCCATTTGAAAGGAATACCGCAGCCACCAACCAGGGATCACATTGGGGCTCAGGAAAGTTGTACAGCAGCGCTTCCTTATGCATACTCTGTGCCCCCATTCTCCCGCTACAATATTTTTTTGTCATACCTGATTCTGCATCTGGGGGCCCCTTAACAGGTGCCCTCCCTCCGCCTGGGTGAGTGAAGACTGGGGGGAGTGGCCCCCAGAGGCAAAATCACCCCCAAAATTCGGGTCCACATTGATTTCAATGGAGACCGGGTTCAGGTTTAGCTCTCCGAACCCAAACTATTATTCAAAGTTTGGCCGAACGTATCAAATCCAACCTATGGGGGTTTTGCCCAACACTACCCACCAGAGAATTCCTAGGCTTTTATTGGGCCAATCTGACAGCTGAGGAATTAGGTTAGAGAAGGAATTGAAATGAAGCAGGAAGAAATTTGGAGGGGTTCATTTATTGTCTTTTTTTCTTTGAGGATTGTAGCAAATTACTTGCTATCACTTGGGCGGTAGAAGGAGGTTGTGGATGGATTACAGAGCTTAGAGAGTTTAGAAGAGTGTTGTATACCTGTAAAGGCCTGTAGAATGGGGCTGTCCTGAAATCCTGAAGGTCTGTTTATATAGCGATGCTGCTCTTGCGGACTTTATATTGTATTTATCCCTTAGACAAGGGGAAACAAATCACTTCAACACTTTAATAATTGATGATTATTTATATACTAGCAAATTAAAGTGTTGGGTATAGTATTTTTATAATTTATTATTATTATTATATTAGTGGCACTCTTTGATCATCTGTGTATGTATAGATATTTTTATATTTTTCTCATTACTTTTCCTTATGTAAGTATACTGCTCTCTACTGGCTGGTTTCCAATCATTTTAGGTGTGTTTTAATTTGTCTGTGTTATTTCACTAATACAGAATCACTGAATTATGATAAGCTAAAGTATTGTGGTGCCTTCAAAAGTGAATTGGGGTGTTGTATTGTTTATATCTGAAGGTTTATAGCTCAAGGTCCCAATTAGTGTTGATTTCTGTCTATTGCCATTCAGCAACTCGGGTGTACCATTTCAGTCTTGAAGTATCCATATTTAGCTGTGGTTGAGCTAGGTATTTTGTAGTATGAAGAGGTTGTAGAGAGATGGAGAGAGATTGAAGATCTAGGTTTCTATAGGGAATCATTGCACATAGGATAAATCTTCTTGTGACTATTAACCTTAAACTGTAAGTAGTAAGCATTAATAACTATCCTTCAGGTACATGTCCTGTATAAGTAATGTTTGAAAACCAATGGATGTATCTACCAACACTGAATGAAAACAAAACAAATTAAACTGAAAGAACACTATTAGGCCAAGGATACAAGTGTAAATGTGTTGTGGAGCTCTTCTCTCAATGGCTGTTAGAATAAAAGAAGACTATCGTCTATAAATCTATCATTGTCAAACCTTAACATCTTGTAGTTCACAGTATCATAGTACACACTTTGATATTATGTGAATGTAATGTTTACATGGAACTAGAGGTAATTATATTGTAGAAGAATTATTATTGTAATTGGCCTCAAGAAAGGTTCATCTCTAAATGCTCACAAATGAAAGACTAGTCTTGCCCCCTTTGATCACTGCACACGTCACCGTAATCATAACTTATTATTACTGTTTATTTGTCAAGGACCAACATCTTTAGTGGAGCTTTACAAGACAAAGTCTACAGTATGGTAAGGTGAGTAATATACTTAAACAGGTGCAAAAGTCAAAATACACATTTGGTCCTGTTTGTAGGATTTGTAGGGGATATCCTGATTTAGGATGCCCCACAGTAACAATCTCGGACTAACCCCCTGCATGAGCCACATACACATCTAACTGCGATCTACCCCTGTACACAAACTTACCGGAAATGCACACAGTGGCTTCCCATGATCTTCCACTGTTTACAAAGCCTCCAGCTATCAGGTCTGTCAGGCTGGAGTGGAGATTCCGCAACTGTAAAGTAGTAGGTATGCCAGACCTCATCTAAATAGGTGAGTTTTAGGGGCACATTTGAAGACTTGAATGGTTACATAGTGGTTCTGGGCATTGTGAGGCTGCTCTTGGGCTAGTATATTTGGATTAGTGATAAAATGTAGGGCAGACATTGGCTACAGAAAGTTTTGTAGGTTAAAGATATTTAGATAATGGCAGACATGGAGGGACTCATGGAGAGGAGCACCACTGGAGAAGTGGGGGAGAGATGGATGAGGTGAGCAGCAAATTTGAGAGAAGATTTGAGTGTTGCCATTCTATTTGCTGGTAGCTGACAGTGTTACAGCAGCTTAGTCGGGAAATGATTAGGGCTTGCAGCTGGAGTTGTTTTTCAGTTTGAGATTACAGGAGATGTCTGACTGAATGTGATGTGAAAACGAGAGAGAGGAGTTCAGTATAATAGCAAGACATTGTGCTTTGTCCTTTGTCTCAGTTTTGTCCTTGTTCGAAGGAGCCAGATGACATGAATGAGGGGCTGACTGTCTGGAAAACAAGAAAAAAGTAAACTGACTATTTTTTCAGGGCCTCAAAGTGGGACACTGGGCAGGGCAGGGGCGGGGTTTAGGGCGGGGTTATTCAGGTTATTCACAGGCCTTTGGAAATTTACAGAATACTATACAAACATTAATACACAGGCCAACAGTAGAGTTCCTCCGTCCCAAAGATCGATATGTAGAGCGCTAGTGGATCCTGTACTATAGGCATATATGGAGACTTATGTCGTCCCCACCCCCTGGAGGTCTCTCTCTCTATAGCAGGGGTACTAAACCACTTCTTGTACAGGTCTATTTAAAGGCATCCAATGAGAAGCGAAGGTCCGGGCAGAGGGCTGTCATGGGGGTGGATAGTTAAAAATCAGCACGCTGGGGGAGGGGCTATATATTCCCCAGGCAAAATTAAAAAAGGCTGTTTGCCCCCCCACTCCAAAAATCCTATTGGGCACTGGGAAAAAACAGGGCCCCACAGAACCTACAGCTCTGGCCTGAAGCACACTGCTTTAACCTCACCACCTTGCATTCTGTGCAGGCTGTGTACAGGGGTGTTCTATGTTACTGGCAATAAGGTCAGTTTACAATGATGGATAGATAGGGCTCGAGGAAGAGGGATGAATGGGAGAGAAGCTGTAAGGAAGAGGGATGGATAGACAGAACAGGGAAGGTGGGGGGGGGATGGTCAGAGAGCTAGAAGAAGGGATGGATGGGCATAACTAGAAGGAGAAGAATGAATGGGCATAGCTGGGGACAGGAATGGATGGGGGAGAGAGATTGGGCTGGATGGGGCAGAGCTGAGGAGACGGAGATTGGGTGGGCAAAGCTGGGAGGACAGGAATGAATGGGGCAGAGAGACTGGTCTGGATGGGGTAGAGCTGAGGGGACAGGGATTGGATGGGCAAAGCTGGGAGGACAGGAATGGATGGGGCACAGCTGGGGGGACAGGAATGAATGGGGATGGGATGGATGGGGCAAAGCTGGGGGGACTGGAATGGATGGGACTGAGCTGGGGGGATGAGATGGTGGGACAGGGATAGATGAGGCTGAGCTGGGGCAGGGGAAAGGATTGGATGGGGCAAAGAGACCGAGAAACAAAGTGTGTACCTTGCAATGCCACTTCCCGTCTGTGCAGTCCTTAATTTTGCAATGGGTGCCAGGGATGCTGGCAGGGAGACTAAGCACTACATCACCGATCAAGGGGGCAGCTCTGAGCACTGCATCACATAAGCAACTAAGTGCAGGGTTGTCAAGACAGGGGCCTGAAAATCTAGCCCCGAGGTCCGTATTTGCATATCGCTGCTCTATAGAAATATATGCTTTATTAATATTGTGCATTATTGTGTCACCTCGACCTAGTGGGCTCACTACTGGAATATATGGAGGGTTATGCTGTCAAGGCCCCCTAGTGGCCTCTCTGTAGGAGTCTGTGAAGAGTTATCTGTCACTGCCTCATAGTGATCTTTCTATAGGGACATATGTGAACGTGGCAATAGGGCGACTCCACCACCACCAGCGGCACCCCGAACCTGACATACCAGCACCTGCAACACACAGAGTGTTCAGCTTGACAGATGGGGAAGGGTAGGGCGCCATGCAACAGGGATGGCTCGGGGTGATACTCACAAGTCCTGTCTCCAGCCCCTGTCTCCAGCTTCTGTCTTCAGCTACTGTCTTCAGCTCACGCCAGTCACCACATGACCCAGGAATATGACACCTTTGTCATTAAGTTGGTTCAAGCAGCAAGGAGGAGCCGAAGCAGAGGCCGGGACACATGTGAGTATCCAGCGTGCTTCCTGCTGACAAGCTCACTCTGCACCCAATGTCAAATGTACACTCTGCAGCGGCTGTATTATTGCCCCACAGCCGCTGGCAGCCACCTCTACACCCGGCACTACTCGCTACAGCCCCCCAGCCATACAAACTGACCAACGGCGGCATATGGCGGGACAGTCCCCAGCAATCTGAGGCAGGCAACGAGAAAGAAGCCTTGATTTCTGGACCGGTCTGCCAATATCGGTGCGGTTGGTCAGTTTATATAAAAGGGAACAGTGCAGCAACATGCACTAATATAAAAAAATGATAAACTATATTTTGCACCACTCTAATTTGCTCCGATGTGGCGTATTCTGGAAGATAGTGCTTGATAAATCAGGCCCTAAATGTGGTGTTAGGTAGGAGGAGAGCATGTAAAGTTTATTATTGATTCAGAGATATTTCTCTGTGACATGTTAATGAGGAGGACAATATATTTTTTTTCACTGCCTGTACTTGACCATCATCACAAAGTTTTTCAAAGTTAGATTATGGTGGGGCTACCTGGGATGAGCTGAACTAACAAGAATTACTTTATCTTTACTTTGCATGCCCAGATGGCCTTAATGTTTACTCTGCTTACTATCCAGTGGAGGGGGGGGGGGGGATTCAGCTGGACAAAAATGTATGCCATAGATATGTTTATGTAGTTTTTTAAAATTGGAATGTTCCTTTGCCCTTTTTTATCCTGTTTTTTCCCCTACCTTGCCAACTTAAACTGGTGGCCTGAAGGTAGTGAGGAGAAGGGGAAGGGTACAGTACGGCGGATGGGAATGGTGCAATACTGAAGCCTGCCGTGTGTGTGCCGAGATTGTGGCTGGGGGATCTAGGCTGTCTGTGGTCAATCACAGTGACTGATGGCGGGGCAAATGTATTAGCAATCAGGTGAGTTGCTGATCACTGGACTAGGGCCGATCAACTGTGAGGATAAAAAGGTACCCTTTTGGTTTTTTTTGGATGGTCAATCAATACCTTTAAGCCCTAGACAGGGGGGTTTGGAGGTGAGCAGCAGCTTGTACAATATATCAGCCCCCATCCAAAATTGTATATCCTATGTTCCTGAACTGCATGGTAGCAGCCAACTTGCCACAATTTTGACAGCCCTGCTTCTAAAAATCCCAGTGCCACAGTCTAACCACCCTAAATCTCTTTGAAATAATGCTTTAGCTCTTACCGGAAGTAAAAAGCCACCACCTGTAATAACTCTTCACTGATCTTAAAACTCTTAAAACATTGTATCAACATTGTAAACAAGGGTTGCAATGCTCTGCAGCATCTGAGGCCATTGACTTACATTCATCCCCTCCAGAGGCCGTTTATTTACAGTGTGTGTGTGTGTGTGTGTGTGTGTGTTTGTGTGTGTGTAACATGACAGGCATGCTGTTCTCTTTTCTAAAGCAAATCTCTCTAATTTTGGCGTGGGCTGCTGATAGCAAAACCCCAAGCTCTAGACACCCTGCCCTGTGTGGAGAAACAATATCACACAGGTACACTGCAGCCATGCTGATCTCTACCTCATTGCAGCCAGCTAGAGAAGGATTTTATCTCCTTCTAACATGTGGGGGAAACATAAAATGGGATTATCATAATGAAGCTCACAGCTCAACTGCAGTATGCCTGTGTGCTAGCAAAGGCTCTTCCTCATTCAATCTCATTCAATCATGTTCATCCCAATCATGTTCATGTTTTAGTAGGGCTCTCAGGAGCAATCCAAGATGGCCACTCAAGCATTCCAGCATCTCAAATCACAAACCAATAAATACAAGTGTTGCTCTGATATCAAAGTCATCTAATGTAGGTCCTGGGACGCAAGTTAGCAGGTCAGAGTCTGGACTTCATTAACTACATTGCAAATCCCTGGCACAGTGGCACTTCCAGCAGAAAACTATACTGATCATACAAAAAAAGGATAAATTGGTATGTTTACTGTATAAACTACTATTACAGATCCCTATTTTTTTTTCTTCTCAATCCAGCTTCTTTTGAATATAAGGGTGTGTACTGCAAGGTGTGTCTCCACCTCCCGGGCCCATATCCACCTGGCTGACTTGATCCACTTCAGTTTAATTAAAAAGCAGTAAAACCAGCTGCCCGGGAGGCATACCTACCGTATTTTCCGCCCTATAAGACGCACCTGCCCGTAAAACGCACCTAGGATTTGGGGGAAGAAAATAAGAAAAAAAAATTTTAAAACCAAAAACGCACCATTACAGACAGTGTGGCATTCCCCTATCCAATTCCCATAGGCAGTGTGGGATGCCCCCATTCCATAGACAGTGTAGCATGCCCCCATCCCATTCCCCGTATATCCAGTGTGGCATCCCCCCCTCCCATTCCCCATATACCCATTGGCTGTGTGGCATCCCCCTCTCCCCCCCATTAGTATAGGCTGTGTGGCATCCCTCTCCCCACATTCCCATAGGCTGTGTGGCATCCACCTCTCCCCCCATTCCCATTGGCTGTGTGGCATCCCCCTCTCCCCCCATTAGTATAGGCTGTGTGGCATCCCTCTCCCCACATTCCCATAGGCTGTGTGGCATCCACCTCTCCCCCCATTCCCATAGGCTGTGTGGCATCCCCCTCTCCCCATTCCCATAGGCTGTGTGGCATCCCCATCCCCCCATTCCCATAGGCTGTGTGGCATCCCCCTCTCCCCATTCCCATAGGCTGTGTGGCATCCCCATCCCCCCATTCCCATAGGCTGTGTGGCATCCCCATAGGCTGTGTGGCATACCCCTCCCCCCATTCCCAAAGGCTGTGTGGCATCCCCATCCCCATAGGCTGTGTGGCATACTCCTCCCCCCATTCCCAAAGGCTGTGTGGCATCCCCCTCCCCCCATTCCCATAGGCTGTGTGGCATCCCCCTCCCCCCATTCCCATAGGCTGCGTGGCATGCCCCTCCCCCCCATTCCCAAAGGCTGTGTGGCCCCTCTCCTCCCATTAGAATAGGCTGTGTGGCCCCTCTCCCCCCATTCCCACCCCCTCTCCCCATTAGTATAGGCAGGCGCCATATTAAAAAAAAAAAAAAGTTAAACTCACCTGTCCGCTGACACCGCTGCGCTGAGCGGCCGGCTCCGTGAATGGGGTGGGCGTGGCCTGCGCCGCAGCGCCGATGCAGACCACGCCCACCCCATTCACGAGCTGGCTCTTTCCCGGTCCCGCCGCTGCGATCGCTGTCTTTTCAGGCAGCGATGACAGCGGCGGGGCCAGAGACAAAGCCCCCGCCGCTCCTCCATCTGCTTCTCCACATGCGAGCACGAAGGTCCGGGCAGCGGGTGGGCGTGGCCTGCGCCGATGCTGGCCCCGCCCACCCACTGCCGGGACCTTCGTGCTCGCGTGTGCTCTGAGCCCGGCAGCAGATGGAGGAGCGGCAGGGGCTCTGTCTCTGGCCCCGCCGCTGTCATCGCTGCCTGAAAAGACAGCGATCGCAGCGGCGGGGCCGGGACAGAGCCCCCGCCGCTCCTCTGGCCTTTCGCAGTGTGCCAGACAATGCGGGAGCGCCGGGGACGGGTGAGTTTTTAATTTTTTTTTTTTTTTTTTACATTCGCCCGATAAGGCGCACTGACATTTTTCCCCCACTTTTGGGGAAAAATAAGTACGTCTTATAGGGCGAAAAATACTGTATATCTCCTGTTGGAAACAAAAGGCTGGAGACAAAATACAAGACTCCTCTCTCTGTTTAAATTTTTTTTTTTTTTATGCTGATCGTTATTTACAGCAACTATTTACTACTCCACTAAAACTAGGCATCCAAGACATGGGCATAGTGACTTAGCAGACAGGGAGGGTCTGATGTCCTGAAGTAATAATGGAGGAGAAATTAATTCTACAGGTGAGTACTCACAGAATTTTCTTTTCTCTTCCATTTTACTTCAGGCCATCAGAAGAATTCAGAGATGAATGGGACGTCCAAAAGCAGTACCCTAATTCTGCCCCAGAGTGTCCACCACAGGAGGGCTAGACTAGGGATGAGCGAATCAATCCGGACGAACCCGGATTCGATCCGAATTTCATGAAAAATTCGATTCGGATCGAATCCGAATTTCCCCGTGCTTCGATCGCTCGAAGTTTTCCTTTAACATCCATTCATTTACATTACAGGCATTCTAAGATGGTGGACGGGACATGTCCAGACATCTACCCCGCAGCAGTGCAAGCTGGGGCAGTCACATGCAGCCTATCAGCAGCCAGCAAGCCCGGTGACGTCACAGCGCTATTTAAGTCGGCGGACATCTTGCTTTTCCTCATTTCTCTATTGCATTCGTGAGAGACAGGACGCTGCTGTAGTGAGGAAGAGACAGAGAGCCAGGGACAGACAGGGACAGGCTGGAGACAGGCAGGAGACAGGCAGGAGACAGACAGAAAGTCAGCGAAAAGCAGGGAAAGTTAGGAAAAATCGGAGGCAGTCACAGGGAGATTTTTTTTTTTTTAATCCAGCCTGAGTGTTACTGGCTGGCTGACTGGCTTTGTTAGCGTTTTCAGGCTGCTTATACACTTACTGTGCATATATACTGAACTGATCTCAAGTCTGCTGTGAGGCATCCCATTCTGTGACTACACCAGCCTCTATTTACTGCTATAACCCTTTGCACTTATTCTAATAGAAATTTGGCCTGATAAACACACTTGCTGTGCATAGTATTACTGCTCACATGTGCACTCCTGTTGGGGCATCCCATTCTGTGACTACACCAGCCTCTATTTACTGCTATAACCCTTTGCACTTATTCTAATAGAAATTTGGCCTGATAAACACACTTGCTGTGCATAGTATTACTGCTCACAGGTGCACTCCTGTTGGGGCATCCCATTCTGTGACTACACCAGCCTCTATTTACTGCTATAACCCTTTGCACTTATTCTAATAGAAATTTGGCCTGATAAACACACTTTTGCTGTGCATAGTATTACTGCTCACAGGTGCACTTCTGGCTGTTGGGGCATCCCATTCTGTGACTACACCAGCCTCTATTTACTGCTATAACCCTTTGCACTTATTCTAATAGAAATTTGGCCTGATAAACACACTTGCTGTGCATAGTATTACTGCTCACAGGTGCACTCCTGTTGGGGCATCCCATTCTGTGACTACACCAGCCTCTATTTACTGTAATAACCCTTTGCACTTATTCTAATAGAAATTTGGCCTGATAAACACACTTTTGCTGTGCATAGTATTACTGCTCACAGGTGCACTGCTGGCTGTTGGGGCATCCCATTCTGTGACTACACCAGCCTCTATTTACGACTATAACCCTTTGCACTTATTCTAATAGAAATTTGGGCTGATAAACACACTTTTGCTGTGCATAGTACTACTGCTCACAGGTGCACTCCTGTTGGGGCATCCCATTCTGTAAACATACCATACCCCTCTTTATTTACACTAAGCAGCTCTCTTATTTACACTAAGCAGGCCTGTTGGAGGCTGAGTGTTACTGCTCACTTTTGGTGTGCATTATATTCTGTTTCATATAGACCCACTGCTGCCTGGGGGTTCTTAAAATATCACCTACTACCACGCCAGTTAGACTATGTCGGGCAGACAAGTGCCTGGAAGTGAAAAGAGGAGTGGCAGAGGCCAAGATTCCGCAGGCAGAGGTCGCAGCAGACTGGGGGCCAGTAGCAGCAGGAGTCACGCTGAGAGACCTAATCTGCCAGTATCTGCTAGCGGTCGGGTCTCCACCAGTAACGCATCTGCCGTGGTAGATTGGTTGACGCGCTCATCAACAACATCATCACAACTTACGTCTGAGACCCCCAGTCTAGGGTCGGTAGGTTCCTCTGACACAACCCTGAGTTGGCATGCCCCGAGAGCAGTCCCTGTCCTCCCATTGCCTCTGTCCTATGCCGTTCCCTCCCCCAGCGACGTATCCTATGCTTTGGGTTCAGCTCCACTCTTTAGTGAGGAGGACGATCAGATAGAGGACAGTCAGCAGCTACTGCCCAGCCAAGAAATGGAGGTGGCTTCTTTAGCTAGGCAGACAAATAGTGATGTGGACTGTGTCGTGGGTGCTGCGAGCGTTCCAGCTCCTGCGCCAGACACTGTTGACGAATCCACGAACATCAGTGACGTACAGCCACAACTCGGTGATAATGATGATGACGATGCAGCCGATCGCACTTGGGAGCCGGGTGATGAAGGGGCTTCATCGTCATCATCAGGAGAAGAGGGGCGCAGGTTGCCCCGGAGTCACCAGCTGAGGCAGCAAGGTGGTAGCAGTCATCATGGGGGCACAATTCCAAAGGCTGGAGCCGGCCGGGGCCGGGGTAGAGCACCTGCTGTGCGGCAGTCTACCTTATCGGGAGGTAGTGGAGCAGGGGTTCCTGGAGTTGGCAACAGCAGCAGTGAATCAGTGAGGCCAGGGGGTGGGAAAAGTAGCTACTCGGCAGTTTTTCCTGAAGCATCCGCAGGAGGGTAACATGGCCACATGCAAGATATGTAGGCAAAAGGTGAAGCGTGGCCATGGTCCAAATGTTGGCACCACGGCCCTGCGTCAACATATGATGCGTCACCATAAAGCGACCTGGGAGAACCGAGGCTCCCAAGGGGTGGTCCAGTCTGCTTCCTCACCAAGTGGCACGCCGCTCCCAATTTCTTCCAGCCAAGGCTGCAGCACCTCAGCCGAAGGCAGCTGTGCGTCATACCCATCCTCTGTCGCTCCTGCTCCTCCTCCTCCTCCTCCTCCTCCAAGTCATGCATCCCGCCAGCAATCCACCAGCGAAGCCATGTCCAAGAGACAGCAGTATGCGCCCACTCATCCTACGGCGCAGAAGCTGAATGTGCTCCTGTCCAAGTTGCTGGTGCTGCAGTCGCTCCCTTTTCAGGTGGTGGACTCTGCACCTTTCAGAGAACTGATGGCTTGTGCCGAGCCGAGGTGGAGAGTCCCAAGCCGTCATTTCTTTGCCAAGAAGGCAGTACCAGCGCTGCACACTTTTGTGGAACAGAAGGTGGGCCAGTCCTTGAGCCTGTCGGTGTGTAGCAAAGTGCATGGCAGCGCCGACGTCTGGAGCTGTAACTATGGTCAGGGACAGTACATGTCGTTTATGGCCCACTGGGTGAATGTGGTCCCTTTGCAGCAGCAGCAACTTGGACAGGTCACGCCGCTTCGGCCTCCACGCTCCCTGCCCGTTGGGCCTGTGACACTGTGCGACTCGGCCTCCTCATCCTCCGCCATCTCCTCACCCTCCACTGTAGGCTCAAGACTCAGTGCCCCTCCAGTCTACCATGTGTGCAGGGCACGGAGGTGTCACGCAGTGCTTCACATGGTTTGTCTTGGCGAACGGAGTCACACAGGGGAGGAACTGCTTACATTTATTCATCAGGAAATCCAAACATGGCTTACTACAAGAAAACTGAAAATGGGAATCATGGTTACTGACAATGGGAAGAACATTTTGTCTGCGCTGCGCCAAGGAAGCCTGACCCATGCCCCCTGCATGGCTCACGTCTTCAATCTGGTTGTCAAGCGGTTTCTGAAGTGTTCCCCCCATCTGCAAGACATCCTAACAACTTCAAGGAAACTTTGCATGCACTTCAGCCACTCATACACCGCCAAACACACCCTTCTTGAGCTACAGCGTCAGAACGGTATCCCCCAACATAGTCTGATTTGCGATGTTTCCACCCGTTGGAATTCCACCCTTCACATGTTGGACCGATTATATGAACAGAGAAAAGCCATCACGGATTTCCTGATGAACCAAGCAGATAGGGGGACTCCCCTGTGTAACTTCAATGATAACCAGTGGCGGCTCATACGTGACACCTGCCTTTTGCTCAGGCCCTTTGAGGAAGCCACTTTATTTGTCAGTCGGCAGGATTACGGGATGAACGACGTGATTCCACTGCTTCATGTACTACAGCACATGTTGGAAACCATGGCTGGTCAGGGCACTGGAGACATGGCGTTTACATCTTACGGCCACATGAACCCCGTTGGAGCTGAACTGGAGGAGGAGGAGGAAGAGGAGGAGGAGTTGCCCAGCGAAACACAGTTTAGGCTTGGCGAAATGGCTGGTTTATCTAGTCAGCGGACAGGAGAGGAGGAGCAGGAGCAGCCAGAGGAGCTAGAGGTTTTTGAGGAAGGCGAGACAGAGGACCCGGGCACACCGTGGCAGTATGCAGTGGAGATGGAGACAGGTAGTCCATCCGAGTCACTTGCGCAAATGGCAGGAAGCATGCTCACGTGCTTGCGTAGTGACCCCAGAATTGTTTCCATCTGTCGGCGGGATGACTTCTGGCTGTCCACCTTATTGGACCCTCGCTTCCGGCACAAAATGGGGGCATTTTTTAAACCCACCGAGAGAGAGGACAAACTGAACTACTACAAAGACATTCTACGTAGGCAGTTGGCCGATGCCTATCTGCGCCATGGTCCATACTCTCGCAGGTCTGACTCGAGGGGACCTCTGCGCTCACCTTCCACTGCCATGGCCGCTGGGGGGGTTGGCAGGAGCAGCAGCAGCAGCTCCATCAGCAGCAGCCTCAGTCTTCAGTCGCTAATGAGTAGCTTTCTACACCCACATAGTGAGGCTACTCATGAGCAGCAGGAAGACCTGGAGCAGGACCTGAACCAGCAGGTCATGTCATACTTTGACATGACCATGCCAACACACCTTGAGGATCCGCTGGACTTCTGGGCAGCCAAACTTGATTTGTGGCCGCAACTAGCACAGTTTGCCCTGGAAAAGCTGTCCTGCCCGGCAAGTAGCGTGCCATCTGAGCGGGTGTTTAGTGCGGCGGGGGCCATAGTTACGGTGAGGAGAACTCGTCTGTCAACTAAAAATGTGGAGAGACTCACCTTTGTCAAAATGAATCAGGGATGGATCAGCCAGGATTTCCACCCACCAATGCCTGATGCATGCGACTAGATTCAGCATGGTGCCACGTTTTACACTTAAATGGTGCAAAACATATTTATGTATGGCCAATTTTTGGGCTCCTGCTGATGCCAACTCCAGGGTGTGAATCATCCAATTTTTGGGCTCCTGAAGTCAACTCCAGTGTCTCTTTAAAGTAATATTTGGGCTCCTGCTGCTGCCAACTCCAGGGTGTGATTCATCCAATTTTTGGGCTCCTGAAGCCAACTCCAGTGTCTCTTTAAAGCAATATTTGGGCTCCTGCTGCTGCCAACTCCAGGGTGTGATTCATCCAATTTTTGGGCTCCTGAAGCCAACCCCAGTGTCTCTTTAAAGTAATATTTGGGCTCCTGCTGCCAACTCCAGGGTGTGATTCATCCAATTTTTGGGCTCCTGAAGCCAACTCCAGTGTCTCTTTAACGTAATATTTGGGCTCCTGCTGCTGCTGCTGCCAACTCCAGGGTGTGATTCATCCAATTTTTGGGCTCCTGAAGCCAACTCCAGTGTCTCTTTAATGTAATATTTGGGCTCCTGCTGCTGCTGCTGCCAACTCCAGGGTGTGATTCATCCAATTTTTGGGCTCCTGAAGCCAACCCCAGTGTCTCTTTAAAGTAATATTTGGGCTCCTGCTGCTGCTGCTGCCAACTCCAGGGTGTGATTCATCCAATTTTTGGGCTCCTGAAGCCAACCCCAGTGTCTCTTTAAAGTAATATTTGGGCTCCTGCTGCTGCTGCTGCTGCCAACTCCAGGGTGTGATTCATCCAATTTTGGGCTCCTGAAGCCAACCCCAGTGTCTCTTTAAAGTAATGTTTGGGCTCCTGCTGCTGCCAACTCCAGGGTGTGATTCATCCAATTTTTGGGCTCCTGCAGCCAACTCCAGTGTCTCTTTCAAGCTATGTTTGGGCTCCTGCTGCTGCTTGAAACTCCAGGGTGTGTCAGTCAATTTTTGGGCTCCTGCTGCTGCCAACTCCAGTGTCTCTTTCAGCCAATGTTTGGGCTCCTGCTGCTGCTTGCAACTCCAGGGTGTAATTCATCCAATATTTGGGCTCCTGCTGCAGCCAACTCCAGTGTCTCTTTAAAGCAATGTTTGGGCTCCTGCCCCTCATAGTGATGCCACTTCAACTCTCTGCAATTGTGCCGCTCTGCGATTCTATTAGCGATGCCTCTGATCTGCATGTGATATTTATTCAAAGTATTATTTAACTAACCCAGCACGCATCCTGTGCGTGTTACAGCAAGGCAAAATGGTTTACAACCCTATTGAGGCTCTAGGAGGCTCAGAAATAGCCGTTTTTAATAGCGATTCGTCGCGAATAAATTCGGGTCGAAACGATTTTTGTCGGAAAATTCGGCGAATCAGTCGAATCGAATTTTTCAAAAGTTCGCTCATCTCTAGGCTAGACCATAATTCAATCTGATCTGGAGGAAAGGAATACAAAGTATCTAGTACTTTAGGAATGGTCGGAAGACAACCTAACTTCTGCCATTCCTTATTGATCAGATTAGAATAATGTGTAAGCTCCGCAACATCCTCCATAATGGAGGAAATCAAAACCATCCATCCATCTTAACTGAGCACCCCCTTGTGTAGAGGACTCTGAATATGAGTCCCTACTGGATGAATCCTCCCCAACGGATAACTTCCTGGGAGACTATGGCAGCTACAGTATCCTCTTCAAGTTAGAGGATACATCTTTTATTTAAAAACCATTTTAGTAGCCAATCCATCTAAATGACTTTCTGAAGGTTTAGGACCACTTGAGGGCTGCCGACAGAGTTTAAAGACTCAGAAGGAGGCTATGGCAGCCACAATATCCTCTTCAAAACTCAGAGAATTTTTTTTTTCCAAACCTTCTTAGTAGCCGACATGACTTACTAAAAGTTTTAAGTCCGCTTGAAGGCTGCCAGGGGTGTTTTTAAGCTCAGAGGGCACCAGTAACAAGGGTCAGAACCCTTTCAGGGAGGAGACAATTGTCTTCCATATCCACTACTACTGTAGCATAACCCTGCACACTGTGCTATCCTCTTCCAGTGTCTGTTTGCATACTGGACATGGGGTGAATCTATCTGCTAAACGACCAGATCCAATTACCCCAGATGCCTCCGTCATGGTGATTAATACTAGATTACCTCCTAGGGGGTCTAAAACCTAGTATATGAACAGTTCCCCATAGTCGCAAAACTATTCTGATAGCTCAGAGGCTGAACCCCATCAATATATTAAAGTCTTATCCCACAATTTTATATATTTTTTAAAAACAAGAAAAGAACAAATAAAAAGACAATATATATATATATATATATATATATATATATATATATATATATATATATATATATATATATAATATTATATTAATACACATAATTAAAAAATGACCTACCTAAAGATTTAGGTCCGCTTGGGTGCAGCGGCTCAGAAGCAGCCCTTTTGCCGGCCAACAACCCCAGTATCAAGCGCTGCCGGAAGAACTGTCTCCAGGGGCAGCGAGTAGAATAAGTAGCTTACACCGGAGAAGAACCGCAAAATCGGGGGTACTGTTGTGCTTCGCCCGGCCGAAAAACTTCCAGTGAGAGTGGATAAGAAAAGAGCCGCAAACCAGTGCTCGATGCTATGAGAAAATGTTTCCATATGGAAATTTTGCATTTTTCAACCAGTAAAAACACAAATAACACATGGGAAGAGCAATAAAGAGGAAATTAATTCCCCTGGTTCCCCTCAATCAGGTTCACCAGACAAAATCCTTTGGCTGCTTTTTCCAGAATTCTCAGCCAGGAGTGTCACTCTTTTTTAAAAAACAAAAAGGTGACACCCCACAGCGCCCCAAGACCCTGGCGTTTACCTTACCATTCTGATCTGAATGCAGTTTAGGCAAAGTGGGTCCATTCAGATCAGAGGAGTATAAGGGCCAAGGAACAGTCAGGTTTCCATTACCCCCGCTTCCAGGGCATAATTCCTTTAAAAACAAAAAGTAAATGGGAGAGGAGTTCAGATACATCCTTGCAGTTCCATTGCAAGAAAGAAACTGAAGTGGATCAAGTCAGCCAGGTGGATATAGGCCCGGGAGGTAGAGACACACCTTTGTTCTTGCAGTACACGCCCTTCTGGAAAGGTTAACCGATTCGTCTCTGAATTCTTCTGATGGCCTGAAGTAAAATGGAAGAGGAATACTATTTCTTTTTACAAACCTTGAAATAGAATACAATTTAATGCATTTATTTTGTAAGCGAGAAAATCACCATTGTACACATGCATACTGATATGGAGACTATTTACTGAAAACTCCCTAAGCTACACTTGGCTATATTAGAATCTCTCACTCCTCTTACCCCCGCCCAGCTTTTTCTATCACTTCTTCTTTCTCAGTTACTTCTGATTTCCTTTTCAGTTCATCATTCTAAAGTTGCCATTGTTGAGTCCTCCCTAGCTCCAGAATTTAGATTGCAAAAATAGCACTTGAAGACAATTAAATAATGTAGGCTAATACTTTATATTGGTGGTGTCCTGTTGTTTAATTTTTTTCTTCTTGTTTCTGTAACAAAACCTAAAACTATCTACAGTATCTGTATATACCCCATCTGATTAGGGAACATGGGACTTCTAGGCTGCCAAATCTAAAGGATTGCTCACAAAGCTTTCATAAACATGTTTGTGTCTTCTGAAACACAAATCACAAGCCATAACACATCATAGGTTTCCATTTGGTTCCTGTCATTTCCTAAATACCCGTCATAGCTGAGTAAGCGTAACAGTCACACTTTATGGAAAATTATTATTGTTAAAATATTATGTACTGCATATATAAAAAAAAAAAAAAAAAAAAAAATATATATATATATATATATATATATATATTTATTTATTTCTCTCTCTCTTGATATGTATAATTAGTTGCATTTGACCGGTCAAACATAGGTCAGCTCATTCAGGCAGGCTAAGATGTCTCTCACAAGCCCAGAGGCACTTCAGTTCACATTCCCTTCCCTACCCTAATAAAAACAGGGTTTCAATCATGTTTGGGGGCAGATTCTGGGGAAATTCCACAATTTCTCAGCCTAGTGCCCAGCAAAGCAGGTTTTCAGTTTCAGGGAGAGAACAAATTCTGGTAGTTTCGCCAGGCCAGGGAGAAGGAGTTTAAAAGTTTCAGGCTAGCAAAACTGGGAGGACAGGTCTGGACATCAAAGGAGTATCGCGGTATAACTGACCAGGGAGAGGAGGAGAGCCTTAGGAGAGAGTCTTAGTAGGAGGGAGCCTCAGGAGGAAGGGGAGAGCCTTGAAAACAGCCAGGGAGAGGAGGCTGCTGCTTATACGGTAGGTTCCCCTGTCAGGAGGGTAAATATATTAGTTTCTTCCCAGGTAATGCTCTGCTCTGCTCTACCACTGTATATACATATGTCTGACATATAACTCTCAATCCTAGCGTGTTGTACCTTCTTGTTTTTGTAAGAATTGGTTGCATCATGTATTATTGTATACCAATATGTCTTTATTTACCATTAGCTTCTGTGATTTCTTTAAAATAATAGATATCTAAAGAACTACAATCTTTTGCATTTATCCACTGCATTACTATTGGCCAGTTACTAATAATATATATAAATTTACTTGCATATTTAGCTGAGCCAGACTATATATATATATATATATATATATATATATATTAATGACTAATAATAATTCTTTACAAATTTGGCCATATTGGTTCCAGGAGATATAATTTTTTAAATATTTGTACGAGCCAGAGACATGCTGCTCAGGCTGCTGAGCCATGTAATTTTCTGCTGATAGCTGTCACTTTCTGCTGATCCAGTGTTGTTCTTCCAGGTGGAAAAAATGTACAGAGGGTAGGAAAAAAAGTATATTATTTTATTTTCTGTAGCCTATCATATAATAGCAATTTATTTTCAATGGTTTTAACGGGACCATCCAGGCAATGGTAATAATAAGGCAGCAATTTGTTGACATGAAGCCTGTCCCATGTGCCGCTCCTCCATTTTCTGCAGTGTGCTGCAGATGCCGTAGCAGTTCTCCAAAGTTTGCCCCGCTTTCAATTCCATTCCGCCATGATCAGGCTCCAAATGGGGTTGCACAGTAAACCCTCTCCCCCAGCGCACGCAGGTGTGACCACTGTGGCTTGCTGAACTCACTCTTGGAGCACTTAGGGACAGGGCAGTCATGTGACTAGAATTGGAAGTGGTCATCGAGGAATGGATTGGAAAGGAGGGGCAAACTGTGGACACCTGCTACAGCTGACACTATGGATGTAAAGGAAGTCTTTTTTCTATACTGGAGTACAAAAGTATCCACACATAATCTTCTTTAAGTTCCCAGAATCTTTATTAATGGTTTGTTGAATTACAGCATGAATCATAGCACAACTTTTTCACAGCTGTCACAATACCTTCTCAGTCTCACCATAACTCCAGCATTATTCCAATCCACTGTCAGTAGCTCTTCGCCAGCACAGTGCCCCTCCACTCTCAGAAATATGTTATTCAGGTAGCTTAAAGGTACCTAAAAGTGGACCAACCATCTCCTCGGCAGGCCCCGGAGGCTAAAAGACAAAGCTATGACTGTTTCCTTATTCATATTACTGTCATCCCTCTATGCAGTACACTATGCAGGACCTATTTGCATAGCCTGTGCATGTTTTAAATTAATCCACATGCCCTGGACATGCGCTATTCCAGATCTAATTGTTTCTAGCTTACTTGCTGCCACTAAAAGCTCATCTAAATATTTAATGTCTCACCCAATTAGTAGTGAGTAGTGACCCTCATCCTTTATTTCAGGTGGTACCCTCTATCACCTATGAGTTCTTCACACATCCATCTCTAGCTACTCCCTTCACACCTGAAGCTTATTGGGAGCCCAAATTATTTGTGGCCTATGCCCCTTGAAAACTTCCTTTAGCCTTACTCATCTATGAGTTACCCTTTAACTTCCCTCACTAAAACACACTAGCTACAGTGGTTTAAAAAGAGTGCAAAGAAATACAATCTTAGTCTACTGTGCTTTTCACAGTTTGCTTTGTGTTTCTCCACATGGGGAAATGGGAGACTGCAAAGAATTCCTAAAATGCCTTTGGGTCAGGATTTTCCAATTTCACTCATTCGTAATACTCTATTATCTAGGGGCAAGTCATCTAAGCACCTTTGTTTTCAATTATTTTGCAGAAAAGGATCTTTGCAGCACCATATTGATTTATTTTAAATAGATTTGATTTTTGCCTTGTTTAGATTGATAGTGTTGGTGTTTGTGCTGCCTTTGCAGATACCTGAGCAGCAAGGTACCAGCATTTGTCCCAGATCATTTATTTACTCAATGTATGTTGAGTGTGTTTTTCACCTTTTGTGTATTCATTATCAAATCTCACAGTGATTCTTATTGCTACTCTGGGCAAAATGTCAGTGAAGTCAATTAGAAATGTAGAAAATGTTGTTGGGAGCACAGATCAATAGCCACTTGCTTTCTTACATTTTTGAACATATTCTGCCACAGTGACGGAATATCAGTGACTTTTATTTTAAAGCAATATGATTAGTACAGATCAAATAAGATATTTATTGTAACATTTATGACAAATCCTATTCATTGCATTATATGATGTGTACATTTAACCAAAATATCAGTGTATTGTTTAATCCTCTCCAGTGTACATCCATTGTCTAAATCACTTCTACACACTTTTTTGTTGTACTGGGTATGGATCTACATCAGATTTAAATACGAACCATAAAACCTTTGTTAATTTTCTTGTTGGGAGCAGCTCTAGCCAAGGTAAGGGATCCATGAGACCCCTATAACAGTTCACAAGACCTTAGAGGGCTGGAAAGTCACCTGTGGCTAGTGGTTGACTTGCTATTAATGCCTAACCCCCCTACCCCCCCTTACCTGCCTCTTCAAAGCCCGGGGGGGAAGAAGAGCCTGGGGGCCATTTAGGCTTTGCGGCCTTGTAGCCAGAAGGGTGGGTGCTATCAATGCTGGTTTTACAAGCTCCCATAGTGGGTCCACAGGCTGGTTATACTGGGTAGGCAACCCCATAAAATAAAACAAAATTCTCGCCACGGGAAGGGGGCCTTATGTCTTTTTTTTAAATTAACCCTTTATCTCCATTTGCCCAGCAGGTATAAATGGATTTCAGCGGGAGAGCAGAAGCCAGAGTGGTTGGCGTGGGACAGTGTTCGGGGATGGATGCGAGGTAAGTATTAAAAATAAAAAAATAAAATTTTTTTGTCTGTGTGTTGTTTTACATTTAACCCTTTGTGAACTGGTAAGGGGTCCATAAGACCCCTATCCCAGTTCACAAGGCTTGGGGGCTGGCAAGTCACCTGCGGCTTGCGAGTAACTTGTCATCAACCCCTGGAACCCCAATTACCTGCCTCACCAAAGCCCAGGGGGGGGGGGCAGAAGAGCCCGGGGGCCACAGACACTATGCACACTTTTAGCCTGTAGGGTTGGGGCCACTGAAGCTGTCCTCCGAACTCTGTTCTACAAGCCCCCATAGCTGGTCCCCAGGCTGGTTATGCTGCTTAGGGTGGACCCCACTTCATTTTTGGGGGGGATTTTTAAGGGGCCATTTTTTAAATATTTAACCCTTTATAGTGTGGAGAGTAGTTGTATTTTATTCGTAAATGTTATAAAGTGCTCTTTTCAGTTTGGGGGGGTCTCCTTGGCAGGAACCGGGGGCTACCGATACATATGTGGACATATTTAATGTTAAAGCCTAAACTCTTCCGCAAAAAAAATATATAATTTTCCAGGAAATCCCTGCAAAAATCACAAACATAGCGCAAAATGGTAAAAAATTACCTGTCAACAGAAGGTTACAAAAACTCCAGTAGGCTGGCAGTTAAAGGGGTTAAAAGTACCTAGGTTGGAAATTGTTTGGGGGACCTTGTGCATTCAGATTTAGCTTGTTTTTTTGTCTGCATATTATTATTTTAGGAAAATGTGTTTTTTATTCTGAATTTTTATACACTGTGCTTAACAGATACACAGATGGCTGGCTACTGCCTGCATTTTGCTAGTTAACTCAAAAGGTATTATTGTCATGAATCTTTTCAACTGCCACACAGAAAATGGTATTCAGGCATTCAGGAGTACACCATCAGCACAGGGTGTAGTTACTTTCTGCAACATCTATTTCTGTTCTGCGGCTTGTACCTGCATTGTTTATGAATGGTCTGCCAGTACCACACTTCTTGCTGATATCTAGGAGTGCTGAATTTTTGCTATATTTCCAGATAATTGGCTATGCTGCTACCTATGGTGGAAGATTATTTAGTTGGTGTCCCTTCTTTAAGGTGGACCTGCAGTAAAAAAATCAAAACGTAGTAAATTGCTCCCCTAAAGCCTTGATGTGGCAATCAGAGACATAAGCTTATTGAGATGGAAAAACACCATGCAGATGTTTCGAATAGCAGACAGATTCTGCACTCTTAAACATGCATGGCAGTGGCCATCTTGCCACACACATGAAAAAGCTGATTCTGAAAAAGAAGTCTCTCAGTCCAAATTGCCTCATAGCTCTGTGCAGTCATCTCTTATTGCTAGCCAGAAGTAGAAAGCTTTCAGCTGTAATTACTCATCTTTGAATAAAGTACATTGTACACATTGTATCCTCTGACTAAATGTTTTGTGGACACCACCGATATTGAGATACACTGTAACAGCTTTCATCACACAGATGTCTTTTGCTACATTAGCTGTTTAATCAGTGTTTGTGTGTGAATCATGACAGGCAAGCTTCTCCTTGTTTCTGAGGCATATGTCTTTCTCAATTTGGTGTGAATTGCTGCTGGCACAGCACCCCCCTAATTCTTATGTGTAAACAAGACTGTGGTAAGATTGGTTTGACCTTTTACCAAAAGAAAAAGAGGGAATATAAGGAGATAAGGTGACTGCCACGTTACATTAGTGCCATGTGTGGCCAACAGAACCGATCACAGACATCAAGGTATGTGAGCCCTTTTTTCTTACAATCCATTCCAGGCCGTCCCCACTCATTACATTTGGGTAATTCCTGCCCGGAGGGCGTAGACTTCAAGACAAAAGGTGTGGCCCCTCCCGGCCCTATAAGTAAGCAGCTGCCTCTAATTAAAACCAGTTTCCTTCTTGCAGTTGGACTGGACTGTGAAGGTCACTTGGATTCTCTCTCAAGTTAGGTATTGGCAGCAAGCGGGTGATATACCCTGTCGGCTTCCTGCACAGGCTTATTCCCACGGATCCCTCTGACCCAACTCTTGCCTCCCCAGCTTTTGCTGTTTTGGGGTCCGTAAAGGTAAGGTGAAGCGGCGGGGTCTGGGGCGCTTTCTGAGTGTTACACGCTCAGGGCTGCAGGCTTTCTTTAAAAAGCAAGTCAGCCACAGCTTTTTGTCTGGTGAACCTGCTGGGGAACTGTGTATGTTTTTATGTACTACCCATCCTTCTTCCCACATGTGTTTTACTTTGGGGTGCGGAGCCAACTTTCCGGTTTCACTATGCTCTCTCCGCCATGAGAGAAGCAGCAGGGAGGGCTCCCCTGCCACCGGTATACTGACCGGCTTCAAGGTAAATTGATGGTTTTACGTATGGCACGCTTCGGGGGGCAATGCTCGGACGGCTCATGCCCCGCAACCCGCGGCTTGGGCCTGTCACTTCCCGCGGCGGGTCATGCTGTCCAGGCCCTGGGACTTGGGGCGGCTGCGGCCTGAGTGTTGATCGCTGTTGCTGTTCTCCCACGGAGAGGTAAGTGGATCATCGGTTATTAACTTTTTCAGCAATTAATGTTGGTTTTTATTTCTGTGATTATAACCATATCAATAAAATTAGATTGTTTTCTCTTTTTGTTTTTTAGATTGTGGGAAGAAGGATAATAGGGTTGTGGTTCCTCCCAGTCCCTTTTGGGGGGATTGGCTATAGGCTTAGGACTTTAAAAGTCTTTTTTGCTTTCTAAAAATGACCATGATGGAGGCATCAGGGGATAGTGAGTCGGGTATCCCACTTGGGCAAGACAGACTCTGCCTTTTGTGCAGGCGAAATCCCCTAAGCGGTTTCATCACGGTTTGTTTCTGATCATAATGGGACTATTGCCACAGTATCTAGTCCTTCATTAAATATTCTGAAGCTCAGCCTCCTCAGTCAGCCCCTAGGGAAGGGGAAGGCACTGGGGCACAGTCAGACTTGGCACTCAGAATGGCTAACCTGGAGAAGCAACTCTTATTGGTAGTCCCTAAAAAGGCCTCTGGAACCCGACTTGGCCCTCAGAAGGGCTAACCTGGAGAAGCAACTTTTATTGCCGCTTTATGTATGAAGGTTCCTTATTTTAAGTTACACAGAGACTAGGTGGTCTTTCGGTTTAAGCCTACCTTTTTTTACCTAAGGTTGTTTCTCCTTATCACCTTAACGAGGAGGTAGTTCTACCTTCCTTATGCCCAGTTCCGGCTAATTCTAAGGAAAGGGCTCTTCATTCTTTGGATGTAGTCAGAGCTATAAGATATTACATGGCTGCTACAGAATCCTTCCGGAAGTCAGATTTTCTTTTTGTCATATCGAAAGGCCCTAGAAAGGGGCTTCCACCAGCTAAATCCACTATCAGCAAGTGGATTAGACAGGCAGTAGTAAGAGCCTACTCTGCCAAGGGGAAGGAGCCCCCTTTTTGGGTCACAGCTCATTCCACTAGGGCCATTGGTGCTTCCTGGGCTTTTCAGCATCAGGCCTCGGTGGAACAAGTCTGTAAAGTTGCCACCTGGTCTTCAGTCCATACATTTACCAAATTTTACAAGGTAGATGTCAGGGCCTCAGCTGATGCTGTTTTTGGTTGAAAGGTTCTTCAGGTGGTAGTGAATTGAACTAGCTGCTGTTCTGCATTGGGGATCCCACTCTATACAGGCACTGCTTTTGGAGGTCCCAAATGTCATGAATGGGGATGGCCTGGAATGGATTGAAAGAAAAAACACAATTCTGTGAGACTCACCTGTAGAATTGTTTTTTCTGGAAAATCCATTCCAGGGCGTCCGACCCTCCCTTTTTTGGGGTTCATTAATATCCTTGATGCCATTTCTATGGTGTTTATCCCACGTATTATATCTTTTGGCATTGTGAAAAAAAAAAGAAAGAAAAGAAGATAATTTTTTCGAGAGAAAACAAGCGGAGTTTGTGGTGCGGAAACATTGCCTCCTAGACTCGGGCCTCCTGGTATATGATTTACTGCTTTTTAATTACTGGTTTTGATTAGAGGCAGCTGCTTACTTATAGGGCCGGGAGGGGCCACACCTTATGTCTTGCAGACCATGCCCTCCAGGCAGGAATTACCCAAATGTAATGAATGGGAATGGCCTGGAATGGATTTTCCAGAAAAAAACTATTCTACAGGTGAGTCTCACAGAACTGTGTGTTTTTTATGACTAATGTACAAGGGGTGTACAGCAAGTTACCTACCTGAATATGAAAAACTTTTCAGAGAAAATTGAACTTTTTATTTTTGAATGGAATCCCCTTCATTCCAATTCTCACCTTCTTTGCCTCTAGTGATCAGCTGCCATCAAAATAGCAGCAGAGTTCTTGCTACTGCAGGAACCTTGTTACTGCCTTTTTTACTGCATTATCATCAGGAAATTGTTTCCCAAGCAGACATTTCTTCAGGTTTCAAAAGAGAAAGTAATCACTGGGAGCCACATTCTCTGACAGCAGCTTATGATTTGCGAGACTTGTGCCCTGGCACATTGTCGTGATGCAGCAACACACCTACCAATAAGCTTCTACAGCATTTATCTTTGATTGCCTCACATAATGCCTTCATTGTAGAAGCATATGTGTCTCCAGTAATTGTTAAGTGTGGCTTGAATTTTAGCAATAAAACACCTTCTGTATACCAAAAACTGTTGTCATGACCTTTTCAGCTAACTTTCTTGGTCATCTAGGTTTCACACCTAACAATTCAAGATTTGAATTATCCTAGGTTTTCTTTAAGTCATTGTTCCGCAACCCTTTCCTGGATCTCCACATTGTTGGCTCTATAACTCTGTGTGGAGATCTGCAAAACATGACCTGGTTGTGAGTCACTAGGAGTGGGTTGAGGAACATTGCTCAAAGCATCTATAAATTCTTGTGGCTAAAGCACTGGCGACATGTTTTCTGCCCAGATGTCAATATTTGTGGCATCCACTGGGTACTAACCTTCAGCAAAACATAATGAAAGTTACTGAAACCTGTGCCAACTGAAATGCATGCAACTTTAGGCTTCTTTACTTACTTTGTAAGGAATTTAATCTTAGACCGAAGCTCAAAAAGCTTCAGACTATGCACTATACTCCTCTTGCCATCCTGTCACTTCCAATATTTTCATCATTGAACTGCTACTATAGGATAGATTCAGCTCAGGTCGTAAAAAAAAAAAATCAGCCTGGTGTGAAAGTAAACTTGCATGAGACAACTCTCGCATTCTCGCATTCAGGGGGCACATGTGAGTGAGAGGGATGCCGCACTAGTATACTCACGCAGTGCCCAAAGTGGACCAAAACCCAGGATTTTGAATATCCTGGGTTTTGGTCCTTTCCCAGCCCGCACATGTGCTGTTGTACCGGGAGGTAAGGTAAGTGTAGCGGGCAACCTGGGGCGTTTCACACAGCAGGGTATCCCATTTTTGGATGCCCTCGGGGGGGAGGGAATGGATCGGCCCTGATTTGGTGAATAGTTGTTCCCCATTCTGATCTGGATAAATGTATGTTTTGTATATTTTAGTATTTATGCCTAACATGTATGTTATGACTTGACTTCAATTAATAAAATCCAAGGTTGCTAGGTTTGAGCGTATCATGGGGGGGCGGGGCAGAACCTGTCCCCCCTGATTTCCTCTTCCTTTTTAATGTCGGGTGTATAAGTGACCCCTCCTTCCACCATCCAGCATATTTACATAGATTTTAACCATTTGCCCATTTTTCTGCAATCATGCTCCTTTAAATAAATTTAAAAATAAAAACACATTTTTTTTTTTTACAAATGTAAAAAAAATCCACTAGATAGATTAGGAACAGTCAGGATTCATGAATCTCTCACCAGGGAAGATCAAAAGTCTCCATTTCTCCAAAAAAGTTACAGAAACACACCAAAATCACCATTGTCGGTAGCAAAACTGTGTAGGGAATTCTCATTCTCGCCTTATTAGTCTGTCTCTAAGGTTAATTGTGGTCTCGGAATCATGTGAGTGCGACCATATTTGCAATAGTCATTGCACACAGAAAAACATAAAATGAGAATACTGTCTGAGCTTGTGCGAAAATTTACACTTAAAGAATATCACATATAAAAGGTGCCTGTTGAAAAGAGATAAAATAAAAAAATTGATGACATAGCACCAGCATTTACCTAATGCACATGTGGAATTGCTCTTTAATCAGTGACCTTATTTCCCCCTCTCATAAGAGTTCCAGCCCAAATGGATCTGTGTTCATTTTTATGGACTTAATATAAATATCACGAACAACAATTTCTGGAATGTGAATTGATATAGTTCTATTTCTTATGCCAAATAGAGATCTCAGCTATTTGGGGCTTAGAGTCAAGTGTTGTGCACAAGTCACATGACCAGTTCTGATTTTTTTATAATTGCATAGCTGATACTATTTCTAAAACACAGATGGTAAATTTTAGGTTTGAAGCTCAGTTTCATGCTCATGTTTCCATTTCATGTTCAAGACATGTTCTGTGCATGGTAACGTGACGATGGTCTGTTTGTGGAGCAGAGATTGGAGAGAAAGCATTGATCTTTCAGCTGGTATGTTCTGCATATGTTCCACCTAGACTGTCTTTGATCTGCTTTTTCCAGGAAACTTTGCGGAGTGATTCTTCTTGCTAATCACGCAATATACTGTTGTAGTTAAAGGGAGAATTTTCCTGAGAAACTCACAGTAGTGATACAACATGATACACATGTGTATTTTTGTATTTAAAGTTAAATTCCTTAGTGGGTTTTGAAGAGAGTCTTTTGTAATCCAGCTTCAAGTTCATTTAACAAAACCCCAAACTTAAGAAGGTCTGACTCTAGCAGTTAAAGTAATCCAACAGCGAAACAAAAGGTACTTACCTTTCGTCCCTCGCAGTTGAGCGGTGTTAGTCCGGTAATCAGCCACTCACCTGATAGCTGACACAATCCTCCATTGAGCACACCTCTGTGACTAATGGCGGGGCGGGGGGGGGGGGGGGTTGTGGGAGTCAGAATAGAAGCACTGCTAAATGTAGTTCGGGCCCTGAGAAATGTGGGAAGCATGGGCGGTGGCACAGGTCTGGGATCCAAGAATCAGGTGAGTTGCTGATTACTGGGCTAGAACTGATCGGCTGCAGGGGACAAAAAGGCAAGTACCCTTTTTTTATTTTTGTTTGGCTGTTTAATAACTTTAAGCACTCGTATGTCAGGACCACCAGGATCTAGCTAAAAGTAGTAAAAGTAAAGTAAACAACATTGGCGCTGTCAAAGAACTGGCCAATTGTTTCAGTTTCATTATTCAGTAATCTTCCAGTCAGCACCCATAAAGGACGCCTACACCAACTGGCAGTGGCATAACTAAATCTGATGGGGCCCTGGGGCAAATATTATATGGGGCACTGTTAAGGCTCTCACAGTAAATGTTTTTTGTATTTTATGGATGCAACTGGACAACTAAAAACTGAAACAGCAGAGATTAATGGTGCTTTCTTTCTATAAACTATGCCAAGCAAGCACAAATATTATAAATAAGGCAAATGAGTGACAGTGATGGGGTCCCCTGGCCTCCTTGGCACAGTTGTGGTCACACCCCTTTTACTCCCTATATTTACACACCTGCCACCTGGTGTTTGGCTGGGGTCAGATTCGTTCTAATTCCAGTCTTTCAGATACTCAGTAGTGCAAACTACTCTAGTAGGAATAGAAAAAAACATGCACACTCTTTTCTCATTAAAAACGGATTTATGACAAATTGTCCAGTAAAATATAAAATGTGTTTCTATTCCTACTTTGGTCACTAGATGGGGGTATAAAACCACAAATGAGACTTTAATACAGACTCTTAGAACCCTGGTGTAGGATTTCTCTTTAGGATGAGCCTAGCCTGAGGCATAGGATACCTTTGGGGAACAACTGCTGAGATTGGTTGGGGGTATTTTGGAGTGAAAACCTCAGGCTACAATGTAAAGAGCAGAGGTATTATAAGGTGACGCTAGAGGGACAGAGGGGGAGATCACCATAATTATGTTAAGGCTAAGGTTAAGGTTAAGACTGGTGTAGCCTCCTGCGTAAGACATCCGGTGGGGCTACTACAGAGACTATGCCTGGGTGCAGGTGAGTGAGTCTGAGATTACTGAGGTTTTGGGAGTCCACACAGAGAGGAGAGGACCCTGATGGGAAGAAGCTTCATGACCCTGCAACAATAAAACAAGCTGATGCTTTGACTTGTCTTGTTTGCCGTTGAGTGTCTGTCTTCTGTGCTACCATCTTGTCAACTCCCCCCATAATGCAGTCCCATTAACCCTTACCCTCGGCTACCATATCTGTGTGCTTTGACATTGGGCCTGATTCAGAGCCTGCCCGTGAATGCGTGAATTTTTGGGGGGGGAACTGATCTTGGTTACCAGGATATTGTGAACGCTTGTATGAATCACAGCCGTGTTCCAAGAAAAGTAAGTGGACATATTTGCTTTGCATACGCATATGGTTTAGCTGAGCATTTACAGAATTAGCAGCCAAAGACTCGGAAGCCAAGTGTTTTGCTTGTTTTTGGACAGAACTTGCTGTGGAGCCCATGGTTCCCGGTGTGCTATATCCTTGCGTGGCTCTCTGGCACATGCCTTATTTTGTTATATCCAGCTATTTTAATGTGCTTTCCACCATCCCCCAACACTGTACCCATGCTATTCTGCATGTCCTTCACCAAACTTACCTTTCTTTCCCTTCATGCCATCTAGGGCATCCCATGTAGTCTGCATGTCCTAGCACATACTTATCTTTCTTCCCCCTGCTGGCATCTAGGGCATCCTATTTAGTCTGCATGTCTTTCACCACTTTTACCTTTCTTCTCCCTGCTGCCATTGCATGTCCATCACCATACTTACCTTTCTTCCCCCTGCTGCCATCTAGGGTATCCCATGTAGTCTGCATGTCCTTCACCATACATACCTTTCTTCCCCCTGCTGCCATCTAGGGCATCCCATGTAGTCTGCATGTCCTTCATACTTATCTTTCATCCCCCCTGCTGCCATCTTGGGTATCCCATGAAATCTGCATGTCCTTCATCATAATTGCCTTTGTTGCCATGTCATCTGCTTCTACCTCCTGTTACTTACCTCAGACTTTGGCCACCTTGTGTTTTGTTTTTTTGTTTTACAACATTGTTGGTTTGCTAAGCATCTGCTTTATGTAGTTGCATAGAAAACACACCACCACGCAGCATATAACTTTAAAACTTATTTTTTAATATAATTGTTTTGTTAAAACATCTAAAATATTATTTTTTTTTGCAAAAAATCTAAAATGATAACTTTTTAGGTAAAATAATTTAGGGGACCAACATGGCACCTGCAAAGAGAAAAATATATATATATATCCCTTTCAGTGCCAAGCACGTAGATTCTACGTGCTTGCTTCTACTTCACTTAAGTGCCAAGCACGTAGAATCTATGTGCCTGATTTCCCCCCTGCTAGTGTAAAAATAGAAAAAAATAAACACTTATCTCTGGTATCTATGTGAAGCTGGGGGTCCCCTCTTCCTCCGGGGGGCACCTGATCCCTTCCCCGTCGCCCTCCGTCTTCAAGAGGGGGCCCGAAACCGGCCCCCTCTTGACCCTCTCCGGGGTCCTCACCTCCTCTAATGGCGGCGATGGCCGACGCCCCTAGACCCACCTTTTGTGGGAGGAGCGGGATGGCGTCATATACCCTCACCCGCACCCGGCATCTGTCAGATGCCGGTGGTGATCGGAGCAGGGCGGGCCTCCTCGCCTCTCACCGCCCGGCGCCGATCACTATCGCCATCTGACAGTGACAGTGGTGTGGGACATCGTTGAGGGACGCAAGATCGGAGGTGAGTACAGAAAAAAAAAAAATAAATAAATGTCATTTTTTTTCTCTGTGTGTGTGTCTTTATTTTATTCTAAGTATACAGCACGTCCTGTTCCAGAATATTCCTTACACATGGGTAATACATCCACAAGATGGCACTGGACTGCAGAAAACAGCTTGTGGTTCCTCCCAGCCCTATATAAGTCAGGGGACCTCCCACAAATTCCCCAGTTCTTTTCTGCAGTCTGCAAGGAATGGGAACGGCCTAGCAAGCTACCAGGGTTGCCTAAGAGTTGGGACAAGAGGTATCCCTTTCCTGCTGATGATGTTAAGCGTTGGTCATGTCCTCCCGAGGTGGATGCGCCGGTTCTCAGGTTGTCCAATACATCTGTCATGCATTCTCCTGATACTACTACCCTGCGAGATGGTGAGGACCGGCGCCTGGACCAACTGACCTGTCATGCCTTTGCCTGTGTGGGGACGGCACTGCGCCTGGTTTGTGCCTCTGCTATCACGGCTATTGCCATTTAAGGGGTGCTTATGTGTCTCTTGTATGGAGCATCTGAGGATGCGGGTAGGGAAGAGTATAGATCTCTCCTGCTTTGTGAGGAATTTATTGCATATATTCTTTCTGCTATGGATGATGCCATTAGAATGTGTGGTAGAACTTCTGCCTTGTTGGTGGCTATACACCGCTCTGTCTGGCTACGTCAGTGGGTAGCTGATAATGCTGCTAAGAAGGCTCTCACTGGTTTCCCTTTCAAGGGCCTGCGCCTATTTGGTGAACGCTTGGATTTGTTTGCCAGGGGCGGTAGGTTACCTCAACGCCTCAACGTAGGAGGCCGTCCCGGTCCTTTCGGGGGATGGGTGCCTTTCTCCCATCCTTCCGTGGTTCCAGAACTGGCCGAGGAGTCTCTTTTACTGGGGCCCGCAGAGATCACTGGGGAAGGGGCAGAGGACGTGGCCGTCCTGGCCTCTCCTGGGGTCCCAAGCCAAAATCCTCACCCAAGCCCCCTCAGGCATGAAGGGGCGCCCTCACCAATCTGGATGGGGGGACGGCTCCGGCTCTTTGCTCACGTCTGGAGGCTTCACGTCTCAGACCGGTGGATTCAGGAGGTAGTGTCCTCCGGTTACAAGATAGAGTTTGCAGCCTGGCCACCCACAAGATTCATCAAATCCCGGATGGCTCAAAACCCCCTGTCAGCCCAGGGTCTGTGCCTTGCTGTCCAAAACCTTCTGGAGTTGGGGGTCATCTGCCAGGTGCCTTTGAGGGAAAGGGGCAGAGGCTACTATTCCAATCTTTTCACTGTTCCCAAAAAAGCCGGGTCCGTCAGACCCATCCTGGATTTAAAGCGCCTCAACAAATTTGTCAGATTCAAACACTTTCGAATGGAGACTCTGCGCTCAGCTGTCAATTCACTACGCCCGGGCGACTTCATGACCTCTGTAGACATCAAGGACGCTTACCTTCATGTACCAATCTTTCCAGGTCATCAGAGATTCCTCAGGTTCGCTCTGGAGGATCAGCACTACCAATTTGTGGCCTTGCCCTTCGGTATCACCTCGGCTCCCAGGGTATTCACCAAGGTGCTGGCGGGCGTAATGGCTCTGCTGATATCTCAGGGTATTCGCATCCTTCCTTACCTGGACGACATCCTCATCATGTCTCAGTCCCTCCAGCAGGCTGAGCTGGATACCCAGCTGGTGGTGTCCACACTGGAGTCCTTCGGCTGGGTGATCAACCACCCCAAGTCTTTACTGTCACAGTCAATGGTGAGGTCCTTTCTGGGTATGACTCCGGACACTTCTCAGGTCAAGATTTTTCTCCCTCAGCAGAAGGTGCAGAGTCTTCAGGCGCAAGCCAGGCTCCTTATGTCTTGCCCTCATCCCTCCATCCAGCAGGGGATGCAGCTGGTGGGCCTGATGGTGTCTTGCCTCGAGGCGGTTCCATACGCTCAGTTTCACATGAGACCTCTTCAACTTCACCTCTTGTCAGTATGGGATCGGGACCCTCGGTCCCTGGATCAGGTGTTAGTTCTGTCCCCTCTGGCCAGATGGTCTCTCTCGTGGTGGCTGGACTCAAGAAACCTTCGGTGGGCAGATCCTTTCTGGCCCCGTACTGGGAGACAGTCACCACAGATGCCAGTCTGAAAGGTTGGGGGGGGGGGTTCTGGAAATCCCTGAAATTCCAGGGTCAGTGGGACCCTCAGGAGGCCCACACCCCTATCAACATTCTGTAATTGAGGGCGATAAGGTTGGTTCTCGCCCAATTGACTACACACCTTCGGAGTTGGGTGGTTCAGGTCCGCTCGGACAACCAGACGGCGATTGCCTACATCAATCATCAGGGAGGTACCCGGAGCAAGAGGGCCCTCAAGGAAGTGTCCCTAATACTGTATTGGGTGGAGGAGAATGTTCCCTGCATCTCAGCTGTGTACATCCGTGGGTGGAGAATCTGGAGGCAGACTCCCTCAGCAGGGGGACTTCTCATCTGGGAGAATGGTCCCTCAGCAGCTCCCTGTGCCACCGCTGGGGTCAGCCAGATGTGGATCTGTTTGCGTCCCATCACAATCACAAGCTTCCAGTCTTTGTCTCTCTGTCCCAGGACCCTCTGGCCTTGCCCATTGATGCACTAGCAATGTCTTGGAAGAGCTTTCAGCTTCTCTATGTGTTCCCTCCTTTTCCTCTGCTGGGCAGGGTGCTGCGCAAGATTGTCCAGGAAGGGGTGCCAACCATTTTGGTGGCCCCCTGTTGGCCAAGAAGGGTGTGGTTAGCAGACGTCGTGCAGTTGGCAGTAGATCAGTATGCCCTGCCCAAGGATACAGACCTGCTCACTCAGGGGCAGCTACGCCATCCCAATTTACAAACGCTGGCTTTAACGGCCTGGCTCCTGAAACCTCCATCTTGATGGAAAAGGGGCTGCCTGCCTCTGTTGTTAATACCATGATTCGGGCTAGGAAGAAGTCCTCGTCATCCATCTACTATAGGGCATGGCATGCTTACATTGACTGGTGTGAGTCTAAGTCACTTCCCTCTCTGGTGTTTTCTATCCCTAGGATTCTGGAATTCCTGCAACATGGTTTGGATTTGGGCCTTCAACTTAGTACCCTCAAAGGTCATGTTTCTGCTTTGGCCATTTTCTTCCAAAGATCCTTTGCTCACCATTGTCTGGTCAAGAGCTTCTTCCAGGGGGTTTATCACGTGCGTCCTCCACGTAAGCCTATGTTACCTGTATGGGACTTGAACTTGGTCTTATCTGCCTTGCAGGGGTCTCCCTTTGAGCCTTTGCGTGAGGCCCCTTTGTCCATTTTGACTCTTAAGGTAGCCTTTTTGGTGGCTATCACTTCTGTTAGGCTTGTTTCTGAGTTGGCGGCGCTTTCCATCAAACCCCCTTACTTTGAGAGACACAGGACAAGGTGGTGTTTCGTTTTAATCCAGATTTTCTGCCTAAGGTTGTGTCTGCTTTTCATCTCAATCAGGACATTGTTTTGCCTTCTCTATGCCCTAATCCTAGTAACCCTAAGGAGCGGGTTTTGCACTCTCTGGATGTGGTCAGGACTCTGAAGTTCTATTTGGTGGCTACTGAATCCTTCAGGAAGACTAATGCTCTTTTTGTGCTCCCGTCTGGACCTAAGTAGGGTCTGGCTCCAGCTAAGTCCACTATAAGCAAGTGGATCCGTCAGGCTGTGGTACAGGCCTATTCTGCTAAGGGGAAGGAGCCTCCCTTCCGCCTTACTGCTCATTCTACTCGTGCTATTGGTGCCTCTTGGGCTTTTCATCACCAATCTTCTGTTGAACAAGTTTGCAAGGCCGCCACTTGGTCTTCTGTTCATACTTTTTCTAAGTTTTACAAGGTTGATGTTAGGGCCTCAGCTGATGCTGCTTTTGGTTGCCAAGTTCTGCAGGCGGCAGTGGTTTAAACTGCCCGCTGTTACTTTTTGGGGATCCCACCCTACCTTACGGACACTGCTATTGGATGTCCCATGTGTAAGGAATATTCTGGAACAGGACGTGCGGTATACTTAGAATAATACAATTTTGTGATTACTCACCTGTAGAATTGGTATTATATGTATACAGCACGTCCTGTTCCATCCCACCCTTGTTATCATTATTCTTAATTACCTCTGTATGGTGATTGTTCATATTTTCCTGTTTTATTATTGTTCTCCCGGCTTCTTGTTAACTGCTTGTCAATACTGGGGAATTTGTGGGAGGTCCCTTACTTATATAGGGCCGGGAGGAGCCACAAGCTGTTTTCTGCAGTCCAGCGCCATCTTGTGGATGTATTATCCATGTGTAAGGATTATTCTGGAACAGGACATGCTGTATACATATAATACCAATTCTACAGGTGAGTAATCACAGAATTGCATTTTTACATTTAACCCCTTGTGAACTGGTAAAGGGTCCATGAGACCCCTATACCAGTTCACAAGGCTGGGGATGGCAAGTCACCTGCGGCTAGCGTGTGACTTGCCATTAACCCCCAGCACCCCCATTACCTGCCTCCCCAAAGCCCGGGGGGAGGACAGAAGAGCCCGTGGCCTAGGGCTATGCAGGCTTGTAGCCTGCAGGGCCAGGGGCCACAAAAGCTGGCCCCTGTGCCCTGTTTCTACAAGCCCTACAAGCCCTTGTCATTCTAAAAACCCTTAAAAATCCCCCAAAAAATGGGGTATCCCCCCCTGGGAGGGGGGACACTATGTCGTTTTTTTAAAAATAACCCCTTATGTTCTGTCACCCAGCAGCTATTAAAGGCTTCCAGAAGGTGAGCAGAAGCCAGTGATTGCCGAGGGACACAGTGCTCCAGGATGGATGGAAGGAAGGATGGGAGGTAAGTATTAAAATAAAAAATATATATATATATATATTTTTTCTCTGTGTGTGTGGTGTGTTTTTTTTTACATTTAACCCATTATGAACTGGTAAGGGGTCCATGAGACCCCTATACCTGCCTCCCCAAAGCCCAGGGGGGGGGGCAGAAGAGCCCGTGGCCACGGGCTATGCGGGCTTGTAGCCTGCAGGGCCAGGGGCCACAAAAGCTGGCTCCTGTGCCCTGTTCCTACAAGCCCTGCATAGCTGGTCCCGGGCTGGTTACTTCGGGTAAGGGGGACCCCATGTCCCCCTGGGAGGGGGGGACCCTATGTCATTTTTTTTTCTCGATGTAACCCTTTGTAGTGTGGATGGTAGTTGTATTTTATATGTAAATGTTATAAAGTACTTGTTTCAGTTTTGGGGGTCTCCTGGGCAGGAATGGGGGCTACCGATAAATATGTGGTACCGTTCTAATCGGTAGAAATGGGGCTTTCATAAGCAATATGGTTTTCTTTAATAAAATACATTTTTTATTTAAAATAAAGGAGGCAATTTTCTAAAAAAAATGTTATTTATTTACTTTTACTTTATAATATTGTAAAAAACAGAATAAAATTTACAAACAAGACATTTCATGTTAAAGCCTAAACTCTGCTGCAAAAAAATATATATATATAATTTTCCTGAAAATTCCAGCAAAAATGGCGCAAAATATGGCGCAAAATGGGGAAAAATTACCTGTCAACGGAGGGTGACAAAATCTCAAGTAGGCTGTCAATTAAAAGGGTTAAAAGTAGCTATGCATGTTTGGTATTGTTCTGTTCGGGAGACCTTGCGCTTTCAGACTTAGCTTGTTTTTTCTTGTTTGCATATTTATATTTTAGGAAAAGGTGTTTTTTATTCAGCTTTTTTATACATTTTGTTAGGGAAACCCTGCGCAACCAAAGAATTCTTTGAGGCATTAATTCCAGAAAGATGAGCCCATTACAACAAGCTGGGTAGGCTTAGAAAGCTTAACATGTGTACTTTCAGGGAATATATGGTTTATGGGGGATATTCCAAATGTAAAGGGTTGTTTTTGGTTGAAAAATCACAAGGTGTGCACTTTGTCTGCAGAGCTGAAATTTTCAAGTAAAATTACCGTTACGCACATGCTTTACTTTGGGGTGTTTGGCAACTCTTCCCTTGATAGTAGCTATGCATGCTGGGTATCGTTCTGTTTGGGGGATGTTTCTTTTTCAGATTAAACTTGTTTTTTTCTTGTTTGTATATAGTTTTTTTTAGGAAAATATGGCTTTGATTCTGCTTTTTTATCCTTTTTTTTGGGAAACTCTTTGCAACCAAAGAATACATTGAGGGATTACTTCCAGAAAACTGTGGCCACATCAACAAGCCTGGTACACCTAGAAAGCTTGAGGTGTGTACTTCCAGAGAATATATGGTTTGTTGAGGGTATTTCAAATGTAAAGGGTTGTTTTTCTGGAAAAACTGCAAGGTGCTCATAGCGCATATCACAGTTGTATTTTATCTGAAAATCCCCTAAAGCTCTGTTTCAGTTTGGGGGAGTCTCCTGGGCAGGAAAGGGTGTCTACCAATACACATGTGGTACCGCTGTAACCGGGAGAAATTGGGATTTCACACGCAATAAGATTTTATTGACAAACTTACATTTTTTATTACAAAAAACACTACAAATTGTAAAAAATAGATTGTTTTTATTTTTTTGCACATATTTTTACCCAAAAAAATTGGGAATTCATGTTAAAGCCCAGATTATGCTGAAAAAAAAACAATATATAATTTTCCTGGGAAATCCCTGGAAATCCCTTCAAAAATCACAGTTGAACATGGGGAGCGCAAAATAGTGCAAAATGGTCTGGCAACAAGGGTGACAAAATCTCCAGGTAGGCTGGCACTTAAAGGGATATATATATCAGCACTTGTTTTCAGATATATATATTCAGATATGTGTCTGTACATGCACGCAAATTGTTACATACTTATCCAAACTGTTTGATGTGTACTTTTAGGAGGCCACCCTCCTGAGTTAGAATGTATGGCCATGTGTTGTTTGTATAATGTTTTGGTATTGCCCTGCTTCACTGCCTTCACACCCACCTGACTCTTGCGCCGCTCCTGTCTGGGATGGCCCTATCACCCTGATGAATCTGTAGTGACAGAAAAGCACAACACACCAGCACATAGCAAACATGTTATTAGACATGCAACACAACCTGTGCATTTTTTGGTGTAGGCTTACCGGAGTGTGCTAGAGCTGTGGCCGACTCCAAGCCCAACACACCCTCCTCTTCAGCGGCCTCCATGGATGGTGGTAGTGGTGCTGCTTCAAAGGAGGAGGAAGAGGACATTGGCAGGGTTCAGGGCCATATCTGTTTGGCACCATTGGTCGGACCCGACGCCTCTGGGTGGGCTTGATCCGCAGCCAGAACGCCCCAGCTAGAAAATATTAAATTGTCAAACATGTTACTCATTACCCTGATAGCTCACCTCCTCTGTTGTACATCCACTCACCTGGAAAGTTTGGACTTTAGAACCTACACACCCAGGGCCACTTTCGCCATTTGAGGTCCAACCAGTGCTGTATGATTTGGGTGAAGGTACAAGGCTTCTTCCCCTCGCCACTCACACGGGCTGCCACGTTCTCTGCCAACGTCCTCTTTGCATGTGTGTTAAGCTTGTTGTTGGATGTCGACGCACCCCTGTGCTGAACGTGCACAAGCGCCGGCGCGGAAATGTGCTTGCATCCATGTGGGCTATAGGTTGCTTGCGCCTTTGAGGGGCTGTTACTTAAACCAAATTATTTCCAATACAATTATCCACTCAATTAGGTATAAATAACACAGGTGAGGGTCATATTTGGCTATCACTGTTGACTTAGGAGCTCCCTATGACACAGCATAGGAGTCACCACAGCCCCCAGAGTCAGTAACACAGGAATGGCTGAGGAACCAGCAGCACCCAGCCAAGGCACTGCAGCCACCCAGGACCCACTGTTCAGCCCGCAGGCACTCCCCTGCTGATACCCACACTAGCCACTCTTAGCGGGTAACCCGCAGCTGTTTAAGGCATCAGCAGTGGGAGTCAAAAACCAGGGCTCCCGATATTCCCATGACAGCCCACCAAGGATGGACCAATGGTCAGAACACCAGCGCACTATGCAGACACCAAGACAGACCCCAGTGTGGACCCCACTGCAGAGCCCACAGCAGAGTGGAGCAATGGGGCAAGTGGAGCCAATGGGGGAGCCAAAGGCTGAGTAACATTGCCACAGCCAGGCCTGCTCTTTCCCTGGCCAGTAACCTGGAATCCATCCATTCTGGGCATGGGAGTGGCCATAGTGATTCCCCCTTCACCCAAGGCACTACCCAGCATAACACAGCACTGATCTCTGGGGTCACCCTGGGCGCAAACCAACAAGGGGCAAGTTTAGTGGCCGATTTAATGATGCCCAGCTGGAGGTTCTGCTGGATGGTGTTGGCAAAAATTATGATTGATTGGCTGAATCCCGGTCCCGCTCTACCCCAAAGCGTTTGTGGAGCAACTATGGTTGGAGACAGCCCGCAACGTGATGGAGGTGGGACCAGAAGGATGGTGGCCAGGCCAAAAAAAATGGGATGACCTGAAGGTGGTGGTTCAGCGGGAAACTCAGCACCAGGTGGGCTGAGGGGTAAGTGCTAAACATTCAAAGGGCTATTGGTAGAGGAAACATTGGACAACAAGCAACACTTTCCTTTGTTTGAATCTAGCTTGAAAACTTGTGGCAGACTCCCCAAAACTCTACAATTTACCCATGATAAGGAGCCGGTGTTGGGGATGCTACACCCCAACACCTACCAGGGGGTGTTGGGCACCATGGGCACCAATAGATGGCATGCGCCCACCAGTGGTAAGCAAATTGTAGATTGGCACAGGGGGGGGTAGGCCAACCAAACATGCCACCCACCAACCTTCCCACATGCACAGCCAACTTTGGGGGCTTGTCTGTGCAACATATGCTGTGTGACTACACACGCCAAGAGTATTAGGCGACCCTTATATGAAACCCCTAACATGGTTGTGAGCAGACCACAATTTGGGGACACACATCGATGTGGGACCCAGTGTGTATCCTTTGTAGTGATTTTGAAGGGCCTGGAAGACCCATCACCTGCAGTCACAGCTGGCCCCTCTGGTTTGGCTACCCCCAATACAACCTCAAGACTGTGCCCACACACCAGCCAGCCACCAAGGGAGCAGAGTCCAGAATATGATGAGGTAAATGAGTAAGCTTTCTAGGCAAGAGGCAGGGTTGAGCAGGAGGGTGAACCCAGGGTAAAATTGGGGCCCTGTAGGCTGTGTGGTAACATTGGGAAAACTAGCATTGACCTTTCTCCACACACATTGCACCTCTCCTGGATGAAATTAATGAGCTGGAAGAAGGGCATTCTGAACATCTGGATGAGACCCCCAATATTATCTGGACATCTCCACCAGCTGCTTGCACCATGGACACTGGCCATCACCACAACTCCCTGCAGCTCTAGCTTCATTCTGCCAATAGCTGCCCCAACAGCTCCACAGAGCACCCAGGAGGAAGACAGCCCCGGCCTGCAGCCAGGCATCACCTGTCTTTGGTGAGGCGTTGCCAAATTATGGAGGAAAACTGGCAGGCCAATAGCACCACTTTTTGGCAAAATGCCAATAGATATTTTAAAGTAGTGTGACGGACCACCAGTTTGCTCCATGAAGACCTAGCTGCAGTGGTTTTGGAGCAGCAGCGCCACCACCAGCAGATGTTGATGCGGGTTGGGGCTCTGGTGGAGGCCAACCAGGTCGCCCTTCAAAGGCTGGAGGCCAAGCAGGTTGCCCTTCAAAGGCTGGAGACCAAGCAGGTTGTCCTTCAAAGGCTGGAAACCAAGCAGGTTGTCCTTCAAAGGCTGGAGACCAAGCAGGTTGTCCTTCAAAGGCTGGAGAGGCTTGAGGCACAGCAAACTGCAAACACCCAAAGCCGTACTACATCCCCATAACCTGCCATGCTGGACTTTGAGTTGTGGTGGGTCCTAAAGCTTTAGTTATCCCGGGCAGGCACAATCTTATTTATCCACAGGGCTGTCACTTAACCGGGAAGGCGACAGCAAAGAGTTGAACCAGCTTCGCCCTTTTTCGTGGCAGGTCCAGCTCCCATTAGCAAAGCTAGGCTTTCTCCAGAACTTACTAGAACAATGGCTAAGTGTGCAAATGATGTATTCAGGATGTATTCATGACTCTCGTCATAGGATGCCTGCAGTAATGTTAGTTAGCAAGAAAACAGGATGTGTGACATTGGAAAACATTCTCTCAGCTTCCATGACATTTTAATAAACAAAGGGGTCACACTATGAACAAACATGAAGTCTGATTAAGCCATTTTGTTTGTCTAATTATGCACCTATTCGTATAATTATGGGCCTAATCATGTACTTAATCTATGGTTTGGTATAGCCATTAACTACTTCATATCCCTGGACTGGATCTTTCTTTTTACTACATAGCCATACAATGTAAAGGGGAGTGGTAAGAACTGTCTGACTTGACATTACTTCCTTTTAAAGGTATTGTTGGTTGTCCTCGGTATGTAGAATATGTAGTTGAAAGAATAACTGAGGAACAATAATAGTAGCCCGGTTGAGATGAGCCATAGTGACAGGTCCATCCCATGCCAAACCACAGACACTCTGAAGCATTTAACAAGGAACAGCCAGAAATACAGCATTTGAGCATTTCATTTTTGGTTGATGATGCACTAAAAATGACAAGGGGAAGGAAACTCTGGTAATCAATACACTGATGCCAGCACTTACTCTCCTCTGCAGAGAACAAGGAGAAGGACTAGCTAAGGGAGGAAGAACAGTGTGGGTCCTGCTCCACTTTGCGCACACATCCACAGGTAATTTCTGAACGGGGGAATGAAAGGTGACACCCGCTCTTTGCTTACTGTAAGATAACATCTCCCTTTAAAGATAAAGCAGGAGATGAGCTGGTATATGGCAAGGTATGTGGGCTAGAGGCATCGAGCAACAGAATGAGTGGTATGGGAAGCAGTATGTGGCAAAGCAGCAACCTCCTGGCATTGGAAGCCAACAAGCCCACAACACAGCAGCCACAGGAACAGCTAAAGCCTGCCTCAAGGTGTGTTCACATTATTTCTGCTGTCTGGACATTCTGTAATGTCAGACATCTCAACAATCATGCTCAGCAAGCCAAATGCATTTAAACCCCATGTGCTTAGGCAACCATATGACATATGATATCCACCACCCACTTCCTTGGAAAGCACACATGGCCCAGAGGACATTGAAGCTTCCTCCACATGTTCTATTTCCTGCACCTGTAGCTGCAACTCCCTCCCTACTTATGTTACACAAGTAGCCTCAGCTGGCTCTAATAAAGCATATAGCAATATCTTAGCCCACTCTCCCTCCTCTGTGTAGCTAAGAACCTATGCCTGTCACTGCAGAATACACCTGCTCATGAGTAAACATGAATAGGACAATATATACCCTTACCGGGACACTGAGTCAAAATAAGGAAGGCAAGGAGGATTTAAAAAGCTAAGCTCTTTCTTGACAGCCCCCTCATATACTTTAGCATCCTTCTTTTTCCTTTTGGATTTTATAGGGATACCCCCTACACTGTAAAGACCTCTGAAAGGCCTCAGAAGAAACACAGACCATACAGTACTGCACAAGAGAAAGTGTCATGCTGTTTTACACATCTATATAAGCAGGGCCGGATTAAGTGTGGTGTAGGCACCTAGACACAAAATCTGGTGAAGGTCTCAGATACAGTATTTTTTTTTCCTTTGAAATAATAGTCCAGCAAATTAACTGATTGGTGGTTGTCTGGCACACGCCTACTTCCTGGAACATCAGATTGAGTCCCTTGTGCAGGTGCGTGGCACTCAGGAACTCCTGCTTTGTCATTTTGGGGGAGTGTAGTCGCTCAGCTGGTCCAGCAGAAAACAGTCCCCCGTCTTGAGCTGCCAGTGGCTGTGCTTGGTGGCTTATCTGCAGTGAGCGGCCGCTGATTAACAGCTCTGCACCCACCCATCACACCAGCGTTGCTGACAGTGGCTTTTCTGCTATAGACTTTCCGTCCTGCCCTGTGGTGGCTTTGGCTGCATGCAAAATCAAAAAAAGGCTTGCCCAGGCGTGGGAGGCCCCTACTGCCACTGATAGCTTTGTTGATGGTCCCGCAGCCCTTCAGACCAAAGATTAAAAAGCCTCCTGGACCTGACCATAACCCAAAGGTTGGTGGAGGCCCCCTTTGCAGGGCAAGTGGTGCAGGCCCTGGGGGCACACCCCTCGCACCCTCCTCATAATCCAGGCCTGTATATAATTCACAACATCGCCACAAGCCAAAAACTGCTGAGAGTTCTTCAGAACCAATCTTACCCTTGGCTGACCTAGTATAAGCTCCAGCCAAACAAGGTCCCATGTGGAATCTGGGCCATTTTTTTTAGCAGGCCTTTGCATTAGAAACCTGACATATATACCCTGCCTGGCTATAGTTATCAGCTCCTAATCAACTAGCCATTGCTTGGCAGATGTCTAGAGCCAATACAACTGCAGATAAACAAATCCATAAACCGATACAACTTGTGCTGCATGATTTATTCGCTACACAGGGACGTTCATCGCAGTATACTTTTATTCACAGCTAGCAGTGTAAATACGGTAATGTACAGTAGCCTGTAGAGTACAGTAGTTGTTACCCTAAAAGGGGCACATGCTAATATTTATTTAGGCAGTGGAAGACTGATAGGGGGGACATTCTTCTTTTTCTCTAACACTTTATATTGATACCTTTCAGACAAACTGAGTATATTTAAGGTAAGCTTTCAAGAAAACTGTGTTCTCTCCCTCAAACATGATGAGATTGAGAATACATAGATTGAGAATACAAATAGTAGACCATCTATTGAGCTTCCTAAGCTACTTCACCCCTGTGGGGAGGCTTATGATCCAGGATGCATGTGCCATTTTAGCCTCTGACACTATCACTAATATCTGCTTGATGGAAAGGAATCTTTTGGGACTCAAGGGTTCCCATTCCTTGGTTCCCAATGGAGGAAAAAGATAGGGAGCTGTTTGTCCAGAAGAAGTGGGGGAAGGGGATGCTATGCAAGGGACCTTACATTAATTGCAAACCTCAGACACTGACAGAGGAAGCCTTTCCATCTCAGTGGCTGCTATTTAATGTGGACCAAAACCCACCCTAGAGTCTTTGAGACTCCATGGCAGGCTTACTCACTCCCCAAACTGTGATGCCCCACTGTGAGAAACCCCCCAAGGTGTCCGCGATGCATGCGCGGTCAGCTCCAGAATCATTCGCCTCGCTCCTCTGCTATGCGTGGCTGGGCACAGCCGAAGGGAGGAAGTGATGCTGTGCGCTGCTCGTAAGTGCAGCTAGAGATTCCATTCAGCTTCTCTTCAGCTAATAGGATGAGCGGCCATGCCTGCACTGTGGGCTTGAGGAGAGGTTAATTAGCTCGGCATTCTAGGGGTTTCACACAGCGGGGTACCTCAAACCGGGGTGTCCCAGGGGGAAGGACCAAAACCTGGTATAGCGAAAATCCTGCATTTTGGTCCATTTTTGAAAAGATTTCAAACCTTATTGTACAGTATAATGAAATTCAAAACATGAATTCTCTGCTCCCTAAAGGGCTTTTTAATTGAAGGCTTTTTAAAAGATGAGTTGAGAGACATTTTCCACAAGTTTGCTAACAAAAGACTTTCTATGGATTATTTAATATAAGGGTTTATTCATCAAGGGATAGCAGCAAGTAGTGCCTCATAGCGGCAGGCAGCGTCTGGTAAACGCTGGGTGCTGTACGCAAAACCACATTTATGAAGGCGATTCTGCTGAGCGACTCTCAGCGGCATGTAGCTTACGATTCATCATTACAGGCAGCTCAGCGTATAGCGCCGATGCTCTAGCTTCCAGAGCGCCAGGTATTACCTGTCGCTCTCCCATACATTTCAATGGACGTTCCTTTTCTTCTGTTTAAACAGGGTTTTTGTTTTAAATTTTTTTTCCCTCTCAAATAATTGTGTCACCTCTCCTGGCCTAGAAAGAGTCATTTTTGAAAACGTTTTTGATTTTTTTAGATGTGTATATGTGGTGTATAGGTATAGGTGTATATGTGTTCAAAAACAGACTTTAATCACACAGCGTCTGCCACTCTATGCTATAGTGACCAGATTCAGAGTGCCGACGCTGTGTGTGTCTGTTTTTTTGTTGAATATGGTGTGAGTCGCTGAGAGTCGGTCGCAATGAGCTGGCGCTACCTTTCGCCCTCTGCAACTCTGTACTGGTGTTAGAACGCCCAACATACATCTTGTTCATCAATGCCGGCCAGGTTACTACAGCGACTGAGGCGCTCTGTTACAGCGCCCGATAGCTGATCACAGCGTCTACTAGCAGTCCCTCTAAGTGCCTCTGTACAGACGCTCATCTGCCGATACCTGTCGTTAGTAATGAATCAGCCTGAAAGCATGATGATTGCCACATGGGGCAGATAGACTCTCTAATAATAAGCAGGGGATCTCAGCATTTTAATCAATTACCCCTACATTTCCACATTGGGTCCACCAACTGGGTAAAGGAACAGAAGAACATTTTTAACCTTACCTAACTTTTTCAAAAACAAAAATACAAATGTACCAGAAGTTGGACTAACAAAATATACAGGTACTAGTTTCTCTGCTCTGTAGTTCATTAGTTACACAAGAACTTCGAAAACAGAAAAGGTCGTGGCTCTTCTCAGCCTTATAAAAGCCTGTAAACTCAATAACATTGCGAAAGTAAGAACTGGGGCTCTGATGTTTTATCTGAATCATTTTATATTTCAGCTCCTTCGGGAAAATAACTTTCCCTCTTTTCACGGCAGTAATAGATTATATGATCCTAATGCCACTGAGTACAATGCTAGGGAAAAATCAATACAAAAGGTCCAGATAAAGTACTGCACGCAACAAGTTCGTCTTGTCTTGAAAATTTATAAAGGCTGCCTATAACATGCCAAGGGTCAGTCAAGCAAAATGTATGTTTTGTTTACTGTATATTGCATTGTTTAAAGGAAAGCGCCCTTTTGTCAGGTTTTTAGTGTTCTGCCTTATTTTCCTCGTCATAAATGCAAAATAAACACTTGTGTTAGGATTTTGCCCTCATATATGGGATTTATTTAACAGCATGCTGTGTCCAAGTTTCTCATACCCCTTTGTGTCTGTGATCCCAAGATGGGATTGGTTTTTCTGGCTTTGAGTGAAAAGTACTTACTACATATCCCATATTACCTTATTACCTTACACTGTAATGTCTTCACTGTAACAGGTGAAAACATTAGCAGCTTTGGCTAAGTCAAGCAGCAGTAATGACGCTTCCCAGCTGGGAAGGCTGCAAGTAACCCTTTAGCAATTGGAACACAAGATTGTGATCCTCCCTATCTGAATGAGAATTGAAGCTTTACCATGAATCAGTTGCTCACATTTACCCCTTATCTCGACTGTGCAATTGTCTAGGATCTAGGGAGGGAAAAACAACATAATTGAACTATTAAGTGTGTCTACCTTGGTTTCCTAACACCCTATACTAAGGATCATTGGTATCTATTGCAGAATATAACTGTATAATGAGTGTCAGCCAATTACTTGTTCAGCTTGTCATGCATTCTGCTACCACAATCTGGCATCACAGATTTAAATCTCGCCAACTAACTCTATGGGGTAGTCTCACCTGTAAAAAAAAAATGAGATCCCTTTTAAATGACTACAGCATGTGTGTAAGGCCTTCTATGCAGACATACAATTACAACATGGACCATGACAGGGGTCATGATACTTATTTGGTAAAGCAAAATCCCCTTTGGGTGTGATGAGCAACCTGCTTCTAAGTGAGTTGTTAAAATCTGTTTTCCAATGAGGTAAGGATATTTTTGAAAAAGAAAAAGCCCATAGGGTGCAGTTATTTCAAAATTGTTTAAAAAAATACCTTTAGCTTACTGGACAAAACAATTTGTATCTAACCGATAGAAATGTCTAATCACAAGTGCAGGGGAATTGTTTGGAAAAATTAGGACAAAATTATTTTTTTGCATTTGCTCGTCTGTTGAGTTAAAAAGCTCACTCAGAAGCAGGCTGCAATTAGAGCGCAAGACACATTCAAAGTGAACCTTGCTTCACAAAATAATGAGATAATAAGAATATAGGTGGTTCGTCTCACCACCTATTTAAAGCAGACCAAACCCACATTTTTAACTAGTATCCCCTGAATTGCTCCCTCAATAGAGAGCACCTTTTGCCAATTTTCTCTGCTCCTGCTTCATTCTAATCCCAGATAATAGCGCCTGTTTTAGCTGTAAAACTCTGCCTTCTCCATTCATTGCCACTGTTGTGTGTGGCAATGATGTCATTGCCACACCTATCGTCATGCCCAGGCGAATAATATTACTGGGCATTCAAGGTGTGTTGGGAAATTCCTGGTTTAGGAATCGGAACACGGGACAGGGAGGAAGCTCTAAACCAGGCAGTTAATTCCTCCCTGGAGGTCATAATCAGGGGTCACTGTCTGAGGACGAAGGAAGCTAGGAAGTTGACTGGGAACTGAAGGACATAGGACAGACAACCCAAAGAAGCAAGCTGCCGACCACCTGGGGCGTGGCTGGTCCCCTACTCGGAGAGCCCGCAATCCACCCAATTCTTTAGCAGGGCCTCTAAAGGTGGGGATGCGCAGGTCCAGGGTGGTCCCTTGGTGGTTGAAGACTTAGGAAAGGGAAACATATATCAGATGTACACAACGCATGAACAAAATGATCTAGGCCCCAGAGCAGACTATAGTGAACTGGGCCCAGCTCCGCCACAGCCTGCTCTGGGATCCAGCTTTGGGGGCAAGGGGCTGTGAGCCCCAGCACAGACAGGGAGGTTGGAGAGCACGTCGAAGAGACAATGCATTGATCCAACAACAGGAGCAGGGCCAAGCACATGCATTTAGGAACCTCAACAGCATGATTTATGCCATGTGAGGTCAAACAATGTGGTTCTAGGACCCAGGGAAGAACCATACCACTCCAGCAGACACACAGCAACCACACCACAGCAGACAGCACAATAGCCAGAGCAATGACTGACCGCCTGTCATCTTACTGAAAGGGGCAGCAAAAAAAAAGAAGAAGGGACTATCGGTAGGGCTTTGTATTTCACAAGTTCAGTGGGTTTTGGTCCCTTTTAAGTATATAGTACATACAAGGAATTTTCTTTGGCATAAGAATGGGGGAGGGGGCAGGTATAACAGTTTAGACTTCTGTATCTATCTAAATCAATTAAATCTAGCTAATTCAAACAATTATGTAATAAAATGAAAAAGTAAAGTACGTACAGTTCAGTATTTATATATCTTTTACTATACCCTGATTTCTAGTTGGCCGTTCATCTGTTCTATAGTCAAAGAGAAAAAGCTGTTTTTGTGTGTTTGCAGTGTCAGCCCAAGGGCGGAGGTTTAAAAAAGAGTGGCTTGGGTGAAAGGGGTCCCGGAAGATTTTTTATGCTTGTGACCCAATTCTGCTTCCAAATAAGATCTCAAGTGCATGCCACCTATGTTTTTTCCGCTTTTCTTTTTTTTTTTGTATACTTTTTTCTTTATTCTTTTTTTTGTAGACGGATCTGTTTTTTCCTGGTGGCTCCCCTGTAACACTCTAAGAAGGAGCCACACATCACAGATTCGATATTGGGGGTGAGAGTGTCCGCTTATACCAAACTATCTGTAAAGACTGGGGTGGGAGTGTCCCCATATGCTAAACATATCTGTAAAGACTGGGGTGAGAGTGTCCCCTTATACCAAACCTAACTGTAAAGACTGGGGTGAGAGTGTCCCCTTATATAAAACCCATATGTATTCACTGAGGTGAGTGTGTACCCCATATTCCAAACCTATCTGTAAAGACTGGAGTGAGAGTTTCCTTGTATACCTAATGTATCTGAAAAAGACTGGGGTGAGTGTGTACGCCCATGTACCAAACCTAGCTGTAATTAATGGGGTGATTGTGTACCCTTATAGCAGACTAGGCTATAAAAACCGGGGTGAGATTGGCCTTTTATACCAAACTCTGTATTTACTGCGGTGAGAGTGTCCCCTATACCAAAGCTATCTGTAAAGACTGGGGATAGAGTTCCCCCTTATACCAAACCTATCTGTAAAGACTGGGGTGACTTTGTACCAACATATACCAAACATATCTGTAAAGACTGAGGTGGGTTTGTCCCATTATACCAAAACTATCTTTAAAGACTGGAGTTAGAGAGTCCCCTCATATCGAACCTATTTGAATTCACTGCGGTGAGAGAGTCCTCTTACACTCAACCTATCTGTAAAGACTGGAGTGAGAATGTACCCTTATACCAAACATATCTGTAAAGGCTGGGGTGTTTGTGTCCCCTTATATGAAACCTCTCTTTATTCACTGGGGTGAATGTCCCCTTAAACCAAACCTATCTGTAAATTTATATTCACTGGGGTGAGAGTGTAACCTTATATCAAACTTCTCTGTATTTACTAGGTTTAGAGTGTCCCCTTATACCACACCTCTCTATAAAGACTGGGGTGAGAGTGTCCCCGTATACCAAACCTATTTATAAACATTGGGATTAGAGTGTCCCCTGTTACCAAACATTTCTGTATTCACTGGGGTGTTTGTGTCTCCTTATACCAAACCTTTCTGTATTCACTGTGATAAGAGTGTCTTGTTATATCAAACCTTCTGATCTCAATCTTTAAAGACTGGGGTCAGAGTGCCCCCTTATACCATACCAAACTTATACGACTGGGGTGAGTGTGTACCCCCATACACCAAATCTATCTGTAAAGACTGGTGTGAGAGTGTCCCCTTATACCAAACATATCTTCATTCACTGGAGTGTTTGTGTCCCCTTATACCAAACCTATCTGTATTCACTGGGGTGAGTGTGTACCTCCACATACCAAACCTATCTACCTAAGTTCTTCTAAAGCCTTTCTTTGGTTTGGCAGTACTTGTTCTTGGTACTGATCTAACTGTGGGGAATCACTATTCATCTTTATTGAAATTGATAAATCATCTTTATTTAAATCAGGAGGATGAGATTACCGTATATACTCGAGTATAAGCCGAGTTTTTCAGCCCACATTTTGGGCTGAAAAAAGCCACCTCGGCTTATACTCGAGTCAATACGGTAATTGAGCTGCACTTCCAGGCTGCTGCGTGCAGGTCGTCGGTGGGCGTGCCCCATATGGCCAGCGTCCAATGAAAACATTGGACGCCGGCCATATGGGGCACGCCCACCGACGACCAGCGCGCAACAGCCAGGAAGTGCAGGTGGCTGGCGGCGGCGGGAACGGGAACGGCGGGAGCGGCTGACGGCGTCGCTGAATGGAGAGAGCGTCCGGCAGGAGGAGGAGGTTGGTGGTGGCGGCGGCGGCGGCAGCAGCAGCAGCAGGTACCGTTTGTGTGTGTGTGTGTGTGTGTGTGTGTGCGCGCAGGGGCGTAGCTATAGGGGTCGCAAGGGTCGCCATTGCGACTGGGCCCCTAAGCCAGGGGGGGCCCAGTTTGACTCCTCGCATCGGGGCCAACAAGACTTTAGCTACGCCCCTGGCTGTGTAGTGTTGCGGTGATGTGCGCTGTGTAGCATTGTGTAGTGTTGCAGTGATGTGCGGTTTGTGTAGCCACGCGCTCGCTCCGGGGATTCCTCTGGGCCAGTAGCAGCTGCAGGTGACAAGGGGTTAAGCGTAGCGGCGCCGCCATTGGCTGGAAGTTTGTGGGTGGGCGGGGCCTGCGCTGGGCTCTGCGGTGCCTGAATGACAAAGCCTGCGGGGAGAGAAGCGGCAGCGGCTGCGGGGCTCGGGATCGCATTGTGCGCAGCGGGGCCACACCGCACACAGCAGCGGCTCTATATAGGAGCAGGAGGAGGAGGGGGCCAACAAGCAGCCGCCACCGGGAGATGCTGGACGGGAGACATTCATTCTGCGCCCGCTGCTCACCAGATAGTAGCAATACCTCCTAATGTATCTTATGAGCACATGCTGGGATTTGTAGTTCATCCAATATTCCATATGCCTCCAAATACCCCCTGTGAGGGCATGCTGGCACTTATGGTGCATCAGATTGAAGAAATGCCCCTGTGAGGGCATGCTGGGTTGTATCGTTCATCACATTGTGGAGATACCCTCTAATGCCCCCTATGGGGGCATGTTGGCACTCATAGTTCATCAGATAGTAGAGATACATTCTAATGTTCCCTATAAGGGCATGCTGGGACATTAAGTTCATAATATAGTAGAGATACCTTCTAATACCCCTGATGAGAGCATGATAAGACTTGTATTTGATAGTGGAGATAACCTCTTAGTGCCCACTGTGAGGGCATGCTGGGACCTTTAGTTAATTATATATCTGAGGTACCTCCAAGTGCCCCTTGTGAGGGCATGCTGGGAATTTTAGTTCATCAGGTAGTAACTAAGTCCTAATACCCCCTAATACAGATACATCCTAATAACCCCTGTGAAGGCATGCTGGTACCTACAGTTCATCATATAATAGAGATACCTCCTAATGTGTGTGTGTGTGTGGGGGGGGCCCAGTTTGACTCCTCGCATCGGGGCCCACAAGACTTTAGCTACGCCCCTGTGTGCGCGCGTGTGTGTGCTGGTTCATGCTGACCTCCCTCTCATCTCTATGCCCAGTCCTTTAGAGCAGGGGCAGGGCCAAAAAATGTGGCATGGTGCAAGATGCCTTTCCTGTCCACAGCAGCATTAACCCTGCCTGTCCCTGCTTTCCCCCCAAGAATGTTTAATGTCTGCTGTCCCAGGGGGCACAGCAAAAAGCAGGGCAAAGATAGGGGCGAGGGGGAGCAGGACAGAGACAGAGATTCAGCATGCCAGAGATGGAAGTGAAATGTGTAGCAGGGTGGAGATTGGGGTGCAGCATGGAGCAGGGCAGAGATGGGGGTAAAGAGTGCAGCAGGGCATACATGGGGGGGCAGCATGGAACAGGTATGTGTGTGTCTTTTTCTGTGTGTGTCTCTTCTGTGTGTCAACTCCAATTCCAATTGAAAAAAGCCGCCTCGGCTTATACTGGGGTAAAATTAGGTGCCTCGGCTTATACACGGATCGGCCTATACTCGAGTATATATGGTAATCAGACATATCAGAAAAATCTGAAAAATGTTGTTTTAAAGTCAATGACCTAATAAAATGGTTAACATAAAGAATTGTTTTAAAAACATTAAATCGGCACAAAAGACATGCCCCTAGACAATAATTGGTGATTATCATCTGACAATTCTATACTTGAAAGGTTGAATACTTTGAATACCTCCGAATCTAACTTCGTAGCGAATAACTCGAGCCTTTCTCTTCATCTATGTCTGGGCCTATGCCACTTTTTTCTTTTCCGGGAGTCCTTATTTTGATTTGTTTTTGAAAGTAATGGTTTTTTGTTTGTTGCTGCTTTGTCGCTAGAATCATCCACATAATGCCGACCCTCAAGTCCAGAATCTAATGTCTGTCTATTTGCAAAAGTCACTGTTTTCTTGGTGAGCAATAGTATCAAACACCCAATATTTACAATGCAGGTGATGGCCAGAGGTGAGTAGATTTATCAAATGACATATTTACAATGCAGATGATGGCCAGAGGTGAATAGTAGTATCAAACACCAAGTAAGTAGAATGCAGGTGGTGCCAATAGGTGAGTAGCTTTATCAAAGCCCAAAAAAGGTCTGCCTTTTAGGACACTGCCTTTTAGTGCATGATGTGAATTGGATCTGATAAAAGCGTCTGTAAACTGGCAGAAAACACACGGGCTGATGGAAGGTATAGAATATTTTTCATGAATACTGAAACATCAACAGGTTAAGAGTGATCTGTTTTGTCTCTTGCTGCTCTTTAATATACAGATAAATGAAGGCTCCTTATGGAAAGGCGGCAACACAGTGATCGAAAACGGATGCTGCACATGCAGGTGTTTCAGCAAATATGATGAAGAAAAGGACCTCTCATAAGAAACATCACAATAACATGGAACCAAGCAATCCAATTTCTCAGCCTTAGAGAAAAATTGTTGGCTGCAGGATACAACATGGTGGGAAAGAAGGCAGTGGCGCAATAACACAACAGAAAGGAACTGTTTTTGATCATGTACCAGTCAATCCTTCCCTCTACTTTATTAAGTATGATGGGTTTAACTGTGTTGTGGACAGCCTAGTTGGGACGTTTGATCTCGATTAACATATTCATGTCTATGATTTGGTGAAGACCTCCTAAATGATGTTTTTGAACTTTGCCAAGGTTGTGGAGCTACCAAGTGTAATATTCATAGAAAATCCATCTTTCAGATTCTAATCTTGTATTCCTGCAAACCTGAATTTAATAAAGAGAATATGAGGGAATTTCTAAATTACATTAATTAATTCTTCATTACATAGGAATAAACCACTTCTGACAAATGAAGGGCTTGGGAAATAAGGAAAGAAACGGAACATAAAATGAAATCGGGAGTTGTAAAAGTGCAAATGAATGGAAGAGTGATGTGACTGCTGATAGGATTGGCAGGTCCAAGTACCGGATCACCCACATCCTAGAAGGTTGTCAGCTTGCCTCTTTGGTGACACAGACGGGTTGTCTGTCCTATGTCCTTGAGTTCCCAGTCAGCCTCCTAGCCTTCTTCATCCCCAGACAGTGACCCCCTGATTATGGCTTCCAGAGAGGAATTAACTGCCTGGCTGAGAGCTACCTCCCTGTCCTGGTTTCCGATTCCTAAACTAGGAATTTCCCAACACTCCTTGAATGCCAAGCGATGTTATTTGCCTGGACGTGACGGAATGATCCAACCCATCCATACCAGGATTCCTGGTGTGCGCGAGTCTGGTCTAAGCCGCAAATTGTCCAGAAGGACATCAGTTGCTAGAAACTTTGACCGTTCCACAGCTCCCACAGACAGGTACATTTTTGTCTGTGGGAGCTGTGCCGCTCACCCTGACAACATACCCCCAGTTTCTTCAGGCTGCCTTAAAGTTAGTGCAGGAGACTTACATACAGCAGTCTTCTATGACAACCTGGAGTCGTCAGGTGGCTTATTTTCTTTTTGAAGATGATCTGTTTTTTCTGGGCTGAAGCATGGCTGAATCACAGCACCTCAGAATTGTGTATCTCTGTGTATCTATTTATGTATTACTGAAGGTGACATTAATGTGACTGCAGTTTTTTCACCCTAGAAATCAGAAGCTTCAGCTGAACCTATTACTTTTGTGTCTGAGGTAGAGGATGAGGATGACAGATTGCCTCTTTGGTGGTGCAGGCAGGTTGTCTGTCCTATGTCCTTCAGTTCCCAGCCAGCCTCCTAGCTTCCTTCATCCCCAGAGAGTGACCCCTCATGATGGCTTCCAGGGAGGAATTAACTGCCTGGCTGAGAGCTGCCTCCATGTCCTGGGTTCCTTCAGTCTTAAACCAGGAATTCCAAACACACCTTGAATGCCCATCAATGTTATTTGCCTGGGCGTGACAACTGCTTATAATGAAAGTTATTCTTAAGCACTCATTCTTTAGCTTCAATGTACTGTTTTGGTATATATAATTTCCCCACATTAAATGACTGTATATTTTGGCTTCCAGCATCCATGTTGAAGGCATTATGGGTGAACAGTGTGTTTATGTTGATATCTATAGACAACAATGCACTCTGAAGTGTTCATGTGTGCCTCTTTGTATAATGCAAGGTGTGCCAACATGTAACTAGTTTATCAAAGCCCAAGAGGGACCAATGCCAGGTGTGCCCACAATAAAATTGTTTATCCAAGCTCAAAGGGTATAATGTAAGGTGTGCCCACAAGTAACTAGTTAATCAAAGCCCAACCCGCACATAGGTGTGACGCACAACCCACACAATAGAGCGTGGGCTACGTGTCCCATCTGGCCTTCACAGCAATGCCTACCAGGTGAATAGCTTTCGTTTTTGGTTGCAAAAAGCTGGCTGCTCAGTAGCCAATAAACCAGCTTCCTGGTGTTCGGGAACAGCGCGCACCGAACCTGAGCATGGAATCGCTGTCTGTACTTGGGTTCGGGAGCCAGAGCTCACAAATTTTTGTACAAACCCGAAAATTTGCAGCTTGGGCTTGCTTATCTTTAGTCTTAAGCTGCAGTAAGTAAGTATGGAAATGTAGCAGAAGTCCTTAAAGAGCAGAGCCACTCATAGACCTACAGATCAGACAGTGCCCTCAGGCACAGGACTCCCCTCTTACCTGGCACCTGTTCCCACACTGCAGATTCCACCTGTCTGTGCCAGTGTGAGAAACCAGCAGAGGCAGGGGGCACTCCAACTGAGATCAATAGGTGACTCCATACTCCAGGAAATGTTATGTATGGAAGCCCCCATTTACCTCAAGGGGAGCTCTCCCACCCACTGCACCAGCTTCTTATATTGGTGCTGCAGGTGAGAGATGTGCACAGCAGGAGTAGGTGGCAGGTGGAGTGGGGAGTGGGTAGGGAGTCTCTTGCCAAAGGACACTGCCTGATCTGCAGGTATGTGGGAAAGTGCACAAAAGTGGACTTTCCCTTTAAAGAGAGCCCAAGGTCAGATTTCCCACACAAGGCTCCACAGCTCACCTGACACTACTTCGAACAGGAAACTGTGCAAAAGTTGAATTTCCTTTTGCCAAACTTCTTGCTCAGCTAACTTGCTATTGCATTGTATGTCCCAAATTCATGGCCCTTGAGTTTTTCAAGAGTCTGTCCATGCATATACAAAAAACCTCTGGTTAAATGAAACCTGCTGGGACCCAAGATGGAGTCTCATGTCATGCAGGCCTCACCTCTATTCAGCAGCTTCACAGGGGATGAAGAGCCGCCCCTCTTGTCACAGTGTCTGGAACATACCCACTCCACCCACCCACATGCAGGGAGCATATGCTCCCTTATGGTGCAGGTTATAGATTACCCTAGACTGGGATCTGTGGGGTGGGGTAATCTACAGAAATTACTTCTAACTAGGGAAGCTATGAGGATTTTAAAACTAGACACAAGAGTACCACCTGACCTGAATTCGTGATGGGTTTCGTCCATGTGCACAGGGGAATAATTTACAGAGGGATGCCCCTCTTCTTTTCTTTTTTCTATTGATTGATATTATGAATGTGCTATACATATTAGGAGTGGTGGTAAAATACTCAGGGTAACCCTGTAAATAAGAAATATAAATGTACATTTTCTGGTGGAATTTTACAGGGTTTTCCTTCTGTTCCCATGTTCTTCCTAAGAGTATGGCCCAAATTATGCAAATAATGCAGATATATAAATAATATGTATATTATGCCACTGCCCTTGAACTACAATATGCTAACTTGTTTTACTATAACCAATTCCTTTCCCCCACTTTACGTGGTGTCTGTAAAGGCTGCTTGGGCAGATGACCTTGTGCAATAAGATCTTTTTTCCATTCCCACCCATTAAATTTAAGATTAGTCTGATTGATTTTTTTATTTTGCTTCTTACCCCCCCCCCCCATCATATATTTGTGCTGTGATACCTTTACGTTCTATTACCATATCCAATATTTGTTGTCACATGTAATGCCTTGTATGTATTTATGCAGATAATAAAGTAATTTTAATTCTGAGGGCAGAGAGTACTGGTAAGCAATATGCTTTGCACAACAACTACAAACAGAAACAAAATCGACTGCATCGCCAAACTATTTTAAGGTGTGCTGGCATGGGATAAATTAGTTCAATAAATTATTAGTGCAAAAACTCGGGTCACATTTCTCCTAATTATTGTGTGTCAAGGCTCTCTCTCTCATATATATATATATATATATATATATATATATATATATATATATATATATAAACCATTTTAAATTAAGATTTTGGATTATCAAATAAAAGCAATTCCAACCTGCTGTGTGAGAGGTTTAATTTTCAAAGAGTTCAAGAAGAGTTGGAGGTCAATGTATTCTGTGTCTTGTGATAACATAATTTCAAATAGTAATATTTTTTCTAATTTTCTCCTTGAAGTTTCTGTTCTCAGTGTAAAGCTACTGTATGTATGCTAATAATACCTTCCATAATGACATTCTTCTTTTTGTCTCACTTTTGAATAAAATAATAGTTGGTGATCAGTAAAATTAACCAAGCTATATTATTAGTGCATATGGTTGTTTTGAAGGTCATTTCTATTAATGAATGACATTAACACTAGAATGACTTACTTTGATAAAATAGTTTTATATAACAAATAGCAACATGCTTTTGCCTTCCATATAATATGCTAACTTTAATTTATTTCCTTTATGATATATCTGTATAGTATTTTGCCATGTATTATTTCGATAATTGCACGATACCTAAGGACAATGTAGAGAGCCATAAAACCTTTCTGTAAATCTTATTTCCACGGGTATGGTATCATAATCCACTAATTATTTTCAGGTGTAGTAAAAAGCAGGTCATACAGTCTTGTGGGAGGCCCACTCGGCACTGGGCGCCATCAGGCCCACCACCTGGCATTCATACACTAATAAAATGTTTTTTTCAGACACCTTAAGGGTCATGCTAATTATTTAGTGAAGCCAGTGTGATTCTGGTGTGCATTGTGGTGTGGATTGCAACAGGTGAACTTTTTAGTGTTAACAAAAAAAAAATATCCTACTCTTGTTAAGTTTGGAAATAACTAGGGTTAAATAGACCCGACTCACAATGTTTAGGTCCATGCCGAACTTTGCGAGTTTGGGTCCCCGAAGCCAGATATTTCAAAATGAAATCCATGCACAGGTTCCGTGTTTGGCCTGATTGGCCGGACAGCAGCCAATTAACTTTCTTCCTGCCCTAGCAACCACAGCCATGCCCATCCTAGACATGGCTGTGATTGGCCAGTTGGGACACGTGACCCAACCCTATAAAAGGTGGGGGTCCTTCTCCTGGTGCTCTCAGAGCACTCTGCAGTAGATAGGGACAGGTTTCTGGCTGCTGCTGGGGGACAGATAGGGCTTTGCTGCAAAAATCTGTCCTTGTCAGGACATGTATTTATAGACAGTGGCTCGAGTGAGGGATGGATAGGTTGTTAAACATGTCATTGTCTTTGTCATGGCATTTATTTAGGGCCAGTGGTTCAAGTGAGGGATATATAGGTTGTTTTTAGAGCATGCTATTTTCCTTGACTGGATATTTATTCTGTGACTAGAGTGGCTAGAGTGAGGGTCAATTTAGGTGATCAGGCCCCTTTTTTCTTTATTAGTAACAAATAGTAATTCAGTGTTTACTGGGAGGCTGATTCATCATTAGCGGCAGGTAGCGACAGATGAGCGTCTGTAGCAGGCATTTTCAGAGCGCCCGCTAGTAGTCGCAGTGCTCAGTCGCTGTTCAGTAATGTTGAATACATTGTGAGGAGTCGCTATTTGACCAGTACAGCGCTGTATGGGAGCGCATGTTAGCGACTGCTCATAGCGACCGACTCACACCATATTCAGGAAAAAAACAGCTTCACAAATCTCTGGCGCTGAAAAATAGTTGTTTGAAGTCCAGAGCGCAGGAGGCGGTGTGTTTAAAGTCTGTTTTCAAGCATCTATCAACTAGTAACAAAAACATATGGAATTACATTGTAACAACATTGTAACATGAACACTTTAATGCCAGACCTGTAATGTCATTTTTGAGGAAATATTTTAAAAATGAAAAAACTGCTTTTTCAATGCCAGAAGAGGTCAAAGAATTATTTGTGATTTGTTTGAAAAAAAAAAAAAACAGTTTTAAAGAGAAGAAAAGGATCGTCCATTGAAATGTATGGGAGAGCGTCAGGTAGCGAGAGGTCATACCTGGCGCTGTGCAAGGCTGAACGCTGGCGCTGTTCGCTGAGGCTGTGAAAATGATGAATCAGACGCTACATGGCGCTATTCCAGTTGCTAAACAGATTCTGCTTGATAAATGTGTAATTGCGTGCCGTGTCCGGCGTTGACTAGTCGCTATCTGTCGCTATCCCTTCTTAAATAAGGGCCTAATTCAGGCCACTTGGCTGCCACTGCAGTTTAATATCAAGTAATAGTGGGGTATACCCTTGCTCAGATCACTTTGCTGTCATTAAAGTATAATGTCAAGTAATAGTGAGATATACTCTTGCTCAGACCACTTGGATGTTATTGCAGTTTAAAATCCAGTAATAGTAGAGTATACCCTTGTCCAAATCACTATTACTGTCAATACTGTTAAATAACAATTGTTAGTGAAGTACACACTTACACTGACCACTTGGCAGTCAATATTGTTTAATAACAATTATTAGTGGAGCACACATTTGCTCAGAACACTTGGCTGGCACAAATGTTTAATAGCAATTGTTAGTGGAGTACACAATTGCACAGACTACTTTGCTGTGTGCAAATGTGTACTCCACTAACAACTCTTATTAAACAGTAGTGACAGCCAAGTGGTTTGAGCAAATGTGTTCTCCACTAACAATTGTTAGTGACAGCCAAGTGGTCTGAGAAAGTGCGTACTAAACTAACAATTGGTTTAAAACAATAGTGATGGCAAACTGCGCTGTGCAAGTGTGTACTCCACTAACAATTGGTATTAAACAGTAGTGAGAGCCAAGTGGTCTGTGCAAATGTGTACTCCACTAACAATTGGTATTAAACAGTAGTGACAGCCAAGTGATCTGTGTAAGTGTGTACTCCACTAACAATTGGTTTTAAACAGTAGTGAAAGCTAAGTGGTCTGAGCAATTGTGTACTCCAGTAACAATTTGTATTAAGCAACAATTGGTAGTGGAGTATCTGGGTATTCGCTTGGCAAATGAAGTTTGGTGGGGTCTAATAACCTGAAGGCCACAAATATCCTCAGGGGAGTAAAACTGGGAGAATCACTTGTTGAGAAGGATCTAGGGGTACTGGTAGATCACAGGCTAAAGGCCAAGGCCAAGGTCAGGGATGGCACAGCAAGAGGGAATCTCAAGGAACCTTCTGGCACTGAATGGCTGCCAGATACTCAAATAAATAGTGCCTGAGGTCTGCCGATTGGAACCCTGGGGTCAGCTGACCTGAGTCAGATGAACCAAACAACCCTATCATGAAAGAGAGGAGGATTGGCTGGGACCTAATGTCCCCAGGATGCAAAGCAGGTGCACCCGGCAGGTGTGCAGGCACTTGAGTTGGGAGGCACACTCGACCCTCAGATGAACCAAACAAACCTATCATGGGAGCGAGGAAGATTGTGAGGGACCTAACGTCCTAAGGATGCAAAGCAGATGCGCCCGGCAGGTGTGCAGGCACTTGAGTTGGGAGGCACACTCGACCCTCTGCTGGGTGCGTGTGCAGTGTATACAGGCTCATATAGGATTTTCTGGCCTGTGGTGGCACCTGACACCAATTGCTGCAGTGCTCGGGGAGCCAGCGGGGGCAATGGCCAGCTGAGCATCAGGACCAGGTTGGAGGCACCCACACCCACGGGTGCTGGACAGGTGGGTGACATAGTTGTTAATGGAGTACACATTTGCTCAGACCACTTGGCTGTCAATACTGTTTTATAACAATTGTTAGTGGAGTGCACACTTGCACTGGCCACTGTGCTGTCACTACTGTTTAATACCAATTGTTAGTGGAGTACACACTTGCACAGATCACTTGGCCGTCAATACTGTTTTATAACAATTGTTAGTGGAGTGCACACTTGCACTGACCACTGTGCTGTCACTACTGTTTAATAACAATTGTTAACGGAGTACACACTTGCACAGATAACTTGGTTGTCATTGCTTTTTAATAACAAGTGTTAGTTTAGTGTCCACTTGTTTAGGCAACTTAACCTGGACCTTCAGTCAGAAATAGAAAGTTTAGTCATTTTCTTCCCCTTTTATTATCAGTGGCATAAGCGGTTTGAGAGGGCATAATGATTATTCACTCTTGAATTACATGGGGGTGGCCAACTTGCCCCACACCTGATAGTCCTGCTTACACATGAGAATTAGGTGGTGCTATGCCAGCAGCAATTCCAACCAAATTGAAGGAGATATATGCCTCTGAAACAGGGAGAAGCTTTGCCTGTCATTTTTCACACATGCAAACACTGAATAAACAGCTAATGCAGCAAAAGAAATCAGTGTGAGGGGAGCTGTTATATGTCTATGGCGGCAGCCGTAAAATCACTCATTCAGGGAATAAAATGTATACAATGGATTTTAGTCCACAGTAAGAGGATACTAGAGGGGGTGGACAGTTATTTAAACTAGAGATGAGGGGGGAGGGCAAGAGTGAAAACAAAAGTGAAGACGAGTTACTTAGGGGACAGGGGACAGGTGGATGGAGAATTAGAAGGGGGAGGACTGCTATGATGGATAAGGACATCCATGTGTTGCAAACCAGCAGTGAAAAATTAGGCAGCAGAAGCTAAAACTATAGCTCAATGTGTCAAACTAGATAGGAACGTAAAGTGTATGTTCACAAATGCCAGAAGTCTGGCAAGTAAAGTGAGCTTGAGGCTCTGGTGCTGGAAGAGAATATTGATGTTGTTGGCGTGGCTGAGACATGGCTGGATTCCACACATGAATGGACTGTCAATCATCAAGGTTTTGTTCTTTTTCAAAGACAGAGCAAAAAGGAAAGGGGGTGGAGTGTGTCTCTATGTAAAGCAAGAATTCAAAGCATATATTAATAAGGGGATACTAGCAGAAGATTGTGAGGATGTAGAAACCTTGTGGGTAGAAGTGGGGGCGATGTGAAAATGTCACTTCAAAGGGCGCATTATTAAAGGCGAATTCCGCAAACTTGATAAAACTGGACCATTGATCCTGGCAATCTGACACAAAGCAGCACAAATATTGCTCCAGAGACTGGTAGGGCGACGATAGAGACACTTTAATACTCAATCGCACACAGAACTCCCATCAGAAATGAAAAAACAAAATGAATCCCCTAATTTGAGACTATATCTTGAGGTATACCGCGAAGATGAAAGACGTGTTTTATGAACAGTTGGGCCAGTTCAGGAGCCGATAGGAGTTTTTTCAGGGGAACAAAATGCACCATTTTACTGAATCGTCGATCATCACCCAAATTACAGTATTACCTTGAGACCATGGCAGATCAACAATAAAATCCATAGATGTGGGGGTCCATGGTTCCCCAAGAACCTCCAAAGGTACCAGTAATCCTGCTGGAGGTCTATGGGTCCCCTTGCTAGGAGCATACACATAAAAGGCTTCCACAAAGGCAGTAACATCGCTCCTGATAGTAGATTGAGGGGTTTGTGGTCAGGGACCAGACAGGTGTCGGTCCAGGCAGTAGTCATGGAGTGATCAGTCAAAACAAGGTTGGTAATGGAAACAATCAGAAAATCACAGGAACTATAACACCCAGCAGCACGTTATCAGCAGCAGCAGCGAGACAGTGAGCTGGGAAAATCTATAAAGGAGGGAAGTGGTACAGGATTGGCCCGTGAAACGCTTGGGCTCATTGGGCCAGCTACAAACTATGGGCTGATTGCCCAGTTCATAATTAGGGCGTTTCACCCACCAGTACAATCAGGGCTCATTGGCCCTTTAAACTATCTTCACTGTCTGCAGTGATGCCAGAAGGCATAAGAAAATCGTGCCCGCGTGTGGCCAGTTGCTATGTGACAGGGACCCAGGCGCATCGCCTGAGCAGCCGACCAAGGATGTATTGTGACACCCCAATATCTTGGCTATTTCTGCTTCAATTTAAAAAAAGAAAACAGTTTATGACAGTGCCAAATGTAACCTGAAGCAATGGTGTAACATTTACCTTTGCCTGCATTATCACTTTATGGGTCACTGCTGTTTAATAACAAGCATTAGTGGAGTATCCATTTGTTCAGGCCTCCTAGGGTCACTAATGTTTAATAACAAGTGTTAGTGGAGTAACCACTTGCTCAGGCCACTTTAGGGTTCATGCTGTTTAATAACAAGCTTATTGGAGCACTTGTTCAGTCCATGTCAAGCTCTTTTGACAAAAAACATTTGTGTACTGTCCACTTGTTAAGGTCTTGTGAGTCTCTTTTTTGTTTAATAACAAATAGTAATTGAGTGTCCACTAGTTCAGGCCACTTGGGTGTCACTGCTGTTAATTAACAAGTGTTAATGGAGTATCCACTTGTTCAGGGCACTTAAGGGCACTCCCAGGGAAGCATTCAGCTATCTCGCAAACTTGGGAGCATTTCCAAATTGCTGGCCTTTGAAATGCTCCCATTTTGCCTGGTGTAGACAGACAGTTTTAATGATCTGATGCTGGCGGCTGTTCTACTATACGCTTTTCCCAGTTGCCACTACTTTTCCCGCCAGGCCATCCCTGCCCTGAACCAACAGGTTGTGGAAAAATTAAGATGTGCACTGGGCAATGGCATTAGTTCCAGGGTTAACATCACCACTGACATGCGGGCATGTAAGCATTGGCAGGGATGTTACTTCTCTCTAACTGTCCACTGGGTCAATCTAGTGGCTGCCTGGAATGGAGGCAGAAAACACTGTGGTGCATATCATTCTACCATCCTGGATTGCTGGAAATCTGCTGCTAAAACTCATCTGCCTGGGTGAAAGTTGCCACACTGCTCAGGAGCTGTTGACTGGTGTCCAGGGGTAGACAGATGACTGGCTGCTGCCATTGCATCTGATACCTGGTAAGGTTGCGTGTGACAATGGGCGTAACCTTGTAGCAGCCTTGAGCCAAGCCAGGTTGACGCACATCCCTTGCCTGGCACATATGCTCAACTCAAGAGATTCATGGCCCATTATCCAGAGATGCCGGGGCTGCCGCATAAAGTGCTTAGCATGTGCACACACCTTCGGTGCCCCCCCGATGCCGCTCGCCTGACTGCACTGCAGAGAAATTCGGACTTCCCACCCACTGCCTCATATTTAACTTGCCCACAAGGTGGAATTCCAATTTGTATATGATGGAAAGGGTGTGTGATTAGCAGCAGGCAATAGTGGAGTTTCAGCTCCAAAATGCCCGGGTGAGTCGAAGTGCAGACCAACATAACTTCACCATCAATGAGTGGGCCTCCATGAGGTAAATTTGTGCCATGCTGCAGTGCTTCCAGTGTGCCACCAATATGGTGAGTGCTGATGGCTTCAGTGCTACCATCCTCTTCCATGACAGAGGGTTTGATTGTGGCACATGAGAAAGCAGAGGTGGAGGAGGAAGGCCCAGGTGTCAGGGCAGTGCACACGTGGCTCTTGGGGTGGGTTGCTGCGCCAGGTATTCCACTGTTCTGCCAGCGCATAGTTTGGAGTCAGATGTTTCAGAGGGGGTGGAGGAGGACTTTCTCTAAAAGCAGAATGGCACCCAGCGCAGCTCAGGGGTATCACTGGGACATCGCTGGAGGAAGGAGGAGGCACCTGATACTGAGGACAGCTTTTCCTTCCCTGGTGCACATGAGCCACTACATGCTCCAGTACCTACAAAATGACTGCAGAGTTGCCCGCATAGTCATCAGTGCCAATTACTGGGTGGCCTTGCTGGATCCCCACTATAAGGATAACATAACACTTCCTTGATTCCGGCACTTACGCGGGATCGAAAATTAGAGAGTAAAAACGCAAGCTGGTTCCCAGCTGACATTGAGGGCTCAGTGGTGGCACAAGGCCGAGGAGGAGGAGGAGAAAGTCACCAATACAGGAGGGGCAGTGGCAACACCTCAGGGGAGGGTGAGCATGGCCACAATGTGGGACACCTTATTTAATTTTCCACCACATTCACCAGCATCAAATACGGCCCAGAGTACTAAAAGGCAGACTTTGACATGCATGGTGGATGACTGATGATCTGTCAACGCCGCTCCTGGTACTGAGCGATAGGAGCACCTCATTCAATTTCTGGGTCCCTAAATTGGACATGTGGCCAGAGTTTGCCCTCTATGCTTTGGAGGTGCTGGGCTGCCCTGCAAGTGTCCTATTAGAACATGGGTCCAGCACTGCAGGGGATGTCATCACCGACAGGAGGATCCGCCTATCCACAGATAACGTGAACATGCTTACGTTCCTTAAGATGAACCAGGCATGGATCATGGGACTTGGCTGTGCCAGCACCTAAGTAGGTGGTTAAAGTTTTTTCTACCTCCTCCACCTCTTCCACCTACAGCTCCTCTGTCGCTTCTGCTCACACTGCCACATCCACCTCCAACCCCCCCCCCCTCGGATCTTTGACACCTGTAAAGAATGTAATATCTTAATTAATTTATTTGCATATTTATTTATGTATATATTTATTTATTTATTTTAATATTTATTTATGTATATATTCATATATATTGTATATATTTATTTAAATATTGATGTATTTATTTGTTTATTTATTTAATTTTTTTAGTTTTCTGTGTGAGTACTTTCCCTACCCCATTTTGTGCAGAGCAATCTCCCTGGTGTTACCCCCTAATTTTACCTCTGACACCTGATTTGCAGCCCTGTAGCCCTTGCTAGCCCCATTTTACAGCCATTGCTTGAGCCTCCAAGTTCAGGCCCCCTTTTACTTCAGTGGGTCCAGGTTCGGGTTTAGGTTGAGTATGGCGAACCTGAACTTCAATGGGTCTGCCAATCCCTTGGAATAACAGCAGCCTATGGGTTACGCTAAATATTTTGCTAAATTTTCCTGCATAGCTCATAGGGTGCTATTATTTCCAAAAGTAAAAGAAAAAAATCCTTACATCTTAGACAAAATGATGTACCTAACCTGTAAAAATGTCCCATTACAGATACAGGTCATTTTTGGGGAAAAAAGTTAGAACAAACTTTGCACTCTAAACCCTGAAAAGCTCACCAGGGTGCAAGTCCACACCACATGTACAACGGAAGTCACATTAGCTTAACCAAATAATTAGCATGATCCCCCTTATTTGTACACTATGACTTATCCACTGCCCACACTCTAATACAGTCAGTTAGAATTACACTTAGACTACATAAATATTTATTTAATTAAATAATGTAGGGACCAATGAGGATCATGGCTTCCAATGTATTGAATGTGAAATGTACACAATGTAAGTAAGCCTCTTAACTTGACCTTTATCAACTCCCAATACTTTGATATAAAATTCAGAACCCTCCTTGTTTGGCAGGCTGTCTGCACTTCTGTTTCAAGTACACAGGCAAACTTCAGATCTCAGCTAATCATGACTTGCGTATTCCTATTAAGGTTTCATCATACTGGTAATCCATCATAAGTCACCATTTACCAACATCATTGTCAACTAATGCCCTAATAACCAAGCAATCTCTCAACTTCTTGTTATCCACTAAAATAGTTTGCGATCATCATCCATTATCATGCTTCATTATATAAGCTCAATTTCAAATAAGTTCAGATGCTGTGCAAAATGTGAAGTAAACAAGAATGCAATAATTTGGAAATCTAAGAAAGCCACATGTATTTTACAATAGAACATAGAACACACACTGGAAGTTGAAAGTTAAGACATTTTTCAACTTCTATAAAAAAATAACCCATGTAGAAATTGATGGCAGCAACACATCTTCAAAAACTTAGGACAGGTTGGCGTGCGTGGCGGGACCACTGCCAGACAGGAAGTAATGTAGAGTGATGTGGCCAGCCAGAGCCTTGAGGAAGAATGCCCCATGTTTTAAAAGGGCAAGATGAAGCCCCATTAGATACAGCAATACACTCAATCTCTCAATTTCTTGTTATCCACTATAATAGTTTGCGGTCATCATCCATTATCATGCTTCATTATACAAGCTCAATTTCAAATACGTTCAGATGCTGTGCAAAATGTAAAGTAAACAAGAATGCAATGATTTGGATATCTAAGAAACCCACATTTATTTTTACAATAGAACGAAAAATACAGATTGGAAGTTGAAAGTTAAGACATTTTTTCACTTTATAAAAAATAACCCATATAGAAATTGATGGCAGCAACACATCTTCAAAAGGGTGGGACAGGGTTATGTCCACCAATGTGTACATCTCCTTTTCAGTCTGTAACTGTCTGGAGAGTGAAGAAACCAATTGCTAGAGTTTTGAAAGTGGAATGTTACACCATTCATGTCCAGTGTATGGTTCTCGCTACTCAACTGTCCTGGGTTCCTATTTCATATAAGTTCAGATGCTGTGCAAAATGTAAAGTAAACAAGAATGCAATGATTTGGAAATCTAAGAAACCCTCATTTATTTTTACAATACAAGAAGAATACATATTAGAAGTTGAAAGGTAAGACATTTTTTCACTATAAAAAATAACCTATATAGAAATTGATGGCAGAAACACATCTTCAAAAATGTGTCCACCATTGTGTAAATGTCTTGACAGTGAAGAAACCAATTGCTAGAGTTTTGGAAGTGGAATGTTACACCATTCATGTCCAATGTCCAATGTAGGGTTCTCGCTACTCAACTGTCCTGGGTTCTTTTTGCTGGATTTTTCATCTCATAAATACAGCATTTTCAGTTGGTGAAAGGTCTGGACTACAGGCATGGAAGTTTAGCACCCATTCTGTGTTGGAGTCTAGCAGCATCTTTCTGAAAAATCCAATGAAGATTGCAGCGTGCATTTGCATGACATGTCCTTAATTATTTTTGTTAATTATATTTATGTTCTGTAGATGGTTGGAAGTGTTTCACAAATTTTAGTTTTTCACTGATTTCACCTCTGACCATCTTTGCTTCTGACAGACTATGCCTCCTGCTATTTTTTACACAGCCTTTTGAAAATACACCCTTCAGCAGTTTTTTATTAGTACCACTTACTCTTTAAGCCTTTTGTTTACCCTGCCTCAACTTTTTTGAATGTGTTGCTGCCATCAATTTAAATGAATTAAGTTTTTAAATACAATAGAAAGAAGGTCACAATTTAACTTCTGATATGTGTTATATGTTCTACTGTGAATAAAATATGATTATATGAGATTTCTAAATCATTGCAATCTTGTTTCTTTACATTTTACAGTGCGAGCTATTTTGGAATTGGGACTGTATCACATTTAGGTATAACCCCCATCCTTCATTATCATTGTCTACAAACGATTAATATTTGCAACTAGGGATGAGCGAATCGATCCGGACGAACCCGGATTCGATCCGAATTTCATGAAAAATTCGATTCGGATCGAATCCGAATTTCCCCGTGCTTCGATCGCTCGAAGTTTTCCTTTAACATCCATTCATTTACATTACAGGCATTCTAAGATGGCGGACGGGACATGTCCAGACATCTACCCCGCTCCAGTGCATGCTGGGGCAGTGACATGCAGCCTATCAGCAGCCAGCAAGCCCGGTGACGTCACAGCGCTATTTAAGGCGGCAGACATCTTGCTTTTCCTCATTTCTCTATTGCATTCATGAGAGACAGGACACTGCTGTAGTCAGGGAGAGACAGAGAGACAGGGACAGACAGGGACAGGCAGGAGACAGGCAGGAGACAGGCAGGAAGTCAGCGAGAAGCAGGGAAAGTTAGAAAAAATCGGAGGCAGTCACAGGGAGATTTTTTTTTTTTCATCCAGCCTGAGTGTTACTGGCTGGCTGACTGGCTTTGTTAGCGTTTTCAGGCTGCTTATACACTTACTGTGCATATATACGGAACTGATCTCAAGTCTGCTGTGGGAACATTACCATTTTGTAAAATCTCATTAGCCTCTGTATTTACTGTAAGCTGCACAGTTATTTAAAGTAATTTGGCCTGTATGAGCCTGCTTACACACTGTTGCTGTGTGCATATATACTGATCTCAAGTCTGCTTGGGTCATCCCATTCTGTAACATACCATTAGCCTCTGTATTTACTGTAAGCTGCACAGTTATTTAAAGTAATTTGGCCTGTATGAGCCTGCTTACACACTGTTGCTGTGTGCATATATACTGTTATAAAGCCTGCTTGGGGGCATCCCCTTTCTGTAACATCACATTAGCCTCTGTATTTACTGTAAGCTGCACAGTTATTTAAAGTAATTTGGCCTGTTTGAGCCTGCTTAGACACTGTTGCTGTGCATATATACTGATCTCAGGTCTGCTGTGGGGGCATCCCATTTGTTTTTGACTGCTTTTAATAAACCAGGCCGCAGGGCACCGCAAAACTGCACATTGAACCCTATCTGTTTATACCAAATAAGGAAATACATAAAAATGTCAGGCAGACAAGTGCCAGGATGTTCAAAGAGGAGTGGCAGAGGCCAAGATTCAGCAGGCAGAGGTCGCAGCAGACTAGGGGCGAGTGGCAGCAGGAGTCACGGTGAGAGACCTGGTCTGCCAGTATCTGCTAGCGGTCGTGTCTCCACCAGTAACGCATCTGCCGTGGTAGATTGGTTAACGCGCTCATCAACAACATCATCACAACTTACGTCTGAGACCCCCAGTCTACGGTCGGTAGGTTCCTCTTACACAACCCTGAGTTGGCATGCCCCGAGAGCAGTCCCTGTCCTCCCATTGCCTCTGTCCTACGCCGTTCCCTCCCCCAGCGACGTATCCTATGCTTTGGGTTCAGCTCCACTCTTTAGTGAGGAGGACGATCAGATAGAGGACAGTCAGCAGCTACTGCCCAGCCAAGAAATGGAGGTGGCTTCTTTAGCTAGGCAGACAAATAGTGATGTGGACAGTGTCGTGGGTGCTGCGAGCGTTCCAGCTCCTGTGCCAGACACTGTTGACGAATCCACGAACATCAGTGACGTACAGCCACAACTCGGTGATAATGATGATGACGATGAAGCCGATCGCACTTGGGAGCCGGGTGATGAAGGGGCTTCATCGTCATCATCAGGAGAAGAGGGGCGCAGGTTGCCCCGGAGTCAGCAGCTCAGGCAGCAAGGTGTTAGCAGCATGGCTGGCAGGCAGCATATGGGCACAATTGTAAAGCCTGGAGCCAAACGGGACCGGGGAAGAGCACCTGCTGCGCGGCAGGCTACCTTATCGGGAGGTAGTGGGGCAGGGGTTCCTGGAGTTGGCGACAATAGCAGCGAATCAGTGAGGCCTGTTGGTGGGAAAAGTAGCTACTCGGCAGTGTGGCAGTTTTTCCTGAAGCATCCGCAGGAGGGTAACATGGACACATGCAAGATATGTAGGCAGAAGGTGAAGCGTGGCCAGGGCCCAAATGTTGGCACCACGGCCCTGCGTCAACATATGATGCGTCACCATAAAGCGACCTGGGAGAACCGAGGCTCCCAAGGGGTGGTCCAGTCTGCTTCCTCACCAAGTGGCACGCCGCTCCCAATTTCTGCCAGTCAAGGCTCCAGCACCTCAGCCGAAGGCAGCTGTGCGTCATACCCATCCTCTGTCGCTCCTGCTCCTCCTCCTCCTCCTCCAAGTCATGCATCCTGCCAACAATCCATCAGCGAAGCCATGTGCAAGAGACAGCAGAATGCACCCACTCATCCTACGGCGCAGAAGCTGAATGTGCTCCTGTCCAAGTTGCTGGTGCTGCAGTCGCTCCCTTTTCAGGTGGTGGACTCTGCACCTTTCAGAGAACTGATGGCTTGTGCCGAGCCGAGGTGGAGAGTCCCAAGCCGTCATTTCTTTGCCAAGAAGGCAGTACCAGCGCTCACACTTGTTGAACAGAAGGTGGGCCATTCCTTGAGCCTGTCGGTGTGTAGCAAAGTGCATGGCAGCGCCGACGTCTGGAGCTGTAACTACGGTCAGGAACAGTACATGTCATTTACGACCCACTGGGTGAATGTGGTCCCTTTGCAGCAGCAGCAGCAGCAACTTGGACAGGTCACGCCGCTTCGGCCTCCGCGCTCCCTGCCCGTTGGGCCTGTGATACTGTGCGACTCGGCCTCCTCATCCTCCGCCATCTCCTCACCCTCCACTGTAGGCTCAAGTCTCAGTGCCCCTCCAGTCTACCATGTGTGCAGGGCACGGAGGTGTCACGCAGTGCCTCACATGGTTTGTCTTGGCGAAAGAAGTCACACAGGGGAGGAACTGCTTAAATTTATTCATCAGGAAATCCAAACATGGCTTACTCCAAGAAAACTTAAAATGGGAATCATGGTTACCGACAATGGGAAGAACATTTTGTCTGTGCTGCGCCAAGGAAGCCTGACCCATGCCCCCTGCATGGCTCACGTCTTCAATCTGGTTGTCAAGCGGTTTCTGAAGTGTTCCCCCCATATGCAAGACATCCTAACAACTTCAAGGAATCTTTGCATGCACTTCAGCCACTCATACACCGCCAAACACACCCTTCTTGAGCTACAGCGTCAGAACGGTATCCCCCAACATAGTCTGATTTGCGATGTTTCCACCCGTTGGAATTCCACCCTTCACATGTTGGACCGATTATATGAACAGAGAAAAGCCATCACGGATTTCCTGATGATCCAAGCGGATAGGGGGACTCCCCTGTGTAACTTCAATGTCAACCAGTGGCAGCTCATACGTGACACCTGTCGTTTGCTCAGGCCCTTTGAGGAAGCCACTTTATTTGTCAGTCGGCAGGATTACGGGATGAACGACGTGATTCCACTGCTTCATGTACTACAGCACATGTTGGAAACCATGGCTGGTCAGGGCACTGGAGACATGGCGTCTACATCTTACGGCCACATGAACCCCGTTGGAGCTGAACTGGAGGAGGAAGAGGAGGAGGAGGGGCACAGTGAAGCACAGTTTAGGCTTGGCGAAATGGCTGTTTTATCTAGTCAGCGGACAGGAGAGGAGGAGCAGGAGCAGCCAGAGGAGCTAGAGGGTTTTGAGGAAGGCGAGACAGAGGACCCGGACACACCGTGTCAGTATGCAGTGGAGATGGAGACAGGTAGTCCCTCCGAGTCACTTGCGCAAATGGCAGGAAGCATGCTCACGTGCTTGCGTAGTGACCCCAGAATTGTTTCCATTTGTCGGCGGGATGACTTCTGGCTGTCCACCTTATTGGACCCTCGCTTCCGGCACAAAATGGGGGCATTTTTTAAACCCGCCGAGAGGGAGGACAAACTGAACTACTACAAAGACATTCTACGTAGGCAGTTGGCCGATGCCTATCTGCGCCATGGTCCATACTCTCGCAGGTCTGACTCGAGGGGACCTCTGCGCTCACCTTCCACTGCCATGGCTGCCGGGGGGGTTGGCAGGAGCAGCAGCAGCAGCTCCATCAGCAGCAGCCTCAGTCTTCAGTCGCTAATGAGTAGCTTTCTACACCCGCATAGTGAGGCTACTCATGAGCAGCAGGAAGACCTGGAGCAGGACCTCAACCAGCAGGTCATGTCATACCTTGACATGACCATGCCAACACACCTTGAGAATCCGCTGGACTTCTGGGCAGCCAAACTTGATTTGTGGCCGCAACTAGCAGAGTTTGCCCTGGAAAAACTGTCCTGCCCGGCAAGTAGCGTGCCATCTGAGTGGGTGTTTAGTGCGGCGGGGACCATAGTTACGGCGAGGAGAACTCGTCTGTCAACTAAAAATGTGGAGAGACTCACCTTTGTCAAAATGAATCAGGGATGGATCAGCCAGGATTTCCACCCACCAATGCCTGATGCATGCGACTAGATTCAGCATGGTGCCACGTTTTACACTTTCCAAATGGTGCAAAACATATTTATGTCTTTAGGCCAATTTTTGGGCTCCTGCTGATGCCAACTTCAGGGTGTGCCTTCCAACCAATTTTTGGCCTCCTGCTGATGCCAACTTCAGGGTGTGCCTTTCAGCCAATTTTTGGCCTGCTGCTGCTGCTGCTTGCAACTCCAGGGTGTGATTCATCCAATTTTTGGGCTCCTGAAGCCAACCCCAGTGTCTCTTTAAAGTAATGTTTGGGCTGCTGCTGCTGCTGCTGCCAACTCCAGGGTGTGATTCATCCAATTTTTGGGCTCCTGCTGCCAACTCCAGTGTCTCTTTAAAGTAATGTTTGGGCTCCTGCTGCTGCTGCTGCCAACTCCAGGGTGTGATTCATCCAATTTTTGGGCTCCTGCTGCCAACTCCAGTGTCTCTTTAAAGTAAAGTTTGGGCTCCTGCTGCTGCCAACTCCAGGGTGTGATTCATCCAATTATTGGGCTCCTGCTGCCAACTCCAGTGTCTCCTTAAAGTTATGTTTGGGCTCCTGCTGCTGCCAACTCCAGGGTGTGATTCATCCAATTTTTGGGTTCCTGAAGCCAACCCCAGTGTCTCTTTAAAGTAATGTGTGGGCTCCTGCTGCTGCTGCTGCCAACTCCAGGGTGTGATTCATCCAACTTTTGGGCTCCTGACGCCAACCCCAGTGTCTCTTTAAAGTAATGTTTGGGCTCCTGCTGCTGCTGCCAACTCCAGGCTGTGATTCATCCAATTTTTGGGCTCCTGCTGCCAACTCCAGTGTCTCTTTAAAGTTATGTTTGGGCTCCTGCTGCTGCTGCTGCCAACTCCAGGGTGTGATTCATCCAATTTTTGGGCTCCTGAAGCCAACCCCAGTGTCTCTTTAAAGTAATGTTTGGGCTGCTGCTGCTGCTGCCAACTCCAGGGTGTGATTCATCCAATTTTTGGGCTCCTGCTGCCAACCCCAGTGTCTCTTTAAAGTAATGTTTGGGCTCCTGCTGCTGCTGCTGCCAACGCCAGGGTGTGATTCATCCAATTTTTGGGCTCCAGCAGCCAACTGCAGTGTCTCTTTCAAGCTATGTTTGGTCTCCTGCAGCTGCTGCTGCTTGCAACTCCAGGGTGTGATTCATCCAATTTTTGGGCTCCTGAAGCCAACCCCAGTGTCTCTTTAAAGTAATGTTTGGGCTCCTGCTGCTGCTGCTGCCAACTCCAGGGTGTGATTCATCCAATTTTTGGGCTCCTGCTGCCAACCCCAGTGTCTCTTTAAAGTAATGTTTGGGCTCCTGCTGCTGCTGCTGCCAACTCCAGGGTGTGATTCATCCAATTTTTGGGCTCCTGAAGCCAACCCCAGTGTCTCTTTAAAGTAATGTTTGGGCTGCTGCTGCTGCCAACTCCAGGGTGTGATTCATCCAATTTTTGGGCTCCTGAAGCCAACCCCAGTGTCTCTTTAAAGTAATGTTTGGGCTCCTGCTGCTGCCAACTCCAGGGTGTGATAAATCCAATTTTTGGGCTCCTGCTGCCAACTCCAGTGTCTCTTTAAAGTTATGTTTGGGCTCCTGCTGCTGCTGCTGCCAACTCCAGGGTGTGATTCATCCAATTTTTGGGCTCCTGCTGCCAACTCCAGTGTCTCTTTAAAGTAATGTTTGGGCTCCTACTGCTGCTGCTGCCAACTCCAGGGTGTGATTCATCCAATTTTTGGGCTCCTGCTGCCAACTCCAGTGTCTCCTTAAAGTTATGCTTGGGCTCCTGCTGCTGCTGCTGCCAACTCCAGGGTGTGATTCATCCAATTTTTGGGCTCCTGAAGCCAACCCCAGTGTCTCTTTAAAGTAATGTTTGGGCTCCTGCTGCTGCTGCTGCCAAATCCAGGGTGTGATTCATCCAATTTTTGGGCTCCTGCTGCCAACTCCAGTGTCTCTTTAAAGTAATGTTTGGGCTGCTGCTGCTGCTGCCAACTCCAGGGTGTGATTCATCCAATTTTGGGCTCCTGCTGCCAAATCCAGTGTCTCTTTCAAGCTATGTTTGGGCTCCTGCTGCTGCTGCTTGAAACTCCAGGGTGTGATTCATTCAATTTTTGGGCTCCTGCAGCCAACTCCAGTGTCTCTTACAGCCAATGTTGGGGCTCCTGCTGTTGCTTGCAACTCCAGGGTGTGATTCATCCAATTTTTGGCCTCCTGCAGCCAACTCCAGTGTCTCTTTCAGCCAATGTTTGGGCTCCTGCTGCTGCTTGCAACTCCAGGGTGTGATTCATCCAATTTTTGGGCTCCTGAAGCCAACCCCAGTGTCTCTTTAAAGTAATGTTTGGGCTCCTGCTGCTGCTGCTGCCAAATCCAGGGTGTGATTCATCCAATTTTTGGGCTCCTGCTGCCAACTCCAGTATCTCTTCAAAGTAATGTTTGGGCTGCTGCTGCTGCTGCCAACTCCAGGGTGTGATTCATCCAATTTTGGGCTCCTGCTGCCAAATCCAGTGTCTCTTTCAAGCTATGTTTGGGCTCCTGCTGCTGCTGCTTGAAACTCCAGGGTGTGATTCATTCCATTTTTGGGCTCCTGCAGCCAACTCCAGTGTCTCTTACAGCCAATGTTGGGGCTCCTGCTGCTGCTTGCAACTCCAGGGTGTGATTCATCCAATTTTTGGCCTCCTGCAGCCAACTCCAGTGTCTCTTTCAGCCAATGTTTGGGCTCCTGCTGCTGCTTGCAACTCCAGGGTGTGATTCATCCATTTTTTGGGCTCCTGCTGCTGCCAAATCCAGTGTCTCTTTAAAGCAATGTTTGGGCTCCTGCCCCTCATAGTGATGCCACTTCAACTCTCTGCAATTGTGCCGCTCTGCGATTCTATTAGCGATGCCTCTGATCTGCATGTGATATTTATTTAAAGTATTATTTAACTAACCCAGCACACATCCTATGCGTGTTACAGCAAGGCAGAATGGTTTACAACCCTATTGAGGCTCTAGGAGGCTCAGAAATAGCCGTTTTTAATAGCGATTCATCGCGAATAAATTCGGGTCGAACCGATTTTTGTCGGAAAATTCGGCGAATCAGTCGAATCGAATTTTTCAAAAGTTCGCTCATCTCTATTTACAACCCCTCTCCTTATCATTAACAATTACTATCATCCATTTTTTTACATGCATTTTGATTATCATTTAATGTATCATCCATTATAATTTTGAATAGAATGTTTTTTATCATGTTTATATAATTTCATTTTCATAAATTTTCAAATAAAAAAGATACAAAGCAATTTTTCCTATGACTGTTTTGAATGTTACCTTTTCAAATGTTTCCATCACTTTAGAGCATCCAGGACAATGAAAGCTATTTGTTGGTTTATTGCTTTGGTTTGCTGCACTGTAAACTCGTTGTTTAAACTAATCTGTGCTAGCTGTCTGGCTGTGATACTGTTCCCTAGCTGCAAAGTTTGAACACATGGGAGATGTAAAATGTATAAAGCACTCATTTACTTACCCAGAAGCACATCACAATTCTCCAAAATCCTTTTCAGCTCTGTTTGCCTGTAGACGCCAACATCTTCCATGGTGCTATACAATTATAGTCATTAGAGACAAAGGCTTTGTTCCACTTTAAATATACTAGTTGAGAGGCTTCCAATATGTGGGGCAATAGAAGTTTGTAAAAACAGTATCAGAAACCTGGATATTTTCATATTAACCCATTTAGTGCCAGCCTTTCTAGAAATGTCACCCCCCCCATGTTGCCAAGATATTTTTTAAGCATTTTTGCACTATATATGTTTAACTGTAATTTTTGCAGAAATTTCCTGGGGCGTTGAAATATGTTATATATATTTGGTTGAAATATGTGGAAAAACATCGAATTTTTTTTATTTTTTAAATGTAGCTTTTTGATAGAAAATGAATAAAGGGGGGGGGGGGGTGGGAGCAGCTCAATCACTATTATTTATACAAAATTATTATTATTATTCAGGGCCTGGGAACTAATTTACTGCCCTCTGATCAACATTATATATCAAGCAACAAACATGTCTAGCTGTGTGGAAAGATCTAGAGAAGAGCGAACTTTTGAAAAATTTGATTCGACTGATTTGCCGAATTTTCCGACAAAAATCGGTTCGACCCGAATTTATCTGCGACGAATCGCTATTAAAATCTTAAAAAGCTAAATTAAAAAGCTATTTCTGAGCCTCCTAGAGCCTCAGTAGGGTTGTAAACCATTCTGCCTTGCTGTAACACGCATAGGACGCGTGCTGGGTTACTGAAATAATACTGTAAATAATTATCACATGCAGATCGGAGGCATCGCTAATAGAATCGCAAAGCGGCACAATTGCAGAGAGTTGAGGTGGCATCACTATGAGGGGCCCCTATAGTGCCTGAAAAACCATGGAGCTGGCAGCAGCAGGAGCCCAAAAATTTAATGAATCACACCCTGGAGTTGCAAGCAGCAGCAGCGGGAGGCCAAACATAGCCTTAAAGAGACACTGGATTCGGCTGCAGGAGCCCAAAAATTTGATGAATCACACCCTGGAGTTGCAAGCAGCAGCAGCAGCAGCCCAAACATAGCTTGAAAGGGTTTTGGGTCCAATAGGTCAAAAATTAATGACCTATTGGACCCAAAACAGCACGGCTTTACTGAGGTCATACCAATCTTATTGATTTCTTTGACAATGTCACAAAAGTGTTAAATGAAGGTGGTGCTGTGAATATCGCCTATCTGGATTTTAGCAAAGCCTTTGACAATGTACCAAATAAGGAGCTCATAGATAAGTTATTGAAGGTAGGACTCAATCCCTGGATAGTTCAGTGGATTTCCAGTTGGCTGAGGGATCGGTATCAGAGCGTTGTTGTAAATGGTGTGCAATCTGAACAAAGGCGAGTTACAAGTGGTGTGCCGCAAGGCTCTGTCCTGGGCCCCATTCTTTTTAATATATTTGTAAGTGACATAGGAGAAGGCTTGGTAGGAAAAGTTTGTCTGTTTGCTGATGATACAAAGGTTAGTAATAGGGTCGATATTCCTGGAGGTGTCTGCAATATGGAAAATGATTTAGCTTTACTGGATAGATGGTCAAAACTGTGGAAACTAGAGTTTAATGTCTCTAAATGAGTACCGTATGGGCAGCACTGTGTTAGCCAGGACCTCGGAGGAAAGAGATTTAGGGGTACTGATTACTGATAGCTGCAAGATGAGTGGACAGTGTAGCCAGGCAGTGGGAAAAGCAAGCAGGATGCTCGGCTGCATAGCTCGAGGCATCACCAGTAGGAAGAGGGAGGTTGTGATGCCACTGTATAGAGCCCTGGTAAGGCCACAGCTAGAATACTGTGTGCAGTTCTGGAGACCTTACCTGCAAAAAGACATTATTCAAATAGAACGTGTCCAAAGGCGGGCGACGAAAATGTTGGAAGGACTTAAACTTAAAAATCAGGAGAGACTTAAAGAACTTAATTTGTACAGTCTGGAGGAAAGAAGGGAGAGGGGGGACATGATTGAGACCTTTAAATATGTGAAAGGATTGAATAAGGTTCAGGAGGGAAGTGTTTTTAAGAAGAAGCTTAATGATAGAACAAGAGGGCACAACCTGAAGCTAGTCGGGGGGAAGATCAGGAGCAATGTTAGAAAATATTATTTTACAGAAAGAGTAGAAGATGCTTGGAACAAACTTCCAGCAGAGGTAGTTGAAAAATCAACAGTCACTGAATTTAAACATGCCTGGGATAAGCACACATCTATCCTAAGATAAAGAGTACATACAGTATACACATAAGGGCAGACTAGATGGACCGTATGGTCTCCTTCTGCCATCAACCTTCTATGTTTCTATGAAAGAGACACTGGAGTTGGCAGCAGGAGCCCAAAAATTGGATGAATCACACCCTGGAGTTGCAAGCAGCAGCAGCACAAATATTGCTTTAAAGAGACACTGGAGTTGGCTGTAGGAGCCCAAAAATTGAATGAATCACACCCTTGAGTTGCAAGCAGCAGCAGCAGCAGGAGCCCAAACATAGCTTGAAAGAGACACTGGAGTTTGCAGCAGGAGCTCCAAAATTGGATGAATCACACCCTGGAGTTGCAAGCAGCAGCAGGAGCCCAAACATTACTTTAAAGAGACACTGGAGTTGGCAGCAGGAGCCCAAAAATTGGATGAAACACACCCTGGAGTTGCAAGCAGCAGCAGCAGCCCAAACATAGCTTGAAAGACACACTGGAGTTGGCAGCAGGAGCCCAAAAATTGGATGAATCACACCCTGGAGTTGCAAGCAGCAGCAGAAGGAGCAGAAACATTGCTTTAAAGAGACACTGGAGTTTGCTGCAGGAGCCCAAAAATTGAATGAACCACACCCTGGAGTTGCAAGCAGCAGCAGGAGCCCAAACATAGCTTGAAAGAGACACTGGAGTTGGCAGCAGGAGCCCAAAAATTGGATGAATCACACCCTGGAGTTGCAAGCAGCAGCAGCAGGAGCACAAACATTGCTTTAAAGAGACACTGGAGTTGGCTGCAGGAGCCCAAAAATTGAATGAATCACACCCTGGAGTTGCAAGCCGCAGCAGCAGCAGGAGCCCAAACATAGCTTGAAAGAGACTTTGGAGTTGGCCGTAGGAGCCCAAAAATTGGATGAATCACACCCTGGAGTTGCAAGCAGCAGCAGCAGGAGCACAAACATTGCTTTAAAGAGACACTGGAGTTGGCTGCAGGAGCCCAAAAATTGGATGAATCACACCCTGGAGTTGCAAGCAGCAGCAGCAGCCCAAACATAGCTTGAAAGAGACACTGAAGTTGGCAGCAGGAGCCCAAAAATTGGATGAAACACACCCTGGAGTTGCAAGCAGCAGCAGCAGCAGAAGCCCAAACATAGCTTGAAAGAGACTCTGGAGTTGGTAGCAGGAGCCCAAAAATTGGATGAAACACACCCTGGAGTTGCAAGCAGCAGCAGCAGCAGGAGCCCAAACATGGCTTGAAAGACACACTGGAGTTGGCAGCAGGAGCCCAAAAATTGGATGAATCACACCTTGGAGTTGCAAGCAGCAACAGCAGGAGCACAAACATTGCTTTAAAGAGACACTGGAGTTGGCTGCAGGAGCCCAAAAATTGAATGAATCACACCCTGGAGTTGCAAGCAGCAGCAGCAGGAGGCCAAACATAGCTTTAAAGAGACACTGGATTTGGCTGCAGGAGCCCAAAAATTTGATGAATCACACCCTGGAGTTGCAAGCAGCAGCAGCAGCAGGAGCACAAACATTGCTTTAAAGAGACACTGGAGTTGGCAGCAGGAGCCCAAAAATGGGATGAATCACACCCTGGAGTTCCAAGCAGCAGCAGCAGCCCAAACATAGCTTGAAAGAGACACTGGAGTTGGCAGCAGGAGCCCAAAAATTGGATGAAACACACCCTGGAGTTGCAAGCAGCAGCAGCAGCAGGAGCCAAAACATAGCTTGAAAGAGACACTGGAGTTTGCAGCAGGAGCCCAAAAATTGGATGAATCACACCCTGGAGTTGCAAGCAGCAGCAGCAGGAGCCCAAACATAGCTTGAAAGACACACTGGAGTTGGCTGCAGGAGCCCAAAAATTGGATGAATCACACCCTGGAGTTGCAAGCAGCAGGAGCACAAACATTGCTTTAAAGAGACACTGGAGTTGGCTGCAGGAGCCCAAAAATTGAATGAATCACACTCTGGAGTTGCAAGCAGCAGCAGCAGGAGCCCAAACATAGCTTGAAACAGACACTGGAGTTGGCAGCAGGAGCCCAAAAATTGTATGAATCACAACCTGGATTGGCAAGCAGCAGCAGCAGGAGCCCAAACATAGCTTGAAAGAGACACTGGAGTTGGCTGCAGGAGCCCAAAAATTGTATGAATCACATCCTGGAGTTGCAAGCAGCAGCAAGAGCCCAAACATAGCTTGAAAGAGACACTGGAGTTGGCAGCAGGTGCCCAAAAATTGGAGTTGCAAGCAGCAGCAGCAGGAGTCCAAAATTGCCAGAAAGACACACCCTGGAGTTGGCAGCAGCATGAAGAGAACATATACAGATTTTCAGCACATATATCTTATCCGAAGAATATTAATAAAAAGTAAGAGTAACGTAAAGCATTTTCTCAATAATTACTTGTGGTCTGATGCGGAGGAATGTCTGTAACTGGAGAGCAGCGCCTTAAATCTGTTTTGCACAATCCATATTTCTTTAGTGTTGGTCTGGCCCCATCATCAATCTACTCTAATGCATCAGGCATTGGTGGGTGGAAATCTTGGCTGATCCATGCCCGATTCACTTCCACGCAGGCCAGTCTCTCAAAAAAAAAAAACATGGAGAGTGACAGATTAGTAACATATTAGTAACATAGTAACATATTAGTAACATAGTAACATATAAGGCCTCATTTCATCAAGCAGAGGTCTCTGCAGAATAGGGGTGAGTGGCAGCAGTAGTCTCAGTGAGAGGCCTGATCTCCCGGGATCAGCTAGCGGTCGTGTCTTGAACAGCAACCCATCTGCCATCATCCATTGGTTAACACGATCATCCACTGCATCACAAGTGACATCTGACACCCCCAGTCAACTGTCTGTCGTATGTTATGCTTTGGGTTCAGCTCCACTATTCAGTGAGGACAATCTGATAATCGGAAAAATCAGCAGCTACTGGCCAGCCAAGAAGTGGAGGAGACACTTGCCGCTTCTTCCACTAGGCGGGCAAGTAGTGATAAGGAGAGTGTCGTGGGAGGAGGTGTTGCAAGCGTTTTGGCTCCTTAAGCAGACACTGTTGAGGAACCTGAGGAGGACATCAGTGAGTTTTGAGGGCACTTTTAAAGGCTTGGAGTGATGGAGAGTGACAGATTTAGCGGCAGAAGGGGAAAGTATGGAGGCAAATGTGCTCGGGGTAGACCACTCGCGCGGCAGGCTATCCGAGGAGGTAATGGAAGAGGGTCCCCGGAGCAGGCGGCGGCGGCAGCAGCATCAGTGAATTAGTGCGGACTGTTGGTAGGAGAAATCAGCTACAAGCCCATGTAGCAGTTTTTCATCAAGCATCCGCAGGAGGTTAACATGGCTATGTGAAAGATGTGTAGGCAGAAGGTGAAGTGTGGCCAGGGTCCCAATGTTGGACCCACAGCCCTGCGTCAACATTTGCAGCGTCACCATAAAGCGGCCTGGGAGAGTTGGCTCCAAAATGGTGGTCTAGCCTGCTGCATTACCCAGTGGCACACCGCTCTCTGTTCCAGCCAGCCAAGGCTCCACCACCTCCTGTGTGTCATACCCATCCTCTGTCGCTCCAGATGCTCCTCCTCCTCTTAATCCGAGTCAGTCATTCCGCCAGCAATCCATTGCCAAGCCATGTCCAAGAGACAACAGTATGTGCCCACTCATCCAACGTGCAGAAGCTAAATGTGCTCCTGTATAAGTTGCTGGTGCTGCAGTCCCTCCCTTCTGAGTTGGTGGACCTTTCAGAGAACTGATGGCTTGTGCCGAGCCGAGGTGGAGAGTCCCATGCTGTCATTTCTTTGCGAAGAAGGCAGTACCAGCCCTGTACAATTTTGTTGAACAGAAGGTGGGGCAGTCCTTTAACCTGTGTTGGGCCCATTGCTACCAGAAAAACCAAAAATAATTTTCCGTCGGTCTCCCACGCTAGCAACTAAGCTGATCAAGAGTTATGTTGAGCCCAGGAAAAATAAGACCAAGGGGGTAGTGAGTGAAATGAAGGGCTTTTATAGATGTAAACAGTGTATGGCCTGTAGATTGGTAGGGGAGGGATTGCCTAGGTCCTTTAAGGGGTTTGCTTCTAATGCTGCAGGTGTTAAATTCAAAATTGATCAATTCATAACTTGTGCCAGTAGTAATGTGGTCTACTTGCTTGAATGCCCCTGTGGTTTGCAATACATAGGGATAACAGGGAGACCTTTAAAGATAAGGCTAAGGGAACATTTGTATAATATTAGAAAGGGTGTGGAATCACATAGTGTATCAGCTCACTTTAAAATCGCCCACAGTTGTAATCCTAAAGGCCTTTGTTTTATGGGGATAAATATGATCACCCGGAGTCTTAAAGGGGGAAATCTTATAAGAACATTATCTCAGGCTGAATCCAGGTGGATTTTTAAAATGCAAACGATGAATCCATCAGGACTGAATATAGAATTTGATTTAAATTGTTTTATTGGTAATAATTGAGATATTTCTGGTGTTTTTTATTTTATTTTTTAATTGCATTTTTATCTAATTTTTATTATTAAGATATTATTGATGTAATACAATTTATACAGTTTATTAAATGTAAAATGTAAGGAAATAATGTTGGGTATTAAAGGAAAGATTTTATTGGTTGTAATATCAATAAGAAAGAAAAAATTATTTTTATTTTTTATTTTTTATTGATATAAATAATAATATTGTAATTGTGTTATCTGTATTAATTTTTTATAAATTTTTTATTAATTGTCATAATGTTGGGATTGTCTTGTTAGCTTATTCTCCTCCTTGGAGAATCATATTGAGGATAAAAAAGTTAAAATCTATTTAATATACTACTTTTAGATTTACCGGCATCATTATCGGCCCTTTTTTGTTGATTTTGTATAAGGGCTATATGATAAAATTTAGAGACATAGCTCTCTGTATAGATAAAGATTTATTAGATGCTCGTGAAGGAGTTAAATCTCCCATTAAGAGAAAGTAATATTTAAAACTAAAGCGGCCTTTGCAACGCTTTGCAATCTATAATGAAAATGACATCTGCCGGCTTTAGACTGAGCCCAAAGAGGTGGGAGAAAAGTAATGAAAGAGTTAACCCACCTATTGATACGTCACCCAGCGAGGTGAATACATTTGTGACGAAGTGGAGGGCCCGCTGCCTAATGAAAAAGTCAGTATCGACGAAACGCGTTGGGCGGGACCCTCCACGACGTCACTACGTTTCATCTGACTGCTTCTAACAGCGGTGCCTTTGACCTGCATTGCCCACGGCCGGGGCGGCAAAGGTTTTTTGTCTATTTTCCCTGCTTGATGACCCAAGGAGGAGCAGAGGTGGATGTGGACAGCCCTATTTGTTTTTACATGGGTGTATGAATGTGCGGAAGGGTAAGCGCAATAAAGCTTTTTAAACTGACCACGTTGCAAACAATATTATGCTCTGTTTGGTCTTTTAATTTCTCTTCCCATGCAATATCTGGAACTACTGAGGTGTTGGTTCTGAAACATTAGAGGATATCTTTGTGGATAACGTTCTTGCTGATAAGTTATATATTACTTGAAGATAATCATTGGAATCCTCGTTTTGGTTGAAGCTGAGTTATGAGATGATGAGCTTGTTTTAATCAGGAATCTGGTACGTGTAATGTGATTCTGGTGGTGGGGTCACATGAAGTTACAAGATAAGCACTGCTGGTGAATCATTGCAAGAGACTTTTAAAATAAGTTTTTTTTTTTTCCCGCGGAGCCCTATCTATGTAATTACATAGTTGGTTGTTACAGTCCTTTAACCTGTCAGTGTGTACCAAAGTGCACAGCAGTGCCTACGTCTGGAGCTGTAACTATGGTCAGGGACAATAAATATCCTTTTAGGACCACTGGGTGATTGTGGTTCCTGCACAACCACAAAAGCAACTTGGACAGGTCCCTCCGCTGTGGCCTCCACGCTTCTAGGCCTTTGTGCCTGTGACAGTGCACTTGCACTTAGCAATGGTGTCACAGAGAAAAGTGGTAAATTGTCAATTACATATTATTAATAGTTAACATTTATCTTATTTGAACATATTTATAATAATAACATATAATAACATATAAAATAGCAACCATAACATATAACATAATAACAGTAACATATAAAATGTATCAACATTTTTTTTTTGGTTAATTTTGTATTTTTTTTTTTGTTTAATATTTTGCATTTTTTTTAATACTTTGTATTTTTTAGAAATATATATATATATATATATATATATATATATATATATATATATATATATATTTTTTTTTTTTTTTTTTTTCCATTGCCTTTTAATATTTTGTTAATTTTCGTACAAATTTATTTTTTCATTCTACATAATTTTTTTTTTTTTAGTTTTTTTCTAAATATTTATTTTTTCTCTTTTTAAATTTTTTTATTTTTTTTTTTCCCAGTGCCCTTCCAGCCTACCATGTGTGCAGGACACGGCGGTTTCACGCTGTTTTTCACATGGTTTGCCTTGAGCAACAGAGTCACACATGGGATGAACTCAATACATGAAATCATGGCTTACTCCACGAAAACTGCAAATGGGACCCATGGTGACTGACACTGGGAAGAACATCTTGTCTGCGCTGCGACAAGGAAGCCTGAGCCATGCGTCCTGCCATGCGTCCATACTCTCGCAGGTCTGACTCGGGGGGACCTCTGCGCTCACCTTCCACTGCCATGGCTGCCGGGGGGGGTGGGGGGTGGGTGGCAGCAGCAGCAGCAGCTCCATCAGCAGCAGCCTCACTCTTCAGTCGCTAATGAGTAGCTTTCTACACCCGCATAGTGAGTCTACTCATGAGCAGCAGGAAGACCTGGAGCAGAACCTGAACCAGCAGGTCATGTCATACCTTGACATGACCATGCCAACACACCTTGAGGATCCGCTGGACTTCTGGGAAGCCAAACTTGACTTGTGGCCGCAACTAGCAGAGTTTGCCCTGGAAAAGCTGTCCTGCCCGGCCAGTAGTTGATTTAGATGGCAACTGGGCTGCTCTATATTATGCTGCAAAATGGCAAATTTACCTCACAATATAAGCTATTGCCCCTCAGATTTACACAGGGCCTGCTCTATATAATGCTGCAAAATGGAAAATGTATCTCACTACATAAGCTAATGCCCCTCAGATTTACACAGGGGCTGCTCTATATTATGCTGCAAAATGGCAAATTTACCTCACAATATAAGCTATTGCCCCTCAGATTTACACAGGGCCTGCTCTATATAATGCTGCAAAATGGCAAATTTACCTCACAATATAAGCTAATGCCCCTCAGATTTACACAGGGCCTGCTCTATATAATGCTGCAAAATGGCAAATTTACCTCACTATATAAGCTAATGCCCCTCAGATTTACACAGGGGCTGCTCTATATTATGCTGCAAAATGGCAAATTTACCTCACAATATAAGCTATTGCCCCTCAGATTTACACAGGACCTGCTCTATATAATGCTGCAAAATGGCAAATTTACCTCACAGCATAAGCTATTGCCCCTCAGATTTACACAGGGGCTGCTCTATATTATGCTGCAAAATGGCAAATTTACCTCACTATATAAGCTATTGCCCCTCAGATTTACACAGGGGCTGCTCTATATTATGCTGCAAAATGGCAAATTTACCTCACTATATAAGCTATTGCCCCTCAGATTTACACAGGGGCTGCTCTATATTATGCTGCAAAATGGCAAATTTACCTCACAATATAAGCTATTGCCCCTCAGATTTACACAGGGCCTGCTCTATATTACGCAGCAAAATGGCAAATTTACCTCACAGTATAAGCTATTGCCCCTCAGATTTACACAGGGGGCTGCTCTATATTATGCAGCAAAAAGGCAAATTTACCTCACAATATGGCAAATTTACCTCACAGTATAAGCTATTGCCCCTCAGATTTACACAGGGGCTGCCCTATATAATGCTGCAAAATGGCAAATTTACCTCACAGTATAAGCTATTGCCCCTCAGATTTACACAGGGGCTGCTCTATATTATGCTGCAAAATGGCAAATTTACCTAACAATATAAGCTATTGCCCCTCAGATTTACACAGGGCCTGCTCTATATAATACTGCAAAATGGAAAATTTACCTCACTATATAAGCTAATGCCCCTCAGATCTACACAGGGGCTGCTCTATATAATGCTGCAAAATGGCAAATTTGCCTCACTATATAAGCTATTGCCCCTCAGATGTACACAGGCCTGCTTTATTATGCTGCAAAATGGCAAATTTACCTCACAGTATAAGCTATTGCCCCTCAGATTGACACAGGAGCTGTTCTATATAATGCTACAAAACCAAGAGCGGATTTAACTCACACAATATAACCTATTTCTCAGGTTTATATAGGGACTGCTCTATGTAATGGTGCAAAGCCATGAATTTACCTACAATATAAACTATTGCTGCTCCATATAATGGTGCAAAACTGGGCAAATGTATTGTCCAATATAAACTATTGCTGCTCTGATTTACACAGGAGGGCCACTCTAAAGAATGGTGCAACATGGCGAATTTAGCTCACAATATAACATAGATTGCAAAATGAGATTTTCAGACAGGGCCTGTTCTATAAAATGGCAATTTTACCTCACAATATAAACTATTGCTCCTCAGATTTATACAGGGATTTAGGTTGATATATATAATAGTGCAAAACAGCGAATTTACCTCACAATACTGTATAAACTATTGCTCCTCAGATTTACACAGTGGGCTTCTCTATATAATGGTGCAAAATGGCGAATTTACCTCACTATATAATCTATTACAGCTCTATATAAAAAAAATAAACAAATAAAAAAAGGGCCTGTAGAAGCTTATTTAGTATAACAGATAGGGTGACATGGTTTGGGATGCCCATGTGGGCTAGTGTTTTGACAGCAGGACAAAAAACTATTCAAAATTCAATAGCTTAATAAAACTGAGGCTGAACAAGATTATTTAGTATAAAAGATAGGGTGACGTGCTGGTTTGGGATGCCCATGTGGGCTGGTGTTTTGACTGCAGGACAAAAACCAATTCAAAATGCAATACTTTGATTAAGCCGAGGAAGGATCAACAAGTGTATTTAGTATAACAGATAGGTTGCCTAATGCAGGTTTGGGATGCCCTGTAGCCTGGTGTTTTTTTGTTAAAGGCAGACCAAAAACCAATTCAAAATGCAATACTTTGATTAAGCTGAGGAAGGATCAACAAGCGTATTTAGTATAACAGATAGGCTGCCAAGTGCAGGTTTGGGATGCCCTGCGGCCTGGTGTTTTTTTTGTTAAAGGCAGACCAAAAACCAATTCAAAATGCAATACTTTGATTCAGCTGAGGAAGGATCAACAAGCATATTTAGTATAACAGATAGGCTGCCTAATGCAGGTTTGGGATGCCCTGCGGCCTGGTGTTTTTTTTGTTAAAGGCAGACCAAAAACCAATTCAAAATGCAAAACTTTGATTCAGCTGAGAAAGGATCAACAAGAGTACTTAGTATAACAGATAGGCTGCCTAATGCAGGTTTGGGATGCCCTACGGCCTGGTGTTTTTTTTGTTAAAGGCAGACCAAAAACCAATTCAAAATGCAAAACTTTGATTCAGCTGAGGAAGGATCAACAAGCGTATTTAGTATAACAGATAGGCTGCCTAATGGGATGCCCATGTGGGCTAGTGTTTTGACAGCAGGACAAAAAACTATTCAAAATTCAATAGCTTAATAAAACTGAGGCTGAACAAGATTATTTAGTATAAAATATAGGGTGACGTGCTGGTTTGGGATGCCCATGTGGGCTGGTGTTTTGACTGCAGGACAAAAACCAATTCAAAATGCAATACTTTGATTAAGCCGAGGAAGGATCAACAAGTGTATTTAGTATAACAGATAGGTTGCCTAATGCAGGTTTGGGATGCCCTGTAGCCTGGTGTTTTTTTGTTAAAGGCAGACCAAAAACCAATTCAAAATGCAATACTTTGATTAAGCTGAGGAAGGATCAACAAGCGTATTTAGTATAACAGATAGGCTGCCAAGTGCAGGTTTGGGATGCCCTGCGGCCTGGTGTTTTTTTTGTTAAAGGCAGACCAAAAACCAATTCAAAATGCAATACTTTGATTCAGCTGAGGAAGGATCAACAAGCATATTTAGTATAACAGATAGGCTGCCTAATGCAGGTTTGGGATGCCCTGCGGTCTGGTGTTTTTTTTGTTAAAGGCAGACCAAAAACCAATTCAAAATGCAAAACTTTGATTCAGCTGAGAAAGGATCAACAAGAGTACTTAGTATAACAGATAGGCTGCCTAATGCAGGTTTGGGATGCCCTACGGCCTGGTGTTTTTTTTGTTAAAGGCAGACCAAAAACCAATTCAAAATGCAAAACTTTGATTCAGCTGAGGAAGGATCAACAAGCGTATTTAGTATAACAGATAGGCTGCCTAATGCAGGTTTGGGATGCCCTGCTGCCTGTTTTTTTTTTTGTTAAAGGCAGACCAAAAACCAATTCAAAATGCAATACTTTGATTCAGCTGAGGAAGGATCAACAAGCGTATTTAGTATAACAGATCGGCTGCCTAATGCAGGTTTGGGATGCCCTGCGGCCTGGTGTTTTTTAGTTAAAGGCAGACCAAAAACCAATTCAAAATGCAATACTTTGATTCAGCTGAGGAAGGACCAACAAGCGTATTTAGTATAAGAGATCGGCTGCCTAATGCAGGTTTGGGATGCCCTGCGGCCTGGTGTTTTTTTTGTTAAAGGCAGACCAAAAAACAATTCAAAATGCAATACTTTGATTAAGCTGAGGAAGGATCAACAAGCGTATTTAGTATAACAGATAGGCTGCCAAGTGCAGGTTTGGGATGCCCTGCGGCCTGGTGTTTTTTTTGTTAAAGGCAGACCAAAAACCAATTCAAAATGCAATACTTTGATTAAGCTGAGGAAGGATCAACAAGCGTATTTAGTATAACAAATAGGCTGCTAAGTGCAGGTTCGGGATACCCAGGTGGGCCGGTGTTTTTTTTGTTAAAGGCAGACCAAAAAATATTTAAACTAATCCAGTTATATATTATGATAAATGTTTGTGTGTAACAGATAGGGTTAAATTAGCCACTGCAAAGATGGCATGCATAGTGGCAAGGCAGATTTACAGCACAAAGAACTGAAATCGAATTGAAAACTGATCTGGCGAATGAAAAAAAAAAATTTCACTATCACTTCTAAGCTGTCCCTGGCTGGATCGTTCCATTTTTTTCCCTATCTTTCCCTGGCTCTGTCTACCTCTCTGTCTGCCTCTCTGACTCTCCCTACCTATCTCTAACTCTCTGTCCCTGTCTCTAACTAGCCGTGCTCTGGCTGCAATGCAAGGCTGAAATGCGCACAAGCAAGATGGCCGCCGCTTTATATAGCACGGTGACGTCACTGGGCTTCCTTGCTGCTGATAGGCTGCATGTGACTTACCCATGATACCTTGCCCCAGGGGGTATGTCTGGACATGTTCATCCACCATTTTAGAATGCCTGTAATTGAAATAAAGGGAGTTTAAAGGAAAACTTCGATCGATCGAATCGCAGGGAAATTCGGATTCGTTCAGAATCGAATTTTCCATGAAATTCGGAACGAATCTGGGTTCGTCCAGATCGATTCGCTCATCCCTAGAAAGATCCCTACTCTTAATTTTGAGTCCCCAACATTGGGACATGCAATGCAGACAAATATTTGAGAGCTACTCACCTGGGAAGCTGCCAGCCTCCCTTTAGAACACTTCACAGGGAGAAATCCATATTGACTGAATTCCTCCCTGCTGTTCTAAAGGGAGGCTGGCAGCTTCCCAGGTGAGTAGCTCTCAAATATTTGTTTGCATTGCATGTCCCAATGTTGGGGACTCAAAATTAAGAGTAGGGACCACACTAAACACAGAGTGCCTTGTCGGGGCGGTGTGGCTTCCACATGTATCTGCAGATATATGCAACCAAATCTCTGTCTTTCCACACAACTAGACATGTTTGTTGCTTGATATTTAGATGATGAGAGGGTTAAACTGGGCGGTAAATTAGTTCCCAGGCCATGAATAATAATAATAATTTTGTATAAATAATAGTGATTGAGCTGCTCCCACCCCCTTTATTTATTTTTTTGATAGAAAATATACATTTTTCAAAATAACCATATTGCCTGTAACAATCCCATTCCTCCCGACTTTGGTATTGATATAATGATGACGTGTTTCTGGTATGGAGGGGCCCCCTTGAAGTGCTTATAGAGTTTAAGCCATCATTATACAATTATTTGCCATCAATTTCATTTACTGTGGAGAGTAGTGAGAAACTGGTGCATAATTTAGATGTTATTGTTGGCATCAGGGACAATAGCTTGACCACTGATGTGTTTAGAAAACTGATAGACAGGAATACTTATTTACACTATGACAGTTTTCAACCTTTTCCCCCAAAAGCGAGGTATACCTAAAAGTAAATTCCTGCAATTATGTAGAATCATAGAAGATGATCAGATTTTCCTTGCCTGGGCTGATAAGATGGCTGAATATTTGAGAGAAAGGGAATACCCTACGCCCTTGGTAGAGGAGAGTAAGACAGAAGAGTTTATGGTGTCAAGAGAATCCTTATTAAATATAATCCTAGGTAGAGGCAGAATAGAATACCTGTAGTTGTGACACATATTACACATATCAGTCAGATGAAAAGAATTATAAATATGCATTGGACCATACAAACCAGCGATTCTGTGTTTGCAGATGTGTTTTCCTCTCCTCCATTATTCATTTTTAAGTGATCGAAAAATATTATTAAGGCTGACAAGGAATTGATGAGTCCATCTGATCAAAGAGAAGGTAATTAGCTGTATACTCTTCCTAGACCAAAGGGCGTGAGCTGTGGACATTTTGCCCAGTGTAGTCATGCCATTAAAGGGTTACATTTTTTTCATTCCTGAACAGGGAAAAGATATGAAGTTAAAGATGTAGTAAATTGTTCCTTGACTTTTGTCCTTTACCTATTAAAATGCACTTGTGGTATGATATATGGCAAAGACAAAGGATTTTGGGAACATAGGATATTGCAGCCCAGTGGAGGTCTAAGGTGTTGGTCAGCTTCCAAATTAGAATAGGTGATACCAAACAGGTAACAGAGACGGACACACAAGGCTGTCACTAGGAGAAGGTTCTGCACTTCCCTCTCACAGTGTCTTTATTTATACACAAGGGTTGAGCATCACACGTCATCATAAAACATCATATACTCTATATGGCAATAAGCTGAAAGAAGGTTGCTAATAGTTTCTGCCTCAGTGAACAAGCATTTCCGGTCAAGCGCATCAGAAATAAGAAAAGAAATGTATGGGGCGCTGGCAGCTGTCTCAGCGCCATCTTTATTCACAGCATGTTTTGCCTGTATCTAAAATATAAAGTTTGTATAAACGTTATTTACATTGTAGAAATTGGACGTATAACCCAAATGAATCACCATAGCTGACCTCCATCCTTCCCAGGATTAATATCGGGGGGGGGGACATGACGTCTCCAGTAGCGCGTCATTTCTTAAGTGCGAGTCATAGCATTGTCCAATTAAGATTCATGGTGATAGAAGGTTAAATCTATGAAGAGATGAGGGGACATAAGACAGAGACTCTCCCAATGGGAGATTTTCTGGATTTATGAGGGTTGGATCCACATGGAATGAACAAGAAGGACTACACTCCATTTCTTTGAGGAGGGATGTAGTTAGATTTCTTATAATTAATTACAATCATGTAACTTACAGTAGTTGGGTATTCACCATGTCACACTCAGAGGTTTGTTTGAAAAAAGTATTTTCAGCAAGTATAGGTCCACTTGTTAAGATGTGTTAAGATGGAGGGGTCTTCTGTGAGTCAGCAGCTTCCTCTTTACATATAAATAAAATGTTATCTATGTAGTGTATATTAGGTTAAATAGTGTGTAAATTATTAATAGATGGTGTTGTAATATGTGTGATATTGATGATTGTAAATCAAAAGTATGTTCTACCCTTAATAAGGAAACATTACGTTACATTATCCTTGTATTGTCTGTTTCTTATGGTTTATTAATTTCTCTTGTTGCCTGTTTGCAATCCAGATGAGCCCCATCAGCTGTACGCACGTGTGCTGCCATGCTGTGGTTGACTTTTTTTTTCATGCCACCCACAGCCTAGTTGGCGTGCGTGCTGGGACCACTGCCAGACAGGAAGTAACGTAGAGTGATGTAGCCGGCCAGCGCCTGGGGGAGAATGCACCATGTTTGAAAAAAGCAAGATGGAGCCTATTAGATAAAGTGATACACTCAATCTATCAAAATAGTTTGCGGTCATCATCCATTATCATGTTTCATTATACAAACTCAATTTCAAATAAGTTCAGATGCTATGCAAAATGTAAAGTAAACAAGAATGCAATGATTTGGAAATCTAAGAAACCCACATTTATTTTTACAATACAACGAAGAATACATATTAGAAGTTGAAAATTAAGACATTTTTTCACTTCTATAAAAATAACCTATATAGAAATTGATGGCAGAAACACATCTTCAAAAAGGTGTCCACCATTGTGTACCATCTCCTTTACAGTCTGTAAATGTCTTGACAGTGAAGAAACCAATTGCTAGAGTTTTGGAAGTGGAATGTTACACCATTCATGTCCAATGTCCAATGTAGGGTTCTCGCTATTCAACTGTCCTGGGTAGAGATGAGCGAACTTTTGAAAAATTCGATTCGACTGATTCGCCGAATTTTCCGACAAAAATCGTTTCGACCCGAATAAATTCGCGACGAATCGCTATTAAAAACGGCTATTTCTGAGCCTCCTACAGCCTCAATAGGGTTGTAAACCATTCAGCCTTGCTGTAACACGCACAGGATGCGTGCTGGGTTTGTTAAATAATACTTTGAAGAAATATCACATGCAGATCAGAGGCATCGCTAATAGAATCGCAGAGCGGCACAATTGCAGAGAGTTGAAGTGGCATCACTATGAGGGGCAGAAGGAGCCCAAATATACACTGGAGTTGGCCTCAGGAGCCCAAAAATTGGATGAATCACACCCTGGAGTTGGCAGAAGTTGGCAGCAGCAGCAGGAGCCCAAATATACACTGGAGTTGGCTTCAGGAGCCCAAAAATTGGATGAATCACACCCTGGAGTTGGCAGAAGTTGGCAGCAGCAGGAGCAGGAGCCCAAATATACACTGGAGTTGGCCTCAGGAGCCCAAAAATTGGATGAATCACACCCTGGAGTTGGCAGAAGTTGGCAGCAGCAGCAGCAGGAGCCCAAATATACACTGGAGTTGGCCTCAGGAGCCCAAAAATTGGATGAATCACACCCTGGAGTTGGCAGGAGTTGACAGTAGTAGCAGCAGGAGCCCAAATATACACTGGAGTTGGCTTCAGGAGCCCAAAAATTGGATGAATCACACCCTGGAGTTGGCAGAAGTTGGCAGCAGCAGCAGCAGGAGCCCAAATATACACTGGAGTTGGCCTCAGGAGCCCAAAAATTGGATGAATCACACCCTGGAGTTGGCAGAAGTTGGCAGTAGTAGCAGCAGGAGCCCAAATATACACTGGAGTTGGCTTCAGGAGCCCAAAAATTGGATGAATCACACCCTGGAGTTGGCAGAAGTTGGCAGCAGCAGCAGCAGCAGCAGGAGCCCAAATATACACTGGAGTTGGCTTCAGGAGCCCAAAAATTGGATGAATCACACCCTGGAGTTGGCAGAAGTTGGCAGCAGCAGCAGCAGGAGCCCAAATATACACTGGAGTTGGCCTCAGGAGCCCAAAAATTGGATGAATCACACCCTGGAGTTGGCAGAAGTTGGCAGTAGTAGCAGCAGGAGCCCAAATATACACTGGAGTTGGCTTCAGGAGCCCAAAAATTGGATGAATCACACCCTGGAGTTGGCAGAAGTTGGCAGCAGCAGCAGCAGGAGCCCAAATATACACTGGAGTTGGCCTCAGGAGCCCAAAAATTGGATGAATCACACCCTGGAGTTGGCAGAAGTTGGCAGTAGTAGCAGCAGGAGCCCAAATATACACTGGAGTTGGCTTCAGGAGCCCAAAAATTGGATGAATCACACCCTGGAGTTGGCAGAAGTTGGCAGCAGCAGCAGCAGCAGGAGCCCAAATATACACTGGAGTTGGCTTAAGGAGCCCAAAAATTGGATGAATCACACCCTGGAGTTGGCAGAAGTTGGCAGCAGCAGGAGCAGGAGCCCAAATATACACTGGAGTTGGCCTCAGGAGCCCAAAAATTGGATGAATCACACCCTGGAGTTGGCAGAAGTTGGCAGCAGCAGCAGCAGGAGCCCAAATATACACTGGAGTTGGCCTCAGGAGCCCAAAAATTGGATGAATCACACCCTGGAGTTGGCAGGAGTTGACAGTAGTAGCAGCAGGAGCCCAAATATACACTGGAGTTGGCTTCAGGAGCCCAAAAATTGGATGAATCACACCCTGGAGTTGGCAGAAGTTGGCAGCAGCAGCAGCAGGAGCCCAAATATACACTGGAGTTGGCCTCAGGAGCCCAAAAATTGGATGAATCACACCCTGGAGTTGGCAGAAGTTGGCAGTAGTAGCAGCAGGAGCCCAAATATACACTGGAGTTGGCTTCAGGAGCCCAAAAATTGGATGAATCACACCCTGGAGTTGGCAGAAGTTGGCAGTAGCAGCAGCAGGAGCCCAAATATACACTGGAGTTGGCCTCAGGAGCCCAAAAATTGGATGAATCACACCCTGGAGTTGGCAGGAGTTGACAGTAGCAGCAGCAGGAGCCCAAATATACACTGGAGTTGGCTTCAGGAGCCCAAAAATTGGATGAATCACACCCTGGAGTTGGCAGAAGTTGGCAGCAGCAGCAGCAGCAGGAGCCCAAATATACACTGGAGTTGGCTTCAGGAGCCCAAAAATTGGATGAATCACACCCTGGAGTTGGCAGAAGTTGGCAGCAGCAGCAGCAGGAGCCCAAATATACACTGGAGTTGGCCTCAGGAGCCCAAAAATTGGATGAATCACACCCTGGAGTTGGCAGAAGTTGGCAGTAGTAGCAGCAGGAGCCCAAATATACACTGGAGTTGGCTTCAGGAGCCCAAAAATTGGATGAATCACACCCTGGAGTTGGCAGAAGTTGGCAGTAGCAGCAGCAGGAGCCCAAATATACACTGGAGTTGGCTTCAGGAGCCCAAAAATTGGATGAATCACACCCTGGAGTTGGCAGGAGTTGACAGTAGCAGCAGCAGGAGCCCAAATATACACTGGAGTTGGCCTCAGGAGCCCAAAAATTGGATGAATCACACCCTGGAGTTGGCAGGAGTTGACAGTAGCAGCAGCAGGAGCCCAAATATACACTGGAGTTGGCTTCAGGAGCCCAAAAATTGGATGAATCACACCCTGGAGTTGGCAGAAGTTGGCAGCAGCAGCAGGAGCCCAAATATACACTGGAGTTGGCTTCAGGAGCCCAAAAATTGGATGAATCACACCCTGGAGTTGGCAGGAGTTGACAGTAGCAGCAGCAGGAGCCCAAATATACACTGGAGTTGGCCTCAGGAGCCCAAAAATTGGATGAATCACACCCTGGAGTTGGCAGGAGTTGACAGTAGCAGCAGCAGGAGCCCAAATATACACTGGAGTTGGCTTCAGGAGCCCAAAAATTGGATGAATCACACCCTGGAGTTGGCAGGAGTTGACAGTAGCAGCAGCAGGAGCCCAAATATACACTGGAGTTGGCCTCAGGAGCCCAAAAATTGGATGAATCACACCCTGGAGTTGGCAGGAGTTGACAGTAGCAGCAGCAGGAGCCCAAATATACACTGGAGTTGGCTTCAGGAGCCCAAAAATTGGATGAATCACACCCTGGAGTTGGCAGGAGTTGACAGTAGCAGCAGCAGGAGCCCAAATATACACTGGAGTTGGCCTCAGGAGCCCAAAAATTGGATGAATCACACCCTGGAGTTGGCAGGAGTTGACAGTAGTAGCAGCAGGAGCCCAAATATACACTGGAGTTGGCTTCAGGAGCCCAAAAATTGGATGAATCACACCCTGGAGTTGGCAGAAGTTGGCAGTAGCAGCAGCAGGAGCCCAAAAAATGGCCTAAAGACATAAATATGTTTTGCACCATTTGTAAAGTGTAAAACGTGGCACCATGCTGAATCTAGTCGCATGCATCAGGCATTGGTGGGTGGAAATCCTGGCTGATCCATCCCTGATTCATTTTGACAAAGGTGAGTCTCTCCACATTTTTAGTTGACAGACGAGTTCTCCTCGCCGTAACTATGGCCCCCGCCGCACTAAACACCCGCTCAGATGGCACGCTACTTGCCGGGCAGGACAGCTTTTCCAGGGCAAACTCTGCTAGTTGCGGCCACAAATCAAGTTTGGCTGCCCAGAAGTCCAGCGGATCCTCAAGGTGTGTTGGCATGGTCATGTCAAAGTATGACATGACCTGCTGGTTCAGGTCCTGCTCCAGGTCTTCCTGCTGCTCATGAGTAGCCTCACTATGCGGGTGTAGAAAGCTACTCATTAGCGACTGAAGACTGAGGCTGCTGCTGCTGATGGAGCTTCTGCTGCTGCTGCTGCCAACCCCCCCAGCGGCCATGGCAGTGGAAGGTGAGCGCAGAGGTCCCCTCGAGTCAGACCTGCGAGAGTATGGACCATGGCGCAGATAGGCATCGGCCAACTGCCTACGTAGAATGTCTTTGTAGTAGTTGAGTTTGTCCTCCCTCTCGGTGGGTTTAAAAAATGCCCCCATTTTGTGCCGGAAGCGAGGGTCCAATAAGGTGGACAGCCAGAAGTCATCCCGCCGACAGATGGAAACAATTCTGGGGTCACTACGCAAGCATGTGAGCATGCTTCGTGCCATTTGCGCAAGTGACTCGGATGGACTACCTGTCTCCATCTCCACTGCATACTGCCACGGTGTGCCCGGGTCCTCTGTCTCTCCTTCCTCAAAAACCTCTAGCTCCTCTGGCTGCTCCTGCTCCTCCTCTCCTGTCCGCTGACTAGATAAACCAGCCATTTCGCCAAGCCTAAACTGTGTTTCGCTGGGCAACTCCTCCTCCTCCTCTTCCTCCTCCTCCTCCTCCAGTTCAGCTCCAACGGGGTTCATGTGGCCGTAAGATGTAAACGCCATGTCTCCAGTGCCCTGACCAGCCATGGTTTCCAACATGTGCTGTAGTACATGAAGCAGTGGAATCACGTCGTTCATCCCGTAATCCTGCCGACTGACAAATAAAGTGGCTTCCTCAAAGGGCCTGAGCAAACGGCAGGTGTCACGTATGAGCTGCCACTGGTTGACATTGAAGTTACACAGGGGAGTCCCCCTATCTGCTTGGATCATCAGGAAATCCGTGATGGCTTTTCTCTGTTCATATAATCGGTCCAACATGTGAAGGGTGGAATTCCAACGGGTGGAAACATCGCAAATCAGACTATGTTGGGGGATACCATTCTGACGCTGTAGCTCAAGAAGGGTGTGTTTGGCGGTGTAGGAGTGGCTGAAGTGCATGCAAAGTTTCCGTGAAGTTGTTAGGATGTCCTGCAGATGGGGGGAACACTTCAGAAACCGCTTGACAACCAGATTGAAGACGTGAGCCATGCAGGGGGCATGGGTCAGGCTTCCTTGGCGCAGCGCAGACAAAATGTTCTTCCCATTGTCGGTAACCATGATTCCCATTTTAAGTTTTCTCGGAGTAAGCCATGTTTGGATTTCCTGATGAATACATTTAAGCAGTTCCTCCCCTGTGTGACTCCGTTCGCCAAGACAAACCATGTGAAGCACTGCGTGACACCTCCGTGCCCTGCACACATGGTAGACTGGAGGGGCACTGAGACTTGAGCCTACAGTGGAGGGTGAGGAGATGGCGGAGGATGAGGAGGCCGAGTCGCACGGTGTCACAGGCCCAATGGGCAGAGAGCGCGGAGGCCGAAGCGGCGTGACCTGTCCAAGTTGCTGCTGCAAAGGGACCACATTCACCCAGTGGGCCGTAAACGACATGTACTGCCCCTGACCGTAGTTACAGCTCCAGATGTCGGCGCTGCCATGTATTTTGCTACACACCGACAGGCTCAAGGACTGGCCCACCTTCTGTTCAACAAAAGTGTGCAGCGCTGGTACTGCCTTCTTGGCAAAGAAATGACGGCTTGGGACTCTCCACCTCGGCTCGGCACAAGCCATCAGTTCTCTGAAAGGTGCAGATTCCACCACCTGAAAAGGGAGCGACTGCAGCACCAGCAACTTGGACAGGAGCACATTCAGCTTCTGCGCCGTAGGATGAGTGGGCGCATACTGCTGTCTCTTGGACATGGCTTCGCTGATGGATTGCTGGCGGGATGCATGACTTGGAGGAGGAGGAGGAGGAGCAGGAGCGACAGAGGATGGGTGTGACGCACAGCTGCCTTCGGCTGAGGTGCTGGAGCCTTGGCTGGCAGAAATTGGGAGCTCACTTGGTGAGGAAGCAGACTGGACCACCCCTTGGGAGCCTCGGTTCTCCCAGGTCGTTTTATGGTGACGCATCATATGTTGACGCAGGGCCGTGGTGCCAACATTTGGACCCTGGCCACGCTTCACCTTTTGCCTACATATCTTGCATGTGGCCATGTTACCCTCCTGCGGATGCCTCAGGAAAAACTGCCACACTGCCGAGTAGCTACTTTTCCCACCCCCTGGCCTCACTGATTCACTGCTGCTGTTGCCAACTCCAGGAACCCCTGCTCCACTACCTCCCGATAAGGTAGACTGCCGCACAGCAGGTGCTCTACCCCGGCCCCGGCCCCGGCCGGCTCCAGCCTTTGGAATTGTGCCCCCATGCTGACTGCTACCACCTTGCTGCCTCAGCTGCTGACTCCGGGGCAACCTGCGCCCCTCTTCTCCTGATGATGACGATGAAGCCCCTTCATCACCCGGCTCCCAAGTGCGATCGGCTTCATCGTCATCATCATCATCATCACCGGGTTGTGGCTGTACGTCACTGATGTTCGTGGATTCGTCAACAGTGTCTGGCGCAGGAGCTGGAACGCTCGCAGCACCCACGACACTGTCCACATCACTATTTGTCTGCCTAGCTAAAGAAGCCACCTCCATTTCTTGGCTGGGCAGTAGCTGCTGACTGTCCTCCTGTATCTGATCGTCCTCCTCACTAAAGAGTGGAGCTGAACCCAAAGCATAGGATACATCGCTGGGGGAGGGAACGGCGTAGGACAGAGGCAATGGGAGGACAGGGACTGCTCTCGGGGCATGCCAACTCAGGGTTGTGTCAGAGGAACCTACCGACCCTAGACTGGGGGTCTCAGATGTAAGTTGTGATGATGTTGTTGATGAGCGCGTCAGCCAATCTACCACGGCAGATGCGTTACTGGTGGAGACCCGACCGCTAGCAGATACTGGCAGATTAGGTCTCTCAGCGTGACTCCTGCTGCTACTGGCCCCCAGTCTGATGCGAGCTCTGCCTGCGGAATCTTGGCCTCTGCCACTCCTCTTTTCACTTCCAGGCACTTGTCTGCCCGACATAGTCTAACTGGCGTGGTAGTAGGTGATATTTTAAGAACCCCCAGGCAGCAGTGGGTCTATATAAAACAGAATATAATGCACACCAAAAGTGAGCAGTAACACTCAGCCTCCAACAGGCCTGCTTAGTGTAAATAAGAGAGCTGCTTAGTGTAAATAAAGAGGGGTATGCTATGTTACAGAATGGGATGCCTCAACAGAAGTGCACCTGGCAGGCAGCAGTAAGCCTATGCCCAGCAAAAGTGTCTTATAATATAAATATAATAAGAACAAATGCTTATATGGTCTTAAACAGAGGCTGCTTTAGTCACAGAATGGGATGCCCTGGGCAGGAATGGACCTGGCAGGGTCCAGTAGGGCTTTGGCCAGCAAAAGTGTCTTTATCAGGCTAATTTCAAATATGATAAGAGCAAATGCTTATATGGTCTTAAACAGAGGCTGCTGTAGTCACAGAATGGGATGCCCCGGGCAGGAATCGACCTGGCAGGGTCCAGTAGGGCTTTGGCCAGCAAAAGTGTCTTTATCAGGCCTGATTTCTATGAGAATAAGTGCAAATGTTTATTATGCTATTAAATAGAGGCTGCTTTAGTCACAGAATGGGATGCCAGTGCCACAAAAACCAGAGAGCATGCACAGCAAAAGTGTCTTTATCAGGCCTGATTTCTATGAGAATAAGTGCAAATGTTTATTATGCTATTAAATAGAGGCTGCTTTAGTCACAGAATGGGATGCCAGTGCCACAAAAACCAGAGAGCATGCACAGCAAAAGTGTCTTTATCAGGCCTGATTTCTATGAGAATAAGTGCAAATGTTTATTATGCTATTAAATAGAGGCTGCTTTAGTCACAGAATGGGATGCCAGTGCCACAAAAACCAGAGAGCATGCACAGCAAAAGTGTCTTTATCAGGCCTGATTTCTATGAGAATAAGTGCAAATGTTTATTATGCTATTAAATAGAGGCTGCTTTAGTCACAGAATGGGATGCCAGTGCCACAAAAACCAGAGAGCATGCACAGCAAAAGTGTCTTTATCAGGCCTGATTTCTATGAGAATAAGTGCAAATGTTTATTATGCTATTAAATAGAGGCTGCTTTAGTCACAGAATGGGATGCCAGTGCCACAAAAACCAGAGAGCATGCACAGCAAAAGTGTCTTTATCAGGCCTGATTTCTATGAGAATAAGTGCAAATGTTTATTATGCTATTAAATAGAGGCTGCTTTAGTCACAGAATGGGATGCCAGTGCCACAAAAACCAGAGAGCATGCACAGCAAAAGTGTCTTTATCAGGCCTGATTTCTATGAGAATAAGTGCAAATGTTTATTATGCTATTAAATAGAGGCTGCTTTAGTCACAGAATGGGATGCCAGTGCCACAAAAACCAGAGAGCATGCACAGCAAAAGTGTCTTTATCAGGCCTGATTTCTATGAGAATAAGTGCAAATGTTTATTATGCTATTAAATAGAGGCTGCTTTAGTCACAGAATGGGATGCCAGTGCCACAAAAACCAGAGAGCATGCACAGCAAAAGTGTCTTTATCAGGCCTGATTTCTATGAGAATAAGTGCAAATGTTTATTATGCTATTAAATAGAGGCTGCTTTAGTCACAGAATGGGATGCCAGTGCCACAAAAACCAGAGAGCATGCACAGCAAAAGTGTCTTTATCAGGCCTGATTTCTATGAGAATAAGTGCAAATGTTTATTATGCTATTAAATAGAGGCTGCTTTAGTCACAGAATGGGATGCCAGTGCCACAAAAACCAGAGAGCATGCACAGCAAAAGTGTCTTTATCAGGCCTGATTTCTATGAGAATAAGTGCAAATGTTTATTATGCTATTAAATAGAGGCTGCTTTAGTCACAGAATGGGATGCCAGTGCCACAAAAACCAGAGAGCATGCACAGCAAAAGTGTCTTTATCAGGCCTGATTTCTATGAGAATAAGTGCAAATGTTTATTATGCTATTAAATAGAGGCTGCTTTAGTCACAGAATGGGATGCCAGTGCCACAAAAACCAGAGAGCATGCACAGCAAAAGTGTCTTTATCAGGCCTGATTTCTATGAGAATAAGTGCAAATGTTTATTATGCTATTAAATAGAGGCTGCTTTAGTCACAGAATGGGATGCCAGTGCCACAAAAACCAGAGAGCATGCACAGCAAAAGTGTCTTTATCAGGCCTGATTTCTATGAGAATAAGTGCAAATGTTTATTATGCTATTAAATAGAGGCTGCTTTAGTCACAGAATGGGATGCCAGTGCCACAAAAACCAGAGAGCATGCACAGCAAAAGTGTCTTTATCAGGCCTGATTTCTATGAGAATAAGTGCAAATGTTTATTATGCTATTAAATAGAGGCTGCTTTAGTCACAGAATGGGATGCCAGTGCCACAAAAACCAGAGAGCATGCACAGCAAAAGTGTCTTTATCAGGCCTGATTTCTATGAGAATAAGTGCAAATGTTTATTATGCTATTAAATAGAGGCTGCTTTAGTCACAGAATGGGATGCCAGTGCCACAAAAACCAGAGAGCATGCACAGCAAAAGTGTCTTTATCAGGCCTGATTTCTATGAGAATAAGTGCAAATGTTTATTATGCTATTAAATAGAGGCTGCTTTAGTCACAGAATGGGATGCCAGTGCCACAAAAACCAGAGAGCATGCACAGCAAAAGTGTCTTTATCAGGCCTGATTTCTATGAGAATAAGTGCAAATGTTTATTATGCTATTAAATAGAGGCTGCTTTAGTCACAGAATGGGATGCCAGTGCCACAAAAACCAGAGAGCATGCACAGCAAAAGTGTCTTTATCAGGCCTGATTTCTATGAGAATAAGTGCAAATGTTTATTATGCTATTAAGTAGAGGCTGCTTTAGTCACAGAATGGGATGCCAGTGCCACAAAAACCAGAGAGCATGCACAGCAAAAGTGTCTTTATCAGGCCTGATTTCTATGAGAATAAGTGCAAATGTTTATTATGCTATTAAATAGAGGCTGCTTTAGTCACAGAATGGGATGCCAGTGCCACAAAAACCAGAGAGCATGCACAGCAAAAGTGTCTTTATCAGGCCTGATTTCTATGAGAATAAGTGCAAATGTTTATTATGCTATTAAATAGAGGCTGCTTTAGTCACAGAATGGGATGCCAGTGCCACAAAAACCAGAGAGCATGCACAGCAAAAGTGTCTTTATCAGGCCTGATTTCTATGAGAATAAGTGCAAATGTTTATTATGCTATTAAATAGAGGCTGCTTTAGTCACAGAATGGGATGCCAGTGCCACAAAAACCAGAGAGCATGCACAGCAAAAGTGTCTTTATCAGGCCTGATTTCTATGAGAATAAGTGCAAATGTTTATTATGCTATTAAATAGAGGCTGCTTTAGTCACAGAATGGGATGCCAGTGCCACAAAAACCAGAGAGCATGCACAGCAAAAGTGTCTTTATCAGGCCTGATTTCTATGAGAATAAGTGCAAATGTTTATTATGCTATTAAATAGAGGCTGCTTTAGTCACAGAATGGGATGCCAGTGCCACAAAAACCAGAGAGCATGCACAGCAAAAGTGTCTTTATCAGGCCTGATTTCTATGAGAATAAGTGCAAATGTTTATTATGCTATTAAATAGAGGCTGCTTTAGTCACAGAATGGGATGCCAGTGCCACAAAAACCAGAGAGCATGCACAGCAAAAGTGTCTTTATCAGGCCTGATTTCTATGAGAATAAGTGCAAATGTTTATTATGCTATTAAATAGAGGCTGCTTTAGTCACAGAATGGGATGCCAGTGCCACAAAAACCAGAGAGCATGCACAGCAAAAGTGTCTTTATCAGGCCTGATTTCTATGAGAATAAGTGCAAATGTTTATTATGCTATTAAATAGAGGCTGCTTTAGTCACAGAATGGGATGCCAGTGCCACAAAAACCAGAGAGCATGCACAGCAAAAGTGTCTTTATCAGGCCTGATTTCTATGAGAATAAGTGCAAATGTTTATTATGCTATTAAATAGAGGCTGCTTTAGTCACAGAATGGGATGCCAGTGCCACAAAAACCAGAGAGCATGCACAGCAAAAGTGTCTTTATCAGGCCTGATTTCTATGAGAATAAGTGCAAATGTTTATTATGCTATTAAATAGAGGCTGCTTTAGTCACAGAATGGGATGCCAGTGCCACAAAAACCAGAGAGCATGCACAGCAAAAGTGTCTTTATCAGGCCTGATTTCTATGAGAATAAGTGCAAATGTTTATTATGCTATTAAATAGAGGCTGCTTTAGTCACAGAATGGGATGCCAGTGCCACAAAAACCAGAGAGCATGCACAGCAAAAGTGTCTTTATCAGGCCTGATTTCTATGAGAATAAGTGCAAATGTTTATTATGCTATTAAATAGAGGCTGCTTTAGTCACAGAATGGGATGCCAGTGCCACAAAAACCAGAGAGCATGCACAGCAAAAGTGTCTTTATCAGGCCTGATTTCTATGAGAATAAGTGCAAATGTTTATTATGCTATTAAATAGAGGCTGCTTTAGTCACAGAATGGGATGCCTCACAGCAGACTTAAGATCAGTTCAGTATATATGCACAGTTAGTTACTATAAGCAGCCTGAAAACGCTAACAAAGGCTGGATGAAAAAAAAAAATTCTCCCTGTCAGCCAGCTCCGTTTTTCCTACCTTTCCCTGGCTTTCTGTCTGTCTCCTGTCTGTCTCCTGCCTGTCTCCTGCCTGTCTCCAGCCTGTCCCTGTCTGTCCCTGTCTCCAGCCTGTCTCCAGCCTGTCTAACTGCCTCAGCTACACAGCGTTCTGTCTGTCTGTCACGAATGCAATAGAGAAATGAGGAAAAGCAAGATGGCCGCCGTTAAATACCGCTGTGTGACGTCACCGGGCTTGCTGGCTGCTGATAGGCTGCATGTGACTGCCCCAGCTTGCACTGGCGCGGGATACATGTCCAGACATGTCCCGCCCGCCATCTTAGAATGCCTGTAATGTAAATGAATGGATGTTAAAGGAAAACTTCGAGTGATCGAATCGCGGGGAAATTCGGATTCGATCCGAATCGAATTTTTCCTGAAATTCGGATCGAATCCGGGTTCGTCCGGATCGATTCGCTCATCCCTAGTCCTGGGTTCTTTTTGCTGGATTTTTCATCTCATAAATACAGCAAATATTTTTTAGTTGGTGAAAGGTCTGGACTACAGGCATGGAAGTTAACACTTCCATGGAGTTTAGTTTTGGACCCACCCATGTTGGAGTTTAGCAGCATCTTGCTGAAAAATCCAATGAAGATGGCAGCATTTCTGTATTGGGCTGATATATTGCTTCTTCTTTGCATGACAGATTCTGTATTTTTTTTTTAAATTATATTTATGTTCTGTTTGCAAATTTATGCAGAGGAACATTTATCTGCAAGTGTTTAACAATTTTTGGTTTTTCACTGATTGTTTTCACCTCTGACCATCTTTGCTTCTAACAGACTATGCCTCGTGCTATTTTTTGAAAATATAACCTTCAGCAGTTTTTCATTAGTACCTCTTTAAGCCTTTTGTTTAGCCTGTCTCATCTTTTTTGAATGTGTTGCTGCCATCAATTTAAATGAATTAAGTTTTCTAATACAATAGAAAGAAGGTCACAATTTAACTTATGATATGTTATATGTTCTACTGTGAATAAAATATGATTATATGAGATTTCTAAATCATTGCAATCTTGTTTTTTTACATTTTACACAGTGTCCGAGCTATTTTGGAATTGAGACTTCATCACATTCAGGTATAACCCCCATCCTTCATTATCGTTGTCTACAAACGATTATTAATTAAAACCCTTATCCTCATCACACAGCAACAGTGTCTTAGCAGGCTCAAACAGGCCAAATTACTTTAAATAACTGTGCAGCTTACAGTAAATACAGAGGCTAATGGTATGTTACAGAATGGGATGGGACACTTTAATGGCAGACATGGATATACATTTCTGCATAAATATCCCACAAAAATAATTCAAAAATAACATGTTGTGGCTCAGGATAAAAATTAGAAAGATTTGAGTTAAAAAAAATAAATAAAAAAAATTGGGATCAGGAAAGGGATTATAAGGAACTTCCATTGAAATGTATGGGAGAGCCCCAGGTAGCATCAGGTAAGACGTGGTGCCCTGCAAGGCTGAATGATGTACGCTACATGGCGTTGTTCCAGTCGCTCACCAGATTTGGCTTCATAAATATGGAATTGCGTGCCATGTCTGGTGTTCGCCTGTCGCTACCTGATGCTACCTGCCACTTACAAGGCACTACCTGTCGCTATCCTTTCATGTATAAGCCCCTAAGTACATTTTTGATGCCATATTGCTTTCATTATAAGCGATATGTATTCATGCTGCTGCTACAATGTAACTTCTATTTGAACTAAACACTTTATGATGACTGCTATTGCTGCTTTATTAACTGCTGCTAACATATTGTGATACATTGTAAATAGCCATGTGTAGGAGATACCTTATTATATGATGCTATTCTCACAGAGTTGATTATTTTTGAACATTGTTAGTATATATGTGATTTGTAGTTATATGTTAGAGGAAGTTGATTGTGTCTTTTTATTGGATATTAACCTCCCTGGCGTTTTGAATAGACAAATGTAATGGTAACGAAAGCTTTATCATTGCATTTGTCTCTGACGCACGGCTCCGCCCCCGTGAACCTCTGCGGCTCACAGAGACGGAACCCGGAAGTGGAGACGGACGCCGCAGCCGCGGCTCTCACCTGTGATCGCGGCGGGGACATCGCTGGATCGCAGGGAGAAGGTAAGGAGGCTGCGCCGCCCGCTCTTGCTCCCAAATCGATCCCGAGCGTGACTTGGGGTTACCGCTACTTACAGCGCAAATTAACCCCGAGTCACGCTCGGGATCACCGCTAAGGGGGTTAAAATGAACCTTTATTGCATGATTAATTGAGTTCACACCTTATATTTAGTTTCTTAATATATGGATTAAGAGGGTTGGGATAGACCCCTTGTATTCTTAGGGGCGCAGCACCTAAAATGGATATTGTCATTGCTGTTGTGAAAAACTGGAGTGCTGGAATAATAATATTTATCTATTTCTTCCTACTACAATGGTACCACATATGCATCGGTAGGCATCCGTTTCTGCCCAGGAGACACCCCTAAACTGGAAAGAACGCTTTATGAGATTTTTAAATAAACTACTATAAGCACCTTGCAGTTAACTCCTTTATCAAGAGTTACTACTGGCCCTAAATGCTGCCAGGCCACATAGTACACACTGGCAACAGCCTTTTCTTCACCCCCTGGCTGTTGTGGATGCAGGTAATAGGGTGGAAGATTTTGGCAAGTCACACCCTTGCCGACAGGTGGCTTGGCAACCCCTCCTGCCCTTTAAACTAGTATAGGGGTCTCAAGGATCCCTTAGCAGTTCACAGAATGTTAATTGAAAAACACACACACCCTTGAAAAAGTCCTTTAATAACATTTTTTTCACCAATACCTACCTCCTTCCATTGGCGCCATTGCTGCTTTCCCACGCCACTGTCTGTTGTTTTCAGCGGGAAAGAGGACAGACAGATTTCCTGACGCTCACTCATTGCCTATAAATTGCCCCTCCATGTGGCAGGGAGTGAGCTGCTGGGAGCCCATCACTGGACAAAGAATCTAAGGATATTGCCTGGTGCTGGAACGTGGATTGAGATGAGTAAATGCACAGCCACATAATATTTACGCTGCTGCTATTTAATGGTTTCCGATGCCACAAAGTCTATCTTGAAAAAAACTTGCATTAAATAAAATTCTACCAACTTGCTTCACTCTTTTAATAGAAATACGAAAAAACAGAGGCAACAGGTTTTTGATTATGCCATTTAAATGTTCCTGTTGAAACCACCTGTCATCTTAAACTGACACATGCAGTTTATTGCTCTTGACGTGTTTAGATTTTTTTTTTTATCCCCCATGCAAGGCAGAAATTAAAGTGCTTAAAGTCCCTGTTTAGACACACAATTACTTTCTCCCACTGTATCCCCTGTGGAAATAGTGTAAAATACAACATTTTAAAGCATCCCAAAATCTCAGCTTATATGTAAAAAACTGTAAAAAAAATGTATGCTAAGCAATTTTTTGGGGCTTGGCTGAGCTGGTAACGGAATGCCATGCTGCAGACAGCTGTCTGGATGGCTGGGAGTGGGAGGGAACTTCAGCCTAGAGATGCGGGGGACGTGCCTGCTCTTGCTCCCAAGGAAGTAGCCAGAAAAGACCTGGGGGTGACCTGGGGGGGGGGGGGTCACACAGTGGGGAATTCTTTATTTGGGGTATCTTTTAGACTCCAAGGCTGATCGTGCTGGTTTTGTTTTGCTTTGTCCTTTCTGTGGAGACCGGTGGTGTGTCAGTGTGTCAGTGTGTTTTTCTTACATTTAACTCTCCATGAGACCCCTATACCAGTTTGCAAGGCTTGAGGCATGGGACAAAAGGGGGACAGCAGGAGATAAGTTGAATGAGGATTATCTTGTTGAGTATTATACTTGGGCTACTGCTATCAGTGGCAATTTCTATGTTGGCTCCTTGCTGCTCTTGTGTACACAGAGCTAAAGAATCCAGTTAACAGCTCCGCCTTCTCTTCATTAGCAGCGACCATTCCCTCATTATCATTAATTAGGGCACCTACCTGTTTTGATTTAGTTTTCTTTTAATTTATATATTTAAAAAGCATTTAGGGTTTGTTTTGCTTTCTTTGACAACATATCTTTCATTTTGTGCTTTTACCAACCCTATTTCTTCCTTACATGCTTTATTTACTCATTTATACTTTTTAAGGGTTACAGCTGAGAGCTCAGCCTTGTAATGTTTAAATGCCCTTTCTTGTTCTTTATTGCCTTTTTAACCGCAGGTGTCAGCCATGAGGGGTTTAATTTCAGCTGCTTATACTTATTACCCATAGGAATACATTTTGCACTAAATTTAATTTGCACTAAATTAAAGCACTCCTATTTGACATCTGTATCCTTCAGTTATGTTTGGGAGTCTATAGATTAGACCAATTTGCATTATAACATTGTTTACATTGCCCTGCAATTCTACCCACAAGGATTTTACATCCTCACAATCTTCTGCTAGTATCCCCTCATTAATATCTGCTTTGAATTTTTGCTTTACATAGAGACACACGCCACCCCCTTTCCTTTTTGCTATGTCTTTCTGAAAGAGAGCAAAACCTTGAAAATGTACAGTCCAGTCGTGTGGAATCCAGCCATGTCTCAGCCTCACCAATAACATCAAGATTTTCTTCCAGTACCAGAGCCTCAAGTTCCCCTACTTTACCTAACAGACTCCTGGCATTTGTGAACATACAATTCTATCTAGTTTGACACATTGAGTGTTAGTATTAGCTTCTGCAGTAATGCATCCACCTAATTTTTGACTGCTGGTTTGCAACACATGGCTCTCCTTATCAATTATAGCAGTCCACCCCCTTCTAATTCCCCACCCACCATCATATGCTAAGTAACCCGTCTTCCTCTTTTCTTTCTCTCTTGCCCTCTCCCGTCATCTCTAGTTTAAATACTCCTTCACACCTTTTTGTATCCTCTTACTCAGCACAGCAGCCCCCCTTCCATTCAGGTGCAAATTATCTGTAGAATACAGTTTGTACCCCAATGAAGAGTCAGCCCAGTGCTCTAGGAGCCTACATCCTTCTGCCCTGCACCAGCACTTGAGCCATGCGTTTAACTCTCTAAGCTCCCTCTGTCATTCATGTGTACCGTATGGCACAGGCAGTATTCCAGAGAATACAACCTTGGAGATCCTTCTCTTCAACTTGGTACCTAAATATCCTAAATGTATTCTTATCCTCTATAGGATCTAGAGGATCCTCTGTCTCCCATTAATTCTGTCATTGGTCCCCACGAGGACCACGACAGCTGGGTCATAGTCCACCCTTTCCACCACATGCTGAACCCTGGCACCAGGGAGGCAGCAAACCATTTGGTTGAGGCGTTTATGGAGACAAATTATTCTATCAGTCCATCTGAATAGAATCCCCTATTACCACTGTCTAGTCCTACCTGCAGTCCCAACCACCCACTCAATAGCTGGGCTGTTCTTCTGTTAGGGAAAGCAGTATCCGCTAGGGCTGCCATTTCTGAGACTGACACTCTAGCATCATTACCCAACTTGGCAATTTTGCTAGGGTGCACAGACACAGGTATGGCCTTCCTTTTCTGTGCTCCCTTTCTGCTCGCTCTATCTACATTTACCGAGCTACTTATCTGCTCCTCCTGACCCATTACTCCACCCTCTGTATCTACCCCACTTAGTGCTTGCTCAGTGAGCAGAATGCCCTTTTCCATATTGTCAGTCCTCCTCAGTGTTGCATTTTGGGCCTCCGGATCTCTAACCTGAGCTTCCAAGATTGCAATATGCTCACATTTACCACAGCGGTATTCACTCTGGAACGGCTGCTCCTGAAGTGTATACATATGACAAACTGTGCACTGGTAGACCTCCAATATTGCTAGCCATTATCCTAGTTACAAAAACAGCATTAAAAACACAATTTTTGTGCTTACAGTTGCAGCACTTTGGCTTTTAACTTCTAATTTTAGCTCTATAACGCTTAGCAACAACACAAGTCCCCCAATATAAAGTCCCTTAATGAAAAGTCCCCTTACATATATTACAACCTCACTTGAGAATATAACCAGAACTTGAAAAAGATTCTAAACTAGCTTGAAAAAATCTCATTTATAAGTAATGCTTCCCTTCACCATTGTCAGTCTCTGCCTGGTCTGGCAAAAAAACTGATTCTATGTGGTTTCTTTATGCATAATTATGTAATGAACAGATCCAGCCAATGAACACATGAATTAATGTGATGTCTTTAAAATATGAGGCATGTGATTTCTTTTACTTTGAGATAAGTCTGCACAGCCCTGGAACTGGGAATACCATAAACTTGCACATGTCACATTTTAGACATTTCCCAGATTTCCAGTGCCAAATAAAACTGCTGCAAAATAATTTATTGGGCAGGCATATGATCACCATATGCTAGTGAAGCCATCCTATTAGCTTTAGGGTTTAACAGAGGAGACATAATATTAATTACATATCAACGTTTATAATCAGTGCTGGGCTGGTATGGTCTGATGGAGCATATGAGACATATTAAACAAAGATTTTCTATTTTTCTCAGAAAATTTAATGTCTAAAACTCTTTATTTAAATGGAGTAATCTAGTCATTGATAAAACCTTGTCCTACATCTTGGGGGCTTCAGAAACACATATTACACTTTTGAAACACGGCGTACACAAAAGGCATCTTCCGATGGACTTAGTTGGTAGTCAGAGGTTGTCAGATTAAGGGGTTTATTTATCAAGGGCTAGCGCCAGGTAGTGTCTGACGAGCGCCAGGTACCGCCAGCTAACGGCGGCTACCGACTCAAGTACGCCCGGCGGCGGTCACAATGACGCATTTATCACGCTAAATGAGGCTAGCGCCGGCAAGAGCGTCAGCTAGCACGGGATTCATCATGTAGCCAACTGCAACGAACAGCGCCGCTGATAATCCCATCACAGCGACAGGTATGACCTGGCGCTCCCTGGCGATGTCCAATGCATTTCAATGGAGCAATCTTTAAATAATCATAATTAATTGCTTTTTTTATTTTTTTATTTTTTTTAATGTCAAAAATTCTGTGACCACTTCTGCAATGTTAGGTTTTTTTTTTTAAGTAAAAAAAAAAAAAAATAAAAATTGTGCAGAATTGATATTACAGGTCTGATATTAATGTATTCATATTACAAAATGTTTAGAAAAACTTGTATAATTTTTACATAAAAAAAAAATGGTTGCTTGGGGGTTAAAAACTACTTTACACACATCGCCGCCAGCGCTCTGGGGTTTAAACAAGGAATTCACAGCGCGAGAAATTTTTGAGCGTGATTTGTTAATGAATCTGCAGCAAGCCGTTCGTTCTGGCCATTCGCTGTCAGGCGCACCCATACAACGCAGAACCTGTGAAACATCGACCCCTAACCCCGTATTCAACATTACCGCACACCGACTGAGTCGCTGTCAACAAGCAAACCCCGGCCAAGCACAGCGAATACTAGCTGGCGCTGTGAAAATCACGCTACCGGCGCTCATCTGTCGCTACCTGGCGCTATTAATGAATCGGCCTCTTAGGCTATTAGAGGAGAATAGACATTTTATGTGTTGCAAATATGAGTCCCACAATCTCGAATATGCGAAAGCAGTCACGAAAGCTGCTTGAGAACACTTGCACTGTGCCCTATTCAAGTGAGAAATGATTGTCAGCAGCCCTATTTGAGCAAGGACTGAAAGCACACTCACATCATCATTCACTTTACAAAGAATGCTCATATGACTTGCTATTTCAAAGATTCGGATTACTGTCCCTATTTTCTCCTACCTACCATATGTTGAAGAATAGTTGTTCCCAATACTAATTTGTTGAAATGAATGTTTTATGTATTTTAGTTTTTATGCCTGTTTTGTATTAAACCTTTGCCTTTTGCCAAAAATTAAACAATACCATAATTGTTAAGCAAATTATTATTTAGTTAATAGATTTCTGTGTAACTGGTTTAATGTGTAACTTACATGTTTGCGTTACTAGAAAGCATGCTAGCAACTGCTGCCGCACAGTTGCTGACTATTCTCTTTTTGCTTCCTAGCATCACAAATACATGTTGTTAGGTGATGTTAGGAAGTACTAAGAAGGGAAAGTCAATTACAAATTAAAGATTTTTGGTGATGCCCCCCTCCCCATTTATACACCTCTGCCAGCTTCGGATATTATTATCTGATTCACCCCCTGGCAAAATGTGGCCAAATGATTAGCCACCAGTGGTAATGTGGTCCAGACTCTTTCCATGGCTGAAAGCAGTGCAGACCACCTGATTGCTGTGGGCAGTCACAGGGAAGCATTTCATTGGGGAATGAGGAGCAGGCAAAAATGTATTAAGCATGAGCTAGTGGGGGAGGCGGCATGGCCAACCAGGGCGCCTCCCCATTCATGGAACCACTATCCATTTGGTTTAAAACTGGTATTGGTCTTTTTTTAAGTAATGCAGCAACAGACCCAATGGCTTTTGGTTAAAAAGGATTGTTATCTGTGGTCAGGCCAGGGGAAATCACACCCCTGCCTTGAGGCCACTGTTCAATAGTAAGAACTAATTGATTATCTCCTTGAGTGATCAGAGCTTTCTATGGCCCTTATTCATCAAGCGATAGCACCAGGTAGTGTCTGACGAGCGCCAGGTCCCGCCAGCTAACGGCGGCTACCGACTCAAGTACGCCCGGCGTCGGCCACAATGACGCATTTATCAAGCTACATGAGGCTAGCGCCGGCGAGAGCGACGGCTAGCGCGGGATTCATCATGTAGCCGACTGCAACGAACAGCGCCGCTGCTAATCCCATCACAGCGACAGGTATGACCTGGCGCTACCTGCCGCTCTCCCATACATTTCAATGGCAGACGCTGCAATGATTGTTTTAAGTGGTTTTTGTGTTCTTGTCTTTGGCACAAAATTCAACACATGTTTATTGGGATATGTTTTATTAATCTGTCTTGTTATTTTTCTTTTTTAGATGAAAGTTGTTATTTTTACACTGTAATGTTGTGAGTGACATCTAAAATGCATCTCCTCCCACAAAACTCATTGGGCTCAAAATCGCTTGTTTTCACAACACACGGGGCTTGTAAAGCTACTTTTTAGTCAGTCATGTTTGGCACTCACTTTTGCTCTTCGAAATTGTCAGCGCCCAAGCTATTCGGCAGCCCTGTCCTTGATGAATCTGTGGTGGTCAGAGTTTGTGCAGTCGCTGTTTTGATTCGCTATGTGGCGGCGCGAGCGTCGCTGTGCTGCGCTGTGCTGCGCTGTGCTGTTCATACATGTGCCCTTCTGCCATTTTCAAGGAATTCACTTCCCGCGACCCCAGTCGTTCTTAATGAATACACTGTAGTTGTGAGCGTGCATGTCCACATTCTGCAGGATTTATTCAGGCGTACAAGCTCATAACAACCCGTTATGCATTCTCCTGTGTGCCACATTATCATGTAGTTGGATAGTTTTATTGTGTGATGATTTTATGAAGGAATAAGATTTGTATTTTTAAGCACCAAGCTTTTTGGTTTTCAAGGACCTATGCATTACAGTATCTTGAACCCCCTGCTAAATCAAGCTAATAATTAATGGCGTCTTTGCCAATAGCTTGTTGTAATGCGTAAATTTACTTTTTCCACCACTTAGCTTGCACATAGCTGATATTAGCTTGGTCCTGGTGCGCGGAGCTTTTTTTTTTAAATTTATTTCACAGTTGCTTTGGTCATATCCGGTTCCGGTTTCCTCCTTTGCGTTTCAAAGCCACCTAAAGCTAAAAATGACTAGCGCTTAGGCCAATAGCTTGTTGTAATGCGTCAATTTACTTTTTCCGCCACTTAGCTTGCACATAGCTGATATTAGCTTGTTCCTGGTGCGCGGAGCTTGTTTTTTGAAATTTATTTCACAGTTGCTTTGGTCATATCCGGTTCCGGTTTCCTCCTTTGCGTTTCAAAGCCACCTAAAGCTAAAAATGACTAGCGCTTAGGCCAATAGCTTGTTGTAATGCGTCAATTTACTTTTTCCGCCACTTAGCTTGCACATAGCTGATATTAGCTTGTTCCTGGTGCACGGAGCTTGTTTTTTGAAATTTATTTCACAGTTGCTTTGGTCATATCCGGTTCCGGTTTCCTCCTTTGCGTTTCAAAGCCACCTAAAGCTAAAAATGACTAGCGCTTAGGCCAATAGCTTGTTGTAATGCGTCAATTTACTTTTTCCGCCACTTAGCTTGCATATAGCTGATATTAGCTTGTTCCTGGTGCGCGGAGCGTTTTTTTTTTTGGTTCCCTGTCGCTTTGGTCATATCCGGTTCCTGTTTCCTCCTTAGCGTTTTCACCATGCTGCCCAGGAGACGGATTCAGCGCCTCCCCAGCTCCTCCTCCGAATCTGACCCCACCACCCCTCCCCCACCTCCCCCACCTACCTCACCTCCCCCACCTAACACCCCTCCCACCCCTTCCCCTCCTGGGCAAGCCAAAAAAAAACGCATGCGCGTGGATAGCCGCGTAAATGGCCAGGTGGTCAAAGTGAGTATGTTTTTCTTGCATTTTATGTTTAAAGTGGACCAACACACAGGGGGTATTGGCCCTGAAATCTATTAGTTTTCAGGACCAATCTGATCACTCCCCGCGGGGCATCCCCAATCTGGATGTCCTGCGGGGATGAACCCCCCTGGAGGCCCATAAACCTTACCTCAGCCCCTTCCCATCTGTGCATGCGTGAGCTGCGGATGCGTCTTGCGCTTCCCTCTAGCAGGGTGGGCCCCTGCGCCAGACACTTGTTAATGGCCTGCGCAGGCGCCCTCCCTGTTAGAGTCAAACGCCACACGCGTCCTTCGGCGCTCAGAGGCAGCTGAGCTGGTATGCACGTCCAAACGGCCTTGGATGCGCATACCACAGCGGCGCAGAGCGCTGTGCTAGCCTGGCGCAGTCACGTGGGAGCGTGGTCAGTAGTGTATTTCTGGCCTTCCAAGGGGGTTTCAGACAGCGGACCACCCCCGATTGGTGTGCCCCACCAAAGTGGACCCAAACCCAGAATAGTCAAAATCCGGGGTGTGGGTCCACTTTAATCTGGTCTCAGTATAACTGTTTATGCCATTGTTCTGATGTCATGTATTGATTTTCATTTCTCATAGGATTTCTGCATGAAGCAGTATGACTATGCCCGTGGGGGAAAAAAAAGAATAGCCATGGAGGTTAAGGCCACAGTGTCCCGGCGCTTCAACACCCAGCTCTCCGTCCGAGCAATACAACAAAAGTGGTCGGACTTCAAGCGCCGGGACCCTGAAGGCGTGTACCGCCTATATGATGCCTACGCATCAGGTAAGTTTAAGCTTATGCTATGTTTATACTTTTGTTTAAATAATCTGCTAAGCTGTGTCCATTTGTGGTCTTAATATTAATTATTTTCTTTCACCCCCTCAACACAGATAAGCGTCCTCCCCTGGGGAAACGTGGGAAGGGATTCCTCCCCCGAACCAGGCAGGCGGACTCGGGGGAGTCATCGGGGGAGGGTCCCTCTCGCGGATCCTATTTGGAGGACCCAGGGGAGGAAGGGGATGACGCCCCAGAGGAGTGTGCTGCTGGGGGGCTGGCAGGATCAAGCCTCAGCTCCTCACACTCTGACTCTGAGGAGTCTCACCAGCCAAGGGGCCACTCTCAAGTGGGGAGTCCAAGTTGGGTGGAAGGAATGGACTCTCCCACACTCCCTGAAGGAGCAGGGAGTGAGAGGGAGGAGGGTGGCCCTTTGCCTGGGGGATCTTCCGAGCAGAGTGTGAGGAGCCGAGGCTCCCCGCCTCCTCCTCAGAGCCCTCCCTGGCCTTCAAGTGGCGGATCATCCCCTGGTGAGTGCACATTTTGTCATTGTTAGTCTGTGACAGGTTTCATCTGGCCATTTGTACTTAGCCCTTGCCATTCCTCTCTAATTTGCAGGGCATCATATAGGCAGCACCTCCATGGCCTTTTGGCAACGCCTTCTCCACGGGCATAGTCATGGTAAGTGTTTGTTGTTATCCATCACATTCCCTATGTTATGACATTCCTTAAAGTGGACCAACACCCATTGTTGATTGTGCTTGGAATCTCAAAGCTTCCCTGCCCAATCACCTCCCTCACCCAGGGCCCCCCCCAAAAAACCCCACAAACTCCTTACCTCATTGGGGGTGGCAGAAGCCACCGGCGCAGCCTCCTGAGTGCCCCTCTAGATGTGTGTGCGCCTGCGCTCTCTGTTTCCTAATGCGCTGCGCGTGCGCACACACTGGAGGAGTGATGTGCGGAAGGCAGCGGCGGCGGACGGTGTCTCACTCAAATTGTGGTGCTCTGCCAAAGTGGACCAAAACACAGAATAGTATCAATCCTGGGTCTTGGCCCACTTTTAACAGACACATGTTTCCTGGTCCATAGTACAAGCTGGTTTGATAATGTACATTAACATCACAAACCCCACTACAGTGCTATCCAACTGGCAACCACCCCTATGTTTCTGCCCACACCATGATGGGGGCTAGCAAATGTGTTATTTGGTTAAGTTGTTCCGGCTAACACATGTTGCACACTAGTAACATTCGACAATCATATGCAAATTAGTCCTTAACATTGCACTGTCAAGGTTATTAGCACATTATCTTTATGTGTCCATGTTGCAACCATAAATAATTTACATGAACTCATGGACCAGGAAATATGCTAATGTTGGACAACATGTGTGTAACCATGCAAGCATTTGATTTTTTAGACTCCCTAACCAGATGAATGTCAAATAGTCAGGTGTCATTGGCCCACTAATTTTGCTTTTCTCTTTTGCTTTCTCCTGACAGATGTTGCTACGCAGACGGAGCCGGTGACCATCCTCCCCACCCCAGCTCCAGGGACGGCCAGCAGCATGGGCCCCCGCCACAGCTGCGATGGTGAGTACATCCCACTTCATATGCCTAAAGACTTGTGAACCCTATGTCTTCTAGTCAAATCTGCAGACATTTACAATGTACCTATGTGTTAATTTAACACACATCTAGGTTACATGTGTTTGGGCAACAATCCTACATGCCTGTCTGCATGCTTGATTGTTGCCTCACATTCTTGAGTTTGCCACATAGAGACAATTTGTGGTTTAGACACAACCAAATGGGCCTGCTTAGGTCGTGACCTCTAAGATTCTGGGACAAACTAGTTTACTCGTTAGGACTTAGGCCCTGATGTTTGGCTGTGACTAAACACATAAATGTCCACACTGGGACTTATACCTTCTTTGATTCCCAAGAGTTAAGAGTAAATGTATGCTTGGGATGTGGTGGCCACATTTAAGCCAGCCACTAGTACTCATATAATGTTAACAACTAAGGGCACAGTGGGCAACAATGTTAATGTGAGTGTCAGCTAATTGGACCCACTGACATTACATTGCTACATCTGTGTCTGTTGAGGTCACATTCCATTTATTAAATCTGTTTTTTTTTTAAATCTCTACAGCTTGTGAAAACCAGCATCGCAGACTGTGGCGGTCGATCCGGCGTCTGAAACTTATGCTGCTGGCCAAGAAGAGGCGGCGGCGTCGTTAGGGTGGGGGGATGACTGGCCCCTTGTTGGAGGCCCTTTGTGGGCCAATGTTGGGCCTGTTGCCCACCTTTAGAATAAATAATTTTATATTTTGATAATTACAGTGTTGTGCCTTGTCAAGCATAGTTTAAGTGTCTACAAACCCATTTGTGTGTAAATTTTGCCATACCTTTGGAGCCATTTAATGTGTAAACCATAGTAAGCTATGGTCACAAATGTGTGGCATAAATTTGGGACTACATTTACATATGTAGATCAAGATACTCATCCCTGACTGTGTTCTTAGCTATGTCTTAGGAAAAACACAATTTAGAGGTGGGTTAATCAAATCTATTTACAGAAAAAAAATATAACCACAAACAAATTAATATTCTTGGCTGGGTGGCCGGGGAGGTTGGGAGTCATTGCTAGGGGCGGTGTTGGGGGACAACAGTGCAGTAAAAAAAATAGACTGCTGTTGTATGAGCTGTTGTATCAACAACAACGTTTGGTCCTGTCGCTGGAGAGATTGCTCCATTAGATTGGCGAGGCGACCAAGTTCCTGGTTATGTTGTTGGTTTTGGAGCAACTGGTCGATCTGGCACTGCTGGGCCTCATGTTGTTGCTGACACATCAGCACCTGATGTTCCAACGCCGCAATGCGCTCATTAGTTTCATCACGCGGCTGTTGGCGACTGTAGTCCTCCAGCATCCGGACCCCTAGCTCATAAAAATCCTGACTGGTTGGTGCCACACCTCCTCTTGCTGTGGTTTGAGGCTAACAAAATAGAAAACCACATTTTAGTCAAACAGAACCAATGCAGCTATGCCCCTCCAAATCATTTGCCCAAACTGTAACAATACAACTTACCCTTGTTTGAGCCTCTGAAGCTTGGCCGCATGGCACTTGGGAAGAGGTCCCAGCTTGGGGTTCTGGTCCCGCCTCCTGCAAAAACGACCAAGAAAGGAAATGTGACATGTTGGTTCATCGCCTACCCACGAACATGGCAATGTGGTTATTGGTCCTCTAAATCAGCCATGTTACCTCCGTGTCGTCCGGCACAGGTAGGAGCGGGGTATCGCTGCCAGAGAGGGGCAAATCCACATCCGAGATATCCGGCAAGTTGGCATATGCTAAACAGGAAAGTCAGGTTAGTAGGTCAGTGGACAAAACTCAAATGTAACATGGATAGCCTTTCGAGCCCATACCTCCACAAAGTGCAAGATTACACACTAGCCAAAAGGTATATTAGAAACTCAGATTGCTAACATGTATGTAAGAGGAATATGAGGCAATAATTGGGCCAAATAAGATCAGACACATTGCTAAAATTACACATACCCGCAATCTCCCAGATGTCTGGAGTGGGGCCCTCACTCGAGCTTTGCCCTGGAAAATACATGTTGAAACACAAGTTGCCTGAAGAAAGTGCCACAAAAGTAGAGCCAAAATACATACTAGATCATCAAGCCAAAACAACTTACCCTCATCTCTGGCAGCCTGAACGTGAAGGGCCCTTTCCGGACAGCCACTTCCGATATTCTGGCCAACTAAAAGACACAATTAATGTCTCAAAATATTCCTCCAACTACTTGGGTGAATGTTTGTCTAAAAATATTTTTTTAAAAATGCATTGCAATCACTCCAAAAACTATTACACTGACCCTGGGGATGGAATAAGCACTCAAAATAGGCATCTTCAAGTTGACAGAGCAAACATGTAGATTATTAGACTAACCAAATAGAACCAGTGTAACATAAACAGCATAAAGGATACATTATTTATTGCTATACACACCAACAGGGTCCTGTTGACCTGCAACATCGGAAGTGGGGTCCAAAGATGAACCAGTCACTTGGCCTACCAATAAAAAAGAGGAATGATACACATGCACTTGGGTTAAAGCGGATAAAGCAAGGTTGACACATGCACTTACCGACATCCAAAGAGTAGCTTGGCTCCTGAGGAGATGCTGGGGCCAATGGCGGGGCAGCTAGGCAAAAACAAAGCAAACATTGAGCCATTGGTAATGTGCGGGAAAAAATAAAACATGCATTAAGGTGTGTGTGAGCAGCTCATTCACTAATATTCACTAATCAAGGCCAGTGTGGCTTCCACATGTATATGCAGATATATGGCCACACATCTCTGGCTTCCAACATAGCTACACATGTTAGGGCCTTGTTAGTTAGTTGCTGTGAGGGTTAAAGTGGCCGTGAAATTAGGCCACAGGTCCATATTATTAATCCTCAACAGTGCCCCACTGTATTGTTTGAGGTGCACCCACACCCATTTGGTCCCCAAACAACCAGCACCTAAATTAGTGTAAAATACCTTCAATGGCAGACTGGGTTAGGCTTGAGGTTGGTTGAAGGGCAGGAGTTGGTGTGTCCTCAGCCAAATCCTGGACAGCACCATGTGCACCTATGCAGAAAGCAACAGACAGGAAAGTAAAACATTTATGAGGTATAATGTACTACTTCACAGGTCCTACTGTTAGTTGGCCAGAAAGAGAAAATGCAAATCACATACATTAACATTAGCTGGAAAAAAAATGCAGAAAATATGTACCTTCAGTCCAACCTGTGGTGTCATCCCCAGGATCCACACCCTGCAGCCGAGCAAGTGGAATTTTGGCCTTCAGCATCTCCTCATACGGCCTGTAGGTACTCTTTGGAGCCTGGATGGTCCCACTGTCCACATCAAGATCGTGATTCATCTTTTTGATAAGGGCCCCTCTCAAAGTGTAGAAGCGTTTCCTGCAGGATGGGCCACTACGTGGGTGTTGAGCAGTGCTACTAAGCTCAACACCAATGGCATCCCACAGTTTGCTTCTTTCTTGTTTGCCTATTGACTTGCTTTGGGAGCCAAATATCAGCTCCCATTTAGCAAGGGTAAGGCGCACAAGATGATTATTCTCCGCCAAATTAAATTCAGGCTCCCTCTTGGCACCTGGGCGCTTAGCCTGGGGTGCTGCACCACCTTCAGGCTGGGCCCTTTTCCGTAAGGGAGGTTTGCGCACAGCACCCACCACACTCCTACTTGGGCCTGCTGTGGCCGGCAGATGTCCTGAATTTGGCTCCATCCTGTAGCTGCACACACACACCAATACACAACCAACAAGCACGCATGCAGACTACAGAATGGCATCGCACTCTCTTTGGGTTGGCCAGGTTTTATGTGCTCTAACAGCCAATCACAAACCAGTCCACTTAATAGATTCACACATACTGGCCAGGTGCTTGTAGCCACACCTCCACTGCACTGACTGAAGCATGTGTGTTAGCCAATTAACTAATTACAGACCTCATTAACCAAACAACACACAACCAAATACAACAATGTACTCATGTATATTAAACACTTGTGACATGTGGCTATCCTAACGGCTATTTAAATAAACAGCAGCTTACCTTTCATTGGCCCACCACAGAATTTTCTGCCATGTCCGTTAATGCACGCAAGTTTCGGCTCACGTACGCAAGTAGCGCTACTAGCGTGCGCGTGCGCACTCCGTTTCACGCACACCTGGGTCAGCTAATTGGCGCCCGGAAATAGCAGAGCAACGCAAAAGGCGGCAAAGCGGACCTGTCCTTTTTGAAAGTGAAGTATAAATGGAAGGATTTTGAAAGCTTATGGTATTGTTACACTGTGGCAAAGGCTGTGGTGTGGTGCTTGTTTCCCTTAGCTCATTTGAGTGTCTGTCTGGGTTTGGTCCTCACTCTCTGTGGCTTGTTGGGTGATTTCTGACATCAGTGCTGTTTCTTTAGGAGATTGATTTTGTTGGCATATGCAAATATTGTGGAGCATACAGCAAGTGAGGCTTGATTTTGGGGCCTTTTGTGGGCTATGCAGCAACTCCCCTCTTGGTTGTGCCTAACTTAGAAAGCTGTTTTTCAGAAGGCTGGTGGTTTGGACCACTATACTTCTGGTTTTGTGGTGAGCTGCATTGTAGTGAGTGTGTGAGGAGTGTGATTGTTTGTGTGTGTGGTGTGTTTGTGGTTTTTGCTTTTGTTTGTTTGATTTTGTATATCTGTTGAGTGTGTGTGTGATGGATAAGAGGGTGATGTATGGTGTCTGGGTGGATGGATGTATGCGTATGCTGGAAGAGCAGGAGGACAGGGAGCAGGGTGTTGTGAGGCTTAGGGCACCCCGCTCCTTTGGAATCCGCCTTTCAGTATGGGACTTAAGTGACGAGCAGATCAGGAGCCGCTTCCGTCTGAATCGTGCTGCACTACAGTCCCTATATGATCAGATTAAGCACAAAATCGAGCCATCCACCAAATGCACTCAATCCATTCCAGGCATAGTACGCCTGTGTGCCACTCTGAATATTTTGGCACGAGGGACCTTCCAGGCAACCTCTGCCCTCCTCAGCGGGATCAGCCAGGCTACTATGAGCCGCATATTAATCCAGGTAGTTCTGGCGATTTGTGATTTGATCCCAATTTACATCAAGTTTCCTGAGGATGAGGAGGAGGTTGCCAAAATAAAACAGGCTTTCTATCTAATGGGAGGGATCCCGAATGTGCTAGGGTGCGTTGATGGTACACATATCCCTTTCCGCCCTCCCCGTGCACAGGAGCTGTATTACCGAAACAGAAAACAATTTCATTCCTTAAACATCATGGTGGTCTGTGACCATGAAATGAAGCTGCGGGCGGTGAGATCGGGGTTTCCCGGCTCATGCCACGATTCTTACGTCTTGCAGCGGACAGTGCCGGAAGTTTGTGAACAACGAAATGCCAGCTGGCTGGCTACTGGGTAAATAATTAACCATGTCAAAGTATTTTGCCTAAAATATGTGGCCTAGTAAGCCAAATTATTAAAAATGAAAACAAAAACATGTACTAGTACTAATTGCTGTCTCTCTCCTTGTGTTTTTTCAACAGCGGATAAGGGATATGGGCAGAGAACGTGGGTGCTGACTCCGGTCAGGAGCCCACAGACCTCTGCCCATGAACGCTACAATGCAGCACACCGCAAGACCCGAAGCATTGTGGAAAGAACCATCGGCCTGCTGAAAGCACGCTTTCTATGTTTGGCACGCCCAGGAGGAGAGATGCTGTACAGTCCACAGAAGGTCTCCAAGATCATCCTCGCCTGCTGTGTGCTCCACAATATATGTATATGCCACAGAATTCAATCCCCTGAAGAGACAGCACTGGTGCCCGAAATCCCCAACTTGCCCGCAGAAAGAAGTGAGGACACCCAGACTGGCGATGAGCTAAGGGAAAGGATGATCACTTCCTTTTTTGCGGTAAGCTAACTACCCTTCACTCTAATCCAAGTACTGCACTACCGGGAAAATTTATTTGACCTCCCATCATAATTTGGCAAAAACCACTCTAAGGGGGTGTGTAAGATGACCAAAACCACTATAAGGGGGGTGTAAGATGACCAAAACCACTATAAGGGGGGTGTAAGATGACCCAAACCACTATAAGGGGGGTGTAAGATGACCAAAACCACTATAAGGGGGGTGTAAGATGACCCAAACCACTATAAGGGGGGTGTAAGATGACCAAAACCACTATAAGGGGGGTGTAAGATGACCAAAACCACTATAAGGGGGGTGTAAGATGACCAAAACCACTATAAGGGGGGTGTAAGATGACCCAAACCACTATAACCCCCTTATAGTGGTTTGGGTCATCTTACACCCCCCGTGTAAGATGACCCAAACCACTATAAGGGGGTTGTAAGATGACCAAAACCACTATAAAGGGGGTGTAAGATGACCAAAACCACTATAAGGGAGGTGTAAGATGACCAAAACCACTATAAGGGGGGTGTAAGATGACCAAAACCACTATAAGGGGAGTGTAAGATGACTAAAACCACTATAAGGGGGGTGTAAGATGACCAAAACCACTATAAGGGGGGTGTAAGATGACCCAAACCACTATAAGGGGGGTGTAAGATGACCCAAACCACTATAAGGGGGTGTGTAAGATGACCCAAACCACTATAAGGGGGGTGTAAGATGACCCAAACCACTATAAGGGAGGTGTAAGATGACCCAAACCACTATAAGGGAAAGGGAGGTGTAAGATGACCCAAACCACTATAAGGGGTGTGTAAGATGACCAAAACCACTATAAGGGGGGTGTAAGATGACCCAAACTACTATAAGGGGGGTGTAAGATGACCAAAACCACTATAAGGGGGGTGTAAGATGACCCAAACCACTATAAGGGGGGTGTAAGATGACCAAAACCACTATAAGGGGGGTGTAAGATGACCAAAACCACTATAAGGGGGTGTAAGATGTCCAAAACCACTATAAGGGGGGGTGGAAGCTGAACAACATAACAATTAGGGTTGTTGTGCAAGTTGGACCCAAATGTTGGTTACCAATTAATGCAATATTTTTTAACAGCGAAAAAGCCAATTTAAATATATATACTAACTGCACTTTTTAATCTTTTTCAGGCACCCCGAGATGCAGCATGACAGGCGTTTTGATTTGCTTGAACATTTACGTTAATTTTCTTTACTTTTCAAAACAAAATAAAAAAAACAAAAGAAACATGTTGCAATGTGTTTAATTCTGAAGGTACTTGATTTCAAGCCCACAGCAAAGCAAAGCGCAGGCGCTGTGTTGAATAGCGTGGTCAAACTGACAGTGCCTACAAAGCTGAGCTCCAACATCATATTCAGCAATGTAGGCGTTGTTCCCAACAACGCCAGGTAGCGACTGAGGAGGCCTGCTATAGCGAATCGCTACCGCCCGCGGCTTACGCTAGCGGCGCTCATAGCGCCATACTTCAGTCGCTCATCTGTCGCTACCTGGCGCTATTAATGAATCGGCCTCTATGCCTACTACAGCAATCAAAGCTTTTTGAGGGCTACTTCAAGGATCAGAGCTCTTTCAATGTCCACATCAGTGATTAGAGGCACATGTGAGCTATTTCAGTGATTATTTTGTGCACACTTCAGAGATAATTGTAAAGCAGCATCCTCAATACGTAATGCTGGTCTTCACATAAAAAATTCAATGGGGACTATATATTGTGCTAATTTGATGAGGGGGGGGGGGGGGTAAGTTCCATGGCTCACTGTCCATTATTAAGGTGGGATGAGCCTTGAATATGGAGGATGTATTTCATTCAAAACATTTTATTTTTCTTTTATTTTTGTTCTTTAATTTATATTTTTGTATGTAATATATTATATTATAGCTTAAATACAACTATTTCACTAGCATTTCTCTGTGGTCAAAAGATCCATCTTCACTCTAATTATGTTGCTGTCAGACTGATACAATTTAGTTTAATTGTGATTTAGATTATCCTGTTTCTTTAGAGATGAGGCTGCGGGTTGTATTCTGTTTTTATATTTTGTTATTTTTCTTTCTAATTTCTCTTTACTTATTATACTAAATGCAATAAATTCTGTATTCTACTCATTAATTATAGTTATTTAGAACATTTTAGTTTAATAATGCTATGTCCTTTTTAACCTTTAATTCCAGATGATAATACTGATGGATTTCAAGCAAACTGTAGTGAATTGGATTATTTCTATTTGATTGTGTTTGTATGCCAGGCTCATATAAATGATTGTTTTTTTTAATCAGTAGTGTAAACGAAAAATTTAGCATCTAAAGATGTTCTCAGAAACTGAAATATTTTGCTCATTTTGTTATAACTAATTGACTACTGACAACACACCACAAAGTATGCAGCTCATTATTTCTGTTTACCTTTCAACTTTTTAGCTGCAGTAACAAATATATTTCTGCTCATATTTTTTAAATTAATATATACCTGTCACTTTGGTTGAACTCTTTTTTTTTTCTTATTGGTTGTTCAGTGGCACCAGCAAATGTAAAAAGCATTCCCTGTCACCAGTCGCTGTCAACTAAACTGAGGACAGGGTGCTAGGTTGCTGCTCGACGCATCTCCATTCCCACATGACAGGCTTATGAGATTGAGGAGCATAAAATTATGCTTAGACAGGGCCACGCGCTCTGGCCTAATAAAAATATACCCGGCAAAAAAGATTAGGAGACCTAAATTGGGAAAATAGTGCATCTGTCAAAAGAGTCAAGATCAGATGTGAATATTATGACATGCAAACTATGAATGATAAATGTAACCCACATTAATATAATGGTTTTAACATAATCTCCAATAAAGAAAGAGAATGTGAACCAAACTATGACAAAGATGACAGCTAGATTTTGACCAGGAATCATGAATTCATAGGGATAAAATAAGACCCACTGGCAACTGTTCAAATTGCATAGTTGAAATTAGTGATGAACTCCGGGCCGAGGGCAGATTTGACCTGTATCTGGCCTATTTGGTCTGGGTGGGAAGATCCATGATCTTTCTCATAGTACATATCTTCTTCCCCTGAGAAATCTGCAGCAATCAGCAGCAGCCATGTCATAAATTTTGTTAAATATAAGTAACCAATATTCCTAAAAGATTGTAAAACATAGAGGTGCTTTCTTTCTTGGAAAATGTAAAAGATCCACTATTGAACTTCGTATTTAACCACCACATCATGCCCAAAGGTTCCCCATCTTGCATTTGAAAAGCATTTGATTGGATGCTGGGATAAAAATGATTTGGGCCATGCCTCCCAATTAGTTTTTGGTTGCAGGGCAACAATTTTGCAGCATTCCTTTGCTCTGTGACCTGTTAGTACATCTAATCAGCCTGCAACCTCCCGCTACAGGGCTTGCAATCATCTGCTTGACCAAAGGAGCTTACATTCAACCTTCTTTGGCCTGACTGAGCTAGCATGTATTGTGGCATAGATAAAAATGTAGCACAGCTAGGCAGATAGGGTAGGCATTTGCAGAATTTAGATTAAAAAAAAGTCTATACCAATCATTCCATTACAGACCCCACATTAGAGGCAGTGAACAGCAGCCCACATTACAGGCAGTGAGCGGCATCCCACATTACAGGCAGTGAGAGGCATCCCACATTACAGGCAGTGAGAGGCATCCCACATTACAGGCAATGAGCGGCATCCCACATTAAAGGCAGTGAGAGGCATCCCATATTAAAGGCAGTGAGAGGCATCCCACATTACAGGCAGTGAGAGGCATCCCATATTAAAGGCAGTGAGAGGCATCCCACATTACAGGCAATGAGTGGCATCCCACATTAAAGGCAGTGAGAGGCATCCCACATTACAGGCAGTGAGAGGCATCCCACATTAAAGGCAGTGAGAGGCATCCCATATTACAAGCAGTGAGCGGCATCCCACATTGCAGGCAGTGAGCGGCATCCTACATTACAGGCAGTGAGAGGCATCCCACATTACAGGCAGTGAGAGGTATCCCACATTACAGGCAGTGAGAGGCATCCCACATTACAGGCAGTGAGAGGCATCCCACATTACAGGCAGTGAGCGGCATCCCACATTACAGGCAGTGAGTGGCATCCCACATTACAGGCAGTGAGAGGCATCCCACATTACAGGCAGTGAGCGGCATCCCACATTACAGGCAGTGAGAGGCATCCCACATTACAGGCAATGAGCGGCATCCCACATTAAAGGCAGTGAGAGGCATCCCATATTAAAGGCAGTGAGAGGCATCCCACATTACAGGCAGTGAGAGGCATCCCATATTAAAGGCAGTGAGAGGCATCCCACATTACAGGCAATGAGTGGCATCCCACATTAAAGGCAGTGAGAGGCATCCCACATTACAGGCAGTGAGAGGCATCCCACATTAAAGGCAGTGAGAGGCATCCCATATTACAAGCAGTGAGCGGCATTCCACATTGCAGGCAGTGAGCGGCATCCTACATTACAGGCAGTGAGAGGCATCCCACATTACAGGCAGTGAGAGGTATCCCACATTACAGGCAGTGAGAGGCATCCCACATTACAGGCAGTGAGAGGCATCCCACATTACAGGCAGTGAGAGGCATCCCACATTACAGGCAGTGAGAGGCATCCCACATTAAAGGCAGTGAGAGGCATCCCACATTACAGGCAGTGAGAGGCATCCCACATTACAGGCAGTGAGAGGCATCCCACATTACAGGCAGTGAGAGGCATCCCACATTACAGGCAGTGAGCGGCATCCCACATTACAGGCAGTGAGCGGCATCCCACATTACAGGCAGTGAGCGGCATCCCACATTACAGGCAGTGAGAGGCATCCCACATTACAGGCAGTGAGCGGCATCCCACATTACAGGCAGTGAGTGGCATCCCACATTACAGGCAGTGAGAGGCATCCCACATTACAGGCAGTGAGCGGCATCCCACATTACAGGCAGTGAGAGGCATCCCACATTAAAGGCAGTGAGAGGCATCCCACATTACAGGCAGTGAGAGGCATCCCACATTACAGGCAGTGAGAGGCATCCCACATTACAGGCAGTGAGAGGCATCCCACATTACAGGCAGTGAGCGGCATCCCACATTACAGGCAGTGAGCGGCATCCCACATTACAGGCAGTGAGCGGCATCCCACATTACAGTCAGTGAGCGGCATCCCACATTACAGGCAGTGAGGGGCATCCCACATTACAGGCAGTGAGCGGCATCCCACATTACAGGCAGTGAGTGGCATCCCACATTACAGGCAGTGAGAGGCATCCCACATTACAGGCAGTGAGCGGCATCCCACATTACAGGCAGTGAGAGGCATCCCACATTACAGGCAATGAGCGGCATCCCACATTAAAGGCAGTGAGAGGCATCCCATATTAAAGGCAGTGAGAGGCATCCCACATTACAGGCAGTGAGAGGCATCCCATATTAAAGGCAGTGAGAGGCATCCCACATTACAGGCAATGAGTGGCATCCCACATTAAAGGCAGTGAGAGGCATCCCACATTACAGGCAGTGAGAGGCATCCCACATTAAAGGCAGTGAGAGGCATCCCATATTACAAGCAGTGAGCGGCATCCCACATTGCAGGCAGTGAGCGGCATCCTACATTACAGGCAGTGAGAGGCATCCCACATTACAGGCAGTGAGAGGTATCCCACATTACAGGCAGTGAGAGGCATCCCACATTACAGGCAGTGAGAGGCATCCCACATTACAGGCAGTGAGAGGCATCCCACATTACAGGCAGTGAGAGGCATCCCACATTAAAGGCAGTGAGAGGCATCCCACATTACAGGCAGTGAGAGGCATCCCACATTACAGGCAGTGAGAGGCATCCCACATTACAGGCAGTGAGAGGCATCCCACATTACAGGCAGTGAGCGGCATCCCACATTACAGGCAGTGAGCGGCATCCCACATTACAGGCAGTGAGCGGCATCCCACATTACAGGCAGTGAGAGGCATCCCACATTACAGGCAGTGAGCGGCATCCCACATTACAGGCAGTGAGTGGCATCCCACATTACAGGCAGTGAGAGGCATCCCACATTACAGGCAGTGAGCGGCATCCCACATTACAGGCAGTGAGAGGCATCCCACATTACAGGCAGTGAGAGGCATCCCACTTTACAGGCAGTGAGAGGCATCCCACATTACAGGCAGTGAGTGGCATCCCACATTACAGGCAGTGAGAGGCATCCCACATTACAGGCAGTGAGCGGCATCCCACATTACAGGCAGTGAGAGGCATCCCACATTACAGGCAGTGAGCGGCATCCCACATTACAGGCAGTGAGAGGCATCCCACATTACAGGCAGTGAGGGGCATCCCACATTACAGGCAGTGTGCATGTGTACTCTCTCCATAGCTACCCCACACTGATTCCACTGTCGACCTCCTCCACACAAACAAGTTCCCAGTGTGCCAAGGGAGGTAGCGGGCAGCAGAGGCGATGGTAGCAGGCAGTGGAAGACACTGGTAATGTATGTTTGTTTGTGTGTGTCTCTATGTGTTTATGTCTGCGGGAGGCATCTGCTGCGGCGTGGGAGCTCCGGGAATATAATATTTTGCAAGCCAAGAGGGGTATTGGGCAGACCTCTTAAACTTTCTCTTTTGTACCCACTATAATTTTTTTGCCCCATTAGACGGAGTAAGATCTTCCCCCCACTTTTGATCCATCTTATGGGCCGAAAAACATGGTACATTTTTTAAAACATCCAAGATGGAGGCCCACGGAGCATCAGGCCGCAAGCAAACAGGAAGTGTCTTCTGACTGTGTCGCTCTGCATTCTGGGATTGCTGTTCTTTCCCTGACCCCAACTCTGCTTTGTCTGTGCAAAGCACAGCTATAACCCCGCCCCCTGTACTTTATCCCGCTCTCCTCTCCTTAGTATGTGCCCATATTCTAGAGTCCTGAACAGAGTTGCAGCCCAGTGGGGGAAAGAAAATCAAGTAAGTGACTAAAAACTTAAAATATATTAATTTTAGATGCTGGGGAATAGTTTTTTTAAGGGTTTGGGCTTTTCATTAAATCATGCTGAAGGGCCTGTTTAAAAACATACTCACCCCTGATAACCCTGTTATTAAGAATTAGGTAGCTATTTTCTTGGGTTAAACTTAGGTTATACTTTACTTTAAATAAACTTTTGCCTGCCTACCAGTTTTACTAAGCCCCTTTTCAGAATTATATCAGCTCGGTAACTCCTCCTGGAGGAATGGGCAAAAATTCTAGGCATGGCTGTGCTAGTGGGTGAAAGGGGGGGCTGGGGTGTTGGGAATGAAATGATGAATATGTACCCTTAACCAGTACTGTCCTACATCTCTACCTCCTCCATGAGCTCCACCTACTTCACCATCTCCACCATCTCTCTAGGATAGATAGATTTATGTGATGCCTCCAATAAGGTGACCAAGCCACAACTCCTGTTCATCAATAGTGAGCTGGCATTGAACCTTCCCCTGTGTTCTCTCCTCAATAGTCCTGATCTGAAAAAGTGTTGATTCTAGCAGAAGGACAAGAGGTATGGTCTAACTGAATTATAACCGATCATTGTTTTCTATCATAAAGAGGAATACAGTGCCACAGTGCCAGTCCACTGGTGAAATTCTCAGATCCACAGGTTCTTGCCTAGGTGCAAAAGATGACCACTTAAAATTGCCAGGTCTCCTCCAAATATGGGCGGGATAACATAGAAACCCCCAATAAAGAAAGACAGGATACAACGTCAGTTTCAGTTCTGCTTCCCATAGCTTTAAAATAAAAATGTAATATTATTATGTATAAGAGAATTCAAAGGTTAGCCTGGGCACTCCCCAGTGTGGGCAAAAGAACACAGAGAACCACTATAGAAATATGGAAGCCAATGATTAGGAGGACAAAAGAGGTGATTTGAAGGGAGGCGATTTCGGCACTGAATTTTCACCAAATGGAAGACAGGAAGGTGAGAATACTGAAAGTGCTTGGAGGCTTTTTTTTTTATCCCCTCAGTAATAGTCCACTCAGCAGCATCGCTTTCTAGGCGCCTTACAGCATTGCAGACCCAGCCTTCTAGTGTTAACTTTGAGAGTTGAAATACACTGATTGATTTTGATTTCGGCTTTGGAGTTAATAATAGTTGAAACTTTTTAGTTGAAACTTTTTAGTAAACTTTAATTATTTATGCCACCATTCTTAGTCCTACTATCCTGACTTTCCTTTTCCTCTTAGCCACAGATTCTTTCTCAGTCAAACTGATTTCCCTAGCCGGGCTGGCGTTTCGGCCACGGCAAAGCACCGCTTATAATTCTACAGCTTAGCTTAGAGTCTTATTTATGTAGATTGGTGCGGGAGGCACTTGAGCGTCTCTTGCGAGACACTTGACAGCGCCCGCTTCAAACAGCCAGCGCTATTAACTAAAGTGTTCCCAGCCAGGTGCTGTGCACTGTGCATGGCTTTTAAAAACGTATGCGCTAGCGACACCTAGCACTGCCTGGGATCGCTGCAATTAGGATTTATCCTGTAAGAGAACATGGGTTTCAAAACGGGTTTGAAATAATTTTCGAGCTTGTGGTGGACTCTAGGGGGAGTGATATCCTAACTATATACTTCACAGATACTTCGGAGTCTCAAAGAACCTACTTTACCCCAAGTTGCCAAATCATTCCAGTGGTGTGTGGATAACACGTATTATTATTCCTGCATTATGCACCAGTTATACTACACAGGTGAAACCTCAGAAATACATTTTGGATCTAATTCAGTCAGAAACTTTAGTTATAAATAATTTTCTGAATCAGAAAATACTCCAATTGCCATAAAAATCATATATGAATTAAAATACCCCAAAAATAATCATGTTTTACGGAAAAGCAAAAGGTTTGAAGTTTGAAATGTTTAAAACAGCTTTATTGCATATTTGTTAAATAGTAAAAAACATTTAAACATGCTAAATAGTGAAAGGAGCATGCCTTCTTTGTTTTTTTTTTATTGGTAGAAAAGCAAAATGGTACATTCAAAACCTGTCACTTATGACTGGATTTATTTATTTATTTTTATACAGGGTGCTCCTTCTGCTATCTAGCATATTTATATGAAGTTTTAATATTGGAACAATTGCACATTTAAGATTTTTATTTTTTTTTAACCATCAAAAATTTGTCCTGAGCCCCTGTTTTAGATCTGGCACCATGTCTGTCCAAGGTCCATACTGGCAGACTTATTTACTATTTTGACCGGTGGGCTCTAGATTAACGTCTCTTGCAAGACTCTCTTTGTGGCCGCTCTGCAGTACCGCCTGGAGACAGGTTGCGCTCTGCCTTGCTTCCTCCCAGCTGGCCGCTCTGCGCAGCACAGGGCTTATCAACGCCAATGCACTAACAACTCCTAGTGCCGATTGGGAGAGTTCATTAAAAAACACAGTGCCCGCATTTCAGGCACACAGAGGCCGGTTGCAATCCACAATTTTTATTTTTGGCGGGGATGGCAGGCCAAAAAAACACTGAGAATTGGGGACATGTGAAAGGCATGACACAGGATTTGCATGGCCCTAATCTATGTTTCAAAGTGTCAAAAATCCATACAAAGTCAACAGCCCAGGGATTCCATGGCACATGCACCAGCCCCCCAAAAAATAAATATATAGCCAGTAGTGGACTGGGGCCAAAAATCAGCCCTGGATTTTACCAGCCCCTGACCAGCCCCAGACATCTTCAACCATGATGCTGGGGCTATAGCATTGGAGGGTGGAGTTCTTTGTCTTGTGGGTACAGTGGGACTGGGTACAGGGGGCTGAGAAGCACACAGGGATTGGATGTGGGTGTTAAAAGCAGCAGCCCAACTGGCCCCAAAGCAGAGCGGGACACCGGGCATTGTCACAGGTCTCCCTATAGCCAGTCTGCCCCTGATCCCAGCTCTTTGAAATGTATGGGATAAGGCCACACAGTGCAGGGTGAACACCTGGTCTTATCTAGCACTGTAGCAAACTCAACACCGGTGATCATCCCATTGCCAGCGCTGATGATAGATGGGACACTAAATGGCAATATCACAGGCGCTCTGGATTTGTGACTTGATAAATACACCTTTTGCACTGGGACCTGACATTCACCTGATGTTCATCTGGCACTATGAGGCACTAGCACTTCTTAAATAAACCCCTAACTTTATCCTGCATTATCCTCCATAGGCACTGGAAAGGGCATGTCTTAGCACAGTATTATGGGTCTTGAGCATGCTTGCTACCTTACTATCGCTGTTGCCTGGACTGATTTTGAAATGCATCCAACTAATTCACTCATTTTTCACTTTAATTCGAGTGAACACATTTAACTGATTTGTCCTGGGAACACGTTTGTTAACTACAGAGAGAAATTGAGACAAAAATTTCACAATGGCATTACATATACTGTATACAGCATTTTCTGTGTTTTGCGCGTTCGCATTGTGCACGCGTGCACACAACCAGTCAGATCGTGCACCTGCACTTATGCGCATGTATAAGCACACATCAATAACAGGTTGTGCTGCTACGACCGTGAGCGCATACATGCACACTTACTAACTGCTCCATTGTTGGTTCGTAACTACGAGGGCAACGGGAAACCTGGTGCCCTCTGCTGGGAAACTTGGGGAATAGTCCAAATTCTATGACAAATACTTTGTATAGCCACTTCTTGTGGCAATTACAGCAAATTCGTTTTGGATAAGTCTCTATGAGCTTACCACCGATATTTTTGTCCATTCATTAAGACAGCTCCAGCTCCTTCAAGTTTGATGGTTTCCACTGGAGAACAGCAATCTTCAAGTCCACAGATTCTCAACTAGATTTAAGTCTGGGCTTTGACTAGGTCCTTCCAATACATCTACACATTTCCACTTAAGCCACTCGAGTGTTTCTTTAGTAGTTTATTATGCTTTGGGTCATTGTCCTGTCGGAGGTCTCAATTTACTGACAGAACGAACAGGTTTTGCTCAAGAATATTTCTCTATTTAGCACTATCGATATTCCATGTGACTCAGAATTGACACCTTGTTGTTGGAAAAGTTACATTTTGGTCTCATATGACCAGAGCACCTTCCTTCATACATTTGGGGGGTTTCCCACACGGAAAAATCAGTTTTCCTATTTTTTCCTGTAAGTAAAGGTTAGGTAAACTCTATGGAAAGTACACTAATTATGGTCTCTGCTTGTGAACTGTGCAGCTCCTTCAGGATTATCTGAGAGTTTTGGTGGGCGGCCCTCTCTTACAAGGCTTGTTGTGGTACCATGTTCTTGCCATTTTATGATAATACATTTGATGGTGCTCTGGGAGACCATCAGAGATTTGGATATTTGGATGGAGGATATTCTTTTATACCCCAGCTCTGACTTCTCAACAACTTTGTTCCGGACTTGTTTGATCTCTATGGTGTTGTTCAGTTAGTGGTTCCCCTTGCTTAATGGTGTTGCCAGACCATGTGGATTGTAAAGTATACACGGGTAGGCTTTATTTCACTAAGTGTTAGGGCGAGCGCTGCACGCCTGTCTCACAGCAAGTCACTTACCTCCATGGCTGCATGCAGCCGTCATCCATCTTGCAGCACTTCCCTCATGGCTGCATCCAGCTGCCGCCCTTCCCCCCATGCTTTCTCCTCACATGCTCAGGTGCGCGCACGTGGCTTCCTGAGATTTAAAGGGCCTGTACAGCACTGATTGGTGTTGGTCATCCAATCCTGCATCCTCTTCCCCTATTTAAAGAGGCACTTCCTTCCTTCAGTGCCGGATCTTGGTCTCTCCATGCTTGTTGAAAGTCAGACATTCTTAGATTGCTCACCCGTGTACCGACCTCTGCCTGTCCCCGATTCTGAACCTTTGCTGCCTGCCCCGACCTCGGCTACTCACCTTTACTGCGAACCTGTGCTGCCAGCCCTGACCTCTGCCTGTACTTACTACGCCTTTTGCCTGCCACTTGTGTACCTCGCTGAACCTCGGCTGACTGTGGGACTGGGCTGCTGTTGGGGGGTAGTGACCTGGGGGTCACTCGCCGCACAAGACCAACCTGCCTTGCGGTGGGCTCTGGTGAATACCGGTGGCCCCTTAGACTCCGCTCCCCTGACACGATACCCGCCATCGGTCCCACGGTTAAAGCGGATCCACACCTGAGTCCGCTCCACCCGGTCCGTGACAGTAAGATCCGGCCATGGATCCCGCTGAGGTGCCGCTGCCTGATGCCACTGAATTACCTGCTATTGTGGCTATGCAGTCCCGCCAAATTAATCAGCTCTCGGCTATGATGCAGCAGTTACTATCGATTCAGCAACAGCAAGTGCCACCACCGGCCCCAGCTTTGCCGCCACAGACTCCTGTAGCATCTACAGCTAGAATCCGCCTCTCCTTGCCGGCTAAATATGACGGGGATGCCAAGTTATGCAGAGGCTTCCTTGCCCAGTGCTCTCTACATTTAGAGTTGTTGGCGGATCAATTCCCCACTGAATGAGCTAAGGTGGCCTTTGTCATTAGTTTGCTTTCTGGAAAGGCCTTGGCCTGGGCCACTCCTTTGTGGGATCGCAACGACCCTGTCACTTCTAGTATTCACACCTTTGTTTCAGAATTTCGCCAGGTCTATGAGGAGCCTGCCCGGGCTTCATCTGCTGAATCGGCTCTATTGAACTTGGTCCAGGGTGAATTGTCCTTTGGTGAATACGCCATCCGGTTCCGTACCTTAGCATCCGAACTGTCTTGGAATAATGAGACCTTGTGTACCTGCTTCAAGAAAGGACTTTCTAGTAAAATTAAAGATGCTCTAGCTGCACGTGACTTGCCTTCGTCTCTCACTGATCTCATCCATCTGGCCACACGCATTGATGTGCGTTTTATTGAAAGGCGTGAGGAATTCCGCCAAGAAAGAGATACTCAGCGCCCTAGAAGGGCATCTCGTCTGGCCTCTGTGTTTCAACACCCTTTGTCCGCGCATGTACCTCCCAGTGAGGAGGCCATGCAGGTCGAATGATCCCGCCTGACCCAGTTGGAGAGAACTCGTAGAAGGAACGAGAATCTTTGTTTGTACTGTGCTGGCTCTGAGCATTTTTTGAAAGACTGTCCTATTCGCCCTCCTCGTCAGGGAAACGGGCGCACCTAGTGGATGTGGGAGAGGCGTCCCTGGGTGTATGTGCTTCCTCTGCACGTCTCACGGTTCCTGTGCAACTTACCATCGCACCTACCACCTCTTTGAATTTGTCCGCCTTTTTGGATTCGGGCTCTGCAGGAAACTTTATAGAGGCCTCCTTGATAAATAAATATAATATCTCTGTGAACCGCCTCACAAAGCCCTTATTTATTGCCTCAGTCAATGGTGACAGGCTGGACTGTACCGTGCGTTATCGCACCGTTCCCCTTCTTCTAAAGGTAGGACTTTTCCATCAAGAGAGTATTGAGTTCTACGCCCTCCCTAATTGTACGTCTTAGATTCTTCTCAGCTTACCTTGGCTTCTACTTCATGATCCCACGCTTGATTGGAACACCGGCGACATCAAGACTTGGGTTGCGGCATGCTTTAAGAGGTGTTTGAGTTCCGTTCCAGTTCGACCTATTCCTGCTTCAGCCCCATTACTTGGCCTGCCTGAGGTCTACCGGACCTTTTCCGATGTATTCTGCAAAAAACAAGCGGAGGTACTTCCGCCTCATCGCCCTTACGATTGCCCTATAGTCCTCTTGCCGGGTACCACTCCACCTCGTGGTCGTATTTACCCCCTCTCGGCTCCGGAGACACAAGCTATGTCGGAGTATATTCAAGAAAATCTGCAAAGAGGGTTTATACGGAAGTCTTCCTCTCCAGCAGGCGCAGGTTTCTTCTTCGTGGCATAAAAAGATGGCTCTCTACACCCCTGTATTGATTACAGTGGCCTCAATATGATTACCGTCAAAAATCGTTACCCTTTGCCTGTGATTGCTGAATAACTTGACCGTCTGCGTGGGGCCAAGGTTTTCACCAAACTTGATCTGCGAGGGGCCTATAAGTTGATACGTATACGTGAGGGCGATGAATGGAAGACAGCCTTCAATACCCGCGATGGCCACTTCGAGTATTTAGTAATGCCCTTTGGTCTTTGCAATGCACCCGCTATATTCCAGGAATGCGTAAATGACATTTTTCGGTACTTGCTTTACTCCTGTGTAGTTGTATATTTGGATGATATACTCATATTTTCATCTAATCTGGAAGAACATCACCGTCACGTCCGGCAAGTTCTGTCTCGCCTCTGTCAACACCACCTTTACGCCAAGTTGGAGAAGTGTCTTTTTGATCAAACCACCTTACCCTTTCTTGGATATATTGTCTCTGCTCGTGGTCTCCAGATGGACCCCAGCAAATTGAAAGCAGTTTTGGACTGGCCACGTCCTATTGGCCTAGGGGCTATTCAACGCTTCCTGGGCTTCGCCAATTACTATCGACAGTTTATTCCCCACTTTTCTACTGTAGTGGCGCCCATTGTGGCTCTCACGAAGAAGAACGCCAATTCTAAGTCTTGGCCTCCTCAGGCGGAAGAGGCCTTCATTGCCTTAAAAAAAGCCTTCTCCTCTGCTCCGGTGCTGTCTAGGCCAGATCCATCTAGGCCTTTTGCCCTTGAAGTAGATGCCTCCTCCATTGGAGCCGGAGCTGTGCTCACTCAAAAATCTTCTACTGGCAGAATTCTCACCTGCGGGTTCTTTTCGAAGACCTTTTCTCCGGCTGAAATAAATTACTCCATTGGAGATCGGGAATTACTCGCCATCAAGTTGGCATTGGAGGAGTGGAGACATCTCTTAGAAGGTTCCGCACATCAGGTGTCCATCTATACTGACCATAAAAATCTGTCTTATTTAGAAACTGCCCAGCGACTGAACCCACGACAAGCTCGTTGGTCGTTGTTTTTCGCCCGTTTCAACTTTCAAATCCACTTCCGGCCAGCCGCCAAGAACATCAGGGCGGACGCCCTTTCTCGCTCCTCAGACATCTCTGGTGTTGAATCCACTCCACAACATATTATCTCGCCTGAATGCCTTGTCCACTCTGCACCTGCTGCCTTTGTACAGGCACCGCCGGGAAAGACTTTCGTGCCAGCTCGCCAACGTCGCAAAATATTAAGATGAGGCCATTCTTCACATGTAGCCGGCCATGCCGGCGTCAGAAAAGCCTGTGCTATCATTTCTAGATACTATTGGTGGCCTTAGAAAAGGATGTGACGGAATTCATTCAGGCCTGTACCATCTGTGCACGTGACAAGACTCCTCGCCAAAGACCTGCTGGCCTACTCCTCCCTCTGACTATTCCAGATACCCCATGGACACACATTGCTATGGACTTTATTACTGACCTCCCTCCTTCGCATGGCAATACTGTTATTTGGGTGGTAGTGGATAGGTTTTCTAACATGGCGCACTTTGTTCCTTTGCCTGGCCTCCCGTCGGCTCCTCAGTTGGCGAAATACTTCCTGATGCATATCTTTCGGCTTCATGGGCTTCCTACACACATTGTGTCTGACAGAGGTGTGCAGTTTGTTTCCAAGTTCTGGAGAGCCCTTTGTAAACAAATTAAAATTAAACTGGATTTTTCCTCTGCTTATCATCCCCAGTCAAACGGCCAGGTGGAAAGAGTTAATCAGATTCTTGGGCATTATCTTTGCCATTTTGTTTCTGCCCGTCAAGACGATTGGGTCGATCTTCTGCCCTGGGCGGAATTCTCGTAAAATTTCAAGGATTCTGAGTCTACGAGGAAGTCCCCGTTCTTGGTAGTATACGGTCAGCATCTTCTTCCGCCTCTGCCCTTGTCCACGTCCTCTGGAGTACCCGCCGTGGATGACATCACACAGGATTTCTCTACCATCTGGCAAGAGACCAATGTGCCCTTTGTCAAGCTTCTGCCCGTATGAAAATTAGCGCTGATAAGAGGAGAAGAGCTCCGCCTGTCTATTCTCCAGGAGATAAGGTGTGGCTGTCGGCGAAATATATCCGCTTCAAAATTCCTAGCTACAAATTGGGCCCCCGTTACCTGGGTCCTTATAAGATCAAACAACAGATCAATCCAGTTTGTTATAAGCTACACCTACCAACATCACTGTGAATTCCCAATTCTTTCCACGTTTCCCTGTTGAAGCCAGTTATTGTCAATCGATTCTCTCCTAAAACCTTGGTGCCTGCCCCAATCTCTGGTACTGAGGATGCCTTTACGGTGAAAGAGATCCTGGCCTCTAAGATCTCCAGGGGTAAAAGATATTTTTTAGTCGACTGGGAAGGCTGTGGACCTGAAGAAAGATCTTGGGAGCCCGAAGAGAATATTCTAGACCGTAGTCTCATCTCGGACTTTCTGGGTCCCAAGAAGAGGGGGAGACCCAAGGGGGGGGGTACTGTTAGGGCGAGCGCTGCACGCCCGTCTCACAGCAAGTCACTTACCTCCATGGCTGCATGCAGCCGTCATCCATCTTGCAGCACTTCCCTCATGGCTGCATCCAGCTGCCGCCCTTCCCCCCATGCTTCCTCCTCACATGCTCAGGTGCGCGCACGTCTCCGTCCACTAGAGGGCGAGCGCACTGGCTTCCTGAGATTTAAAGGGCCTGTACAGCACTGATTGGTTTTGGTCATCCAATCCTGCATCCTCTTCCCCTATGTAAAGAGGCACTTCCTTCCTTCAGTGCCAGATCTTGGTCTCTCCATGCTTGTTGAAAGTCAGACATTCTTGGATTGCTCACCCGTGTACCGACCTCTGCCTGTCCCCGATTCTGAACCTTTGGTGCCTGCCCCGACCTCGGCTACTCACCTTTACTGCGAACCTGTGCTGCCAGCCCTGACCTCTGCCTGTACTTACTACGCCTTTTGCCTGCCACTTGTGTACCTCGCTGAACCTCGGCTGACTGTGGGACTGGGCCGCTGTTGGGGGGTAGCGACCTGGGGGTCACTCGCCGCACAAGACCAACCTGCCTTGCGGTGGGCTCTGGTGAATACCGGTGGCCGCTCCACCCGGTCCGTGACACTAAGCATGTGACTCCTGAAGGCAATTGGTTGCACTTTTTAGAAGCTTTGTGGCAAAGGGTTTGAATACATATGAATATGCTAGTTTTCATTTTTATAATTTCCTAAGATGTTTATATATATATATATATATATATATATATATATATATATATATATATTCTCATTTCCACCTCACCAAATTAGACTATTTTGTGCATATGTATGACGCACAATTCAGATTGCAAAAAAAAAAAATGTAAAATAGGAAAATTGCCAAGGGAATAAATACTTTCTCAAGCCAATGAATCACTGAGGGGACTCTCACCCTTTACACTATTCATGACTAGTGTTTGGCTGGAGTTGGGCTTTCACAATTAATAGCTAGTTATTTTTTGTTTGTGAGAGTGCACAAAGGGTAAATAGACTTTATGGCATTCTGCATGTGGTCTAACAGGAGACAAATGTGCCTTTCCTACTGTGGGATAACAGCCTCTAAACAGATGGAACAAAGATTTCTCTTCACTGAATTAATGTATAAATAATATGGACTTTGCTTGAGAAAGCTTTTCTCTAAAAAGGCTAAACAAGTCTCTCCTTTTCATCATTTGTGGAACACCATGTTGCCTGACCTCCCACTGCATCCATATTCCAGTGTAGCATCAGACTCCCTAAGGCAAATACCAGTCCCAAGAGCCTTTGTGACCTGTTATTCCTTTAAGCTGCATTATCTGTGTTCTAGAACATTTTCTATAGACTAAACAGAGAAGCGCAAACCTCCTGTGGTTCAATTTGTAACGAAATATTCCAACAGCATTCTTTATTAAATTGGTTCCCAAACCTTTGACAGTAGTTGGTTTAAATAAAATACCGCAGCATTAGTTAAATGTAGTTCAGTATGTTATCATTTGACATAATTTCATTTCTTTCAATCAATCACATTTAAGACTTTGAAATGATCTCTGTGGGGTTGCAATGTGCTTAAAAACATGAATTTTTACTAAAAACCCATGTTAGTGATTGTTTTTAACTTGCCTTTTACATGCAGAGTTTTAACATGTGTTGGCTATGTTACACAACCCCTATTGCTTGGACAAGACTTTTGGTGCAAAAACCACACCAGTCGACCCTGGAGTCTTTCAGACTGACAGTCTGCCCTGGGGCTTCCTGATTTATATGTGTGAAACCTCTGGGGATATGGCATTGGGGAAAGAAAGCTCCTACAGCCCTGTCTTTCCCCACGGCCACATCCCGGCTTCCATGTAGCTGTGGTGTGCTCTCACTCCGAGCTATTCAGATAAGCTGGGGGCAGGCCAGCGACCTACAGTGAAGCCGGTAATGCGACCGGCGGGCTGGGTCGTGCCAGTCTGCAATCTGGATATCAGCCAATTGGCTGCATCACCCAACTTTATGCTAAGTGTAGTTTGGTATTGTCTATTTTTGAGAAAAATACACTATCTAGGGGGTCATGATAAAAACTGTGCGAAACTGGAGATATAGCCCAAGAGACCTACAGCTGTAAATGCAGCTAAAGTTGGTCCTACAAATATTGAATCATACATATGCACGCCCCACAAGTATAAATCATTTTTTGCCACTGTATATATTTATATACATATATATATAAGTTAATCATATCCCACTCTTAGGATTCTCCGGTAAAGAGTATGAACTTTTAATTTTTGTAGGCTTTAGAATGAAGAACCTTTTCCCTTTGTAAGTTTGGTGGCTCTCCTCTGCACCCTTTCCAAGATCAGGGCATATTTTCTATTAACTGGTGCCTGGGTATTTAAAATCCCCCATTATCACCACTGCAACAGCGTCTGCCACCAGCTCTATTTCAGCTGCCCTCAGTTCGGGGTCTATAGATTACACCAATATTTGCTTTTTTGTTTACTTCTAGCACTACAAGGATTCAGTATCGTCACAGTCTTCTTCAGTCGCCCATGTTCTAATTTAATTTCATCATGGCTCTTCCCTCCTGCTCTGTCTTTCAGACATTGCCAAATTTGGCAATTTTGCTCTCTGTTTTGGATATATTTCTACTCCATCTTATTTTACCTGGGCCCCAATGAATAACTCCGCCCACACCCCAGCTGGCAATTACACATCCTCTCTGCAAACAGACTATTGCAAGTAGCAGTAGCCGGCTCTAGGTTTATGTGAGCCCTTAGGCGGCATTGTCTGAGTGCTCTCAGTCGCGTCACACCATCAAGGGACGTCCCAAATCTGGATGCCCCCTAAAGATCATGCTATTTGCCCAAAACGTAAGTTTTGGTCTACTTTGAAGTACACCAAAGCCCTTTAAACCTGACCTCAGAGTCTCAACGAATCTATAGTCACCTGATTTTGGAAGTCCCTGTGTGTGACCCCCCCTTGTTCATTACTTTCCTCAAACTGGTGAATGCTCTGTGGGATCGCCAGTTTGAGTTAACGGCCAAACCAGGGGGGTTCTTTCACAAACAGGAGCATTCCAAATTGAGATGCCCTTGTAAAGCAGACCAAAACTCAGGGGTGGAATTGCTTGCATAGTGGGTATGCCGGCGATCCCAAGCGGTTTCACATTGTAGGGATGCTCCAGGGACAGGAAATCAGCTGGGGTGGCCAAAACCCAGCACTACCTCCCCTGGAATCTAAATTGAGATGCTCCGTTGTGTGGAACCCCACCATTCTAGGAGATGGCCACCCAGTCTGCAGCCAGTCAATCGCTATTGCACACCCCAAAGGCCAGCCCTGTCAGCGAGCCCCCCCAGAGGGTGGGGGCCCCCGGCAGCTGCCCCGCTTGTGGGGTGCTGACGCTGGCCCTGGCGAGTAGTTATAGCCGGCAGCCAATTATATGGCTTTTAGCCATCTTTTCTGCTATGCATCTGAACTGTGTGTCTGATTGCTCATCTCTGCAACAATCAATCACTGCAAATCTAATATTGTGCTTACCTTTTGCCTTGCACTCTTTCGTAAATTTAAAGCAGTTGCTATCTGCATTCTTGCGGGACTCTCTCTCCCCCCTTTTTTCCGGCCCATGATTGTATTACCCTCCATTAGTCAAGAGGCCTGTCTCTCCGGAATTAATTTTACCTGGGCCCCAATTAAAATTCTACCCAACACTCCAGCTGCCAATTACACTATATATATATAGTTATAGCTGGCAGCCAATTTTGAAGTGCAAAATTTTAATGTGCACTACAGAATTAGGCCAGAATTTAGCCCGAAGTGACCAGAAGGGAACAAGCAACTCTGCTTGTCCGAGGATCTCCCATCCATCTATAATGTTCCTTTGCTATTTAGTAATCCTGCTTCCTCTCACTCTCAAAGCTCTAAGCTCACAGTACCCCCCTGTTCATGGTAAGTGTATTTATATCTCTCCATCACTCCTCCATTCCCTCACCTGTCCTTGCATGAGTTTATTTCACTTGCCAAATCCCTCATCCTTTCTACATGCACCTGCAAAACACGCTGTTCCACTTTGAAAACCAACGCTCCTCTCTCTTTCTCTGTTCCTACTGGCTGTCAGCGATATAGCTCCAAACCTGGGTCCATCTGCCTCACCCCTTTACTTCTCTATGCACCTCACAGACAAACCTTAAGCACTGCATCAAACCAGCAAACACATGTAACCTAGCCAACCTCAGAAAAATCACTCCCTCCCAACACACCCCTGCCACTGTCCCCTGCGCACCATGGAACGCACGTTCAGTGTGCAACAAACTTGCATACATCCATGACCTCTTTTACTACCAACCTCTGGCCTTTAATAACACCTGGCTCACTCCCTCTGTCACAGTCTCACCCGCTGCCCTCTCATATGGTGGCTTACAGTTTAGTCACACCCAAAGATTAAGCAAAAAACAGGGTGCGGTTGTTGGTATCCTTTTACCAGAACACTACTCATTTAACCTAACCCCTGTCCTACGCTCCCTATCCTTCTCTGCTTTTGAAGTCTACAATGTCTCCGTCTATTTTCTCCCTGTCACGTAAATATTGCCATTATCTATCGACCTCCTGGACCTGCTACTTTCTTCCTGGGCTACTTCTTCACCTGGTTCCTCTACTGACACTGCTGTCCACTGACATCCCAGCTATAATCATGGGTGACTCCAACATACCTGTTGACACCAACAACCCTGCTGCCACCAGATTACTATCACTCGCCCCATTTTTTGGCATCAAACAATGGTCTGCTAGCCCCACCCACAAAGACGGACACACACCTGACCTACTCCTCACTCACCCCAGCCTTATCTCCAGTCTCTCTTCATCCCCACTTCCCTCTGATCACAACCTCCTAAAACTAACACTCTCTTCCCTCACCGCTCCCCCCTCTGCACAAAATCCTGCTACCTTACACAGGAACCTCAAAAACCTAGACCTTCCATCTTTTTTGAACTCTCTGAAAGCCCCTCACAACCTTTCCTCATTTGTCATTGTAGTCACTGCAGCTTCACACTACCATAATACACTAAACTCTGCCCTTGACTCTGTTGCTCCCCTGATCTATACCACCCACAGCCTAAAAAAAGACAACCCTGACTTAACAACAACAGTATAACATTGAAGCGGCATTTTCGAGTTGCTGAACAGCTATAGAGGAAATACAAAACCAAGAAGGAATTTCTGTTATACAAACAAACCCTTCAGGAACTGAGGACTGCCCTTTCATGAGCTAAGCAAGAATTATTCACATCACTCATATCAGCACACAGGAATCTAAAACAACTATTCAACACCTTCAACTCTCTACTTGGCCAACCGCCCCCCTTCATCCTCCTAATTAACAGCTGTGCAATTTGCCACATACTTTAAAGATAAAATAGACAAGATTTGAAGTGGTTTCAACCGTCAGGATGCCTCTCTCCTGCCAATTTCCCCACTGCCCTACTCATTAACTCATTTCACTCAGCTAACTGTACTAAGACTCTCCTCCCTTGTTTCAATGGCCCATCTTATCACCTGCTCCCTTGATCCCATTCAATCCCACATTCTCCCTCAACTGTCTCCAGCTGTCATTCCAGCCTAAACATCTCTATGTAACCTCTTCCTCTCCACTGATACACTTCCTTCCTCCTATAAGCATACTGTTATAACTCCACTTATCAAAAACCCTCCCTGGACCCATCTGCTACCCCCAGTTACCACCCAATCTTGCTGCTCTTTTTCTCATCCACACTTCTTGAACAACATGTCCACTCAGAACTGGCACACTATTTGTGTACAAGCTCCCTCCTAGATCCCCTCCAGTCTGGTTTCTGCTCAAGTCGTTCCACTGAAACTGCCCTGACCATAATCATTAGAGATGAGCGAACTTTTGAAAAATTCGATTCGACTGATTCGCCGAATTTTCCGACAAAAATCGTTTCGACCCGAATAAATTCGCAACGAATCGCTATTAAAAACGGCTATTTCTGAGCCTCCTAGAGCCTCATTAGGGTTGTAAACCATTCTGCCTTGCTGTAACACGCACAGGATGCGTGCTGGGTTAGTTAAATAATACTTTGAAGAAATATCACATGCAGATCAGAGGCATCGCTAATAGAATCGCAGAGCGGCACAATTGCAGAGAGTTGAAGTGGCATCACTATGAGGGGCAGAAGGAGCCCAAACATTGCTTTAAAGAGACACTGGAGTTGGCCGCAGCAGGAGCCCAAAAATTGGATGAATCACACCCTGGAGTTGGCAGCAGCAGCAGGAGCCCAAACATTACTTTAAAGAGACACTGGGGTTGGCTTCAGGAGCCCAAAAATTGGATGAATCACACCCTGGAGTTGGCAGCAGCAGGAGCCCAAATATTACTTTAAAGAGACACTGGAGTTGGCTTCAGGAGCCCAAAAATTGGATGATTCACACCCTGGAGTTGGCAGCAGCAGCAGCAGGAGCCCAAATATACACTGGAGTTGGCTTCAGGAGCCCAAAAATTGGATGAATCACACCCTGGAGTTGGCAGAAGTTGGCAGCAGCAGCAGCAGGAGCCCAAATATTACTTTAAAGAGACCCTGGGGTTGGCTTCAGGAGCCCAAAAATTGGATGATTCACACCCTGGAGTTGGCAGCAGCAGCAGCAGGAGCCCAAATATACACTGGAGTTGGCTTCAGGAGCCCAAAAATTGGATGAATCACACCCTGGAGTTGGCAGAAGTTGGCAGCAGCAGGAGCCCAAACATTACTTCAAAGAGACCCTGGGGTTGGCTTCAGGAGCCCAACAATTGGATGAATCACACCCTGGAGTTGGCAGGAGTTGACAGCAGCAGCAGCAGGAGCCCAAACATTACTTTAAAGAGACGCTGGGGTTGGCTTCAGGAGCCCAAAAATTGGATGAATTACACCCTGGAGTTGGCAGGAGTTGACAGCAGCAGCAGCAGGAGCCCAAATATTACTTTAAAGAGACCCTGGGGTTGGCTTCAGGAGCCCAAAAATTGGATGAATCACACCCTGGAGTTGGCAGAAGTTGGCAGCAGCAGCAGCAGGAGCCCAAACATTACTTCAAAGAGACCCTGGGGTTGGCTTCAGGAGCCCAACAATTGGATGAATCACACCCTGGAGTTGGCAGGAGTTGACAGCAGCAGCAGCAGGAGCCCAAACATTACTTCAAAGAGACCCTGGGGTTGGCTTCAGGAGCCCAAAAATTGGATGAATCACACCCTGGAGTTGGCAGAAGTTGGCAGCAGCAGCAGCAGGAGCCCAAACATTACTTTAAAGAGACCCTGGGGTTGGCTTCAGGAGCCCAACAATTGGATGAATCACACCCTGGAGTTGGCAGAAGTTGACAGCAGCAGCAGGAGCCCAAATATTACTTTAAAGAGACCCTGGGGTTGGCTTCAGGAGCCCAAAAATTGGATGAATCACACCCTGGAGTTGGCAGAAGTTGGCAGCAGCAGCAGCAGGAGCCCAAACATAACTTTAAAGAGACCCTGGGGTTGGCTTCAGGAGCCCAAAAATTGGATGAATCACACCCTGGAGTTGGCAGAAGTTGGCAGCAGCAGCAGCAGGAGCCCAAACATTACTTCAAAGAGACCCTGGGGTTGGCTTCAGGAGCCCAACAATTGGATGAATCACACCCTGGAGTTGGCAGGAGTTGACAGCAGCAGCAGCAGGAGCCCAAACATTACTTCAAAGAGACCCTGGGGTTGGCTTCAGGAGCCCAAAAATTGGATGAATCACACCCTGGAGTTGGCAGAAGTTGGCAGCAGCAGCAGCAGGAGCCCAAACATTACTTTAAAGAGACCCTGGGGTTGGCTTCAGGAGCCCAACAATTGGATGAATCACACCCTGGAGTTGGCAGGAGTTGACAGCAGCAGCAGCCGGAGCCCAAATATTACTTTAAAGAGACCCTGGGGTTGGCTTCAGGAGCCCAAAAATTGGATGAATCACACCCTGGAGTTGGCAGAAGTTGGCAGCAGCAGCAGCAGGAGCCCAAACATTACTTTAAAGAGACCCTGGGGTTGGCTTCAGGAGCCCAACAATTGGATGAATCACACCCTGGAGTTGGCAGAAGTTGGCAGCGGCAGCAGCAGGAGCCCAAACATTACTTTAAAGAGACCCTGGGGTTGGCTTCAGGAGCCCAACAATTGGATGAATCACACCCTGGAGTTGGCAGAAGTTGGCAGCAGCAGCAGCAGGAGCCCAAACATTACTTCAAAGAGACCCTGGGGTTGGCTTCAGGAGCCCAACAATTGGATGAATCACACCCTGGAGTTGGCAGAAGTTGGCAGCAGCAGCAGCAGGAGCCCAAACATTACTTTAAAGAGACCCTGGGGTTGGCTTCAGGAGCCCAACAATTGGATGAATCACACCCTGGAGTTGGCAGAAGTTGGCAGCAGCAGCAGCAGGAGCCCAAATATTACTTCAAAGAGACCCTGGGGTTGGCTTCAGGAGCCCAAAAATTGGATGAATCACACCCTGGAGTTGGCAGAAGTTGGCAGCAGCAGCAGCAGGAGCCCAAACATTACTTTAAAGAGACCCTGGGGTTGGCTTCAGGAGCCCAACAATTGGATGAATCACACCCTGGAGTTGGCAGGAGTTGACAGCAGCAGCAGCAGGAGCCCAAACATTAATTTAAAGAGACCCTGGGGTTGGCTTCAGGAGCCCAACAATTGGATGAATCACACCCTGGAGTTGGCAGAAGTTGGCAGCAGCAGCAGCAGGAGCCCAAACATAACTTTAAAGAGACCCTGGGGTTGGCTTCAGGAGCCCAAAAATTGGATGAATCACACCCTGGAGTTGGCAGAAGTTGGCAGCAGCAGCAGCAGGAGCCCAAACATTACTTTAAAGAGACCCTGGGGTTGGCTTCAGGAGCCCAAAAATTGGATGAATCACACCCTGGAGTTGGCAGGAGTTGACAGCAGCAGCAGCAGGAGCCCAAATATTACTTTAAAGAGACCCTGGGGTTGGCTTCAGGAGCCCAAAAATTGGATGAATCACACCCTGGAGTTGGCAGAAGTTGGCAGCAGCAGCAGCAGGAGCCCAAACATTACTTTAAAGAGACCCTGGGGTTGGCTTCAGGAGCCCAACAATTGGATGAATCACACCCTGGAGTTGGCAGAAGTTGGCAGCGGCAGCAGCAGGAGCCCAAACATTACTTTAAAGAGACCCTGGGGTTGGCTTCAGGAGCCCAACAATTGGATGAATCACACCCTGGAGTTGGCAGAAGTTGGCAGCAGCAGCAGCAGGAGCCCAAACATTACTTCAAAGAGACCCTGGGGTTGGCTTCAGGAGCCCAAAAATTGGATGAATCACACCCTGGAGTTGGCAGAAGTTGGCAGCAGCAGCAGCAGGAGCCCAAACATTACTTTAAAGAGACCCTGGGGTTGGCTTCAGGAGCCCAAAAATTGGATGAATCACACCCTGGAGTTGGCAGAAGTTGGCAGCAGCAGCAGCAGGAGCCCAAATATTACTTCAAAGAGACCCTGGGGTTGGCTTCAGGAGCCCAAAAATTGGATGAATCACACCCTGGAGTTGGCAGAAGTTGGCAGCAGCAGCAGCAGGAGCCCAAACATTACTTTAAAGAGACCCTGGGGTTGGCTTCAGGAGCCCAACAATTGGATGAATCACACCCTGGAGTTGGCAGGAGTTGACAGCAGCAGCAGCAGGAGCCCAAACATTACTTTAAAGAGACCCTGGGGTTGGCTTCAGGAGCCCAACAATTGGATGAATCACACCCTGGAGTTGGCAGAAGTTGGCAGCAGCAGCAGCAGGAGCCCAAACATTACTTTAAAGAGACCCTGGGGTTGGCTTCAGGAGCCCAAAAATTGGATGAATCACACCCTGGAGTTGGCAGAAGTTGGCAGCAGCAGCAGCAGGAGCCCAAACATTACTTTAAAGAGACCCTGGGGTTGGCTTCAGGAGCCCAAAAATTGGATGAATCACACCCTGGAGTTGGCAGGAGTTGACAGCAGCAGCAGCAGGAGCCCAAATATTACTTTAAAGAGACCCTGGGGTTGGCTTCAGGAGCCCAAAAATTGGATGAATCACACCCTGGAGTTGGCAGAAGTTGGCAGCAGCAGCAGCAGGAGCCCAAACATTACTTTAAAGAGACCCTGGGGTTGGCTTCAGGAGCCCAACAATTGGATGAATCACACGCCGGAGTTGGCAGAAGTTGGCAGCAGCAGCAGCAGGAGCCCAAACATTACTTTAAAGAGACCCTGGGGTTGGCTTCAGGAGCCCAACAATTGGATGAATCACACCCTGGAGTTGGCAGGAGTTGACAGCAGCAGCAGCAGGAGCCCAAACATTACTTCAAAGAGACCCTGGGGTTGGCTTCAGGAGCCCAACAATTGGATGAATCACTTCCTGGAGTTGGCAGGAGTTGACAGCAGCAGCAGCAGGAGCCCAAATATTACTTTAAAGAGACCCTGGGGTTGGCTTCAGGAGCCCAAAAATTGGATGAATCACACCCTGGAGTTGGCAGAAGTTGGCAGCAGCAGCAGCAGGAGCCCAAACATTACTTTAAAGAGACCCTGGGGTTGGCTTCAGGAGCCCAAAAATTGGATGAATCACACCCTGGAGTTGGCAGAAGTTGGCAGCAGCAGCAGCAGGAGCCCAAAAAATGGCCTAAAGACATAAATATGTTTTGCACCATTTGGAAAGTGTAAAACGTGGCACCATGCTGAATCTAGTCGCATGCATCAGGCATTGGTGGGTGGAAATCCTGGCTGATGCATCCCTGATTCATTTTGACAAAGGTGAGTCTCTCCACATTTTTAGTTGACAGACGAGTTCTCCTCGCCGTAACTATGGCCCCCGCCGCACTAAACACCCGCTCAGATGGCACGCTACTTGCCGGGCAGGACAGCTTTTCCAGGGCAAACTCTGCTAGTTGCGGCCACAAATCAAGTTTGGCTGCCCAGAAGTCCAGCGGATCCTCAAGGTGTGTTGGCATGGTCATGTCAAAGTATGACATGACCTGCTGGTTGAGGTCCTGCTCCAGGTCTTCCTGCTGCTCATGAGTAGCCTCACTATGCGGGTGTAGAAAGCTACTCATTAGCGACTGAAGACTGAGGCTGCTGCTGCTGATGGAGCTGCTGCTGCTGCTCCTGCCAACCCCCCCAGCGGCCATGGCAGTGGAAGGTGAGCGCAGAGGTCCCCTCGAGTCAGACCTGCGAGAGTATGGACCATGGCGCAGATAGGCATCGGCCAACTGCCTACGTAGAATGTCTTTGTAGTAGTTGAGTTTGTCCTCCCTTTCGGTGGGTTTAAAAAATGCCCCCATTTTGTGCCGGAAGCGAGGGTCCAATAAGGTGGACAGCCAGAAGTCATCCCGCCGACAGATGGAAACAATTCTGGGGTCACTACGCAAGCACGTGAGCATGCTTCGTGCCATTTGCGCAAGTGACTCGGAGGGACTACCTGTCTCCATCTCCACTGCATACTGCCACGGTGTGCCCGGGTCCTCTGTCTCGCCTTCCTCAAAAACCTCTAGCTCCTCTGGCTGCTCCTGCTCCTCCTCTCCTGTCCGCTGACTAGATAAACCAGCCATTTCGCCAAGCCTAAACTGTGTTTCGCTGGGCAACTCCTCCTCCTCCTCCTCTTCCTCCTCCTCCTCCAGTTCAGCTCCAACGGGGTTCATGTGGCCGTAAGATGTAAACGCCATGTCTCCAGTGCCCTGACCAGCCATGGTTTCCAACATGTGCTGTAGTACATGAAGCAGTGGAATCACGTCGTTCATCCCGTAATCCTGCCGACTGACAAATAAAGTGGCTTCCTCAAAGGGCCTGAGCAAACGGCAGGTGTCACGTATGAGCTGCCACTGGTTGACATTGAAGTTACACAGGGGAGTCCCCCTATCTGCTTGGATCATCAGGAAATCCGTGATGGCTTTTCTCTGTTCATATAATCGGTCCAACATGTGAAGGGTGGAATTCCAACGGGTGGAAACATCGCAAATCATGTGGGGGGATACCATTCTGACGCTGTAGCTCAAGAAGGGTGTGTTTGGCGGTGTAGGAGTGGCTGAAGTGCATGCAAAGTTTCCTTGAAGTTGTTAGGATGTCTTGCAGATGGGGGGAACACTTCAGAAACCGCTTGACAACCAGATTGAAGACGTGAGCCATGCAGGGGGCATGGGTCAGGCTTCCTTGGCGCAGCGCAGACAAAATGTTCTTCCCATTGTTGGTAACCATGATTCCCATTTTAAGTTTTCTCGGAGTAAGCCATGTTTGGATTTCCTGATGAATACATTTAAGCAGTTCCTCCCCTGTGTGACTCCGTTCGCCAAGACAAACCATGTGAAGCACTGCGTGACACCTCCGTGCCCTGCACACATGGTAGACTGGAGGGGCACTGAGACTTGAGCCTACAGTGGAGGGTGAGGAGATGGCGGAGGATGAGGAGGCCGAGTCACACGGTGTCACAGGCCCAATGGGCAGAGAGCGCGGAGGCCGAAGCGGTGTGACCTGTCCAAGTTGCTGCTGCTGCTGCAAAGGGACCACATTCACCCAGTGGGCCGTAAACGACATGTACTGCCCCTGACCGTAGTTACAGCTCCAGATGTCGGCGCTGCCATGTATTTTGCTACACACCGACAGGCTCAAGGACTGGCCCACCTTCTGTTCAACAAAAGTGTGCAGCGCTGGTACTGCCTTCTTGGCAAAGAAATGACGGCTTGGGACTCTCCACCTCGGCTCAGCACAAGCCATCAGTTCTCTGAAAGGTGCAGATTCCACCACCTGAAAAGGGAGCGACTGCAGCACCAGCAACTTGGACAGGAGCACATTCAGCTTCTGCGCCGTAGGATGAGTGGGCGCATACTGCTGTCTCTTGGACATGGCTTCGCTGATGGATTGCTGGCGGGATGCATGACTTGGAGGAGGAGGAGCAGGAGCGACAGAGGATGGGTATGACGCACAGTTGCCTTCGGCTGAGGTGCTGGAGCCTTGGCTGGCAGAAATTGGGAGCTCACTTGGTGAGGAAGCAGACTGGACCACCCCTTGGGAGCCTCGGTTCTCCCAGGTCGTTTTATGGTGACGCATCATATGTTGACGCAGGGCCGTGGTGCCAACATTTGGACCCTGGCCACGCTTCACCTTTTGCCTACATATCTTGCATGTGGCCATGTTACCCTCCTGCGGATGCCTCAGGAAAAACTGCCACACTGCCGAGTAGCTACTTTTCCCACCCCCTGGCCTCACTGATTCACTGCTGCTGTTGCCAACTCCAGGAACCCCTGCTCCACTACCTCCCGATAAGGTAGACTGCCGCACAGCAGGTGCTCTACCCCGGCCCCGGCCCCGGCCGGCTCCAGCCTTTGGAATTGTGCCCCCATGCTGACTGCTACCACCTTGCTGCCTCAGCTGCTGACTCCGGGGCAACCTGCGCCCCTCTTCTCCTGATGATGATGATGAAGCCCCTTCATCACCCGGCTCCCAAGTGCGATCGGCTTCATCGTCATCATCATCATCACCGAGTTGTGGCTGTACGTCACTGATGTTCGTGGATTCGTCAACAGTGTCTGGCGCAGGAGCTGGAACGCTCGCAGCACCCACGACACTGTCCACATCACTATTTGTCTGCCTAGCTAAAGAAGCCACCTCCATTTCTTGACTGGGCAGTAGCTGCTGACTGTCCTCCTGTATCTGATCGTCCTCCTCACTAAAGAGTGGAGCTGAACCCAAAGCATAGGATACGTCGCTGGGGGAGGGAACGGCGTAGGACAGAGGCAATGGGAGGACAGGGACTGCTCTCGGGGCATGCCAACTCAGGGTTGTGTCAGAGGAACCTACCGACCCTAGACTGGGGGTCTCAGACGTAAGTTGTGATGATGTTGTTGATGAGCGCGTCAACCAATCTACCACGGCAGATGCGTTACTGGTGGAGACCCGACCGCTAGCAGATACTGGCAGATTAGGTCTCTCAGCGTGACTCCTGCTGCTACTGGCCCCCAGTCTGATGCGAGCTCTGCCTGCGGAATCTTGGCCTCTGCCACTCCTCTTTTCACTTCCAGGCACTTGTCTGCCCGACATAGTCTAACTGGCGTGTTAGTAGGTGATATTTAAAGAACCCCCGGGCAGCGGTGGGTCTATATGAAACAGAATATAATGCACACCAAAAGTGAGCAGTAACACTCAGCCTCCAACAGGCCTGCTTAGTGTAAATAAGAGAGCTGCTTAGTGTAAATAAAGAGGGGTATGCTATGTTACAGAATGCGATGCCCCAACAGAAGTGCACCTGGCAGGAAGCAGTAAGTCTATGCCCAGCAAAAGTGTCTTTATCAGGCTAATTTCAATTATAATAAGAGCAAATGGTTATATGGTCTTAAACAGAGGCTGTTGTAGTCACAGAATGGGATGCCACAACAGAAGTGGACCTGGCAGGGTCCAGAAGTACTATGCCCAGCAAGTGTCTTTATCAGGCTAATTTCAATTATAATAGGAGCAAATGGTTATATGGTCTTAAACAGAGGCTGCTGTAGTCACAGAATGGGATGCCACAACAGAAGTGGACCTGGCAGGGTCCAGAAGTACTATGCCCAGCAAAAGTGTCTTTATCAGGCTAATTTCAATTATAATAAGAGAAAATGGTTATATGGTCTTAAACAGAGGCTGCTGTAGTCACAGAATGGGATGCCACAACAGAAGTGGACCTGGCAGGGTCCAGAAGTACTATGCCCAGCAAGTGTCTTTATCAGGCTAATTTCAATTATAATAAGATCAAATGGTTATATGGTCTTAAACAGAGGCTGCTGTAGTCACAGAATGGGATGCCACAACAGAAGTGGACCTGGCAGGGTCCAGAAGTACTATGCCCAGCAAAAGTGTCTTTATCAGGCTAATTTCAATTATAATAAGAGCAAATGGTTATATGGTCTTAAACAGAGGCTGCTGTAGTCACAGAATGGGATGCCACAACAGAAGTGGACCTGGCAGGGTCCAGAAGTACTATGCCCAGCAAGTGTCTTTATCAGGCTAATTTCAATTATAATAAGAGCAAATGGTTATATGGTCTTAAACAGAGGCTGCTGTAGTCACAGAATGGGATGCCACAACAGAAGTGGACCTGGCAGGGTCCAGAAGTACTATGCCCAGCAAGTGTCTTTATCAGGCTAATTTCAATTATAATAAGATCAAATGGTTATATGGTCTTAAACAGAGGCTGCTGTAGTCACAGAATGGGATGCCACAACAGAAGTGGACCTGGCAGGGTCCAGAAGTACTATGCCCAGCAAGTGTCTTTATCAGGCTAATTTCAATTATAATAAGAGCAAATGGTTATATGGTCTTAAACAGAGGCTGCTGTAGTCACAGAATGGGATGCCACAACAGAAGTGCACCTGGCAGGCAGCAGTAAGTCTATGCCCAGCAAAAGTGTCTTTATCAGGCTAATTTCAATTATAATAAGAGCAAATGGTTTTATGGTCTTAAACAGAGGCTGTTGTAGTCACAGAATGGGATGCCACAACAGAAGTGGACCTGGCAGGGTCCAGAAGTACTATGCCCAGCAAGTGTCTTTATCAGGCTAATTTCAATTATAATAAGAGCAAATGGTTATATGGTCTTAAACAGAGGCTGCTGTAGTCACAGAATGGGATGCCACAACAGAAGTGGACCTGGCAGGGTCCAGAAGTACTATGCCCAGCAAGTGTCTTTATCAGGCTAATTTCAATTATAATAAGATCAAATGGTTATATGGTCTTAAACAGAGGCTGCTGTAGTCACAGAATGGGATGCCACAACAGAAGTGGACCTGGCAGGGTCCAGAAGTACTATGCCCAGCAAGTGTCTTTATCAGGCTAATTTCAATTATAATAAGAGCAAATGGTTATATGGTCTTAAACAGAGGCTGCTGTAGTCACAGAATGGGATGCCACAACAGAAGTGGACCTGGCAGGGTCCAGAAGTACTATGCCCAGCAAGTGTCTTTATCAGGCTAATTTCAATTATAATAAGAGCAAATGGTTATATGGTCTTAAACAGAGGCTGCTGTAGTCATAGAATGGGATGCCACAACAGAAGTGGACCTGGCAGGGTCCAGAAGTACTATGCCCAGCAAAAGTGTCTTTATCAGGCTAATTTCAATTATAATAAGAGCAAATGGTTATATGGTCTTAAACAGAGGCTGCTGTAGTCACAGAATGGGATGCCACAACAGAAGTGGACCTGGCAGGGTCCAGAAGTACTATGCCCAGCAAGTGTCTTTATCAGGCTAATTTCAATTATAATAAGAGCAAATGGTTATATGGTCTTAAACAGAGGCTGCTGTAGTCACAGAATGGGATGCCACAACAGAAGTGGACCTGGCAGGGTCCAGAAGTACTATGCCCAGCAAAAGTGTCTTTATCAGGCTAATTTCAATTATAATAAGAGCAAATGGTTATATGGTCTTAAACAGAGGCTGCTGTAGTCACAGAATGGGATGCCACAACAGAAGTGGACCTGGCAGGGTCCAGAAGTACTATGCCCAGCAAGTGTCTTTATCAGGCTTATTTCAATTATAATAAGAGCAAATGGTTATATGGTCTGAAACAGAGGCTGCTGTAGTCACAGAATGGGATGCCACAACAGAAGTGCACCTGGCAGGCAGCAGTAAGTCAATGCCCAGCAAAAGTGTCTTTATCAGGCTAATTTCAATTATAATAAGAGCAAATGGTTTTATGGTCTTAAACAGAGGCTGTTGTAGTCACAGAATGGGATGCCACAACAGAAGTGGACCTGGCAGGGTCCAGAAGTACTATGCCCAGCAAGTGTCTTTATCAGGCTAATTTCAATTATAATAAGAGCAAATGGTTATATGGTCTTAAACAGAGGCTGCTGTAGTCACAGAATGGGATGCCACAACAGAAGTGGACCTGGCAGGGTCCAGAAGTACTATGCCCAGCAAGTGTCTTTATCATTCTAATTTCAATTATAATAAGATCAAATGGTTATATTGTCTTAAACAGAGGCTGCTGTAGTCACAGAATGGGATGCCACAACAGAAGTGGACCTGGCAGGGTCCAGAAGTACTATGCCCAGCAAAAGTGTCTTTATCAGGCTAATTTCAATTATAATAAGAGCAAATGGTTTTATGGTCTTAAACAGAGGCTGTTGTAGTCACAGAATGGGATGCCACAACAGAAGTGGACCTGGCAGGGTCCAGAAGTACTATGCCCAGCAAGTGTCTTTATCAGGCTAATTTCAATTATAATAAGAGCAAATGGTTATATGGTCTTAAACAGAGGCTGCTGTAGTCACAGAATGGGATGCCACAACAGAAGTGGACCTGGCAGGGTCCAGAAGTACTATGCCCAGCAAGTGTCTTTATCATTCTAATTTCAATTATAATAAGATCAAATGGTTATATTGTCTTAAACAGAGGCTGCTGTAGTCACAGAATGGGATGCCACAACAGAAGTGGACCTGGCAGGGTCCAGAAGTACTATGCCCAGCAAGTGTCTTTATCAGGCTAATTTCAATTATAATAAGAGCAAATGGTTATATGGTCTTAAACAGAGGCTGCTGTAGTCACAGAATGGGATGCCACAACAGAAGTGGACCTGGCAGGGTCCAGAAGTACTATGCCCAGCAAAAGTGTCTTTATCAGGCTAATTTCAATTATAATAAGAGCAAATGGTTATATGGTCTTAAACAGAGGCTGCTGTAGTCACAGAATGGGATGCCACAACAGAAGTGGACCTGGCAGGGTCCAGAAGTACTATGCCCAGCAAGTGTCTTTATCAGGCTAATTTCAATTATAATAAGAGCAAATGGTTATATGGTCTTAAACAGAGGCTGCTGTAGTCACAGAATGGGATGCCACAACAGAAGTGGACCTGGCAGGGTCCAGAAGTACTATGCCCAGCAAAAGTGTCTTTATCAGGCTAATTTCAATTATAATAAGTGCAAATGGTTATATGGTCTTAACCAGAGGCTGCTGTAGTCACAGAATGGGATGCCACAACAGAAGTGGACCTGGCAGGGTCCAGAAGTACTATGCACAGCAAAAGTGTCTTTATCAGGCTAATTTCAATTATAATAAGAGCAAATGGTTATATGGTCTTAAACAGAGGCTGCTGTAGTCACAGAATGGGATGCCACAACAGAAGTGGACCTGGCAGGGTCCAGAAGTACTATGCCCAGCAAAAGTGTCTTTATCAGGCTAATTTCAATTATAATAAGAGCAAATGGTTATATGGTCTTAAACAGAGGCTGCTGTAGTCACAGAATGGGATGCCACAACAGAAGTGGACCTGGCAGGGTCCAGAAGTACTATGCCCAGCAAGTGTCTTTATGAGGCTTATTTCAATTATAATAAGAGAAAATGGTTATATGGTCTTAAACAGAGGCTGCTGTAGTCACAGAATGGGATGCCACAACAGAAGTGCACCTGGCAGGCAGCAGTAAGTCTATGCCCAGCAAAAGTGTCTTTATCAGGCTAATTTCAATTATAATAAGAGCAAATGGTTTTATGGTCTTAAACAGAGGCTGCTGTAGTCACAGAATGGGATGCCACAACAGAAGTGGACCTGGCAGGGTCCAGAAGTACTATGCCCAGCAAGTGTCTTTATCAGGCTAATTTCAATTATAATAAGATCAAATGGTTATATGGTCTTAAACAGAGGCTGCTGTAGTCACAGAATGGGATGCCACAACAGAAGTGGACCTGGCAGGGTCCAGAAGTACTATGCCCAGCAAAAGTGTCTTTATCAGGCTAATTTCAATTATAATAAGAGCAAATGGTTATATGGTCTTAAACAGAGGCTGCTGTAGTCACAGAATGGGATGCCACAACAGAAGTGCACCTGGCAGGGTCCAGAAGTACTATGCCCAGCAAAAGTGTCTTTATCAGGCTAATTTCAATTATAATAAGAGCAAATGGTTATATGGTCTTAAACAGAGGCTGCTGTAGTCACAGAATGGGATGCCACAACAGAAGTGCACCTGGCAGGGTCCAGAAGTACTATGCCCAGCAAAAGTGCCTTTATCAGGCTAATTTCAATTATAATAAGAGCAAATGGTTATATGGTCTTAAACAGAGGCTGCTGTAGTCACAGAATGGGATGCCACAACAGAAGTGGACCTGGCAGGGTCCAGAAGTACTATGCCCAGCAAAAGTGTCTTTATCAGGCTAATTTCAATTATAATAAGAGCAAATGGTTATATGGTCTTAAACAGAGGCTGCTGTAGTCACAGAATGGGATGCCACAACAGAAGTGCACCTGGCAGGGTCCAGAAGTACTATGCCCAGCAAAAGTGTCTTTATCAGGCTAATTTCAATTATAATAAGAGCAAATGGTTATATGGTCTTAAACAGAGGCTGCTGTAGTCACAGAATGGGATGCCACAACAGAAGTGGACCTGGCAGGGTCCAGAAGTACTATGCCCAGCAAGTGTCTTTATCAGGCTAATTTCAATTATAATAAGATCAAATGGTTATATGGTCTTAAACAGAGGCTGCTGTAGTCACAGAATGGGATGCCACAACAGAAGTGGACCTGGCAGGGTCCAGAAGTACTATGCCCAGCAAAAGTGTCTTTATCAGGCTAATTTCAATTATAATAAGAGCAAATGGTTATATGGTCTTAAACAGAGGCTGCTGTAGTCACAGAATGGGATGCCACAACAGAAGTGGACCTGGCAGGGTCCAGAAGTACTATGCCCAGCAAAAGTGTCTTTATCAGGCTAATTTCAATTATAATAAGAGCAAATGGTTATATGGTCTTAAACAGAGGCTGCTGTAGTCACAGAATGGGATGCCACAACAGAAGTGGACCTGGCAGGGTCCAGAAGTACTATGCCCAGCAAAAGTGTCTTTATCAGGCTAATTTCAATTATAATAAGAGCAAATGGTTATATGGTCTTAAACAGAGGCTGCTGTAGTCACAGAATGGGATGCCACAACAGAAGTGCACCTGGCAGGGTCCAGAAGTACTATGCCCAGCAAAAGTGTCTTTATCAGGCTAATTTCAATTATAATAAGAGCAAATGGTTATATGGTCTTAAACAGAGGCTGCTGTAGTCACAGAATGGGATGCCACAACAGAAGTGGACCTGGCAGGGTCCAGAAGTACTATGCCCAGCAAAAGTGTCTTTATCAGGCTAATTTTAATTATAATAAGAGCAAATGGTTATATGGTCTTAAACAGAGGCTGCTGTAGTCACAGAATGGGATGCCACAACAGAAGTGGACCTGGCAGGGTCCAGAAGTACTATGCCCAGCAAAAGTGTCTTTATCAGGCTAATTTCAATTATAATAAGAGCAAATGGTTATATGGTCTTAAACAGAGGCTGCTGTAGTCACAGAATGGGATGCCACAACAGAAGTGGACCTGGCAGGGTCCAGAAGTACTATGCCCAGCAAAAGTGTCTTTATCAGGCTAATTTCAATTATAATAAGAGCAAATGGTTATATGGTCTTAAACAGAGGCTGCTGTAGTCACAGAATGGGATGCCACAACAGAAGTGGACCTGGCAGGGTCCAGAAGTACTATGCCCAGCAAAAGTGTCTTTATCAGGCTAATTTCAATTATAATAAGAGCAAATGGTTATATGGTCTTAAACAGAGGCTGCTGTAGTCACAGAATGGGATGCCACAACAGAAGTGGACCTGGCAGGGTCCAGAAGTACTATGCCCAGCAAAAGTGTCTTTATCAGGCTAATTTCAATTATAATAAGAGCAAATGGTTATATGGTCTTAAACAGAGGCTGCTGTAGTCACAGAATGGGATGCCACAACAGAAGTGGACCTGGCAGGGTCCAGAAGTACTATGCCCAGCAAAAGTGTCTTTATTAGGCTAATTTCAATTATAATAAGAGCAAATGGTTATATGGTCTTAAACAGAGGCTGCTGTAGTCACAGAATGGGATGCCACAACAGAAGTGCACCTGGCAGGGTCCAGAAGTACTATGCCCAGCAAAAGTGTCTTTATCAGGCTAATTTCAATTATAATAAGAGCAAATGGTTATATGGTCTTAAACAGAGGCTGCTGTAGTCACAGAATGGGATGCCACAACAGAAGTGGACCTGGCAGGGTCCAGAAGTATATGCCCAGCAAAAGTGTCTTTATCAGGCTAATTTCAATTATAATAAGAGCAAATGGTTATATGGTCTTAAACAGAGGCTGCTGTAGTCACAGAATGGGATGCCACAACAGAAGTGGACCTGGCAGGGTCCAGAAGTACTATGCCCAGCAAAAGTGTCTTTATCAGGCTAATTTCAATTATAATAAGAGCAAATGGTTATATGGTCTTAAACAGAGGCTGCTGTAGTCACAGAATGGGATGCCACAACAGAAGTGGACCTGGCAGGGTCCAGAAGTACTATGCCCAGCAAAAGTGTCTTTATCAGGCTAATTTCAATTATAATAAGAGCAAATGGTTATATGGTCTTAAACAGAGGCTGCTGTAGTCACAGAATGGGATGCCACAACAGAAGTGGACCTGGCAGGGTCCAGAAGTACTATGCCCAGCAAAAATGTCTTTATCAGGCTAATTTCAATTATAATAAGAGCAAATGGTTATATGGTCTTAAACAGAGGCTGCTGTAGTCACAGAATGGGATGCCTCACAGCAGACTTAAGATCAGTTCAGTATATATGCACAGTTAGTTAGTATAAGCAGCCTGAAAACGCTAACAAAGCCTGTCAGGCTGGATGAAAAAAAAAAAAAAAACTCCCTGTGACAGCCTCCGATTTTTCTACCTTTCCCTGTTTTTTCGCTGACTTTCTGTCTGTCTCCTGTCTGTCTCCTGCCTGTCTCCAGCCTGTCCCTGTCTGTCCCTGCCTGTCTAACTGCCTCTCTCCCTCAGCTACACAACGTTCTGTCTCTCACGAATGCAATAGAGAAATGAGGCAGGAAAGCAAGATGGCCGGCCTTAAATACCGCTGTGACGTCACCGGGCTTGCTGGCTGCTGATAGGCTGCATGTGACTGTCCCAGCTTGCACTGGCGCGGGGTTGATGTCTCGACATGTCCCGTCCGCCATCTTAGAATGCCTGTAATGTAAATGAATGGATGTTAAAGGAAAACTTCGAGCGATCGAATCGCGGGGAAATTCGGATTCGATCCGAATCGAATTTTTCCTGAAATTCGGATCGAATCCGGGTTCGTCCCGGATCGATTCGCTCATCCCTAATAATCATCAATGATCATATACTTGCCGAATCCAAAGGCCACTATTCCCCTTCTCAATATTCTTTCTTCCCTTGGAATCCAAAATCTCACACTCTCTTGGCTCTCCCATTATCTTTCTGATCACACATTTAGTGTATCTTACTGAAACATAATTTCCTCTCCCCATCCTCAGTTCTAGGATCACTACTTTTTTTCAATATAAAATTATGGTCTTGGCCAACTATTAACCTCACTGGGCTTACAATATCACTTTTACCCAGATGACATAAATTTCTCTGGCCCAAATCTCTATTCTCTTTCGCTGTCCTGACTATCTAACAGCCATTTCTTCCTTCATGATATCTTGCTCCCATCAACTGAACATGGACAAAACTGAATTGGTCATCTTCCCACAATCTCAATCCCCTCCCCTCTCTAATTCCACAATCTTTATAAATAAATAACTGCAACTACATCTCCAACTAAAAACCACTGCCCGCATCCGTCCTTCCTTTCACCTGATTCCATAATATAACCTAATAATAATAATATTAATATTAATCCCCAGTCAGCTACCTGGTCCTTCTGATCAAGTTCTCCCCACCCTCCGCATCTTACTGCTTGCTCAGTAAAGAACATGCTCCTTTCAAAAGTATCAATCCCTCTCAGTGCTGCATTTGCTCCTCCAAATCTCTAACTTGAGCTTCCGGGCAAGCAATATGTTCATGCATTAATCCTAGTGGTATTCACCATGAGACTGCTGATCAAGTTTTGGATACATATGTTAAATTATGCCCTGACAAAGATCTTCAGTGTTGCTAGCCATTATACAAAAAAGTACATATAGTGGCAGCATTTTATCATTTCCTCATTCACATGTTTGGTAGCCACAATTCATGTGACCACCAGCAACCATTAAGGTTTGATGTATAAGCTCAGTCGGCAAAGTCAATTGGTTACTGGCAGTTACCCAATTGGCAGCCATAGAATGAATGAGAAAGTTGGCTGACTTGACTGTAGTGCCGCATTAACTCCTGCCATTCTAATTTACTGTACTTAGAGCATCGAGTTTACCTAGGCTGGTTTCACACCTAGTGATTACGGGGCTCTCGCACTTTCAGGGCAAGCGCACCCCAAATGCTGGTGTTCAGCGTGTGGAAGGCATTTACACAGGCGTTTTCCACTCACATAGCAGACACCAAATACAGAAGTACTGTAAATGTGCCAACAGATTATTATGTTTTTCTAGTACTACGTTTCACAAGTGATTGCAGGATGATCACAAATGCCCCAAAATCGCCACAGTGTGAAATGGGCAATGCTCAAATCTTAGCTACAGATTTATAGGACCTGTGCCAATTAATCCCTCCCTTTGCTCTGCCTTATATCTAGGCATAAAACATGCTGTGTTAGTTATAGGCATCACATAAAATAGTTGTGCTAGTTATAGGCATCACATAAATTAGTTGTGTCAGTTATAGGCATCACATAAAAAGCTTGCTCACAAGTTCATTGGACGCACTTACAGTAGTATTTTTACTTAAACATCCCTACAGCCCTATATCTGGGGCATTCTGAACTGTGTAAAATCACCTTCAGTACTCACATTGGCAATCTCACAACTGATGAGTGTACCCGCACCAGGCATTTCTGAATCACTGGTGCACACACTGTGTTGGGGGGGGGGCACGTCTCATGCTCTATTCAGTTGATTGGAGCTTAAGCCCCTGATTAGAAGAGAACCTACACATGTGCTGTGGTATAGCCCAGGATCTGGTATGCCTCAATGGGGAGGGGGCATTGTTCCTATTCAATGCAGAAAAGAAAATTAGCAAAAATAAATACACCCAAAGTGAATCTTGCTTCACCAAATAATTAGCATGGCCTTTAATGTTTCTAGAGCTTTACAGCTCAGGCAAATCTAGAGGAAACAATGATACTGGAAAAGTTCTACCTATCTTCTTTTTGTTTCCTTAAATCTCCTATTTACTCCTTACCATGACTAAATTGACCCGACCTGGCACCTGTCTTTGTAACACTGTTATCCCCCAATCTAAACCATACAGTTCACCTATAGTAGGGCCCTGATTAACCTCGGGATGGGCTATTTGCTGTTCTAGTACTTGGTTGCCCACAGAACTTGCAAGGGATAACAGCTTAGGCCACAAATACCAATGAAAAGCTGGATCCAGAGACATGCCAGGTAATATGAGGGTGATCATTTCAGGAAGCATAGTGTCAAAGAGTTTAACAGAATACTGGTAGGCTAGGGTCATAAATGTAAAATTAGTCCTCCAGGGATTTGGTGATATTTTCTCACAACTATTTTAAGAGAAATGGCAAGCTAACCTGTCAGCTAAATGAGGAGACATACAGTATGTAGCATACATCCCAGCTAATTAAATCTATAGGGGGCCCCTGCCATTACTCAAGCACAATATCAGAAAAAAAGGAATTAATCACAAGCCCAATACTCCACAGTGCTCCCTTTCCCCACAGATGCCCCACATTTCACGGGGCTCCCCGCTTCATCAGGCACAAGGCGTTGTGAACCCTTCCAGGCTTTTAAAATACAGCTGCTTCCCCCAAGATTCATCCCCTCAAGGTGCTGATGATTACAAATTACAAAATGACAGATGGCAATAACACAACCACACTAATCAATACACTTTCTGCATTTAGATAACAAAGACAATGGCGGCACCCAGGAAGCACTCTAACGCCCCCCCCCCCCCCCCCCGACATGTCAACAGTAGCAGACCCCATCAAGGCGAAATCATACCCTCAAACCCTCCGTATGTCCAATACATTGCAATAGAGAATGCAGAAGTGGTGCTGGTAAGCAAATATCTGAGAGGAATGCCTTAATACTGCGTGCTGAAATGAACCACTACTGATTTGGTTCAGCTTAAAAGGGTGATACATACCATCTTCCTTTAACGTTGGTGCATGTTCAGTGTGACCTCTCTCTGATATATTCTGCATAATGTCCGTGAAATACTTATATATATCGGTGACTTTCTTTTCAAGGTGAATTTAATGAAAGGTAGCTGCTTGCTTGATTGCTAGGTAACATTTGGAGTCGTCTTAAAAGAATTATTTGTCCAAAGAAATTTTCTATCTTCACATGTGCCAGTTTTTTGTCTTCCATTGTTGAATTGAACATGAAAAGAATCCGCTCACACAATCCAAATCACACAACATTAGAAATTAAAAACACAATTGATCAAAATATATATATAATATAATACAAACAGATGATAAATCATGTCTAATTATGGTCAATCTTAAACTTCTTTAGGTGATGTGCTGTGAATAGGAATGTTTTAAAAGACCTGAATTATAATTGTAAATATGCAACTCAATAAATAACCCAATAAAAACCCATATCCTATATAATCAGGACTGGCCTTACATTGGAAAGGTGCCCTTTAAAAGACTGCAGGATGGTGCCCCAAGGCAAAACAGACTATGTGCCCTCCAATGTACCCCACCCCTAAAAAGTAAATTTGTCAGAGGTAAGCAGAATGCCCACTCCAGTATAAAATACACTGTTTGCCCTCCAATGGGCCAACCACCCCCAAAGATAAATCATCTGGAGGTGAGCAGGCAGCACACCTTTACCTGGTATAAAGCTACTATATGCCCTCCAAATCACCTCCACTTACCCCCCACCCCCCCAAAAAAGCAATCTGACACAGCCTGAGGTGAGCAGGTGGTGCTTACACCCCATTAGCTTAAGTAAGATGACTGCGCATTTGCTGCTACTTCATCTGCACACTACAAAAGCTGGCTTCTGATAAATATCTAAATATAATAAATAGAAGGATTTAGGTTAACGTCAACCTAAACAGAAATTTGGAAAAATCTGGGTAAAATTTGGCCTGTGATATGTTAATTATAAATCAAACTTTAATAATGGCAGAGGTCCCCATCAGTCAACAATATATGTATATAATGCAAACTTTCCCCCTTTGTGAAAGAAACCCCTTTTAGCCCCAGTTATTCATTTGCAGATAACAGGGACTCTACCCAATTAAGGTAATTTTAAGGTTTAGAGAGTTTGCAATTGGTTGATCGAGGCGGAGGGGGGGGTGGGCTACGGGAATCAGGATTCTGCCTCCCCAGAGCAAATCAACACCCATTTTTGTAAATTAAAGTTGGGAATCCTTAGCCTTTGCTCCTTAACAAAGTGGGGCAGTTGTGGCCTAGAGGTAAGGGAGCAGACTTGTGACCGGAGGGTCCTGGGACATGACTGAAGTGCTCTTGAGCAAGACACCTAACCCCCCAACTGCTCCAAGGGCACTGTAATTAGAGCAGCCCACTGCTCTGGGCATGTGTACACTCACTGCACGGATGGGTTAAATGCAGAGAACAAATACCTATGTGTGCGCAAGCATACAATGGCCATCTATGCATTAAATTAAATTCATTAAAATTTAAGCAAATATAAACTCCTGATAATGATTAAATTATACTTAAATTTTTTAGTTCTAAAAATATGTTACCAATAAATGCAGGATCAGGATTTATCATGCTATCAGCTCTTATACTTTAATCATCGGCTCTTATACTTTGAACATCATAATGTACATGCTAGTAGCCTCAGTTCCATATATACTGTTGATCGAAATTCATGAGCAAAAATATTTTTCATACAATAAAACTGAAATCACTGTCCGCTGACACTTCAGCACAACTATTGCTCTGCTGGTAGTAAGTGGCCATTTGGGAATACATCTAGTAGTACAAAAGCATACAATTGTGTACCGACAGAAAAATAAGAATAAATGTGTATTTTTACAGCTGAAATAATGAATCTATTTCTTTTGCTTTTACAGTTCTGAGAAACTCAGAAAAGAAATAAAAAATATAGGATGTTTTCTAATAACCAAACTGTAGACAAAATTGTTATTTTATTTTTTAAGTAACTCTTTCATTGAGCTCTATCCCCATTTTGTGCTAGGTCAACAGAGATACTGCCTATGGCTTATTCAGTGCCAGGGTAGGGTGGTGGGGCGTGGGGTCAATTTGTGGCTGAATTTCTGTTTTAAAGTGCATCAAAACCCAGGATTTTGACTATCCTGGGTTTTGGTCCACTCCCCCAGGGCACCCCGATCGGGTGTGCCTCGCTATGTGAAACCCCCCAGATCACTAGCTTCAACTCACCTCACCGCGCTCCTACGGCGCATGCTGCTCGTCCAATCAGCGTGCTCAGATCCGCTGAGCTATGGACGTCTAACCCGACGCGGGCACGCGCCCTGCTAGAGAGATAGCGGGGATGCGCCTGCGGCCTGCGCATGCACCGTTGGACCGGAATTAAGGTAAGTGTAGCGGCCAACCTGGGGGGTTTCACATAGCGGGGCATCCCAATTTTGTATGCCCCAGGGGGAGGGAATGGATCCTACTGGGTTTCAGTCCACTTTAAAGCATTGCAATTCAGCAAACAAAGGGGTGTGATGCATCGGTTTGTCTATAGCGAACAAAACCCATTAATTCAAATAAATAACTGTTAGCCTAATTTTCTTTCTTAAACATATATATATATATATATATATATATATATATATATATATATATATCCTGCTCCTGCCTTACGGCACTCAGTCCTGTTGCAGGGAGGGGTTCTTAGGTGAGGTGAGGAGGGAGCCGGCAGCCCAGGCCTCGCCTATAAATAGCCCCTTCTCGCGGCTGGGAGCAAAATGTTAGGATCCCAGTACCTGTGTTCTCTGTTCTTCTGAAGACAACTGTCGCACCGGAGGATGAGGACATCTCCTGGTGCTGGAACGTGGACTGAGGTAAGCCTATTTTTTATTGTTTTAGGAGTGGTGAGTGAAAATTTGAGTTGGAAGAACCTTCCTTTCAGGAAGTTGGCTCATCGGGGGAGGGTGGGATTATAATTATTTTACTAGAGAGTGAGGCTTGGTTCTCTAACAGAAGAAACGCTTGCCTTTTGACGTTTTTGTACTCCCCTGGCAAGACTTGCCGAAGAGGGACTGCAGCAGAGGGAGCAGGGCAAGCAGTTAGGCTGGAGAAAGTTGTTGAGGATCACAATTTTTCCCCTACTCACCAAGATTTGGCATATAATATAAAAATTATACTTACTTACTGTATGAGAAGTGAGTTCCCCTCTAGAAACCAGGTCCTGTAGATTTTGCTACTGCATCCCCAGTGCCGCAGAAGATCATAGGGCCGCCATCGGGGGAGCTGGCAGACTTCGTTTCTCGGGTCCAGGAACAAGTGCTCCAAGGGGCGGGGCCCAGCTCTCTCCCCCTAAAACTACTCTGACCGTGGCCACGGGCCACGGTTATGTCCGTGGCGCGTCTGCGCTGCTAACACACACACACACACAAAAAAAATAGTAGCTGTTACTGACAGAGGTCACTGTCCCCCCACCTTATCCTATTTGTGATCACTTGGCATTATTTAGCGAAAGAAAGCTCCATGTGTCTCTGCTGTTTCAGTGCTTAGTTGTCTAGTTTAAAGACAGATAACAGTTTACTGTATGAGCCATGGAAGGGCTCCATTTAATGTTCGCACCAGGGCCCTGCCACATATAGTTCTGCTACTTGAGGCAGGAACACACAAACTGTGATGGGGCCCTGGTGCAAGCATTAAATGGGGCCCTTTAACAGCTCAAACACATAGCGCTTCCTTTCTCTAAATGATGTCAAGTGATCACAAATATGATAAATAAGGTGTAGGAGCAACAATGATGATGGGGCCCCTGCACACCCTCAAGTTATGCCCCCTGTCCAGGAGGTTAGAGGGGCCCCAGGAAGTGTCTTTTGACTGTGCTGCTCTGCATTCTGGGATTGCTGTCCTTTTCCTGCCCCAGCTCTGCTCTGTCTGAGCAAAGCACAGCTATAACCCGCACCCTGCACTTGCCTTCCCCCCCACTCTCCTCAGTATGTGATGCTTCTGAGGCAAGATGGTGGTGTCTGTATCCTAGAGTCCTGAACAGAGTTGCAGCCCAGTGGGGGAAAGAATAACAAGTAAGAGACTTAAAACTTAAAATATATTAATTTTAGATGCTGGGGAATAGTTTTAAGGGTTTGGGCTTTTCATTAAATGATGCTGAAATTCCGGTTTAAATGTTCGTTTTGGATTTAGTGGTAAAGGGTTACTGATTTACAATTGTTTCCTTGGTCGGTGGCCATGATATGTACAATATTTATTTGGAACCCACCCTCTAAACAAATGATCAAGGCTGCCTGCAATGAAACAGAAAATAATTTACTGGGATATGGAAATGATAATTGCATTTCCATCTGAAAAATGCAGAGAGGTAATTGCGCAGACACCTGACACCATTATTATCCTATAAATTTGGTGACTACCTTGTACAAAGTCGGAGCAGAGTTATTTCAAGTTAAGGAGCAGATAATGTTCTGTTTATTTTCTGCCGGACAAAGCATTATTCAGAGCGGGTCTGTAAAATAGATTAAAGTGAGTCGAACTCGCAGCGTCTGCTCATCTTTATTAATCAGAAAATGGGAAGCCGGAGTGCCTGCACAAATGCATCCTCCTCAGATTCATTATAGCTTATGAAGACTTAATGTGGGTGAAATTACACATTCCTCATCTGTGTCAAGATTTGGCAACGTGGGCTTCTCTGAATTTTCCATCTTCAGAACAATTTAATCAAACAGACAGGGAAATAACTGAATATAAACAATTGTTCTTTACAAGTTCACAAACCACGTTGATTGTTTTCAGTGAGATCTGAACTGTCTGCTGAAACTATGGCTCATATACTAAAATTCAGGGAAATAGAGTCTTTATATTCTGGAGATCTCCTGCATTTGAGCCTATATCACAACAAATGTTTTGTTCTATTATGTTATTAATGGACGTTAACATGTTGACCAAGGAGAACTATGGCCTTCATAAACAATGTTATAGAGTTCAATTGTCAAGCTTCTTTTCATACAGTATGCAGTAGAGGTTGGTTGTTTTGCACTGTAATGTACTATTATGAAAAGCTTTTGTCTAGGGGTTTAGCATAATCCTCTGAGCAGTCACACTTTATCATGAGAGCAGATCCTCCACGCCTCCCAACAATCTCTTGAATATTTGCTGCTGTCATGGCTGAGTGACCACAATTATACCATACACTTTGCACTCGTAGGCAGTTCCAAGAAACTGGAAATGTGAGAAGCTTTAGGGCCCTTTTCAGACCGCTCATAGCAATAGCCAATCAGCATGGAACTAGGAATTACACACGCCCACTACAGCTGCAGCCACACGCACCCGCACACACCCAAAGGCATGAGACTCCTACACATTCACAACCAAGCACACCTCCCCTCACACTTGCACACACCCACACACGTGCACCCCAACATGCCTGCAGGCGTACACAGACACACATACACGCACCTAAACAGATGCGCATGTGCACACTGGCAGATACACATGCACACCCCTGCAGTTGCGAACAAACTCAGATGCACATGTGCACGTAATAGTAGATGCATATGCAAACACCCCCATGTGTGCAGACACACATCCCCCCAAATGTGCATGCATACACCTGCCTGGATGCACACACCCCCAGACACACATGCTCACACCACAATGCCCGTGCTCAGCCTGCATCTGCACACCTGCTGGCAACTACACCTACCTGGCGCACCTGCTGGCACCTACAGATTTGCATGCACGCAACTCTTGATGCGCATGTGCACACACCCGCAGTCATAAATGCACTCACCCTGCTGCAGATGCGCATGTACACACAAACATGTTTGCACACACCCACAGTTGCAGGCACGCACACCTAAAGAAGCAAATGTGAGCGATACACACAAACAAGCATGTGCATGAATTTGCAGCTCTTTCCAAGCACTATATATTTCCTCCTGGAAATGCACATCTAGTTCTTAAAGTGATCCAGTAATGAGAGATTGCTCTGGTATACATTTTAAATCTAACTAGGCCCAGGCCTGCATTAAGTGTGGTGGAGGCCCCTGGGCACAAAATCTAGTTGAGGCCCCCTTTGCTGCTCTAGACTCTCCGTCCAGCCATGTGGTGGCTTTGGCTGCTCAGGCAGCAGGGGGTCCCACTGCCGCCGATAGCTTTGTTTCTGGCCCCACAGACGTCAGACCAAAGACTAATAATGGCCTTATTTATCAAGGGATAGCGCCAGGTAGTGTCTCACTAACGCCAGGTAGCGCCAGCTATCGGCGGCTACCGACTCCAGAACGCCAGGCGGCGGACACAAGCGTGATAAATGCGTGATTTATCACGCTAAATGAGGCTAGCGCCGGCGAGAGCGTCACCTAGCGCGGGATTCATCATGTAGCGGACTGCAACGAACAGCGCCGCTGCTAATCCCATCACAGCGCCAGGTATGACCTCTCGCTACCTGGCGCTCTCCAATGCATTTCAATGGAGCAATCTTTAAATATTCATAATTAATTGATATGACTGTTTTTTTTTTTAACTGTCAAAAATTCTGTGACCACTACGGCAATTAGAGATGAGCGAACTTTTGAAAAATTCGATTCGACTGATATGCCGAATTTTCCGACAAAAATCGTTTCGACCCGAATTTATTCGCGACGAATCGCTATTAAAAATGGCTATTTCTGAGCCTCCTAGAGCCTCAATAGGGTTGTAAACCATTCTGCCTTGCTGTAACACGCACAGGATGCGTGCTGGGTTAGTTAAATAATACTTTGAATAAATATCACATGCAGATCAGAGGCATCACTAATAGAATCGCAGAGCGGCACAATTGCAGAGAGTTGAAGTTGTATCACTATGAGGGGCAGGAGCCCAAACATCGCTTTAAAGAGACACTGGAGTTGGCAGCAGCAGGAGCCCAAAAATTGGATGAATCACACCCTGGAGTTGCAAGCAGCAGCAGGAGCCCAAACATTGGCTGAAAGAGACACTGGAGTTGGCAGCAGTAGGAGCCCAAAAATTGACTGACACACCCTGGAGTTTCAAGCAGCAGCAGGAGCGCAAACATAGCTTGAAAGAGACACTGGAGTTGGCTGCAGGAGCCCAAAAATTGGATGAATCACACCCTGGAGTTGGCAGCAGCAGCAGCAGGAGCCCAAACATTACTTTAAAGAGACACTGGGGTTGGCTTCAGGAGCCCAAAAATTGGATGATTCACACCCTGGAGTTGGCAGCAGCAGCAGCAGGAGCCAAAACATTACTTTAAAGAGACCCTGGGGTTGGCTTCAGGAGCCCAAAAATTGGATGAATTACACCCTGGAGTTGGCAGCAGCAGCAGCAGGAGCCCAAATATTACTTTAAAGAGACACTGGGGTTGGCTTCAGGAGCCCAAAAATTGGATGAATCACACCCTGGAGTTGGCAGCAGCAGCAGCAGGAGCCCAAATATTACTTTAAAGAGACACTGGGGTTGGCTTCAGGAGCCCAAAAATTGGATGAATCACACCCTGGAGTTGGCAGCAGCAGCAGCAGCAGGAGCCCAAACATTACTTTAAAGAGACACTGGGGTTGGCTTCAGGAGCCCAAAAATTGGATGATTCACACCCTGGAGTTGGCAGCAGCAGCAGGAGCCAAAACATTACTTTAAAGAGACCCTGGGGTTGGCTTCAGGAGCCCAAAAATTGGATGAATCACACCCTGGAGTTGGCAGCAGCAGCAGCAGCAGGAGCCCAAATATTACTTTAAAGAGACACTGGGCTTGGCTTCAGGAGCCCAAAAATTGGATGAATCACACCCTGGAGTTGGCAGCAGCAGCAGGAGCCCAAACATTTCTTTAAAGAGACACTGGGGTTGGCTTCAGGAGCCCAAAAATTGGATGAATCACACCCTGGAGTTGGCAGCAGCAGCAGGAGCCCAAACATTAATTTAAAGAGACACTGGAGTTGGCTTCAGGAGCCCAAAAATTGGATGATTCACACCCTGGAGTTGGCAGCAGCAGCAGGAGCCCAAATATTACTTTAAAGAGACACTGGGGTTGGCTTCAGGAGCCCAAACATTGGATGATTCACACCCTGGAGTTGGCAGCAGCAGCAGGATCCCAAACATTAATTTAAAGAGACACTGGAATTGTCTTCAGGAGCCCAAAAATTGGATGAATCACACCCTGGAGTTGGCAGCAGCAGCAGCAGGAGCCCAAATATTATTTTAAAGAGACACTGGAGTTGGCTTCAGGAGCCCAAAAATTGGATGATTCACACCCTGGAGTTGGCAGCAGCAGCAGGAGCCCAAACAATACTTTATAGATACACTGGGGTTGGCTTCAGGAGCGCAAAAATTGGATGATTCACACCCTGGAGTTGGCAGCAGCAGCAGCAGCAGGAGCCCAAACATTACTTTAAAGAGACACTGGGGTTGGCTTCAGGAGCCCAAAAATTGGATGATTCACACCCTGGAGTTGGCAGCAGCAGCAGCAGGAGCCCAAATATTACTTTAAAGAGACACTGGAGTTGGCTTCAGGAGCCCAAAAATTGGATGAATCACACCCTGGAGTTGGCAGCAGCAGCAGGAGCCCAAACATTACTTTAAAGAGACACTGGGGTTGGCTTCAGGAGCCCCAAAAATTGGATGATCCACACCCTGGAGTTTGCAGCAGCAGCAGCAGCAGCAGGAGCCCAAACATTACTTTAAAGAGACACTGGGGTTGGCTTCGGGAGCCCCAAAAATTGGATGATTCACACCCTGGAGATGGCAGCAGCAGCAGCAGGAGCCAAAACATTACTTTAAAGAGACCCTGGGGTTGGCTTCAGGAGCCCAAAAATTGGATGAATCACACCCTGGAGTTGGCAGCAGCAGCAGCAGGAGCCCAAATATTACTTTAAAGAGACACTGGGGTTGGCTTCAGGAGCCCAAAAATTGGATGAATCACACCCTGGAGTTGGCAGCAGCAGCAGCAGGAGCCCAAATATTACTTTAAAGAGACACTGGGGTTGGCTTCAGGAGCCCAAAAATTGGATGAATCACACCCTGGAGTTGGCAGCAGCAGCAGGAGCCCAAACATTACTTTAAAGAGACACTGGGGTTGGCTTCAGGAGCCCAAAAATTGGATGCATCACACCCTGGAGTTGGCAGCAGCAGGAGCCCAAATATTACTTTAAAGAGACACTGGAGTTGGCTTCAGGAGCCCAAAAATTGGATGATTCACACCCTGGAGTTGGCAGCAGCAGCAGGAGCCCAAACATTACTTTAAAGAGACACTTAGGTTGGCTTCAGGAGCCCAAAAATTGGATGATTCACACCCTGGAGTTTGCAGCAGCAGCAGCAGGAGCCCAAACATTACTTTAAAGAGACACTGGGGTTGGCTTCAGGAGCCCTAAAATTGGATGAATCACACCCTGGAGTTGGCAGCAGCAGCAGCAGGAGCCCAAACATTACTTTAAAGAGACACTGGGGTTGGCTTCAGGAGCCCAAAAATTGGATGAATCGCACCCTGGAGTTGGCAGCAGCAGCAGCAGGAGCCCAAATATTACTTTAAAGAGACACTGGGGTTGGCTTCAGGAGCCCAAAAATTGGATGATTCACACCCTGGAGTTGGCGGCAGCAGCAGGAGCCCAAATATTACTTTAAAGAGACACTGGAGTTGGCTTCAGGAGCCCAAAAATTGGATGAATCACACCCTGGAGTTGGCAGCAGCAGCAGGAGCCCAAACATTACTTTAAAGAGACACTGGGGTTGGCTTCAGGAGCCCAAAAATTGGATGAATCACACCCTGGAGTTGGCAGCAGCAGCAGGAGCCCAAATATTACTTTAAAGAGACACTGGAGTTGGCTTCAGGAGCCCAAAAATTGGATGATTCACACCCTGGAGTTGGCAGCAGCAGCAGGAGCCCAAACATTACTTTAAAGAGACACTGGGGTTGGCTTCAGGAGCCCAAAAATTGGATGATTCACACCCTGGAGTTGGCAGCAGCAGGAGCCAAAACATTACTTTAAAGAGACCCTGGGGTTGGCTTCAGGAGCCCAAAAATTGGATGAATCACACCCTTGAGTTGGCAGCAGCAGCAGCAGGAGCCCAAATATTACTTTAAAGAGACACTGGGGTTGGCTTCAGGAGCCCAAAAATTGGGTGAATCACACCCTGAAGTTGGCAGCAGCAGCAGCAGGAGCCCAAATATTACTTTAAAGAGACACTGGGGTTGGCTTCAGGAGCCCAACAATTGGATGATTCACACCCTGGAGTTGGCATCAGCAGGAGCCCAAAAATTGGCCTAAAGACATAAATATGTTTTGCACCATTTGGAAAGTGTAAACCGTGGCACCATGCTGAATCTAGTCGCATGCATCAGGCATTGGTGGGTGAAAATCCTGGCTGATCCATCCCTGATTCATTTTGACAAAGGTGAGTCTCTCCACATTTTTAGTTGACAGACGAGTTCTCCTCGCCATAACTATGGCCCCCGCCGCACTAAACACCCGCTCAGATGGCACGCTACTTGCCGGGCAGGACAGCTTTTCCAGGGCAAACTCTGCTGGTTGCGGCCACAAATCAAGTTTGGCTGCCCAGAAGTCCAGCGGATCCTCAAGGTGTGTTGGCATGGTCATGTCAAAGTATGACATGACCTGCTGGTTCAGGTCCTGCTCCAGGTCTTCCTGCTGCTCATGAGTAGCCTCACTATGCGGGTGTAGAAAGCTACTCATTAGCGACTGAAGACTGAGGCTGCTGCTGATGGAGCTGCTGCTGCTGCTCCTGCCAACCCCCCCAGCGGCCATGGCAGTGGAAGGTGAGCGCAGAGGTCCCCTCGAGTCAGACCTGCGAGAGTATGGACCATGGCGCAGATAGGCATCGGCCAATTGCCTATGTAGAATGTCTTTGTAGTAGTTCAGTTTGTCCACCCTCTCGGTGGGTTTAAAAAATGCCCCCATTTTGTGCCGGAAGCGAGGGTCCAATAAGGTGGACAGCCAGAAGTCATCCCGGCGACAGATGGAAACAATTCTGGGGTCACTACGCAAGCACGTGAGCATGCTTCGTGCCATTTGCGCAAGTGACTCGGATGGACTGCCTGTCTCCATCTCCACTGCATACTGCCACGGTGTGCCCAGGTCCTCTGTCTCGCCTTCCTCAAAAACCTCTAGCTCCTCTGGCTGCTCCTGCTCCTCTTCTCCTGTCCGCTGACTAGATAAACCAGCCATTTCGCCAAGCCTAAACTGTGTTTCGCTGGGCAACTCCTCCTCCTCTTCCTCCTCCTCCTCCAGTTCAGCTCCAACGGGGTTCATGTGGCCGTAAGATGTAAACGCCATATCTCCAGTGCCCTGACCAGCCATGGTTTCCAACATGTGCTGTAGTACATGAAGCAGTGGAATCACGTCGTTCATCCCGTAATCCTGCCGACTGACAAATAAAGTGGCTTCCTCAAAGGGCCTGAGCAAACGGCAGGTGTCACGTATGAGCTGCCACTGGTTGACATTGAAGTTACACAGGGGAGTCCCCCTATCTGCTTGGATCATCAGGAAATCCATGATGGCTTTTCTCTGTTCATATAATCGGTCCAACATGTGAAGGGTGGAATTCCAACGGGTGGAAACATCGCAAATCAGACTATGTTGGGGGATACCATTCTGACGCTGTAGCTCAAAAAGGGTGTGTTTGGCGGTGTACGAGTGGCTGAAGTGCATGCAAAGTTTCCTTGAAGTTGTTAGGATGTCTTGCAGATGGGGGAACACTTCAGAAACCGCTTGACAACCAGATTGAAGATGTGAGCCATGCAGGGGGCATGGGTCAGGCTTCCTTGGCGCAGCGCAGACAAAATGTTCTTCCCATTGTCGGTAACCATGATTCCCATTTTAAGTTTTCTTGGAGTAAGCCATGTTTGGATTTCCTCATGAATAAATTTTAGCAGTTCCTCCCCTGTGTGACTCCGTTCGCCAAGACAAACCATGTGAAGCACTGCGTGACACCTCCGTGCCCTGCACACATGGTAGACTAGAGGGGCACTGAGACTTGAGCCTACAGTGGAGGGTGAGGAGATGGCGGAGGATGAGGAGGCCTTGTCGCACAGTGTCACAGGCCCAACGGGCAGGGAACGCGGAGGCCAAAGCGGCGTGACCTGTCCAAGTTGCTGCTGCAAAGGGACCACATTCACCCAGTGGGCCGTAAACGACATGTACTGTCCATGACCGTAGTTACAGCTCCAGACGTCGGCGCTGCCATGCACTTTGCTACACACCGACAGGCTCAAGGACTGGCCCACCTTCTGTTCAACAAAAGTGTGCAGCGCTGGTACTGCCTTCTTGGCAAAGAAATGACGGCTTGGGACTCTCCACCTCGGCTCGACACAAGCCATCAGTTCTCTGAAAGGTGCAGAGTCCACCACCTGAAAATGGAGCGACTGCAGCAACAGCAACTTGGACAGGAGCACATTCAGCTTCTGCGCCGTAGGATGAGTGGGCGCATACTGCTGTCTCTTGGACATGGCTTCGCTGATGGATTGCTGGCGGGATGCATGATTTGGAGGAGGAGGAGCAGGAGCGACAGAGGATGGGTATGACGCACAGCTGCCTTCGGCTGAGGTGCTGGAGCCTAGGCTGGCAGAAATTGGGAGCAGCGTGCCACTCGGTGAGGAAGCAGTCTGGCCCACCTCTCCGAAGCCTAGGTTCTCCCAGGCCGCTTTATGGTGATGCTGCATATGTTGACGCAGGGCTGTGGTGCCAACATTTGGACCCTGGCCACGCTTCACCTTCTGCCTACATATCTTGCATGTGGCCATGTTACCCTCCTGCGGATGCTTCAGGAGAAACTGCCACACTGCCGAGTAGCTACTTTTCCCACCCCCTGGCCTCACTGATTCACTGCTGCTGTTGCCAACTACAGGAACCCCTGCTCCACTACCTCCCGATAAGGTAGACTGCCGCACAGCAGGTGCTCTACCCCGGCCCCGGCCGGCTCCAGCCTTTGGAATTGTGCCCCCATGCTGACTGCTACCACCTTGCTGCCTCAGCTGCTGACTCCGGGGCAACCTGCGCCCCTCTTCTCCTGATGATGACGATGAAGCCCCTTCATCACCCGGCTCCCAAGTGATATCGGCTTCATTGTCATCATCATTATCACCGAGTTGTGGCTGTACATCACTGATGTTCGTGGATTCGTCAACAGTGTCTGGCACAGGAGCTGGAACGCTCGCAGCACCCACGACACTGTCCACATCACTATTTGTCTGCCTAGCTAAAGAAGCCACCTCCATTTCTTGGCTGGGCAGTAGCTGCTGACTGTCCTCTATCTGATCGTCCTCCTCACTAAAGAGTGGAGCTGAACCCAAAGCATAGGATACGTCGCTTGGGGAGGGAACGGCGTAGGACAGAGGCAATGGGAGGACAGGGACTGCTCTCGGGGCATGCCAACTCAGGGTTGTGTCAGAGGAACCTACCGACCCTAGACTGGGGGTCTCAGACGTAAGTTGTGATGATGTTGTTGATGAGCGCGTCAACCAATCTACCACGGCAGATGCGTTACTGGTGGAGACCCGACCGCTAGCAGATACTGGCAGATTAGGTCTCTCAGCGTGACTCCTGCTGCCCCCAGTCTGCTGCGACCTCTGCCTGCGGAATCTTGGCCTCTGCCACTCCTCTTTTCACTTCCAGGCACTTGTCTGCCCGACATAGTCTAACTGGCGTGGTAGTAGGTGATATTTTAAGAACCCCCAGGCAGCAGTGGGTCTATATGAAACAGAATATAATGCACACCAAAAGTGAGCAGTAACACTCAGCCTCCAACAGACCTGCTTAGTGTAAATAAGAGAGCTGCTTAGTGTAAATAAAGAGGGGTATGGTATGTTACAGAATGGGATGCCCCAACAGCAGAGCACCTGTGAGCAGTAGTACTATGCACAGCAAAAGTGTCTTTATCAGGCCAAATTTCTATTAGAATAAGTGCAAAGGGTTATAGTAGTAAATAGAGGCTTGTGTAGTCACATAATGGGATGCCCCAACCGGAGTGCACCTGGGAGCAGTACTACTATGCACAGCAAAAGTGTCTTTATCAGGCCAAATTACTTTTAGAATAAGTGCAAAGGGTTATAGTAAATAGAGGCTGGTGTAGTCACAGAATGGGATGCCCCAACCGGAGTGCACCTGGCAGCAGTACTACTATGCACAGCAAAAGTGTGTTTATCAGGCCAAATTTCTATTAGAATAAGTGCAAAGGGTTATAGTAGTAAATAGAGGCTGGTGTAGTCACAGAATGGGATGCCCCAACAGCCAGCAGTGCACCTGTGAGCAGTAGTACTATGCACAGCAAAAGTGTGTTTATCAGGCCAAATTTCTATTAGAATAAGTGCAAAGGGTTATAGTAGTAAATAGAGGCTGGTGTAGTCACAGAATGGGATGCCCCAACAGCCAGCAGTGCACCTGTGAGCAGTAGTACTATGCACAGCAAAAGTGTGTTTATCAGGCCAAATTTCTATTAGAATAAGTGCAAAGGGTTATAGTAGTAAATAGAGGCTTGTGTAGTCACAGAATGGGATGCCCCAACAGGAGTGCACCTGTGAGCAGTAGTACTATGCACAGCAAAAGTGTCTTTATCAGGCCAAATTTCTATTAGAATAAGTGCAAAGGGTTATAGTAGTAAATAGAGGCTGGTGTAGTCACAGAATGGGATGCCCCAACAGCCAGCAGTGCACCTGTGAGCAGTAGTACTATGCACAGCAAAAGTGTGTTTATCAGGCCAAATTTCTATTAGAATAAGTGCAAAGGGTTATAGTAGTAAATAGAGGCTGGTGTAGTCACAGAATGGGATGCCCCAACAGCCAGCAGTGCACCTGTGAGCAGTAGTACTATGCACAGCAAAAGTGTCTTTATCAGGCCAAATTTCTATTAGAATAAGTGCAAAGGGTTATAGTAGTAAATAGAGGCTTGTGTAGTCACAGAATGGGATGCCCCAACAGGAGTGCACCTGTGAGCAGTAGTACTATGCACAGCAAAAGTGTCTTTATCAGGCCAAATTTCTATTAGAATAAGTGCAAAGGGTTATAGTAGTAAATAGAGGCTTGTGTAGTCACAGAATGGGATGCCCCAACAGGAGTGCACCTGTGAGCAGTAGTACTATGCACAGCAAAAGTGTCTTTATCAGGCCAAATTTCTATTAGAATAAGTGCAAAGGGTTATAGTAGTAAATAGAGGCTGGTGTAGTCACAGAATGGGATGCCCCAACAGCCAGCAGTGCACCTGTGAGCAGTAGTACTATGCACAGCAAAAGTGTGTTTATCAGGCCAAATTTCTATTAGAATAAGTGCAAAGGGTTATAGTAGTAAATAGAGGCTGGTGTAGTCACAGAATGGGATGCCCCAACAGCCAGCAGTGCACATGTGAGCAGTAGTACTATGCACAGCAAAAGTGTGTTTATCAGGCCAAATTTCTATTAGAATAAGTGCAAAGGGTTATAGTAGTAAATAGAGGCTTGTGTAGTCACAGAATGGGATGCCCCAACAGGAGTGCACCTGTGAGCAGTAGTACTATGCACAGCAAAAGTGTGTTTATCAGGCCAAATTTCTATTAGAATAAGTGCAAAGGGTTATAGTAGTAAATAGAGGCTTGTGTAGTCACATCCGCCATCTTAGAGTGCCTGTAATGTAAATGAATGGATGTTAAAGGAAAACTTCGAGCGATCAAAGCACGGGGAAATTCGGATTCGATCCGAATCGAATTTTTCATGAAATTCGGATCGAATCCGGGTTCGTCCGGATCGATTCGCTCATCCCTAACGGCAATGTTAGATAACATAAAAAAAAACTTTTGTGCAGAATTGATATTACAGGTCTGATATTAATGTATTCATATTACAAAATGTTTAGAAAAACTTGTATAATTTTTAAATCAAAAAATATGGTTGTTTGGGGGTTAAAAACTACTTTTAAGCCATCGCCGCCAGCGCACTGGGGTTTAAACAAGCATTTCACAGCGCGAGAATTTTTTTAGCGTGATTTGTTAATGAATATGCTGGGAGCCGTTCGCTATGGCCATTCGCTGTCAGGCGCACCCATACAGCGCGGAACCTGTGAAACAGCGACTCCTAACCCCGTATTCAACATTACCGCACACCGACTGAGTCGCTGTCAAGAAGCGAACAACGGGCAAGCACAGCGAATACTAACGGGTGCTGTGAAAATCACGCTACTGGCGCTCATCTGTTGCTACCTGGCGCTATTAATGAATCGGCCTCATAGCCTCCTGGACCAGACCATAACCAAAAGTTTGCAATGCAACTGGAGGCCCCGGGACATGCGCCACTTGCGCCCCCCTCATAATCTGGCCCTGACTAGGCCTATTGCTGAAATCCCACACATTGGTCAATGATGATGGTGCAGGAGGCCAGAAATGGCCATGTAATAAAATAATAGCCCATGCTCCACCAACAAGCTAAGGGATTATTGGCCCTGCAGAAATTCTCCTGTGCCACAACCCCAGAGATTCTCAAGGTCACAGAAGGACATAAGCCCTTGCAAGCAACATGGCCGGATATGTAGCAGCAGTGTGCTACTGATAAAAATGGCCCATCCACCATTGCTGAAGGGACACAATGAGGGAACAGCAGCAGGTTAAGTCATTTTACACTAAGGCTATTTTTAACCCCAGAGTCTCCTATGTATCTATCTGGTTTACTGGTCATTTATATGATTCACATTCTCTTCTCTACTTTCCACATCCTCTTTCTCCTCTCTTTTTCACTTTATCGGACTCTGCACAGCTGGGTCCACCATAACTGAATTGCTCGAGTGGCCATGCAGAGCCAGGGGATGCAGGGAAAGATGAGGATTCCATTCAGCTTCTCCAGAGCATATTAAGATGATTGGAGGAGTGCCACAGACTTGTTGTAAAGGAAAGCGAAGGGGGCGACTGGTGGGTTTTCATGCAGTGGGGCAAATTAAAGCTCCTCTTTTGGCCAGTCCAGGACCAGATGTGTGGATAGAGTGTGGCCTACATGAGTATGCAAAAGCCTGGTTTGGCAGGTTCATAGCAAAGGATGGAGAAGCTCAAATTATCCTGGGTTTCGTTTCTTTCCCCCAGGGGCATCCCAATTTGGGTTTCCCCATTCCTACGATGCATGCGCAGACTCTTGTCCAATCAGAGCCATTTACTGTGCTTATTAATGCTTGGCAAACGGCGCTGAGCTAGGCAAACCTGAATGGCTGCTGATGAGTGCACAGCCACCTCTCCACATCCCCAATTCCTCTGCCTTGTGTGCACCCACTGGCAGCCATTCAGACTGGGGACAGGAGCCTGCCATGGGCCCCATGGAATGTGGGCACTCCCCTTTCTCTGTGCTAGGTTCTGTGTGTAAACAGAGTTGTATGCTGGGCATTAAAAAGTCAAATTTTCAGGTAACCCCCCACCCTCACCTGGTGCTGAGGCAGGGCGAGGGGGCTTACAAAGAAAAAAAGGCTCATCTCGCCCACATTCCAGCGCCGTTCTCCCGGAGTTCCAGGTCTTGGCCGCTGCCATCTTAAGGAGAAAGCACAGAATGGCTTCTCCTGCTTTGTGCGTGGTCCCACCCTCCTATTAACTTGAATGAGCAGATAGGAGCGTGCACATAGTGGGGGATGTTGGTGAAAGATGCATGTGCCTGGGAGAGCGTCGCTCGACCACAGACGAGGTAGGGGTTTATTTTTTTGTATCCTGACTTAGCGCGGGTTGGAGTGGTACTGGACTGGAGAGCCTGTGCATGTGTCCTGGACACAACGGAAAAGTGGGTTTGACGGTGATCTAGGGGATTTCACACAATGTGGCATCTCAAATCGGGATGAACTAGAAAAACAGTGCTAATCCTGGTGATTGGTCCACTTTAATATATGTGGGGGGGGGGATTTTTTTTCTCCCCACTCTGAGTGATCCTATATGCCATCATATAGTTAGTTTCATATTTGCAGCATAACAAGCTTTGGGTACCACCCATATGGCTAGGAGGGCTTTTCTATCCCTGTCTGTTTTTTTAGACTAGAAACTGCCCTGCACATTCCCTTCATATCGTTTACAAAATTCCTCTGTATCGTTTCATCTATCCCTCATTTTCTCTCTCTTTTTCACATTATCTTTCTTTTTTCAAATTATCTCCTCTCATTTTCTCACATCTCTCTTTTTTACTGATTTCCTCTCTTTTCTCCTGCTTTCCCTCCATCTTTCTCTTTCATGTTCTTTCCATCTCTCATTCCCTCATCATTCTTATCCTATTTTCTCTGCCAGTTCTTTTGTTATATATGGGTGTGTTTGTGGGGCAACATTTTACAATCTTGCTGGTGGTGGCATTCAACCCATCGCTGGGCCTGCTAGCAGGCATTTTAGGGTCTCAAATCCAGAACTCAAACAGTAGAAAAACCTTGTTCCAACAATAGAATTAATTAAAATTCTAATAACATATTACTGTACATGCACAGGAAGCAATATTTTAGTTGAGCGAATGGGTCAAGTTTACTTTTTTTGTACTATTATACAGCTCTGCCTGACTGGCTCTCTTGGGGATACATGCTGATAAAAGCAACAGAAATTGCTAAAGTCTGTCAAAAAATCTGTCACAATGATGTTCTGTCTTGATTAAAGAGTATTTTGAAGGACTACCTGACATATTTCTGTAACTTCAATATGTGGCTTATTAACACCGCTGACACTCTTGCCCCCCACCGATTTCCCTGTCACACAGGCTGATTGGCCATTAATGTCCTCCAGATTTAAAAGCATCTCTATAAATGGTGATGCGGCATGCTCTATATTATATGTAGATCTTATAAAGTTCTCCCCACTGATGTCTTATTTATGGGGGAGTCCTAATACTGTCATCACTCATTAAGCTTGGCTACATGGAGAGCACACCTGGCTGCATCCAGCGCCTCTCTCCTTCTAGACCACTTTTCTATTCTTAAAGCTGTTGCTGTCAGTCACCAGAAGGCTACCTAGAGAGCAGTATTAGTAGTGGAACAGTAGTTGAAATATAATGTATGTCACATCTTGCAGCCTTCTTTATACTTTATGTCAGTTACAGTATATAAAGGTTTTATTACTTCAGAGCTGTTCTGTCAACTAAAGAGTTGAACCAGCATGAACCAAAAAAGCTTTCGATCTTGTCTCCAGACGCTTGCAAAAAATGTGCAGGTGTAGGGTGTTTCAAAGAACAACTCATGCATTTTGTACCTGTGTAAGACTGCAGTCAAGTTTAGGCTTGCATGAGAGTTTTCTGAAGCCTGCACCCTCTCTTGGGCACTAGGGGTGCAGAAGAGGTTGTGCCCTTCGGTATGAGGGGGCACCACTGCAAGAGCACTTGTACCAAAGAGCAGGGGTGTTGGCAAGCTTACAAGGTCAGGGGTCGGCAATCCAGCCTCTGTGACCTTTATTACCATCACCTATAACTGGTGTGACCGGCCTGGTCGGCTCAGGGAAAAGGGGGGTCACGTTACTCACTCAGGCATGTTTTTTTATTGAAAGTAATTACAAAACCTCCAAGTACCATTAGGTTAAAGGTCAAAGACAACTGCGCTTAACCACTCACTTTGGGACTTCTTATTTACTACTAATTCTAACATCCATTTTTCGCTGATATAGCCCCTCTGTGTGCCTCTGGTATGTTGTAAGGCTTAAGGTTGACCTTACAACCGGGCTTAGTGTCTATGTGATGCTTGATGAGGTGTGTATTCCCTGGTAGTTTATCTATTTTGCTGTAGAACTTTCTGTTTCTGTGAAGCAGAAAGGGTCTTGCCTATTTTAACAGGAGGCTGGCATACTACATTTTTCTGCATTAGAGGCCATTGGCGATTCCCTCTGTTTCCAATGTTCGAGCAAGTTTATGTTGTAAATTTGAAAAGGTTTCTTTCTGTCAGATTGGAGTACCCTGTAATTTACTTCACCTACCTTTTTCAACTCAATTTCATAGGGACCTTGGCAATGTACTTTCTACTGTGTACTCTCTACTGCCAGGGTCCTATCCCCAGGATTAAAGTTTCTGACCCACGTGGAGAGATTATAGATCTGGCTCTGGGCCTCTTGTGCCCTCCTTATTCCTTTTTGATCGGCATTACTGTAGCAATACTTTCCTGCATTTTAACCACATGCTCTATGACACTTTTATATGGGGTGGCTTCCGTTTCTCAGGGCTCTTTAGCTATTGCAAGTAAATCCCTCCACCATAGACCAACTCAAAGGTAGGGAACCAGATGGACGCTTGGAGCACTTCCAGGATTGCAAACATCAAGTAGGATAGAAGACAATCCTAATCCCAGCCATTGTTTTCTACCACACATGCTTCAGGGTCTTATTGAAGCGCTCAGCCATACTAAGCCATATGTATATGGGTGGTGAACGGAAGTACATATCTGGGAGACTTTGAGCAGCTTACAGAGCTTTTTCATAACCTTTGACATGAAGAGGTTCCCCTAGTCTATAAGTATTTCAGATTGAAAACATGTAAAACAATTACCTTGCAATATTTTTTAGACATAAGGGTCGATTCATGGTCGTGCGCCGGTGACTTTGCGCACACTATTGGAAGCTTCCGCATGATTCATGGTTGGGGTTCCTCACGATTCATGGTCGTCAAAATGGGATGTGCCTTTGTTTTTGTGGCAATTTGCACACTAGCGTTCACCACTGCACCAATTGGCATCTGAAATGTTCCGCTGGCGCCATTTTTGCGCTCCAAACTGTCTCCGGAGCCTGATTTATGGTATGTTTAGAGTGCAGAAAAGGGTGCGCATATGTCGCAATTTGAAGAGTGAAAGCAAGTGGAGGAAACCGATTCCAATGACTAACAGCCTTATTCAATTCTGAAAACACATGCCAGCACCACCAGGCATGTTTTTGAACAATGAAAGTGTCAGTCGCCTGTTCTTTTTTTGGATTGTTTTGGTTAAAAAAAAAAATTATAAAAAGTTGTAAAAATATCACAAAAATGTAGGTCAAAATGTGGATATTGTGCCCCAAAGTTTAGCAAAAACACAAACAATAAAAACATTATAGTTAAAGTACTAAGCCTTAATTTGCAAACCAAACAGGAGAGGGAAGGTTAAAGAGAACATCTGGGACAAAACATTGGGCCAAAAACATTAAGGGTTAACTGGAATCACATTATCCCCTCCCAAAAAATTGGAGAACACAGGTTCCCCAGGAAATACACTCCAAAATGGCAACTAGAGCTTTGCAGAAAACACAGAAGCCGGTGAGATCAAATCGCTATGGAGAAACAGTAAAGGAAAGGGGAAAAACATGGGGGCCATGGGGAACAGTTAAGTGCTGCTTCAGCGTAGCAGGTTGCATAGTCCATTACAACTAAAATATATTGCGGGTGCCCCCAGGCTAACTTTACCACTGGCCCACAATTTTCTCAAATGACACCTCAATAATTAGAAGTGGAAACAAAAGGCTACGTAAATGAGACACTGAGGCACTTTTATGTCAGGTGGGGAATGACAATAGTTTTTCTTACCTCCTGATACACACCAGGTCAGAAAGATCTATGGAGAATTCTCTTTGGGGTTTTGTCAGCCTCCAAATGCCCAGCAGGAGTATAACTAAGTGCCAAATCAAGTACTAAATGTCTGTATAGCTTGGGTACCAGAAGCTGCACCACAGTTTCGCTGTTGTTCTTAATAAGACAATAAAAGAGATAATTGTTCAAGGAAAAATGTGGTAATTGTTGGTTGTTCCTGTAGCACCCCATTAACTATCTTAATAGCCTCCCAGGCAATTACCAGGTTAAGATTCCGCAATTGGACAGTACCAACATTTTCCCTAGAACCATTTAAGTAAAGCACATTTTGCTCCACAGTAGGAATGTCTTCTTTTCTAGCTAAAACCCGCAATGGAAAATTTCCATATTTACATGTGATAACTCATCAACAGTTCTCTCATCTGCTTGGGTAGGGGTAGAGTCTCTAAAAGCTACCTCATTTCTCTCACAGAGTTTTTCCCACAACTCCCAAAACAAAGGAAAGTCACAGTCCAGTACACCCACCCCCTCCCGTATCAAGAATTTTTTAACCGGAGAAAGACAGCAGTCTGGCAGTCTATGGAGGGGATTGAGCGGGAGAAATCTCAGAGAGATAGTTGTTGGTCATAAGATATCTTTTAACCAACTTGCATCTGTAAGGCTGCCCTGACCAACTCAGCACTGCAGTTCAGTAGGAAGGACTGCAGTATAGCAATCTATGACCACATTTTTCACAATCTGTGGAAACATCTGAGACTTGGTGGGCTTATCCACATCAAAGTGCCGGTTATGCAACCATCCTGCATGGACATCAGGTGTGAGCCACAGGCAGGTGGACATTTCTGTCTTTAATATTTTGTAATCCTTATATTTTTCGCTGAGGTCATAGTATGCTTTTTTGCAGCCATCTGAACAATAGAGTGCAAGGACATTTGGAGCCTCTGGGAGCTTCCTCTCAAAAACAGTGAGGTAGGCCTCCACATTATTTGCTGCAGTCATCTTTTGTAAAACCCACTGTACAGCTTTCTTTGGACTTTCAACCATAATTGGGTTTTCCTGGGTCTCCCTGCTCATTGTGCCCCAGCAGGCCATGCTGCTGAAATCTGCTCAGCCAGCAGGTGGTTGGTCTTCTATTGTGCAGCTACTGTTTGCTGGTACTGAGCAGGCTGCTGTGCCCTAGCTTGTTGCTGCTGTGCATGCTGCTATGCTATGGCCTGCTTTTGCTGGGCCATAGGGAGGGGAATGGCAGTTCCCACTAATAAACATACATGCTCTTCCATAGAATTCCAGGCCCAGACAAAACACTCAAAAAAAGCCTTCAGTGCTCTAGAATCACTTGAAACAAACAGCCTCCTTGATCTCTTATCCCAAGCGTAGCTAGCATCCTGGGGGAGATATTCACACCACTGTACTGCCAACTGCATGCCTACACCATGCCTACACGGCTTATCTGGCCTTGCTATCCCCATCCTGGCCCATATTCTGCCTTTTGGACCCCTCTGCTGACAGCCTATTGGAGGATCCTCCTGCTCATCACTATTAGTCCCTGCTCCCAAACTGCCATTAGGACAATACAGGTGAGTCCTGCATGTGGCCTAACACAAAGGGTTGCTTCTGATGGGGCAATGTAAAGTCCAACCTAACCAGTGGCAGTATTGGTACTTACTGTATCTACGGTTCTTGTGCTTTGTGACGTGATGAGCAAAACATCAAAAGATCATAACATTACTGGTAGTTTTTGCTCTAATTAGTTTTGTTGCACATTGAAAGTGGTAAAGTACCATTGCCTTCAAAAGTCACTTATGACATTTTAAGAGATGTAACTGTAACTGTCAAATTGTAAAAAAAAAAACGTATCTAGCCCCTTATCTACATTAACTAAACTACAAGTGTATCAGATTCAACTACAAATTATACATTTTGGATTCTTGTTGGACCCAAATGTTTAGGGAATTCAGACCAAATTCAATTTGATCTGCAAAGATTTACTCATTCCTACTGTACAAACAACTTAAGATTAGTCCAGCTATGTTGGGCAAATAGAATTCTCGAAACCCTGGATTACAGGAAAGATATTTTTTTTTAAATAGGGTACTAATTGTAATGTTTGCTATTATATAATTCTGCCTAGGGTTCTTCTTTATTTTTCATTTCTATTCTTCATGGCTTTCATATTTAAAGCTTAATAGCAATAATAGAAATAAGGCATTTGTTCTGCACTGATATGTATAACTGCAGCTCGTGAAAACTAAGTGAAGAGATGGAGGCCCCTACAGAGCCCACATATAAAGCCTTTAGGCAAGTTCCATATGACCATTATCTGCATAAATAGGCCCAACGGCAAAAAGTCCTTGACTTCTAGTTCCTGGAATATGGAAATCATTCCAGTGTCAAAGATAGATAAAGGACATCAACAAAGAAGCTGACTGTGTCAGTAAGCACAAAGATATGTAAATACTTGCTGACCCTGAAGAGAGTAGCAGGGGTATTGTGAGCTGGCCTCATAAGTATTTAACTGCTTTATGGCGCATCATTACGCTACTAATGATTCCCCCATCATTTCTTGAAACCTCCACTGCTTAGCACATTCCTCTAAATGTTGAAGAGGCTTTATAGCTTTAAGCTATGCTATTACATCCAATTTATGTTACATGTCACTCCAGGTTTTTGTAGCCTTTGACATTTTTAGAAACATCATGTGTATACATGCAATGTTGTGTGTATATAGAGTGTTGAAATAGCAACTCCAGTACTTTACCATTAAATATAGCCATTGAAATAAAATGTTGGATGTTGCATATTACTTTTACCCTATTGATACCTGCCACTATGGTAAAAAAGTTGTTGGCTGTTAAATCAGACTTATACCCTTGTTAATGCAGATGGGAAGCCTATGTTTTTGGCACCATAAACACCCACCACCCACTGCCTTAATAATTAGAGAGACTTTCATACTGTGCTTATCCACCACATTGAAGTTGAAATGGCCCAGTCACAGTGCACTTTGGAGAAACTGGAGACCTTGGAGGAGTCCAGCATAAGCAAGCCATGTCAGTGGAAAAAGGTAGTGGCAGTGAAGGTCACAATGAAGATCAAGAGTCTCCAGTGGGCAAAGACCTAGCAGCGTCAGCAGAGGCTACCAGTGATGGACCGGATAGAAGGACTGAAATACACAATGTACTTTAGATATATATATATATATGGGTTGTGTGGTGGATGCTCAGGGGGTTAACATTTGGCATAACATAGATGAAGTTTACTGAATCACTGTATGTAAGTTTTAACTTATTTAATTGATAAAAGTCATGTTGCAAATGCCAGCATGAATTTTTCAGGCAGGATTGTTTTTTCTTTTTGTTAATTACCCAAAACAATATTTACTCCTCCTTCTAGAGCCAACTATTCCAGGCACCAGGCATAGGGGCTGATAATTCAGGGCACAGAGACTGACCGCCTGACCTCTTGCCCTGTTGGTATAGCAGCACCTATTCCCTGCCGGTGTGGGTTCGGTACTGTTCAAGCTCTCCCTGTACCCCAAAAGAGGTTGTGGGTAATCGGGCGGGGTATTGCCATGTCCCCCGCCGGTGCTGGCATGTGACATGGTGGCCTCCTGACCCTGTGAACTCATACAGGGGTCCCTTATTAGGTTCCTTATTAGTTCACAACAAGTAGTAAAAAAAGACATTTTAAATTTGACTATTTACTGTTCTGTGTCTTCTTTCTTATTTCCAGTGGGGCAAACGGGATGTTCAGTGTCCCCCGCCGGGTCGTACTTTTATCTTCTGGTGTTTTTCTGGGTTCCCTCTTATCTTCTTTAGGCATCAAAAGATGATGTCACTGCCGCCATCTGGATCACGGGAGGGCATATGTCCCTTCTCCTTCTATCCCATCTGACAGGGGGTAATGATTTTTCAGGCCAGGTTTGAAGGCCTTACTAGTTCAAAAGTAGAATTTAAAATAAACAATCACAGGGCATCTAACAGACACCTAGCTGGAAAATTAAGTAAAGATGAGCCCAGGTACTTCCTCCTCCATCCTTGCCTGTCAGCCAAGGGTTGAGTCGAGCCAGGCAGAAGACTCTTAAACTAATAAATGGAGCTGAAATCCCCCCCATGTGATCAACATGTCACTGGAGGTGAGGAGTATAGAGGGGCATTCCACTTCCAGTGATCTAGTTGGTCACATGAGGGGGGGCAATTCTCAGAGGCTTCACCGTTGAGGTATAAAAACCTTCAAAAAGGTTTAAAAAATCATTACAGAAGGATGGGGGATCCTCTTTTAACACTGCCAATTGAAGAAGATAGAGGAGGGCCGAGAAAAGCCCAGAGGATGAAGGGATAACCCAGCACGGGACATTAAACATTCCACCGGACTGGAAGAAGAAGCCGTCCGGTGGGTGTAAGAAGAAAAATATGCAGACCGTTAAGTAGTCAAATTTAGAATATTAAATACGTGTATTTGTGAGTGTGGTTTTTCTTCTACTTGGGGTTAACTGGTAAGTTCAGGGGATCCCTATGGCACTTCACAGGGTCAGGAGGCCACCACATCACCTGCTGACACTGGCAGGTGACATAGAGGTACCCCGCATGATTATCCGCACTTCCATTTGGAGCTCCACGGATTCTTCCAGGGCATAGGGGCTGATATCCCAGTCCAGGGACCTGCCAGTCGGCATCTGAGCCCTGGGTTACCAGCCTCTATACCTGGTGCCTGGGCTAGTTGGCTCTTAAGTGGGGGAGATATTTATTTTATTTAATATTTTGTAAATACTTTTGCATTGAAACATTCTGGCATTTGCGGCATGGCTTTTTCAGTGAAAAAAAAACGTCAGCAAGTGAAGCTGGCTTTTCCTGCCAGCTCTGATCAGGAGAGAAATGCAGACACACAAAAACCTGATCTCACCCAAAAGTCGCTGAATGAAGTTTACACTTTTTGAGAACATTTTTAAGTGATTTCTCACACAAAGTGAAAGTTGTCTAAAAAACTCACTCCAAAAAAATGTCTGCTGAATTGAGACACATGAGAATGGGTTTAGTTGCCTGAAACTGTGCAAGAATGCATTCTATCATGGTGCTAAATCGAACCTTCTTGCTTCCATGTCTCCACAACACCTTGGCCAGATGGGACTCCTTTGTCACCCAATCCTGGTAGCAGCCTCAGTCCAGCCAATACAGTGATTGGGCCATGAATGGGCCACCCATGGTCCCTTAAGGCTCATGGTGCAGCATACAGAACCCAGCTTCCAGCAGGTGAAAGCATGGAGCAAATAAGTATCTTATTTTATTTGCCTATTGTGCAGTAGTTACAGCTAAACAATAAGACAAGTATAAGGTGCATGCAGCAACACACGTTACCTCCCAGGATTGACTTTTAAAAAACGTGCTGCTTGGCGATTGCCAGGTCTCTTGGCAGCACCCAGCAGCCATCAGCTGAGCTTTTTTTCACAAGAGCCTCACTAATCAATAAAGTGGTTCACATTTACCAGACACTTGAAGTGGTGGGTATTGCATCTCTATTAGGGATGTCTGACAGAGGGGGAAGACAGTAAGGTCACCCTAGAAAGGCATTTTTTAGAGTTTAGCTTTATAAGCATAATACTTGAATGTCTTTCCAGCTTCCTTGGAAATCAGGCCTAGAATCAGAAGCGACTTTAAAATGCGGCCATTTCTGTAAACATGGGAAAATTAACAGGCACAAGGATAATCCCAGGATACATTGTGTGAATGTAAATTTAGAAGCAGAATGCTCTGCAATGTACATAGCTAGAAACGGTTGAATAAATATTGTAAATGTTGTAAATGCTGTAGAACACCTCAAGGGGCTGATAAAGCAATTTATCTGCTTTCTTTGTGACTATTTTAAGGATCATCCATTATTTATCATGAAAATCATCCTAATATTCACAGCAACAGAAACTTGTACACAAATGATCTTCGCCCCTTTTACAACATCAACGTTACTGATCACACATGGGCACATTTTGATCTGTTTGTAGGGACCTGGTAATAACTAGACACACTTAAATCAACTAATCCTTTAAATGGAGTTAACCATACATTAATTCACTTTTATGGTTTCTACCCATTTAAGTACATTGGAAGTGCCATAATCTAAATAGACACTAGATGGCAGTAGTGGGTTTAGGCCATAGACTAACATTGTCCATAGACTAGAATGGAGAACATTCTAGAAGATGAGGTCAGAAGGGTTGTTAGTCATAACAGGAGATAGACTAGTAACATAGTTACAACTGAAAGCTAGTGATTGGTCAGAGGGTTTACCAAGCATCCTATCAGATGTCGGACACGAGGTTCTGGAAGGTAGTGAGAAGGGATATAGGGAAGCCCCCAACCCAAACTCAGTTGTTGTTCTAACCATTTGAATTGTAAGGAGCAGGAGCACAGACTCTAAGAGAGAGAGAAAGGAGAGGTTCCAACCTAGGATATTATTCTCTATAGAAGCAATGCTGATGATTGTACCTGATATTGGACAGAACCAGAGATGTAACTGGAAGAGATGTACTTGTTCCATGTTTTGCCGTTTGCTTGTGGAATAAATAAAGAGGAACTCTTCTTTCAACAGTTGGACTGCTGTACATCTTTCCAAGCGGCACCAGTGAGTACTTACCTTTCCCTGAAACCCTAACCCTTACCTACTCACAACACACACATCGGACACCTGGGCCCAGAAGAACCTGCTCCCTGCCGACACGTGTCGGACACCCCGGTACGTGAGGGCTACATGTTACTAAAATGTATCAACTGCTACCATTCATGAAGTGTAGGGTGGCCAGAAATAAATGTAGGGCAGAGAATGGGGCCAGGTGGAGAAGTGTGCAGCACCTCAGCTAGATCCTCTTTCTCAGCATTGGTGGCGGAGCGGCATTATAATTTGGTCTCAGCTGGGGCTACAAAAGATGGCCACACTGCAGCTGGCATTAGAAGTGTCCTCACTACTTTTTGTAGCCCTGACTGAGGCCAAATTGAAACGCCACTCCGCCTCTGTTGCTTCTGAGGAAGAGGATCAGGCTAAAGAGGATCAGGATCAGGTAAAGCGGGCTCAGTGGCCCATCATCCAACTTTTCTGTGTTCGGGACGAATACCGAACTCGAACACAGACTTCTGGCTGAAGTCCATGTTTGAGTTTTGGAACCTGAACCTGCAAGTTTGGTACAAACTCGAACCTGCAGTTCGGTTTTGCCCATCTCTACTTGTGGCCTTTTAAGGAACACATAACTTCTAGGACAGTAAGTGGAAGTGGAAAATAGAGCACATGCAATACATATTGCACAGATGGGATATTTTGCCATTAAACACCCCTCACCTTCACAATAAGTAATGCCACCAAGAATCAAAACCCTTACCAGGAGTTGGTTATCTTTACCCCTCTGATGCAAAACTGTAGCACCTAGCATTGTCCACTGCTTCATACACTAATATATTTCACTAATTATCATCATCACCTAACTCTAATATATACCATCCCCAGATCAGTTAGCTGCCTCCACACTGCTGTCTATTTTAGTCAATTTGTGCCTGTTACTGCCCCCTTCCTTTGCCCAAAATACTGTATGTCCCATGGTATACATAATTAATTGCAAGCACAATGTTGCATAGTTGAATAAAGACATATGTCCATCAAGTTCAACCAAGGGATGGGTAAATTTATTTTTTATTATTTACTGATAACAGCTAATAGAAAACTGGTAACCCTTTAACTGCCAGCCTACCTAAAGATTAAGTCACCCTCTGTTGACAGGCCATTTTTTACACTTATTTTTAGAGAATTGTCCAGGTATTCCCCAGGAAAATTATATATTTTTATATTATATATTTTTTGCAGCAGAGTTTGAGCTTTAACATGAAATGGCTTGTTGGTAATTTTTTAAATGCTTTCTCAATATTTTCAGTTTTTTAACTTTGGCCCCCGACCCTGAAAGGGCTGCAGGCTCTTTTGCCCCCCTCTGGACTTTGGGGATGCAGGTAATGGGGCCAGTGGTTATGGCAAGTCACCCACTGGCTGGAAGGTGACTTGCTAGCCCCCTCTGCCCTGGGAGTTGGTATGGGATCTCCTGGACCCCTTACCAGTTCACAAAGAGTTAAATGTAAAAAAACATGCACAACAGACACATTAACCCTTTAAATGCCAAGCCTGTTGTTTCTACGGGTTAGCTTCTCCTACCGTTTAGTGCCAAGCATGCATAAACTACAATAACTACAATGGATCCGGTGCTGGGGATCTCCTCTTCCTGGGGTCTTCACTAGGGCAGAGGATGACCATTCCCTGCTCCCGTGCCGCACTCTACATCACGCAGACGACCACAGGGAGGGGCATATATAGGAGGAGTAGAATAACATCATCCACTCCTCCTATATAAAAGCTGCTTCTGTGGGCAAGGTGTTGAAGGTGATCAAGGTGGCATTGGATTGGAGGTGAATAAAGATTATTTTTTATTTTTAGTAAATTACATTTTTTTCTGGTGTGTGTGTCATTTTCTACTTTTACCCCATTGGGGATTGGTAACGGCTAACAATACATATGAGATAGCATAGTAATTGTGAGGAATGGTCTTTCACGGCCAATATGGTGTCTTAAAAAAATGTTAAAAATGTTTACAACTTTTAAAAAATATATTTTTATTTCTTTCTCATTTTTACAATAAATTATTATGAAAGCACAAACAAAATAGAAACAAGACATTTCATGGTAAAGTCCAAATGTCTGCCAAAGAACAACATATAATTCTCCTGGAAATTCTTGGAAATCCCTGCAAAAATCACAGTTAAACATAGAGCAAAGTAGGCTGGCAATTAAAGGTGTTAAAAGTACCTATGCATGTTGGGTATTGCTCTGTTCAGGGAACATATTGCATATTGATGCTTTAGGTAGATGCGTTTTTTATTCTGCTTTTTTTATACATTTTTAGGCAAACCCTGTGCAATGAAATAATTAATTGAAGGATTACTTCCAGGAAGATGCACCCACTACAACAAGCTGTATACACCTAGAAATCTTAAGGTGTGTACTTTCAGGAAGTATAAATTTGTGGGGGATATATCAAATGTAAAGTGGGTTGAAGTGGGGGAAATTTTATAGTGGCTGAGAGACGATGTCATCTCACTCACCCAATAAAAGGCTCCTCCCTATCTAGACCAGCTAGACCCCAGAAGCCAGCACAGGGCAGGGAACGGGTCCCCTCTGCCCCGCTGAAGACCGTGAGGAGGATAAGAGGCCCCCCGCAGAAAGAGGGGGCCCAGTAGTTGGATCCCGGATGGGGGAAAATGCTAAGAATGTAGATTCTAGGTGTTTCACAGCAAACTGACGGAGAGACGAGCAGACCGTAGAATCTACGGTCTTGTGTTTAAAGGGTTAATGGTATTTTCTTCTAAAAAAAAGTATCTAATCATTTTTTTAAGCCGTCAGCTGTTGATGCTGTAACAAGCTTCTGTGGGAGGCTATTCTACAGATGTATAGTTCTCATGGTAAAAAAGGTTGAATTCTTTTTTTCAAGAAGAGTGCCTCCTTGTCTTTAGAGAGGATTTTATCTGAAATAGCTTATACCCATATTTTTGGTATTGGCCATTTATATATTTATACAAGTGAATTATGTCCCCCCTTAGTCGTCGCTGCTCAAGACTAAATAGATGTAATTCTTATAATCTTTCTTCATAACTTCTCATATTCTTTCTTCATGACTAATATCCTTCATTCCTCTTATCAGGTTGGTGGCTGTCTTTTGCTCCCTGTCCATTATCAGGGCATCCTTTCTATGAACTCTTGCCTAGAACTAGACCACATATTCCAGATGAGGGCGCACCAGTGCCTTGTAAAGAGACTATATTGCACCCATGTCCAGTGATTTCATGCCTCTTTTAATACGTGATTATGGGTTCAATTCAGAGCCTGGTGAGTTAACCCACTCCTTTTTTAGGAGAGAAAACTGCCATTCACCGTCATTGTCTACCTTGGGGTAGACAATGCAAATATAATGAAAGTGAATGGCAATTTTCTCTCCTAAATAAGAAGTGAGTTTTCTCACCAGGCTCTCAATCGACCCCAATATCTTAGTAGCCTTGGAAGCACTGCTTTTCATTGCATAATGTTATTTAGCCTGTGATCTACCAGAACCCCCAGATCCTTCTCAACAAGGATATGGGGGTACTGTTAGATCATAGGTTTAAAAAAGTATGCAATGTTAAGCAGCTGCTTCCAGTGCTACTAACCAGCTGATCCAGGCTAGAGGGATGCAGGGAATGCGGCCAGCGAGCAATACATGTCACCTGGAATGTTTTAGATCAGCTAATCGACGTTCTCAAAAATGCAGGCTAGGCATGGCCATGGTGTTTTCTTTTAAATGGCCCACGACCAAGTTGGCATCATTGCCCAAGGTACTGGGGTGGGGAGGTGCCTTTCACAGCGACCCCTGTGGTATTTCAGCCCCAAAAAAGAAGAAGTCCACTTCTCTTAAAAGCAGGGGTGGCCAACTTTTCTTACTATAAGAGCTCAAATTCAGACAGTCAGAAGCGACATTTGACTCAAATAGTTTTAAACTGTGAAGGGAAGCCCACACAACTCAAATATTAGAACTACTGGTGCCGGCCGGGTGAGAAGGAGGCCCTGTAGCAGGGCCCACATGCACTGGAAACTGGATTTGCAGTCTGCAGGTGTAGGCCGCTATCTCTCACCTACCAAATCTAGCCGCACAACAGTATCTATAGTGAAAATAGCTAAATTTTATTGCAATGATAACATAGACACATGACATTAAAAAACATAATTAAAAATGGTTATACATAACCCACTGTACGGGTGGTGCAAGCAGACACATATGGACTACATATGAAACAGTATCAACAGTATCAACCATGTGCCAAGACAGTAATAAGTGTGCTGGAAAAGGTAGCAACTATAAAGTGCAAGAAGACCTATATTTAATAAGCTATTGGGCCAAAAATTTGCCAGTGTCTCTTATGGGATGCTCCTATTAGAAAGTGCTAAGGTGCAGAAAAGTGCATAGTGCAAAGCGTGCTAAGCAAAGTGCTGACAGCGATTCCAATACACAGTAATAGTGCAAATATCAAGGCATGAAAAAAATTAATTTTAGCAATAATTTTGTCACCCAATGTACGAGTCCAGGTCCTGCTTAGAACACCCGTTTACCGACACCGACGCGTTGCGTGGACAACTACTTTGTCAGGATGTTGTTGGTTTGTCCCCCAGCTCTCACCTAAATACCTGTGTGTGTTGAGGATGGTCCAATCTGATGAGGGCCGTGGTCCCACGTGCCTCCGTGATTACCACAATGCTTCCTGTCAGCTGCGCATTCTGTGCCCAATCAAAAATGATTATTCACGGAAAAGGCGGAGCTTGAGCGTCCCGCCTGTGAACGCAATGTCACGCAATGCCTAATAATAAACCCTGGCATTGCGATCCCAAATAAAGCAATGCTAAGAAAGACAGAGTTTTAGCAATGATTTTAGGTTTGAAGTGGGGAAATCCTTAGCTAATTGGGTTTTGCTCATTGCACTATAAGCTTGGTAACCTATGCTGCGGGGTGCTGCAGGGGAGGTATGGACAATCATCTACATTTTTTAGGAAGCTTTGTTATTGGACACAATATATGCAAGATTGATTCATGGCTGCATTTAGCTATTTCAACAGCTGCCTGTTTAAAATAAGGTTTAAAATAAGGTGAATAAGGTTCAGGAGGGAAGTGTTTTTAAGAAGAAACTTAACGATAGAACAAGGGGGCACAACCTGAAGCTAGTCGGGAGGAAGATCAGGAGCAATGTTAGAAAATATTATTTTACAGAAAGAGTAGTAGGTGCTTGGAACAAACTTCCAGCAGAGGTAGTTGAAACATCAACAGTCACTGAATTTAAACATGCCTGGGATAAGCACACATCTATCCTAAGATAAAGAGTACATACAGTATACACATAAGGGTAGACTAGATGGACCATATGGTCTCCTTCTGCCGTCAACCTTCTATGTTTCTATGTTTCTATGTAAAAAGTTTCTGTGTAATTAGACTACTGCTCTCTACATACATCAAGTATATAATACAGAATATATTTAAAAACAGCACTTTACTTTGGCAATCCTACCTCATCTAATTTTCGCAGATGTAAATCATTCGCTTGTTCGGCATCTGGTACATACATGCTTGACATGTCATTTTTATGGCACGTCAGGTCACGTTTCATCAGTGGCATACAAGCTATGCTATCTTGTAGCAGAATGTCAGTGAGCAATATAAAACATGATCAGAAATGACAGCATGAGATGGAAAATGGTATTTATTTGTGAAAAATACTGGGAATTCAAGTCTAAAAATAGTGACTTCCAGCTATAGCACAGCCCCCCCTCTCCCGCTGCCTAGTGGTGTTATTTAAGGTAATATGCTAATGTGGGAAGCAGTGCGTCCGGTAAGCTTCACATCCCAGTATGAATAATAAATGTAGCGTTTCACAATTATTTCAAAGAACAAGATGTGATAACAGCAGGTTTCCTATAGAAAGTACATATGGTCAGGGCTTACCCTGAAGTTAACCACATCTCTAGTGTTTCCGGCATTGTGTGGTTATGTGGCTTACTGCATTGTTCCCAGACAATACCAGACCCTTTTTTATATTGTACAAATTAATTCGTAAAGAGGTAAATTACACCCCAGAAAGCAATAAGATCTACCACAGGTGATTGTAGCAGTATAAATTGCTTTCATAATATAAATACCATTTGGGTTTGTTCACGTATACCGACTGTGGATACAGGCAGTGCAGTGCAGCATGGTTCATTTTTGAACTGTATTTTATCTTACTTGGCTTTGGTAGATTTACTACACAATAATACGGCACACTGCGACTTTGCCTGTGTCGTCTCTGTAGTCTGTGCTGGTGTTGTATTGCAGCCAAATCGTTGCATGTAGAAAACAAAAGAGTAAAGAAAAAATGCTTGGTCACATTCCCTCACCAGCATCTGGCCTCACATGGGTGCACCTGACCATTCAAAACACGACTGCACATCACTGTGCGACTCTCCACTGGGGATCATGTGGGGCTGCCTGTGACTGGGCCTTCTGACAGATGACTTCTAAATATTGGAAAAGGGGGATCAAAACCAAATGTGTGGGTCTGACCTTATCTTGCTCCAAGGCCACACTCTTTTCCCTGTATTTACTCTTTTAAAGTGCCACTGCAGGCAAAGGTAATTGTTACACCATCGAACTACGTTTGGCACTGTCCTAAACTGTTTTCCGTTTTAAATTGGAGAAAAAATGGTAGAGATATCGAGGTTTATAGGTTCAGCTCATAATTTCTCTTCTTAAAACAGCAGGCGTAGCCCTTAGATCTGTGATGCTTCATAATAATCAGCAATGTGTTGAATCTGGGGACGGAGGGGGAGGCGGACGGAGGGACCTGTAATCCTGTCCCACTCTGTTGAGCTAATTGGGGGACAGGATGAAAAAGAGAATGTCATTGGCTGAGCCTGTAAACCCCGATATTTAAGCTATTTCTGCCGCAATTTAAAGACAAAAAACAGGTTAGGACAATGCCAAATGTAGCCCAATGCAATGGTGTAATGATTACCTTTGCCTGCAAAATCACTTAAATGTTACCAACAACATGGTGTAAGAAGGCAGCAGGATGGGAGATATGTGCTACTGAGGCTGAGGCTTTCAGTGGCATATGTCCCGGGTAAAGCTACTGTCTGGCAACAGCTAGGTTGTCAAAGTGTTTGGTTTTGGATTTCTGGGTCCGGGATTTAGGAGTGGATGTAAAGTCTGGGTGGGATAGCCACTCCCGTACTCTAATCTAGGATTCACAAACTGAACACTCGGGTGGATATTAAGGGAAAAGCTTCTGGATGTCAGAGAAACAAAAGAGATGTGAACCAAGCAGCAGGAGGGAGCAAACCCCACTGCTCTGCTGGAAGCTGGAGCCAGCATCTGCCTGAAAAGCCTGTTACTGGGTGAGCTCTTTCATTATTTGTTTGACTTTTGTGCTGACAAAAGCATTATTTGTGTCATGGACTTTTGATGCAATGCTGAACCGGAATTGGTGACTGTTCCTGAGAATACAAATCCTGTGTTTGCACAAGAACTCCAATGCCTGTGTAGCCCTCACGCCCCGGGGTGTTCGGCGAGTGACAGCAGGGAGCAGGTTCTTCTGGGCCCAGGGTGCTCTACGTGTGTGTTGTGGGTAGGTAAGGGTTAGGGTACAGTTGCGGGAAAGGTTAGTACTCACTGTTGCCGCTTGGAAAGATGAACAGCAGTCTAGCAGATGAAAGCAGAGTTCCTCTTAATTTAATCCACAGGCAAACAGCAAATACAGAACAGGTACAATATCCATCCAGTTACAGGTCTGGGCCTATAAAAGCGTGATTGAACATGTGGAGCAGATGCAGGACCGAATGGCTAAGGGATCATCTAGAGAAAGCCCAGGAAGCCAAGAGCCATATATATAATAGAGCCACCAGAGTTAGACAGTTCAACCCCGGTGATCGGGTGTGCCCACAGTGGAAAGCAAGTACTTGGACAAATGGCAGGGACCTTTTTAAATTATTGAAAAAGTTGTATGATTAAATACAAATTAAAAATGATAAATTATTATAAATAAATTAAATTATGAGATACATAAGCGTGGGAAAAGAAAACCCATCCAATTGTACCACATAAAATAAATTAAACTGTGGCGAGACAGAGAGTCTCCCCAACACCTCCTTCAGACTCCCACTCAGGTAGTGACCAGGTTAAAATTGTTTAAAACTTTGTCTAAGTCCCAAAAACAAGAATGCAATGAATTTTTACAGCGCAATAAAGATGTGTTCTCCGAACTCCCACATACCACTTATGTTATCCAACTTGACACAGATACAGACCATGTCAAAGTAAATCTTAAAGTGGACCAACACCCAGGGGAGATCGGCCTGGGAATCTATAAGATTCCCAGGCCGATCAGATCCCTCCCCGCGGGGAATCCGAAATCGGGATGTCCCGCGGGGTGAAACCCCCCAGGACGCCCACAAACCTTACCTTAACCCTGTTCCAACGGCGCATGCGCGGGCCGCGCCCGCGTCTCGCGCTTCCCTCTAGAAGGGCGCGCACCCGCGCCGGCCGTTCGTGAATGGCCGGCGCGGGCGCGCTCCCTGTTAGAAGGAAGTGAGCTCGAACGTGAGCATGTTTGCGCCGACATGCCCAACGTCATGGGTGCGATCGATTGCCCTCTAATGCTATGGGGTGTATTAAAGCCAGGACCATTTCTTCTGCTCTGGTGTATTGTAATTTTGTGTAGTTGTAGTTTGAAAGCTGAAAATAAGAGGCTACAAATTATTAGCCATTGTGGTCACTACAACAAGCCGCAAAATGCAAACATCAAATATGTACCTGTGATTGCGCCGTTTATTCTGCTTCTTCCTTACTGCATATTTCAGGTCAGAAATTTTTCTCTGGATCTGCTCCACATCTTTCCTTTTGTCCCCCTCTGCATTCACCTGTCTGGTGAGGTCTTCCCAGATTTTGGTTTTTAAAAGTGATTTAAACTCCGTGCCAAACAGAACTTAGTGCGCACATGTGACAACCAACTCACTTGCATGTAGAAGGATAGTTTCAGGCTAGAAATGTGTTGGGGAATGTCATTTAGTCAACTGATCTAATTGTGAATGATATTTGTATGCTGTTTGATCTAACAACTATTTTGTTTTTTGTGTTTTTTAGACTATGCTTCAGCGCAGGTACGACTACCTGCCCAACGTGTTTGAGAAGAGGAATCTGGCCCTGGAGATCGTGGGCCGGATCCACAAGGAAACGGACACCACCTTCGCCCATACGCAGATCATGCAGCACTGGTCGGACCTTAAGCGACTACACATGCCCCGGGTGCGGTGATTTTTTGCGCTCCATTTCTCAAGTAAGTACATACCGATTGCATGCTAGATGTAACAAATACAGAAGGTAGGCCTTTATTTATAAATGCTTTTCTTTTAAAGTGTCGAAAATGGAGTACCGCATAAGACCCACCCGGAGGCGCGCAGTCCGGCCAGTGCGGCATAAATCTGCAGCAGCAAGTGAAGGGGGTGGATCTCCAGGGCCAAGTTCCTACCACTCCTCTTTAGCTGCGTCAGACCAGCCCCTGGACCTATCCACAGAGGAGGGGCGTCACCACGTGGGCAGGCAGTCGTACGAAACGACTGAGCCATTAGCCTCTGGTATGTGACTCTTAATGTAACCCCACACACATACATGCTATTGAAACCAAAGCTGATTCCCTTAATCTCTTTTTATAGATGAATATGTAGCGGGTGAAGGATCTGGAGCAGAGACTGCAGCAGATCATGCCCAGGAGGAACATGGAGAAGGTTGGTGATGTCACACACACACATTCTAAGTGTCATTTGATTACTGTTGAATCAGACATTAGACATTAGAAGTGAGCCTATTTTAAATTTCTCTACAGCCTCACATTCCCAGCAGTGGCAGGCCCCAGACCGTAGGGTGGTCCCCCAAGCAGAGGTCGCCCACCACCGAAGTAAGTTGTAATGTAAATATTTGTAGTATGTGTAAATTAACATCATCACCAATCAACCTAAAGCCATTGTCAATGTCCTTAGCATAATGACATATGGCCTCTTCCTTTAAGACATTCCTTAGCATAATGACATATGGCCTCATGAGTTAGCTTGCAACCTAATAATCATTCCATCCACAGCTGTTAAACATGTATTTGCAGAACAATAATTTTAATTTCTTTTTGTTACAGACACCGCACATGCGAGATTAGCACAAATGAGTGCCACGGTGTTTCGGTTGGTGGGCGAGATGGAGGAGCTGCGCGATTCATTGGGGACCACAGATGAAGACTAATTATCTGGGGCCTGCCATTGCTTTGTATATAGTTCTCTTGTTTTAACTATTTTTTTTTTAAATGTAAATATGTTTTAAGTTTTTTAATTTTTGACCTAAAAAAAAAAAAAAAAAAATTTGTACTGCCAAAAAATGGCCAACCTTTTTTTTTAAAAAAAAGGCAAACCAAATTGCCAGTTGGTATTAAAACCACCAAACCTAAAACTTGTTTCTGTGTCAGTTTATGTTAAAAAAAGATTCATTAAGGGTTGGTTACAGCAAAACGTAGGAAGAACACAAAATGAATATCCAGACCACGATGTGATTGAGGTAAGCATTAGGTGCGCAACATGAAGAATATCAAGACTGCGATGTGATTGAGGTAAGCATTAAGGGCGCTAAATGATGAAGAATGAAACCACAATGTGATTGAGGTAAGCATTAAGGGCGCTAAATGATGAAGAATGAAACTGCGATGTGATTGAGGTAAGCATTAAGGGCGCTAAATGATGAAGAATGAAACCCCAATGTGATTGAGGTAAGCATTAGGTGCGCAACATGAAAAATATCCAGACCGCGATTTGATTGAAGTAAGCATTAAGGGCACTAAATGATGAAGAATGAAACCGTGATGTGATTGAGGTAAGCATTAGGTGCGCAACATGAAGAATATCCAGACTGCGATGTGATTGAGGTAAGCATTAAGGGCGCTAAATGATAAAGAATGAAACCACAATGTGATTGAGGTAAGCATTAAGGGCGCTAAATGATGAAGAATGAAACCGCGATATGATTGAGGTAAGCATTAAGGGCGCTAAATGATGAAGAATGAAACTGCGATGTGCTTGAGGTAAGCATTAGGTGCGCAACATGAAAAATATCCAGACCGCGATGTGATTGAGGTAAGCATTAAGGGCGCTAAATGATGAATAATGAAGCCGCAATGTGATTGAGGTAAGCATTAAGGGCGCTAAATGATCAAGAATTAAACCGCGATGTGATTGACGTAAGCATTAGGTGCGCAACATGAAGAATATCAAGACCGCAATGTGATTGAGGTAAGCATTAAGGGCACTGAATGATGAAGAATGAAACCGCGATGTGATTAAGGTAAGCATTAAGGGCGCTAAATGATGAAGAATAAAACCGCGATGTGATTGAGGTAAGCATTAGGTGTGCAAAATGAAGAATATCAAAACCGCGATGTGATTGAGGTAAGCATTGTAGAAGAAGTGAGTGATCAAAATATGGAGACTAGCACATTAATGAGTTAATTTTGTTGTGTGCAGGGGTAAGATCGTAAAGATTTCCGTCTGGATGTTTATTTATAGAAAAAGGAATTTAGAATCGAAACGTAAATCATTCGTTTGAGGCGACGTTGGAAAAAGGCAAAAAACAGAAGGCTACGTTGTTTCATGAGTAACCTAAACGGAAAACGAAAGCTGAAAAATGACATTCTCGGCGTACGAACAGACGAACACTTGACAGAAGGCTTGCGATGCACTCATACGCAAGCGGGAAAAAAAAAAAAAAAACAGATCGACACAAAAACAAAATTCTTTTTATGTCTCTCTGAATCAACCTTAATGCACAAATACAAAATGATACTAAAATATACTTGAAGTGAGTACATTGCCCCTCTGAGCTTCCAACCTAAAAAATGTGGCTGTCACAATGGGTCACTCATTTAGCTACCATGTAGTTACTTTAAATCTAAGACAGCATAAAAAGTAATGGGTGTGTGATTATCATGAGCTACCTAGGACAGTGGTGAATCTGTAGTGGAACACGTTTAGGTACACAAACAGGCATCCCTTTGCCTAGGAACATTTATCTGTGGCTTGTTCTGTGGTGAGGTAAAGCACTCAAGACCCCAAGGTCACAATGATGGCTTGAAATGAGGGCCTCTATGGCTATGGCTAGTTTGATGCCTTGGGCAGCAATACTGACTTCAACTTTCCTTTTAAAGGCCAGAAGCTTTCTGGTCAACCTAGGCTTTACCAAAATATGCCCTCTCCCCAGCAGAGTGAGGGAGGTTTCCCTAGCACCTTTTGCTATTTGTTCCTGACCTACTGGTTGGCTAATTTAACAAGACAAATATGTTGGGAGACAACGTAGTAGCTGGATGGAGCATAAAATGTTCCTACTTAGAGAACATATTTCTGAAAGTTCCTTGCCGATCAGTGGCTACCAGATAATTGGAAAGCCCTTTAAAGTTCCTTTCTGGGAAAGGACCATGACATGACCACAGCAAGGAGACTTTTATCTAACACAATATCACAGAGATTCTGACTAGTTGCTCTTCAGGGCAAAATATTCTGAGAAATATGGTGTATACAGTGGAAACAGGTTTTTAAAAGTGTAGGTTTTTACATTGGGCAGGTCGTCTTCTCTCTGGATGAAATTATCTTGCTGTGGGAAAAATTCTGATATTTTACGGTGGTTCTTTGGATCATCTGGTGTCATCACAAGCTGTTGTGTATATTTGCTTGCTGGTAGGGTTGGAGTCCTAGATCACCAAACAACACATGGTCAGTAGTCTCTGGACAATATTCACTATACCACTTTCATTGTTAATAAACATGATCTGGAACAATTTATAAAAACCCATTTTAGTTACCAGTATATCACTTCAGAATACAATTAGAATCAACAAAATGTAAAGGTGGCTTCAGTGATGGAATTTTCCTCAAACACTACTTGGAATTCTAAATGTTAAAGGTGAGTATTTGTATAACGCATTGTCCGAATACGTTCCATTGCTTGAAGCTGTTTTCTCAGAAAATTGATATTAAAAAATGGATTACTAGTAAAGTACCATGTATTATGGAAATATCATCAGAATTAGAGATGAGCGAACTTTTGAAAAATTCGATTCGACTGATTCGCCGAATTTTCAGACAAAAATCTTTCCGACCCGAATTTATTTGCGACGAATCGCTATTAAAAACGACTATTTCTGAGCCTCCTAGAGCCTCAATAGGGTTGTAAACCATTCTGCCTTGCTGTAACACGCATAGGATGCGTGCTGGGTTAGTGAAATAATACTGTAAATAATTATCACATGCAGATCAGAGGCATCGCTAATAGAATCACAGAGCGGCACAATTGCAAAGAGTTGAAGTGGCATCACTATGAGGGGCCCCTATAGTGCCTGAAAAGCACACCCTGGAGCTGGCAGCAGCAGGAGCCCAAAAATTAGCTGATTCACACCCTGGAGTTGCAAGCAGCAGCAGCAGCAGCAGCAGCTGCAGGCGCCCAAACATTGATTTGAAGAGACACTGGAGTTGGCAGCAGGAGCCCAAAAATTGGATGAATCACACCCTGGAGTTGCAAGCAGCAGCAGGAGCACAAACATTGCTTTAAGGAGACACTGGAGTTGGCCACAGGAGCCCAAAAATTGGAGGAATCACACCCTGGAGTTGCAAGCAGCAGCAGCCCAAACATAGCTTGAAAGAGACACTGGAGTTGGCAGCAGGAGCCCAAAAATTGGATGAATCACACCCTGGAGTTGCAAGCAGCAGCAGCAGCAGGAGCCCAAACATAGCTTGAAAGAGACACTGGAGTTGGCAGCAGCCGCAGCAGGAGCCCAAAAGTAGGCTGACACACCCTGGAGTTGGCAGCAGAAGCAGCAGGAACCTAGAAATTGGCTGGAAGGCACCAAGAAGTTGGCAGCAGCAGGAGAACATACATTAGCTGGAAGGCACACCCTGGAGTTGGCAGCAGCATAAGCAGGAGGCCAAACATTGCTTGAAAGACACACTGGAGTTGGCAGCAGGAGCAGCAGGAGCCCAAACATTGCTTGAAAGAGACACTGGAGTTGGCAGCAGGAGCAGCAGGAGCCCAAACATAGCTTGAAAGAGACACTGCAGTTGGCAGCAGGAGCCCAAACATTGCTTGAAAGACACACTAGAGTTGGCAGCAGGAGCCCAGACATTGCTTAAAAGACACACTGGAGTTGGAAGCAGGAGCAGCAGGAGCCCAAACATAGCTTGAAAGAGACACTGGAGTTGGCAGCAGGAGCCCAAACATTGCTTGAAAGAGACACTGGAGTTGGCAGCAGGAGTAGCAGGAGCCCAAACATTGCTTGAAAGACACACTGGAGTTGGCAGCAGCAGCAGGAGCCCAAACATAGCTTGAAAGAGACACTGGAGTTGGCAGCAGGAGCCCAAACATTGCTTGAAAGAGACACTGGAGTTGGCAGCAGGAGCAGCAGGAGCCCAAACATTGCTTGAAAGACACACTGGAGTTGGCAGCAGGAGCCCAAAAATTGGATGAATCACACCCTGGAGTTGCAAGCAGCAGCAGCAGCAGCCCAAGCATAGCTTGAAAGAGACACTGGAGTTGGCAGCAGGAGCCCAAAAATTGGATGAATCACACACTGGAGTTGCAAGCAGCAGCAGGAGCCCAAACATTACTTTAAAGAGACACTGGAGTTGGCTTCAGGAGCCCAAAAATTGGATGAATCACACCCTGGAGTTGCAAGCAGCAGCAGCAGGAGCCCAAACATAGCTTGAAAGAGACACTGGAGTTGGCAGCAGGAGCCCAAAAATTAGATGAATCACACCCTGGAGTTGCAAGCAGCAGCAGCAGCCCAAACATAGCTTGAAAAAGACACTGGAGTTGGCAGCAGGAGCCCAAAAATTAGATGAATCACACCCTGGAGTTTCAAGCAGCAGCAGGAGCCCAAACATAGCTTGAAAGAGACAGTGGAGTTGGCAACAGGAGCAGCAGGAGCCCAAACATTGCTTGAAAGACGCACTGGAGTTGGCAGCAGGAGCCCAAACATTGCTTGAAAGAGACACAGGAGTTGTCAGCAGGAGCAGCAGGAGCCCAAACATAGCTTGAAAGAGACACTGGAGTTGGCAGCAGGAGCAGCAGGAGCCCAAACATTGCTTGAAAGACACACTGGAGTTGGCAGCAGGAGCCCAAACATTGCTTGAAAGACACACTGGAGTTGGAAGCAGGAGCAGCAGGAGCCCAAACATTGCTTGAAAGACACACTGCAGTTGGCAGCAGCAGCAGGAGCCCAAACATAGCTTGAAAGAGACACTGGAGTTGGCAGCAGGAGCCCAAACATTGCTTGAAAGAGACACTGGAGTTGGCAGCAGGAGCAGCAGGAGCCCAAATATTGCTTGAAAGACACACTGGAGTTGGCAGCAGCAGCAGCAGGAGCCCAAACATAGCTTGAAAGAGACACTGGAGTTGGCAGCAGGAGCCCAAACATTGCTTGAAAGAGACACTGGAGTTGGCAGCAGGAGCAGCAGGAGCCCAAACATTGCTTGAAAGACACACTGGAGTTGGCAGCAGGAGCCCAAAAATTGGATGAATCACACCCTGGAGTGGCAAGCAGCAGCAGCCCAATCATAGCTTGAAAGAGACACTGGAGTTGGCAGCAGGAGCCCAAAAATTGGATGAATCACACCCTGGAGTTGCAAGCAGCAGCAGGAGCCCAAACATTACTTTAAAGAGACACTGGAGTTGGCTTCAGGAGCCCAAAAATTGGATGAATCACACTCTGGAGTTGCAAGCAGCAGCAGCAGGAGCCCAAACATAGCTTGAAAGAGACACTGAAGTTGGCTGCAGGAGCCCAAAAATTGGATTAATAACACCCTGGAGTTGCAAGCAGCAGCAGGAGCCCAAACATTGCTTGAAAGAGACACTGGAGTTGGCAGCAGGAGCCCAAAAATTGGATGAATCCCACCCTGGAGCTGCAAGCAGCAGCATGAGCCCAAACATTACTTTAACCCTTTTGTTGCCAAGCCCATAACACCTACGTGCTGGCTTGGCTGGGCCTTAAGTGCCAAGCCCGTAGGTGTTACGTGCTTGACTTTCCTCGCTTCTAGTTTAAAAAATAAAAATAAAAAATACTCACCTGACCCCTTGTTGGATCCGGCCGGGTCTCCTCTTTAATTTGGTGCCATCCGATCCCCCGTGGGGGGTCGGATGGCTCCAGGAGAGCCCCCGGAATAGGCCGCCCCCCCCCCGCTTCTGCAGCAGCAGCTGCTAACTGTAAAAAATAAAATAAAATAAAAATGACATTCACTTACCTGTGTGTGCGCTGGCTCCCGCTGTCCCTCCTCTTCACCTGGGGGGCCTCCGATCCCCCCCCCAGGACTTACCGATCTTCAGGAGAGAGCCTGGGAGGCTCTCTCCTCTCTTCTTCTCGATGGCGGCCGCCATCTTGCCTCTAAGCCCCGTCCCGGCTTCTCAGATGCCGGTGATCGGCGCTGGGGAAGGAGGTGACAGGAGATCCTCTGATCTCCTGCCTTCTCCTTCTCTGGATGCCGATCACCGGCATCTGTCAGCTGAGCGGCAAGGGACAAGAGCTTGCAATCGAAGGTAAGTACAGTAAAAAAAAATTTTTTTTTTCTAATAAAATACTTTTTATTATTGTGTGGTGTTTTTTTTTAACAGTTAACCCTTTGTGAGCTGGTAAGGGGTCCATGAGACCCCTTATACCAGTTCACAAGGCTGGGGGGGTGGCAAGTCACCTGCCCTAGCGGGTGACTTGCCATTAACCCCCGCACCCCCATTACCTGCCTCCCCAAAGGCCAGGGGGGGGCAGAAGAGCCCGGGCCCACATAGGCTATGTGGGCTCGTAGGCTGCAGGGTGGGGGGGCCACCAAAGCTGGCCCCCCCACTCTGTGCCTACAAGCCCCCATAGCTGGTCCCGGGCTGGTTACTTTGGGTAAGGGGGACCCCACGTTATTTTTTTTTGGATTTTTAAGGGTTTTTAACCCTTAAAAATCCAAAAAAAAATGGGGTCCCCCTCCCCGGGAAGGGGGACCCTATGTCATTTTTTTTTTTAATTAACCATTTGTCATCCAGCAGCTATAAAAGGCTTCTGGGCAGGAAAGGGTGTCTACCTATACATATGTGGTATCGCTGTAACCGGGAGAAATTGGGGTTTCTCACGCAATAAGATTTTATTGACAAACTTACATTTTTTATTACAAAAAAACTCTACAAATTGTAAAAAAATATATATTTTTTATTTTTTTTCACACATTTCACCCAAAAATATTGAGAATACACCTAAAAAATACAAACAAGACATTTCATGTTAAAGCCCAGACTCTGTTGAAAAAAACAATATATAATTTTCCTGGGAAATCCCTGGAAATCCTTTCAAAAATGACAGTTGAACATGTGTAGCGCAAAATAGTGAAACATCGTCTGGCAACAGGGAGTGGCAAATGCTGCAGGTAGGCTGGCAGCGAAAGGGTTAAAGAGACACTGGAGTTGGCTTCAGTAGCCCATAAATTGGATGAATCACACCCTTGTATTGCAAGCAGCAGCAGCAGCAGCAGGAGCCCAAATATAGCTTGAAAGAGACACTGGAGTTGGCAGCAGCCGCAGCAGGATCCCAAAAATTGACTGACACACCCTGGAGTTGGCAGCAGCAGCAGCAGGAACCTAGAAATTGGCTGGAAGACACCCTGAAGTTGGCAGCAGCAGGAGCACATACATTAGCTGGAAGGCACACCCTGGAGTTGGCAGCAGCATAAGCAGGAGCACAAACATTGCTTGAAAGACACCCTGGAGTTGGCAGCAGCAGCAGGAGGCCAAAAATTGGCTGAAAGGCACACCCTAAAGTTGGCATCAGCAGGGGCCCAAAAATTGGCATAAAGACTTAAATATGTTTTGCACCATTTGGAAAGTGTAAAACGTGGCACCATGCTGAATCTAGTCGCATGCATCAGGCATTGGTGGGTGGAAATCCTGGCTGATCCATCCCTGATTCATTTTTGACAAAGGTGAGTCTCTCCAAATTTTTAGTTGACAGACGAGTTCTCCTCGCCGTAACTATGGCCCCCGCCGCAATAAACACCTGCTCAGATGGCACGCTACTGGCCGGGCAGGACAGCTTTTCCAGGGCAAACTCTGCTAGTTGTGGCCACAAGCCAAGTTTGCCTGCCCAGAAGTCCAGCGGATCCTCAAGGTGTGTTGGCATGGTCATGTCAAGGTATGACATGACCTGCTGGTTGAGGCCCTGCTCCAGGTCTTCCTGCTGCTCATGAGTAGCCTCACTATGCGGGTGTAGAAAGCTACTCATTAGCGACTGAAGACTGAGGCTGCTGCTGATGGAGCTGCTGCTGCTGTTCCTGCCAACCCCCCCAGCAAGCATGGCAGTGGAAGGTGAGCGCAGAGGTTCCCCCGAGTCAGACCTGCGAGAGTATGGACCATGGCGCAGATAGGCATCGGCCAACTGACTACGTAGAATGTCTTTGTAGTAGTTCAGTTTGTCCTCCCTCTCGGCAGGTTTAAAAAATGCCCCCATTTTGTGCCGGAAGCGAGGGTCCAATAAGGTGGACAGCCAGAAGTCATCCCGCTGACAAATGGAAACAATTCTGGGGTCACTACGCAAGCACGTGAGCATGCTTCCTGCCATTTGCGCAAGTGACTCGGAGGGACTACCTGTCTCCATCTCCACTGCATACTGCCACGGTGTGTCCGGGTCCTCTGTCTCACCTTCCTCAAAACCCTCTAGCTCCTCTGGCTGCTCCTGTTCCTCCTCTCCTGTCCGCTGACTAGATAAACCAGCCATTTCGCCAAACCTAAACTGTGCTTCACTGGGCCACTCCTCCTCCTCTTCCTCCTCCTCCTCCTCCAGTTCAGCTCCAACGGGGTTCATGTGGCCGTAAGATGTAGACGCCATGTCTCCAGTGCCCTGATCAGCCATGGTTTCCAACATGTGCTGTAGTACATGAAGCAGTGGAATCACGTTCATCCCGTAATCCTGCTGACTGACAAATAAAGTGGCTTCCTCAAAGGGCCTGAGAAAATGGCAGGTGTCACGTATGAGCTGCCACTGGTTGACATTGAAGTTACACAGGGGAGTCCCCCTATCCGCTTGGATCATCAGGAAATCCGTGATGGCTTTTCTCTGTTCATATAATCGGTCCAACATGTGAAGGGTGGAATTCCAATGGGTGGAAACATCGCAAATCAGACTATGTTGGGGGATACCGTTCTGACGCTGTAGCTCAAGAAGGGTGTGTTTGGCGGTGTATGAGTGGCTGACGTGCATGCAAAGTTTCCTGGAAGTTGTTAGGATGTCTTGCATATGGGGGGAACACTTCAGAAACCGCTTGACAACCAGATTGAAGACGTGAGCCATGCAGGGGGCATGGGTCAGCCTTCCTTGGTGCAGCGCAGACAAAATGTTCTTCCCATTGTCGGTAACCTTGATTCCCATTTTAAGTTTTCTTGGAGTAAGCCATGTTTGGATTTCCTGATGAATAAATTTAAGCAGTTCCTCCCCTGTGTGACTCCATTCGCCAAGACAAACCATGTGAAGCACTGCGTGACACCTCCGTGCCCTGCACACATGGTAGAATGGAGGGGCACTGAGACTAGAGCCTACAGTGGAGGGTGAGGAGATGGCGGAGGATGAGGAGGCCGAGTCGCACGGTGTCACAGGCCCAATGGGCAGGGAGCGTGGAGGCCGAAGCGGCGTGACCTGTCCAAGTTGCTGCTGCTGCTGCTGCAAAGGGACCACATTCACCCAGTGGGCCGTAAACGACATGTACTGTCCCTGACCGTAGTTACAGCTCCAGACGTCGGCGCTGCCATGCACTTTGCTACACACCGACAGACTCAAGGACTGGCCCACCTTCTGTTCAACAAAAGTGTGCAGCACTGGTACTGCCTTCTTGGCAAAGAAATGACGGCTTGGGACTCTCCACCTCGGCTCGGCACAAGCCATCAGTTCTCTGAAAGGTGCAGAGTCCACCACCTGAAAAGGGAGCGACTGCAGCACCAGCAACTTGGACAGGAGAACATTCAGCTTCTGCGCCGTAGGATGAGTGGGCGCATACTGCTGTCTCTTGGACATGGCTTCGCTGATGGATTGCTGGCGGGATGCATGAATTGGAAGAGGAGGAGGAGGAGGAGCAGGAGCGACAGAGGATGGGTATGACGCACAGCTGCCTTCGGCTGAGGTGCTGGAGCCTTGGCTGGCAGAAATTGGGAGCGGCGTGCCACTTGGCGTGCCACTCTTCGGAGCCTCGGTTCTCCCAGGCCGCTTTATGGTTCCGCATCATATGTTGACGCAGGGCCGTGGTGCCAACATTTGGGTCCTGGCCATGCTTCACCTTCTGCCTACATATCTTACATGTGGCCATGTTACCCTCCTGCGGATGCTTCAGGAAAAACTGCCACACTGCCGAGTAGCTACTTTTCCCACCAACAGGCTTCACTGATTCACTGCTACTATCGCCAACTCCAGGAACCCCTGCTCCACTACCTCCCGATAAGGTAGCCTGCAGAGCAGCAGGTGCTCTACCCCGGCCCCGGCCCCGTTTGGCTCCAGGCTTTACAATTGTGCCCCCATGCTGACTGCCAACCATGCTGCTAACACCTTGCTGCCTCAGCTGCTGACTCCGGGGCAACCTGCGCCCCTCTTCTCCTGATGATGACGATGAAACCCCTTCATCACCCGGCTCCCAAGTGCGACCGGCTTCATCATCATCATCATCATCACCGAGTTGTGGCTGTACGTCACTGATGTTCTCGGTTTCCTCAACAGTGTCTGGCGCAGGAGCTGGAAAGCTCGCAACACCCACGACACTGTCCACATCACTATTTGTCTGCCGAGCTAAAGAAGCCACCTCCATTTCATGGCTGGGCAGTAGCTGCTGACTGTCCTCTATCTGATCGTCCTCCTCATTAAAGAGTGGAGCTGAACCCAAAGCATAGGATACGTCACTGGGGGAGGGAACGGCGTAGGACAGAGGCAATGGGAGGACAGGGATGGCTCTCGGGGCATGCCAACTCAGGGTTGTGTCAGAGGAACCTACCGACCCTAGACTGGGGGTCTCAGATGTAACTTGTGATGATGTTGATGAGCGAGTTAACCAATCTACCACGGCAGATGCGTTACTGGTGGAGACACGACCGCTGGCAGATCAGGTCTCTCACCATGACTCCTGCTGCCACTCACCCCTAGTCTGCTGTGACCTCTGCCTGCAGAATCTTGACCTCTGCAACTCCTCTTTGAACTTCCTTATTTTGTATAACAGATAGGGTGCTAGGTGCAAGTTTGGGATACCCTGCGGCCTGGTGTAATGACAGCAGACAGAAACCAATGCAAAATTAAATAAATTAGTACAGCTGAGGCTGAAACATGCTTATTTTGTATAACAGATAGGGTGCTAGGTGCAAGTTTGGGATACCCTGCGCCCTGGTGTAATGACAGCAGACAGAAACCAATGCAAAATTAAATAACTTAGTAAAGCTGAGGCAGAAGCACGCTTATTTTGTATAACAGATAGGGTGCTAGGTGCAAGTTTGGGATACCCTGCGGCCTGGTGTAATGACAGCAGACAGAAACCAATGCAAAATTAAATAACTTAGTACAGCTGAGGCTGAAGCACGCTTATTTTGTATAACAGATAGGGTGCTAGGTGCAATTTTGGGATACCCTGCGGCCTGGTGTAATGACAGCAGACAGAAACCAATGCAAAATTAAATAACTTAGTACAGCTGAGGCTGAAGCATGCTTATTTTGTATAACAGATAGGGTGCTAGGTGCAGGTGTGGGATTTTGTATAAAAGATAGGGTCACGTGCTAAAATGGAATGCCCATGTGGGCTGGGGTTTTTACAGCAGACCAAAAAAAAAAAAGATTAAAACTAATCGAGCTATAAGAAATGTTAAATGTGCCACTGCCAACATGGGATGCACAGTGGCCAGGAATTTTTACAGCACAAAACACAGCAATTTAAAACTGATCAAGCAAATGAAGTGAAATGAAAATAAAAAAAGCTTTCTTTCCCTGTCACTTTCTATGCTGTCCCTGCCTGGATCGTTTCCGATTTTTCCCTATCTTTCCCTGGCTCTCCCTGGCACTCTGTGGGTCTCTGTGGGTCTCCCTGCCTCTCTGTTACTTTCTCCCTGTCTGTAGCAACTTAGCAAGCTCCGTTGTCTGTGCACTGCAAGTCTCAAATGCGCACAAGCAAGATGGCCGCTGCTTTATATAGCGCTGTGACGTCACCGGGCTTCCTGGCTGCTGATAGGCTGCATGTGACAGTCCCATCATACCTTGCCCCAGGGTTCATGTCTGGACTAGGGATGAGCGAATTGATCCGGACGAACCCGGATTCGATCCGAATTTCATGAAAAATTCGATTCGGATCGAATCCGAATTTCCCTGTGGTTCGATCGCTCGAAGTTTTCCTTTAACATCCATTCATTTACATTACAGGCATTCTAAGATGGCGGACGGGACATGTCCAGACATCTACCCCGCACCAGTGCAAGCTGGGGCAGTCACATGCAGCCTATCAGCAGCCAGCAAGCCCGGTGACGTCACAGCGCTATTTAAGGCGGCGGACATCTTGCTTTTCCTCATTTCTCTATTGCATTCGTGAGAGACAGGACGCTGCTGTAGTGAGGGAGAGACAGAGAGCCAGGGACAGACAGGGACAGGCAGGAGACAGGCAGGAGACAGGCAGAAAGTCAGCGAGAAGCAGGGAAAGTTAGGAAAAATCGGAGGCAGTCACAGGGAGATTTTTTTTTTTTCATCCAGCCTGAGTGTTACTGGCTGGCTGACTGGCTTTGTTAGCGTTTTCAGGCTGCTTATACACTTACTGTGCATATATACTGAACTGATCTCAAGTTTGCTGTGAGGCATCCCATTCTGTGACTACACCAGCCTCTATTTACTATAACCCTTTGCACTTATTCTAAAAGTAATTTGGCCTGATTAAGCCACTTTTGCTGTGCATAGTAGTACTGCTGCCAGGTGCTCTCTGGTTGGGGCATCCCATTCTGTGACTACAACAGCCTCTATTTACTATAACCCTTTGCACTTATTCTAAAAGTAATTTGGCCTGATAAAGACACGTTTGCTGTGCATAGTAGTACTGCTCCCAGGTGCTCTCTGGTTGGGGCATCCCATTCTGTGACTACAACAGCCTCTATTTACTCTAACCCTTTGCACTTATTCTAAAAGTAATTTGGCCTGATAAAGACAATTTTGCTGTGCATAGTAGTACTGCTGCCAGGTGCTCTCTGGTTGGGGCATCCCATTCTGTGACTACACCAGCCTCTATTTACTATAACCCTTTGCACTTATTCTAAAAGTAATTTGGCCTGATAAAGACACTTTTGCTGTGCATAGTAGTACTGCTGCCAGGTGCTCTCTGGTTGGGGCATCCCATTCTGTGACTACACCAGCCTCTATTTACTATAACCCTTTGCACTTATTCTAAAAGTAATTTGGCCTGATAAAGACACTTTTGCTGTGCATAGTAGTACTGCTCCCAGGTGCTCTCTGGTTGGGGCATCTCATTCTGTGACTACACCAGCCTCTATTTACTATAACCCTTTGCACTTATTCTAAAAGTAATTTGGCCTGATAAAGACACTTTTGCTGTGCATAGTAGTACTGCTCCCAGGTGCTCTCCGGGTGGGGCATCCCATTCTGTGACTACACCAGCCTCTATTTACTATAACCCTTTGCACTTATTCTAAAAGTAATTTGGCCTGATAAAGACACTTTTTCTGTGCATAGTAGTACTGCTGCCAGGTGCTCTCCGGTTGGGGCATCCCATTCTGTGACTACAACAGCCTCTATTTACTATAACCCTTTGCACTTATTCTAAAAGTAATTTGGCCTGAAAAAGACACTTTTGCTGTGCATAGTAGTACTGCTGCCAGGTGCTCTCTGGTTGGGGCATCCCATTCTGTGACTTCAACAGCCTCTATTTACTATAACCCTTTGCACTTATTCTAAAAGTAATTTGGCCTGATAAAGACACTTTTGCTGTGCATAGTAGTACTGCTGCCAGGTGCTCTCTGGTTGGGGCATCCCATTCTGTGACTACACCAGCCTCTATTTACTATAACCCTTTGCACTTATTCTAAAAGTAATTTGGCCTGATAAATATACTTTTGCTGTGCATAGTAGTACTGCTGCCAGGTGCTCTCTGGTTGGGGCATCCCATTCTGTGACTTCAACAGCCTCTATTTACTCTAACCCTTTGCACTTATTCTAAAAGTAATTTGGCCTGATAAAGACACTTTTGCTGTGCATAGTACTACTGCTCCCAGGTGCTCTGCTGTTGGGGCATCCCATTCTGTAACATACCATACCCCTCTTTATTTACACTAAGCAGCTCTCTTATTTACACTAAGCAGACCTGTTGGAGGCTGAATGTTACTGCTCACTGTTGGTGTGCATTATATTCTGTTTCATATAGACCCACCGCTGCCTGGGGGTTCCTAAAATATCACCTACTACCACGCCAGTTAGACTAAGTCGGGCAGACAAGTGCCTGGAAGTGAAAAGAGGAGTGGCAGAGGCCAAGATTCCGCAGGCAGAGGTCGCAGCAGACTGGGGGCCAGTAGCAGCAGGAGTCACGCTGAGAGACCTAATCTGCCAGTATCTGCTAGTGGTCGGGTCTCCACCAGTAACGCATCTGCCGTGGTAGATTGGTTAACGCGCTCATCAACAACATCATCACAACTGAGTTGGCATGCCCCGAGAGCAGTCCCTGTCCTCCCATTGCCTCTGTCCTACGCTGTTCCCTCCCCCAGCGACGTATCCTATGCTTTGGGTTCAGCTCCACTCTTTAGTGAGGAGGACGATCAGATAGAGGACAGTCAGCAGCTACTGCCCAGCCAAGAAATGGAGGTGGCTTCTTTAGCTAGGCAGACAAATAGTGATGTGGACAGTGTCGTGGGTGCTGCGAGCGTTCCAGCTCCTGCGCCAGACACTGTTGACGAATCCACGAACATCAGTGACGTACAGCCACAACTCGGTGATAATGATGATGACGATGAAGCCGATCACACTTGGGAGCCGGGTGATGAAGGGGCTTCATCGTCATCATCAGGAGAAGAGGGGCGCAGGTTGCTCCGGAGTCAGCAGCTGCAAGGTGGTAGCAGTCAGTATGGGGGCACAATTCCAAAGGCTGGAGCCGGCCGGGGCCGGGGCCGGGGTAGAGCACCTGCTGTGCGGCAGTCTACCTTATCGGGAAGTAGTGGAGCAGGGGTTCCTGTAGTTGGCAACAGCAGCAGTGAATCAGTGAGGCCAGGGGGCGGGAAAAGTAGCTAATCAGCAGTTTGGCAGTTTTTCCTGAAGCATCCGCAGGAGGGTAACATGGCCACATGCAAGATATGTAGGCAGAAGGTGAAGCGTGGCCAGGGTCCAAATGTTGGCACCACGGCCCTGCGTCAACATGTGCAGCGTCACCATAAAGCGGCCTGGGAGAACCTAGGCTCCGGAGAGGTGGGCCAGACTGCTTCTTCACCGAGTGGCACGCCGCTCCCAATTTCTGCCAGCCAAGGCTCCAGCACCTCAGCCGAAGGCAGATGTGTGTCATACCCATCCTCTGTCGCTCCTGCTCCTCCTCCTCCACCTTTGCAGCAGCATCAACTTGGACAGGTCACGCTGCTTCGGCCTCCGCGCTCCCTGGCCGTTGTGCCTGTGACACCGTGCGACTCGGCCTCCTCATCCTCCGCCATCTCCTCACCCTCCACTGTAGGCTCAAGTCTCAGTGCCCCTCCAGCCTACCATGTGTGCAGGGCACGGAGGTGTCACGCTGTGCTTCACATGGTTTGTCTTGGCGAACGGAGTCACACAGGGGAGGAACTGCTTAAATTTATTCATCAGGAAATCCAAACATGGCTTACTCCAAGAAAACTGAAAATGGGAATCATGGTTACCGACAATGGGAAGAACATTTTGTCTGTGCTGCGCCAAGGAAGCCTGACCCATGCCCCCTGCATGGCTCACGTCTTCAATCTGGTTGTCAAGCGGCTGAAGTGTTCCCCCCATCTGCAAGACATCCTAACAACTTCAAGGAAAATTTGCATGCACTTCAGCCACTCATACACCGCCAAACACACCCTTCTTGAGCTACAGCGTCAGAACGGTATCCCCCAACATAGTCTGATTTGAAATGTTTCCACCCGTTGGAATTCCACCCTTCACATGTTGGACCGATTATATGAACAGAGAAAAGCCATCACGGATTTCCTGATGATCCAAGCAGATAGGGGGACTCCCCTGTGTAACTTCAATGTCAACCAGTGGCAGCTCATACGTGACACCTGCCGTTTGCTCAGGCCCTTTGAGGAAGCCACTTTATTTGTCAGTCGGCAGGATTACGGGATGAGCGACGTGATTCCACTGCTTCATGTACTACAGCACATGTTGGAAACCATGGCTGGTCAGGGCACTGGAGACATGGCGTTTACATCTTACGGCCACATGAACCCCGTTGGAGCTGAACTGGAGGAGGAGGTGGAAGAGGAGGAGGAATTGCCCAGCGAAACACAGTTTAGGCTTGGCGAAATGGCTGGTTTATCTAGTCAGCGGACAGGAGAGGAGGAGCAGGAGCAGCCAGAGGAGCTAGCTGTTTTTGAGGAAGGCGAGACAGAGGACCCAGGCACACCGTGGCAGTATGCAGTGGAGATGGAGACAGGTAGTCCATCCGAGTCACTTGCGCAAATGGCACGAAGCATGCTCACGTGCTTGCGTAGTGACCCCAGAATTGTTTCCATCTGTCGGCGGGATGACTTCTGGCTGTCCACCTTATTGGACCCTCGCTTCCGGCACAAAATGGGGGCATTTTTTAAACCCACCGAGAGGGAGGACAAACTGAACTACTACAAATACATTCTACGTAGGCAGTTGGCCGATGCCTATCTGCGCCATGGTCCATACTCTCGCAGGTCTGACTCGGGGGAACCTCTGCGCTCACCTTCCACTGCCATGGCTGCTGGGGGGGTTGGCAGGAGCAGCAGCAGCAGCTCCACCAGCAGCAGCCTCAGTCTTCAGTCGCTAATGAGTAGCTTTCTACACCCGCATAGTGAGGCTACTCATGAGCAGCAGGAAGACCTGGAGCAGGACCTGAACCAGCAGGTCATGTCATACTTTGACATGACCATGCCAACACACCTTGAGGATCCGCTGGACTTCTGGGCAGCCAAACTTGATTTGTGGCCGCAACTAGCAGAGTTTGCCCTGGAAAAGCTGTCCTGCCCGGCAAGTAGCGTGCCATCTGAGCGGGTGTTTAGTGCGGCGGGAGCCATAGTTACTTCGAGGAGAACTCGTCTGTCAACTAAAAATGTGGAGAGACTCACCTTTGTCAAAATGAATCAGGGATGGATCAGCCAGGATTTCCACCCACCAATGGCTGATGCATGCGACTAGATTCAGCATGGTGCCACGTTTTACACTTTCCAAATGGTGCAAAACATATTTATGTCTTTAGGCCAATTTTTGGGCTCCTGCTGCTGCCAACTCCAGGGTGTGATTCATCCAATTTTTGGGCTCCTGAAGCCAACCCCAGTGTCTCTTTAAAGTAATGTTTGGGCTCCTGCTGCTGCTGCTGCTGCCAACTCCAGGGTGTGATTCATCCAATCTTTGGGCTCCTGCTGCCAACTCCAGTGTCTCTTTAAAGTAATGTTTGGGCTCCCACTGCTGCTGCTGCTGCCAACTCCAGGGTGTGAATCATCCAATTTTTGGGCTCCTGAAGCCAACTCCAGTGTCTCTTTAAAGTAATATTTGGGCTCCTGCTGCTGCTGCCAACTCCAGGGTGTGATTCATCCAATTTTTGGGCTCCTGAAGCCAACCCCAGTGTCTCTTTAAAGTAGTGTTTGGGCTCCTGCTGCTGCGGCTGCCAACTCCAGGGTGTGAATCATCCACTTTTTGGGCTCCTGAAGCCAACTCCAGTGTCTCTTTAAAGTAATATTTGGGCTCCTGCTGCTGCTGCCAATTCCAGGGTGTGATTCATCCAATTTTTGGGCTCCTGAAGCCAACCCAAGTGTCTCTTTAAAGTAGTGTTTGGGCTCCTGCTGCTGCTGCTGCCAACTCCAGGGTGTGAATCATCCACTTTTTGGGCTCCTGAAGCCAACTCCAGTGTCTCTTTAAAGTAATATTTGGGCTCCTGCTGCTGCTGCTGCCAACTCCAGGGTGTGATTCATCCAATTTTTGGGCTCCTGAAGCCAACCCCAGTGTCTCTTTAAAGTAATGTTTGGGCTCCTGCTGCTGGGGTGATTCATGCAATTTTTGGGCTCCTGCTCCAGGGTGTGATTCATCCAATTTTTGGGCTCCTGAAGCCAACACCAGTGTCTCTTTAAAGTAATGTTTGGGCTCCTGCTGCTGCTGCCAACTCCAGGGTGTGATTCATCCAATTTTTGGGCTCCTGAAGTCAACCCCAGTGTCTCTTTAAAGTAATATTTGGGCTCCTGCTGCTGCCAACTCCAGGGCGTGATTCATCCAATTTTTGGGCTCCTGAAACCAACCCCATTGTCTCTTTAAAGTAATGTTTGGGCTCCTGCTGCTGCTGCCAACTCCAGGGTGTGATTCATCCAATTTTTGGGCTCCTGAAGCCAACCCCAGTGTCTCTTTAAAGTAATATTTGGGCTCCTGCTGCTGCTGCTGCCAACTCCAGGGTGTGATTCATCCAATTTTTGGGCTCCTGAAGCCAACCCCAGTGTCTCTTTAAAGTAATGTTTGGGCTCCTGCTGCTGCTGCTGCCAACTCCAGGGTGTAAATCATCCAATTTTTGGGCTCCTGAAGCCAACCCCAGTGTCTCTTTAAAGTAATATTTGGGCTTCTGCTGCTGCTGCTGCCAACCCCAGGGTGTGATTCATCCAATTTTTGGGCTCCTGAAGCCAACCCCAGTGTCTCTTTAAAGTAATGTTTGGGCTCCTGCTACTGCTGCCAACTTCAGGGTGTGATTCATCCAATTTTTGGGCTCCTGAAGCCAACCCCAGTTTCTCTTTAAAGTAATGTTTGGGCTCCTGCTTCTGCTGCCAACTCCAGGGTGTGATTCATCCAATTTTTGGGCTCCTGAAGCCAACCCCAGTGTCTCTTTAAAGTAATATTTGGGCTCCTGCTGCTGCCAACTCCAGGGTGTGATTCATCCAATTTTTGGGCTCCTGAAGCCAACCCCAGTGTCTCTTTAAAGTAATGTTTGGGCTCCTGCTGCTGCTGCCAACTCCAGGGTGTGATTCATCCAATTTTTGGGCTCCTGAAGCCAACCCCAGTGTCTCTTTAAAGTAATGTTTGGGCTCCTGCTGCTGCTGCCAACTCCAGGGTGTGATTCATCCAATTTTTGGGCTCCTGAAGCCAACCCCAGTGTCTCTTTAAAGTAATGTTTGGGCTCCTGCTGCTGCTGCTGCCAACTCCAGGGTGTGAATCATCCAATTTTTGGGCTCCTGAAGCCAACCCCAGTGTCTCTTTAAAGTAATATTTGGGCTTCTGCTGCTGCTGCTGCCAACCCCAGGGTGTGATTCATCCAATTTTTGGGCTCCTGAAGCCAACCCCAGTGTCTCTTTAAAGTAATGTTTGGGCTCCTGCTGCTGCTGCCAACTCCAGGGTGTGATTCATCCAATTTTTGGGCTCCTGAAGCCAACCCCAGTGTCTCTTTAAAGTAATGTTTGGGCTCCTGCTTCTGCTGCCAACTCCAGGGTGTGATTCATCCAATTTTTGGGCTCCTGAAGCCAACCCCAGTGTCTCTTTAAAGTAATATTTGGGCTCCTGCTGCTGCTGCTGCCAACTCCAGGGTGTGATTCATCCAATTTTTGGGCTCCTGAAGCCAACCCCAGTGTCTCTTTAAAGTAATGTTTGGGCTCCTGCTGCTGCTGCCAACTCCAGGGTGTGATTCATCCAATTTTTGGGCTCCTGAAGCCAACACCAGTGTCTCTTTAAAGTAATGTTTGGGCTCCTGCTGCTGCTGCCAACTCCAGGGTGTGATTCATCCAATTTTTGGGCTCCTGAAGCCAACCCCAGTGTCTCTTTAAAGTAATGTTTGGGCTCCTGCTGCTGCTGCTGCCAACTCCAGGGTGTGAATCATCCAATTTTTGGGCTCCTGAAGCGAACCCCAGTGTCTCTTTAAATTAATATTTGGGCTTCTGCTGCTGCTGCTGCCAACCCCAGGGTGTGATTCATCCAATTTTTGGGCTCCTGAAGCCAACCCCAGTGTCTCTTTAAAGTAATGTTTGGGCTCCTGCTGCTGCTGCTGCCAACTCCAGGGTGTGATTCATCCAATTTTTGGGCTCCTGAAGCCAACCCCAGTGTCTCTTTAAAGTAATATTTGGGCTCCTGCTGCTGCTGCTGCCAACTCCAGGGTGTGATTCATCCAATTTTTGGGCTCCTGAAGCCAACCCCAGTGTCTCTTTAAAGTAATGTTTGGGCTCCTGCTGCTGCTGCTGCCAACTCCAGGGTGTGAATCATCCAATTTTTGGGCTCCTGAAGCCAACCCCAGTGTCTCTTTAAAGTAATGTTTGGGCTCCTGCTGCTGCTGCCAACTCCAGGGTGTGATTCATCCAATTTTTGGGCTCCTAAAGCCAACACCAGTGTCTCTTTAAAGTAATGTTTGGGCTCCTGCTGCTGCTGCCAACTCCAGGGTGTGATTCATCCAATTTTTGGGCTCCTGAAGTCAACCCCAGTGTCTCTTTAAAGTAATATTTGGGCTCCTGCTGCTGCTGCTGCCAACTCCAGGGCGTGATTCATCCAATTTTTGGGCTCCTGAAACCAACCCCATTGTCTCTTTAAAGTAATGTTTGGGCTCCTGCTGCTGCTGCTGCCAACTCCAGGGTGTGATTCATCCAATTTTTGGGCTCCTGAAGCCAACCCCAGTGTCTCTTTAAAGTAATGTTTGGGCTCCTGCTGCTGCTGCTGCCAACTCCAGGGTGTGAATCATCCAATTTTTGGGCTCCTGAAGCCAACCCCAGTGTCTCTTTAAAGTAATATTTGGGCTTCTGCTGCTGCTGCTGCCAACTCCAGGGTGTGATTCATCCAATTTTTGGGCTCCTGAAGCCAACCCCAGTGTCTCTTTAAAGTAATGTTTGGGCTCCTGCTGCTGCTGCCAACTCCAGGGTGTGATTCATCCAATTTTTGGGCTCCTGAAGCCAACCCCAGTGTCTCTTTAAAGTAATGTTTGGGCTCCGGCTGCTGCTGCTTGCAACTCCAGGGTGTGATTCATCCAATCTTTGGGCTCCTGCAGCCAACTCCAGTGTCTCTTTCAAGCTATGTTCGGGCTCCTGCTGCTGCTGCTGCTGCTTGAAACTCCAGGGTGTGTCAGTCAATTTTTGGGCTCCTGCTGCTGCCAACTCCAGTGTCTCTTTCAGCCAATGTTTGGGCTCCTGCTGCTGCTTGCAACTCCAGGGTGTGATTCATCCAATTTTTGGGCTCCTGCTGCTGCCAACTCCAGTGTCTCTTTAAAGCAATGTTTGGGCTCCTGCCCCTCATAGTGATGCCACTTCAACTCTCTGCAATTGTGCCGCTCTGCAATTCTATTAGCGATGCCTCTGATCTGCATGTGATATTTATTCAAAGTATTATTTAACTAACCCAGCACGCATCCTGTGCGTGTTACAGCAAGGCAGAATGGTTTACAACCCTATTGAGGCTCTAGGAGGCTCAGAAATAGCCGTTTTTAATAGCGATTCGTCGCGAATCAATTCGGGTCGAAGCGATTTTTGTCGGAAAATTCGGCAAATCAGTCGAATCGAATTTTTCAAAAGTTCGCTCATCTCTAGTCTGGACATGTGCCATCCACCATCTTAGAATGCCTGTCATTGAAATGAATGGAGTTTAAAGGAAAATTTCGATCGATCGAATCGTGGGGAAATTCGGATTCGCTCAGAATCGAATTTTTAATGAAATTCGGAACTAATCCGGGTTCGTCCGGATCGATTCGCTCATCTCTAATCAGAATGATTAAATTATTGTACCTATGAGTTTGCGGAGAACGAATGTGTCAAAATGAAAAAAGCAAACAGTCTTTTCAATGCTGGAGCAACTTTAATTAGGTATTTTCAGTGAAGGATAAAGCAATAGTATGTTATATTGGAAGGAAAACAATTGGTACATGTTTTGTTGTATCTTTAAACATTTAATGTATTTTCATTCTTCTTTACTGAACTTTTGTGACCAAAGATATGTTTTATTTCACTATATGTCCTTTATGGATACTTTTTAGAGAATAGTACAAAAGTAAAAGTTCATTGAAATAAAACAGTCACATGACAGCCAGCAGGAACAGGCTGACCCTGTGAGAGATATCCCTGAAACTTGACAAAGAGGAGCCATGTTCAGTACATTGTATGTGTCAAGTCATTGTGGACTTTTAGAGCAGACAGCATTTCAGAAAGCATGGTGAGAAGTATCCATGCTACTCTCCTTTCTAGGTGCCTCTTATGCTACAGAACTCTAATGCAGGCGGTAGCTTTTCTTATGGAAATTACATCTATCAGAACTGTTTAGGAACTTACAGCCATGTCAATCAAGCAACTCCAATTAGTGGTACTTCCCTTTCCTAATTATTCTTCTGTGGTGGTATATCTCATACGAAACGATTGCATCCTGATTAGGGTGCTTAGGGCTAAGAGGTATTAACTCCTCTTTATTTTAACATTTTGGAGGTCCCCTTAGGGACGTGGCTCATCATGATGGCCCCAGCCTTAATCATCAGTCCTCGTTCTTGGTGGACAACATGTGCATATTGGCTTTATCTGGTCCTCTGTTATTATGTATTTCAAGTTTTTTTGCACTGTTGGAAGTTGAAAAGTGTTTTCAATTGTAAAGCCTTGTTCAGGCAAGCTATTGTTTCTGCCCCCCCCCCCCACACCATATTTACAATTACTTATTTACTTTGGGACATCTGGTTTTCAGAACAAAATGTCTCTTGATGCATTGAGAGAAGGGAGCTTTAGAGTACTCACTGCAACATTGGCACAGTCCCCACCATGCTATAGCTGCATTTTCTCTCTTCCAATGTTAAGCTTTTTACCTGGAATATTCAGTTGGTCCTTTGAGCTGTTTACAAAACTAAAATGAAAAGAAATGGCAAACAGCATTTTCAATTTAAAGTGGGACAGGGCAATGCGCACTGGGTTGGATTAGTCACAGACAAAACAGAACAAAGAAACCCCAGCACTTAAATCCCCTGTCAGGAATAGCCTTGTTACGTCTGTCTAGTTTGAACTGTTTCCCTTAAGTTTTCCCTTAGTTAAGATGGTGGATTATGTCTCAGCTGGGTGCCATCTTACTTCCTGTCATATATATAAACCTTTCAGGCCTGTTGCTCAGTGCTTGAGTATTGTGTTTGACTTCCTGCTTGTGCAGTTCTGTAGCCTGGAACTTGCTCTCCGGTTTGTTCCTCCACTTGTGGTTTACCCTGCAAATCCTTGCTACCTGCTGACCCGGATTGGACTTTGACTCTGCATTGATCTGCTTCCCTGTTGCTGACCCGGACTGGACTTTGACTCCGCATTGATCTGCTTCCCTGTTGCTGACCCGGATTGGACTTTGACTCCGCATTGATCTGCTTCCCTGTTGCTGACCCGGATTGGACTTAGACTCCGCATTCATCTGCTTCCCTGTTGCTGACCCAGATTGGACTTTGACTTCCTGCGTTTTGGCCTAGTCTCTGCCATTGGACTCCAGCAGTATTCACCAGTATCGTGACACCCCCACTAGCCTGCAAAAATATCCTACAATCTGTCTAAATTTGTTAAAAATGTATAAAACTGCCTTCTCATTGGAAGTCACTTCCTGTTGTTATATTCTGTTTCAGAGGTGAATGGTGTTCAAGTTCATAGTGGGTGTCACATATACATATATGCCAATCTGTAAGGAAACTTGTTTCTGTTGGTGTTCAACTTCCTGGTAGATGTCACACATACAGGTACGTCCATGTCTGAGAGAAGCTGTTGCTCTTGATGAACATACATTACCTGCATACTTGTGACGCCATCACCAACATACTGCAAAATACTTTATCGCAATTGTACAAAGGTAGGGGCAATGATGGCAAAATGCTGTTTGTTGACTACAGCTCCACTAACTCCAGTACCATAATTTAGCCCACCACCAAGCTGGAGGAACCTGAGTTTACATTCCTGCCTGTGCAAATTGACCCTGGACTTGCTGATTAATAGATCACAAGTAGTACGAGTAGGAAAGCATGTATTATCCACCTCTCCCTCAGCATCGAATCCCCCCAAGGCAGTGGGTGAAGTCTGTAAATATTATACATCTGTTACTGTGTGACTAGCTAAAACTGCACCAGGTCTTCAAATTCACTGATGACACAGTAGGAGGGCTTGATCTAAGAATATGAGCATGTCCATCTTTATGAAATTAAGATCCTGTTTTTTTGGTTGCAGGAACACAGCCTACACTTAAATATCAGCAAAACCAAAGAGTTGATAGTTGACAACAGTAAAATAGAGTAGGACCTACATACCCCTCAAGATAAACAAAGAACTGGTTGACAGAATGTTCAGTTTCCACTACTTGAGTTTCACTGCATGGCATGCTATTGTATGGTTTATGCATGTGACCAATAAATAGAACCTTGAACTTCAAGAACAGGATATTGTGGATTTTATGGATATTTTCATTCTGAAATCGAGAACCTTGTGTAGCAGAATGTGAATGGAAAGTCCTACTTTTCACTGACAGTACCCACAGCTCCCTGTGAGTTTCCTGAATGAAGGGGCTCCCAGGATACCCCCTTAGCTGTGATGCACAGTATAGATTGCGGAGGATCTTTATTTACTGCTTGGGGCTGCCCTATCTCTCTGAGTTATGGGAGTCAACAATGCTTTGTTAAGTTGATGGGGGGGCATTTGAGCTCCTGCCATCGTTTCCACTGCTGTTGGCAACTTTGCAGATCCTACAGAAACTAGGTTTGCACAACATATATAATGAACACAGCTACACATTCTCTTTACACCTGGATACTTCAAATGAAAGTCAGCAGTGAATACAGTAACACAAACAAATGTGTAATCCCCCCTCCCCAAAAAAAAATAATATAAATCAAGCAGGAACATTTTCTAAAATGTCGGGGGAAGTAAAAACTGTCATTTGATTTGATAGTAATAAAAAGATTGGCAGGGAAACAGATATCTGTGCTGATCTTTGGAACGCAGTAAACTAGAATATGAGCTGAAGAAATATTAAGACCTGTTTATTTGATTCATTCGTCTGCAGTGGAGCTGCCAATAAGCTGATTACAGTTATAAATCATGTCCCCTGGAACACAATGCTGCATTAAACAATTCTACAATTCATTATTTTATTCCAAATTACCCCTGAAAATATAAACCTGAGTTACCTAGAAAAACAGGACAACTCTAATAGGATGGCTGCATTCCCTGGGTAGAGAGGCGCAGCAAAGCAATTGATCTGGATTATATTTTGATTTAGTTCATCAAAGGGTAAATGACTTGGCACTGATACTGAAAACAGCAGCCTGGTTGCAAGCAAGTGCAAAAGCATCATGATTGTGCTTTGTCAAAGAAAATAAAGCTATCAGAACTTAATTGAACAAAGAAAAAGAACATTAGTGATAACATGTTTATCAAGTAGTGATGAGTGAAACTTCCAAGACTCATTTTGCATCCAGTGCAGCCAATTCAGTCATAGAATTTGCTTCAAATAATTTGTGGCCAAACTTGAAAAAGTGACTGAAAGCCCGATCAGCTAGGCAGTGGGAGGGGGGGGGGGGGTGTCAGCATCCTGCAGCACTTAGGGTGATGCTCTGGCAGCCAGAATGACAAATAGGGATAAGTCCATTCCCAGGTTTCCAGCTGCAGTATGCATGATAGGACATCCTTCATATGGATGCCTCCGCTGCTTAATTGGACACCCTCCAGTAATTTCCTATCATTACAATGCTTTCAGAATTTTTTAAAATTACCTCTTTTTCGGAGGAGCAGTGCCTGTTGGTTCTTCTACACACCCAGTTGAATCAAAAAATGCATTGGTTTTTACAAATGATCTAAAATGATTTCTTTTTAAAAAGGCGCAACAGGTTTTATGTTTGGATTTTTTAAACATTTGTAGCTAAACTATACCTAAAGTTTTGGATCTGGTGCCAACACAAAATTTTAGGGCATTTCAGACCCAATTCGATTCTTGCTAAATTGATTGTTCATCTCTAGTATAAAGTATCAAAGCCATTATCACAGCAGTTAAAGTTGAGATGATATTATATTTGGATGAATTTTACTGTTGCTATTTTTTTCTCTAATATTGTTTTTTTCAGTTTTAATGGCAATTAAAGGGATTCCTATCCCAAACAAATTCTCTATTTTGCTACCACTTTATTTTGCACAAATAAATGGTCTGCTTATCTGGGCAATTATGGGACAATCATCTGAGATTCTTTGCCTCTTTCCCTAGTAACACCTTTTAGCAACTGGTTTTGCTGTGTATGTAAGACATTTCGCAAGTAATCTGAATTCAGAACACACTTTTGGGAATTTGAAAATCTCATGAAATGTTTTTAAAAAACAAAGAGCGAATCTAGTTGCTTTAACATGCAGAAAGTTAGAAATGTTTCTGCTGAAATGTTAGCACAAACTTGTCTATATTCATACAATTTAAGGTTTGTATACACTAGTAAAGTAGATGCTGTTTTTCCAAAGCATTTGAGAAACATCAATTACTTAAAAAATATACAGGCAGCCAAGATTGCCTGCTAAATAAGAGCAGCCGTGGCGCTTGGTTCCACTGATAATATTGCAGGATATAAATTAGCAGTTATAGTAGTCCCGTATACAGAAGCATATGAACATGTTTTTCACTAAGCTTTTATCTGTGATACAGAACAGAATTTTTGCACATAATAATTGGATGATATTGATTTTGGTATGCCAATGTTTTCACTTCTCTTTCAGTGACAGCTGTCAAACGAGTGAATTAGAATTTTGTAATAGAATATACCTAGATGGAATAGACTTTAAATGAGTTACCCAGAACTTTATAATATGTTGCTGTTCGGTAATGTTATTCCAAATTCATACAGAATATGTTTTTACATTTAGGAACTAAAAAGAACAAAGGTTGTTTTCTGTATAATTCAGCGTGTAGAAACTGAAAATTAGCTAAGGATGTATTGTTTTCCCGGTTGGGTTGTCACATACATGAGTGTAAACCTAACAATCTGTGGTAGGAGGTTGCCAGACTGCCATTCCCAAATTTATAAAGTAACATTTCCCTTATAGATGATGCCCATCTAATTTTGTTTTTGGCTTAGAGGCACAGAAATGACGCAGGAAATAGAATGTAGTCTCTCAGGGGTCTTAAAGTTTTCAGATAGTACTATTCCTAACTATATGAAGCGGCCATTCCTCCCCCATGGATGGTTACGTCTAATTTTATTGTTAGCTTCGATCCACAGCATCCACCATTTAGCAGATAGGATAGTATCTTCCAGGGGTTATATGACACAAGGGAGATAATAGGTTGTTATGAGGGGCTTGACACATAAAATATTCATTAAGTTAAGCAGCATAAATAGTGCTCAGCTCATCTACTGTATCTTTCATAATGGCTTAAAGCCACAAAAAAAAAATCCAGGCTGATAAAGTAATTTCTTTCATGGGTTTTCTTAAATAAGATATATTAATTTGTACTGTGGGTTATACTTATGGGGAAAGAAATACTATTTACGTTGTAGGGGTCCACTAAAGATGGGCCACCTAAACTTGTTTGCCCTCTTTTTACTGCCTTGTACAGAAGGAGACTTGACTGGAATGTAGCCTCTGTTATATTGAATAGCGAAGAGTGCTCCTGTCACTCTGCCAGTAGGGTAGCTTTTGCTGGCAAACCCGCCAGCTCCTATAAAACATGTACATGCACCATACAGGACCTATTTTCCAAAAAGCAGTTTTTCAGCGCTAGACTAGACAGAGAACTGGTGCAGGTGAGAAAAAAGTGACTATAGCCTTTTTTATGCCTTTAAACCCAAACACAAACTGCAAGGCTCAGGCATGCAAGATTTTAGGACCGGGTCATAATCTAAGAGGGTACTACTTCCTTGGCATCATAGAAATGGTTGGTAATTGGTTAACAGTACTAGAAAGGCATGGGGATGCACAGACAGAGTTAGACTGGGAACATGGGAAATGACCAGAAACTGGTGGAGATTGGGAAATGAAGCACAGGTGGAGACTGGGATCAGGCAATAAAGGCACAAACTGGGAACAGCCAAAGTGACTAGGGCTGGGAACAGGTAAAAGAGCACTATCCTGAGAAAATGGCTTAAAAATAAAAAAAATCTCATAAATGTGTTAGATAGCAAGAATTTTCCTGCATCAGGAAAAATCTGGCCAAGCGTGTTTCTATTTTGTTAGGAACAAAAATACGGGGTTAAAGGTTTTAAAAAAACATTCTACCACCAAATTCTACAGGGCTGAAGTACTAAACACCAACACCCCCAAGCCAGCCTCTACTGGAGGAACAGCTTTTTGCTATTTCTCTCTGTAGATGCTTTTACCCATCATGTAATGCTTTGGAGAGATATTTAGAGTTGTTAAAGCTGCTGCTTCTCATGGGATAGCTCAGGAGACAGTTGAATGGTATAGATGATGCCTGTATAAGTATAATGGGACCCCTGCATTTAATTCCTACCATTGGAAGAAAAGCACACACTTGGCTGATTTTATGATTGTATAAGTAACTCCTCTTGTTATTATCTAACGTTTCTATGATTTTTTATTAGGTGGTTTAGTGGTACAGCTTCTTTAAGCAAGGCACAGGCTGGAAACAGCAAAAACAACCCTTCTTCGCCACCCAAGAGGCAAATGTAACACAGAATCGTAAGAAGTAAAGGCCCAACACAGAAACAGGGGCTGGATGTTGGGCAATGGAAAACTCCAAGACACACATAATGAACCTGAGAGGAGGCAGGGTTACACATATTTATGAAAAAGCAACACATAGGAGGGGATAGCAAACATCTGTGTGTGGGTGGAGAACAAGCAACTGACAGCACACAAATACAACTGCAGGAGACATAGCAGTGAAGACACTGGAATAATACAGGATGAAAATTGCTAGTTTGAACATTGGTGATGTTCATTCATCTTTATCGTAACTATTTACTAATTTAAATCTTAAACTCTTGCTATAAATGTTTCAGTTTGCACACTGTGTGCCTGGTATCCTGGTGAACCCAATTGGCTGCTGATGGTCACATGCACAGAAGCTGTGGCTGTCAGATCATGAACGATCCATTTTCCTGGTCTGGTCTTCCCAAGGGGGTGGTGTGTAGTGGCGCATTCAAATTGTGATCCTCCTGTGCTTCCACAGTAACACAGTGCCGAACAGAAGAAGATGTTTAGGGATTAAAAATGCTGACTACAGTACTTTAAAATAAATGCTAGTAGCCTGGCCACTATTCTGCCACTTTTGCCTGCAATACTTTTTGAGCCACATACATTGAAGCTGTGGGATGTGGCTGAGACCCACGCATGCACTATATAGGATTGTTGGCAAGGTGAGTGTAGGGGTTATCTAGGGGAATTCACAAATTGTGATGCCCCACAGAGAGTCTAATAGACTGTAGAATGATGGCTGCTCCTCTTTAAAGCCACTTTAATACTACTATTGCCCCTACTGGATTCACAGAAAGCAAAAAGTTAATTAAAGTAAAACTATTTTTTTTCACTCCATTATTAACAAACATGTTCGAATTGAGCTACAAAATATTCACTCATTCACTAAAAAGTTTCAAGCTCTCTTGCGCATGTGGGAGAACTCCTTCTCTTATGTGACAAGCTCGCCATCTCAGTTGGCAGATTTTAAAGAAAGTTTGGCGAGCTCGCCACCTCAACACATAATATAGTGCAAACAAATATATATATATTTTATGATGCCCCTCCATGTTAAACCCCCCTAATTCACCATTTATTCATGGCTGCATCCCGCTTGGCAGCACCCTGCTAGCATTGCAACTACACACTGCAGCCTCCACTGATCCCTCAGCCCTGTACATCCCTGCCAACAGAGTGGCGGGCATGAATTCCAGGCAAGGGACGCTGTGGAATCCTGTAATGAGTTAATAGGAATTGTTACAACCTTAGGGGGCTTTAAGTGGCCGACCTAATATAGGATTTAAATGGGGGTAGGCAAAGAGGGTTTTGTTTTTTAGTTGCTTATTAGGTGCTTCTAGGGTCCACTTCATACAGCCTGTTGCCAACCTTCTACGAGCTAACTGTTTATCCCTGTTCTGAACTGTGTCTGAACTAGACTATCAGGCTGCTTGACCCATTGGATACCGCAGTATCTTTGCCCGTCTGGTCGCTGAGTCTTCAAATTCTGCTCTAGACTGCTTCCTCTGTTTTATTACCTCCTTTGACTGACCTCTCGTTGCTGACCTAGCTTTCCTAGACCATCTGTTTTGCCCTGGTCGCACATCACGGCCTCAGGTTACATCCTTTGCACTAGGGGGCAAGGAAGTTCTTGAAATGGCATATAGCAACTCCCGAAGGCTGAGCAGGGGACCTACTGATGGACACACTCTAAGACCAGGTACCATTTCATGAGAATTTTTATATCGACCTTCATTGCTACTGTGCTAAGAGAATTCTGAAAGGTATTTTAACATTGTAATTTTTGTGTATTAAAACACTAATAACTCAGCGGGAAATATCAATAATAAAATATTTCAATCATCAGCCACATATATATATGTATATTTAGATATTCTTTTAGTTTTTTTGGGTTATTGAGGTCCTTAGTGCTAAAAATATTAATTATTGTTGGAGAGTGGAGACTAGAGATGAGCGAACCGGTTCGGACGAACCGGAATTCGCTCCGAATTTCAGGAAATATTCGATTCGGCACGAACCCGAATATTTTGTGGTTCGTGCCGATCGAATTTTTCCTGAAATTAAAAAAAAAAAATGCCGGCATGGTGGGAGCGGGCCGGCCGGCGGGCCGGTAAAGCCGGCCGGCCCGCTCCCACCATGCCGGCATTTAAAAAACCAAAAAAAAAAAAAAAAAAGCATTTTTGCCGGCATGGTGGGAGCGGGCCGGCCGGCTCCGCTCCGCTGTCAGCGGAACCGGCCGGCCCGCTCCCACCATGCCGGCATTTCAAAAAAAAGCAAACACTTACCTGCAGGTCCGGAGCGTGGAGGCCGGCGCCGCTCTCAGCTGTCATCTGAGGGCGCGTCATCAAGTCTGATGACGCGCCCTCAGATGACAGCTGAGACCGGCGCCGGCCTCCACGCTCCGGACCTGCAGGTAAGTGTTTGCTTTTTTTTGAAATGCCGGCATGGTGGGAGCGGGCCGGCCGGTTCCGCTGACAGCGGAGCGGGCCGGCCCGCTCCCACCATGCCGGCAAAAATGCTTTTTTTTTTTTTTTTTTTTTTGTTTTTTAAATGCCGGCATGGTGGGAGCGGGCCGGCCGGCTTTACCGGCCCGCCGGCCGGCTCCGCTGTCAGCGGAACCGGCCGGCCCGCTGACAGCGGAACCGGCCGGCCCGCTCCCACCATACCGGCATTTATGATGGGGAACTTCGTAAAAGTTCGATTCGGCCGAACCCGAATTTCTTTATGAAATTCGGCGAATCGGCCGAATCGAACTTTTCAAAAGTTCGCTCATCTCTAGTGGAGACTATAGTATTTTTAATAACTGTATATTTTTTCTTTTTATAGCCTGTATTTTAATGTATAAATTTGTTAATGCCTTTCAAAAAATTTTTTAGCTTTGAATATTGTTGATTGGATACTTTTAAATGATTGTATTACTGTGGAGGTGAGACTTCAGATAGTTCCCTTTGCACAGATACATATGTAATAGAAGTGACATTCCACAGTAAATATCTCTTTGAAGACCGATAGGGTTAATAAACCTGATCACCTGACTACCTTTAAAGTATATAGACAGACGCTTCCCAACAGCCACTCAGCCCATGAGTAAGTTGTCTTAGAACGACGAAACGCGTTGGGCGTTGTCTGTGTGGGAAAGCGTCACTACGTTGTTAGAAGCAAGGAGGAATAGGTGAGACAGCAAGTGCTCTTTACCCCGGCGGCCGAGGGGATCGAGTGCGGTGTCCGCTTCACTGAATAGCTCAGTGCTGCAAAGGCTGGCTTCAGCTGCGAGCGCAACCTGATCTCACTTGAGGGGAATTATCTGAAGGCTTACAACACTTGATCAGCGTCTAATTGTGATATGCAAGTTACTTTTGTTGTTCTGGTAAGCAACTCTTAAAAGTGGGCAGGTAACCCAGTGTTTTAAAGATCTTATGCTATGTTAGTCTAATTTTTTACATGTGAATTGCGCAATTTGAGGGGATTGATCCCTAAAGAAGTACCTTCATTATATTTGATTCCCATTTGGCTTTATGGAGGAAGCAAATGCTGATTAATTCATTGACACCCTGAAGATTACATCTGCTGTTTATTATAAAGTGTCCCTTGAGAGAAGTTATACTTATGGCATTATCTAACTAAGGAATCTGGTACGTGATTTAACCATAAGTGGTGTTGGGATTCACAAAGCCTGCATTCTTTTTTTCTACACTGAAGGTGTTGCTGATGATTGAAATATTTTATTATTGATCTTTCCCGCGGAGTTATTAGTGTTTTAATACACAAAAATTACTATTGTTTGAAGACTGCACCAATACGGTCTTATCAACTCCAGCGGAAGAAAGGACTGCCTTGATAATATGATTTAATTTAATTATAATTCACTGTAATATTCTTTAGCGCGGTTTTAGAAGAATTTTCTTCCTTCGGTATTTTAACATACCTTGTCCAATAAACAAATTATTTTTTATTGTTAAGCCACACACAGCTGATGGTATTGGAAGTATAAGCTGATTAATTACCTTATTTGAAAATGCTAATTCTGTAAGCTATACATTTGTGAGTCAGAATGTACTATACCTAAACAGAGGGATGTAATGTACTGGTCTTAATGTTCTGTATATGCATTACCTGTTCCCAGGTTTATAAAAAAAGGGTAACTGTTGTTCTGACTGGGAGAAGTGCTTGAAGAAATACAATAATCATGTGTTCTATGGCTCATGATATATAATAAGCAGTGTATTCCACTACATTAACAAGTACATATGTATTCAAAGCAACCTATGGATGTAAAAGTATAGATTTTTATAGCTTTAGTGATTTCCTTTAAAACAATTTTCAACGATAACCTTCCCAGCGGACAAGCGGCTAAGCTCAATTCATACATAAGAGTGGCCAAATTGGAATGGGTCCATGTATCAAATTGGGATGTCCTGCTGGTAAGAAACAATTACTGGGTAGTGGAATTCCCAGTGATTGTATCTCATTAACTAACTAAATGCACACTGACTTTACCTCAAAATAATACTGTACTCGTCATACAAATGTAATTTCTTGTAAATCCCTTTAATACATCTATTAACACAGATGCAGATAGATGTACAGGAAAAAAACAATAAAATGTTAACGAGAGTTTTGCTTTATTATAATTTCTTTCCTGTTTGATAGATTTCAAAATAATCAAAATTACATGATTTGTCTAAATGATTTGAACCATGAATTAAATTAGAAAATATTAAATGAATCTCATGGTTTATGATCAGAAAAATATATCAAATGAGTGTTTCATCAAAAATCATCATTACTTAGAAGCTTGGAACTATGTAGTGGTCATGGCCATTAAAGGGTAAGTCCACTTTTGATTGAATTTTTGAAAGTGTATATTTTTGCGTGGCAAAATTATGCACCTAATTTCCGATGTGCAAATTTTTGTGGCTATAGCGCTAATTTTGGAGCTCCGGCATTCCCATGCTGTGTACTACATTGGTACTAGCAGTCGCTGTGCTGGACTCTACAAATTAGCTTTGATTGTAGCACTGGCTGATTATCCCAGCGCCAGTGAGCGCTACTTTGTATTGCTGTTTTTCCAGTGCTCCCTAGCATATTTATGATTGTGTTCCTTCTTGAATCTTGTGCGCTGTATTTTTCCAGCGCTGGTCAGAGTTTTTTCATTACAGTTACAAGATATCACTGTTGGGGACAAAGGGGACAAAATTTACAGTTCGTTTAGGTTGCTTTTTAGTTGTTAGTGTCCAAATTACACATTGTTAAGCAAAATAAGCCATTAAAATCAATTTTAATAACACCCCAAAGAATATTTTGTGACATTTAAGTCTTGTGTTTCAATTTTTGGCAAATCCCAATGCAAGTTCTGTACAAAAATGTGTTTAATATTAGAAGCCTTAAACACTACAATCCAGTTCAGCCTATTAGGCTCTATGGGATCCTGAGCTACAGCATTCGGTTTTACCTGGCGCTGCTACAGCCAGAGTGCTCGGTGCTGAATCATTTTTGCCACTAGTTATAAGACGCTAGCCGGGGGCCATTTTTTCTTTCTTAAATGCCACGCGGATTGCCACTGTGACCATAAAAGTGTGATGCTTCTTAAATAAGGCTCTATGTCTTAAAGGTGCTGAGTTGATCTAGTATTTAAAAAAATTAAAAAATTCTAATGTTAGCAAATGTGTGTTTTATGGAAGCAGTTTTCACTATCTGCAATCTGTTGCTATTGCCAACGTACGGCAAGAGCAGACTTTAAGTACGTTGCTAATAGCAACAAATTGCAGATAGTTGCACAAAACACTACTGCTGGGCCTGTGTAAGTGTGAGTGAGTTCCCTCAACTCTGCATTGGCCATAGCAGCAGTGTCCTATATGTACAGAACTTACTTCTCTCTTCTTGGGGTATAGACTTGCTATTATGATGTCAATAGCAACAGATTGCACTTCTTCCATAAAACACACCTTTATAAAGAAATATAAAAAATACTGTCAGCTCAGCATCTTGAGTGGACTTACACTTTAAGTCCACATTTTCACTTTACTTCAGTCACTTGAGTCAGTCAGTCCCAAAGGTAATTTCTTATTTGTTACTTCCAGTTGAATCCAGTTGTGGGCTTGTTAAAGAAGTGTTTTTGCTTCTCTCCCTTTGCATGTGTAAGAGATCATAACTGGGTATGAAAATTTGAAAAGTGTAAGCCCACCAAAAAAGTTCTAAGGGGGTAGCGTTGCCTATAAATTTTTCCTGGTAGCGGTAATGTTGCTTAATGGGAAAAGGGGATGGGCTACCTGGTGTGCCATTGCTGGTGTGGAGTGCTCCACTTCTGGTCATGGTTTGGGGAAGGCTGTATACTGTTATTACCTGTGATGAACAGGATTGTGGTAGTATATTTTACATGAATGAGTGTATGACATACCAAAAATGTGTCATTCACTGTAAATGGCTGATTAAGTTACGTCTTTAACAGTCTCTGGACACAGCAGCAATCACTGTTCACGTTGAAGCTGAAAACGAAATAGACTATAAGTTTCTTTGCTGAAAACTAAATAGCTGTAGGTGATGCAAGGCTACTAGAACTGTCTGGTCAACTGAACATAATCGCAAACAGAGCCAATGAATGTATAAAGTGACTATACATTGCCTGAACTGAAAAGAAATTCAATATTATATAAGATATATGTAGGGGAGTGCTCAGTTACCACAGAAATGGAACATTAAATTCCTGCTGGAGTTCATAGAGAAGAGGGCATTCTGCAGATCACTCTCTCTCCCATGCAAGCTGTGGTTTGCAGCCCCTGCCTAAAGGTATCAAAGACTATAGGGTCGATTCAAAGAAACATGTTACAGCTTTGATTTTGTTGCCGATCATCCTATTGTTTCCGAACGCTCGTGCACTCGTATGAACTTGCGAGTGATTCTATAAGCTAATCCGTTTCCTATCGTAAAATGCCCGTCCGTTCGTATGTTATCTTCCGAACTTGGCTCAGTCATTTGTCTATCGTAAATTACAGGTTGATGTGATCACTTGTTGCGGCGGCAGCCTGTTTTTTTCCCCTCTTCCATCGTCCACCTCTTCCAGTTAATTGCGTTTGCCTCTGGTTTTCAATGGATTTTGGCCTCTTACATTCGTTCGTTCGTATATATATAAGGTCTTGCGCATGCGCGATCCAAGCTACACTCCCCAAACCAATGTGGGCCCTATCTGACACTACCAATCTCACCCCAACTACTTAGCGCCAGTCTAACACTTACCTTTATGAACCCTAAAACTTACCCAAACCCCTTAGCGCTTGCATTCTTCTTCATTTCTCGGACCCTAAAACTTACCCAAACCCCTTAGCGCTTGCATTCTTCTTCATTTTGACGAGCCTAAAACTTACCCAAACCCCTTAGCGCTTGCATTCTTCTTCATTTCTCGGACCCTAAAACTTACCCAAACCCCTTAGCGCTTGCATTCTTCTTCATTTTTACGAGCCTAAAACTTACCCAAACCCCTTAGCGCTTGCATTCTTCTTCATTTTGACGAGCCTAAAACTTACCCAAACCCCTTAGCGCTTGCATTCTTCTTCATTTCTCGGACACTAAAACTTACCCAAACCCCTTAGCGCTTGCATTCTTCTTCATTTTGACGAGCCTAAAACTTACCCAAACCTCTTAGCGCTTGCATTCTTCTTCATTTTGACGAGCCTAAAACTTACCCAAACCCCTTAGCGCTTGCATTCTTCTTCATTTTGACGAGCCTAAAACTTACCCAAACCCCTTAGCGCTTGCATTCTTCTTCATTTTGACGAGCCTAAAACTTACCCAAACCCCTTAGCGCTTGCATTCTTCTTCATTTCTCGGACCCTAAAACTTACCCAAACCCCTTAGCGCTTGCATTCTTCTTCATTTCTCGGACCCTAAAACTTACCCAAACCCCTTAGCGCTTGCATTCTTCTTCATTTCTCGGACCCTAAAACTTACCCAAACCCCTTAGCGCTTGCATTCTTCTTCATTTTGACGAGCATAAAACTTACCCAAACCCCTTAGCGCTTGCATTCTTCTTCATTTCTCGGACCCTAAAACTTACCCAAACCCCTTAGCGCTTGCATTCATCTTCATTTCTCGGACCCTAAAACTTACCCAAACCCCTTAGCGCTTGCATTCTTCTTCATTTCTCGGACCCTAAAACTTACCCAAACCCCTTAGCGCTTGCATTCTTCTTCATTTCTCGGACCCTAAAACTTACCCAAACCCCTTAGCGCTTGCATTCTTCTTCATTTTGACAAGCCTAAAACTTACCCAAACCCCTTAGCGCTTGCATTCTTCTTCATTTCTCGGACCCTAAAACTTACCCAAACCCCTTAGCGCTTGCATTCTTCTTCATTTCTCGGACCCTAAAACTTACCCAAACCCCTTAGCGCTTGCATTCTTCTTCATTTTGACGAGCATAAAACTTACCCAAACCCCTTAGCGCTTGCATTCTTCTTCATTTCTCGGACCCTAAAACTTACCCAAACCCCTTAGCGCTTGCATTCTTCTTCATTTTGACGAGCATAAAACTTACCCAAACCCCTTAGCGCTTGCATTCTTCTTCATTTTGACGAGCATAAAACTTACCCAAACCACTTAATGTACATATGTCTATATGTTTATAAGCATGCATTTTCGTGTTTGTGTAAATGTATTTTTTTGCGCATATTAGAAATGACACATTTCTAAACCATTAAAATCTTATTTATTTGTAAAAAATTTGTTGTTATAATTTTTTTTTTTTGATTTAACTTTTAAAACATTGTTGTTAAAATTTTTAAAACTATGTAATAAAATTAGCCAGGACCAAGGGCACTAATCCTCCTCCTCTTCTTCTTCAGTTGGCCCCAACGTCGCCTGTATGGCCATCAGCTCGGCCACCAACTCCTGTATTCGTTTTTTTTTTTCTGCCACTGTTTGTGGGCTCATCCCTGTAACCAATAGAGAAATAAACATAAATAGTAGTACCAGACCGGTTTGTATGCTGGGAATAGATTTTTGGTTAATCAAATACATGTAAATGCATGACATATGTCATTCTTCAAAGGAATAAAGTAAATGCATTTCCCACAGGTAAGTATTGAAACTCCTTAAACCGGACCTTCAACATGATGTAATGAAAAGCAAAAACTCTTTACAAATGATTCGGCACCATATAAAAGTACATTTTGGTGCATTTTTTATTACTGCGCCGCCATCTGGACTCAGAAGCATAACACTTAATGAGGAGAGGAGAGTGAGATAAAGTACAGGGGAGCAGGTTACAGTTGTGCTTTGGTAATACAGAGCATAGCTGGGTTCAGGGAAAGGTCAGCAGTCCCACAATGCATGGCAGCACATTACTTCGGCAAATCTGGATGCCATGCTGCCTGTAAATATGGCGCATTCCCTATGCTGCCATCTTGTATGTTTAAAGGCTCCTAACATGCAGTAGATGCAGGTAGGCTGTTTTAGAATGTTCGCAATCTGTATGTACAGTGTGTGGGATACTTATTAGCTAGGCTCTTAATATGAGTTAGGGTCCGCTTTAAGCTAACGAAGTGCCCACATGAAAGTGTTGACTATACATTGGCTACGCCTTTATTTATGTGTGTGTTATTAGCAAAAAACACATAATTCTGACTAATGGCATGGCTACTTACTTGGTTGGTGGCCGACAGATGGCTGGTTGGGGCCAACAGGATGCCCTTGGTCCTGGCTATGCTGTGAAGAAGTCCCTGGAGAAACATGTGAAATTTGGTTATTTGTTGGACAGAGTGACTATTCCCCAAATATCTGGCTCCCAGTCTGGCTGACATCACTCACCTTCGCCAGGATCAACTTCAAGCATCTCTGCTGCCTCCTCCTCCACTACCTCACCCGCTCCCGAAGCATCTAGAAATACAGAATAAAGGAGCACTTAGTTTTTTTACTTGCATGTATATCTTTGTGCATATACATGAAGAGTGACATACCAGAGCCTTCCCCATGCCTGGCAGGGTATGACTCCGCGCCCACGCGGTTGCGCCCCTCCTCTGTAGTAAGGTCCAGGGGTTGTTCAGAAGAACCCACAGAGGAGGGGTAGGTCCGTCGCCCGGGAGATCCACCACCTTCACTCACAGATGCAGAATCATGCAGCACTGGTCGGCCTGTGCGCCTCCGGGTGCGGCGAATGCGGAAATCCATTTCAAACACTAACCAAGAAAAGTCATTATAAATAAAGGCATAACTTATAAATTTGGAACATATACCATGCAATCGCTTTGTACTTACTTGGGAAATGGATCCCGAAAAACCTCCGCACCCGGTACATGTGCAGCCGTTTCAGGTCCGACCAATGCTGCATTATCTGTGTGTGAGTGAAGGTGGTATTGGTCACACGGTTTATTTCCGCGATGATCTCCCGGGCGATGTCCCTTTTTTCACAACAATTGGGCGCGAAGTCATACCGGCGCTGAAGCATGATCTGAAAAACATAATGTACACAGAGCTTTTACTTTTAGACACAGAGGCATATGTGTTGCATCAGAAGGTTCGAATTTAATGTCATTAACACACACATTTAGAGTAAAAGCCATTTTTGGGTTGTGCCTTAAAGCGGACGTTCACTCTGAATCAGAGTCTCTGTTATATGTTTCACACACCCTGTACATACAGATTGCCAACATTACAAATCATCCCACCTGCATCTATGGCATGTTATGATGGTTTTAACATCCAAGATGGCGGCTTATGTAAGCTGCCATCTTTGCAGGCAGCCTGCAAACAGGAAGTGCATGCAAACTGGAAGTGTGTGTGCTGCTCTGCATTCTTGGACTGCTGACCTTTCCATGACCACAGCTCTGCTGTGTCTGAGCAAAGCACCGCTATAACCCACCCCCCTGTACCTTATCCCACTCACCTCTCCTCAGTAAGTGTGATGCTTCTGAGTCAAGATGGCTGCGCGCATATCCTAACTTCTTGAACAGAGTTGCATGCCAGTGGAGGCAAGAATAATACGTTAGTGGCTTAAAATGTCCAATATTTTAATTTGATATGCTGTGTCCTCGTTTTTTATGTTTTAGTGGTTTGCATTAAATCACGCTGAAGGTCCGGTTTCTGAGTTTTGGTGCTTGTGTGTGGCTTGCCGTTGTGTTTTTAGGTCTTAGCCAAACAGTGGTCCTCAAACATCCGCCTCAAGGGCTGAGACAGGCCAGGTTTTTCAGCTCTCCACGCTACTCCACAGGTTAATTAACTGGTGCTAAGCCAGAGCAATAGCCCTAATTATTACATCAGCATAGAGAGCTGAAAAACGTGGCCTGTCTCGGCCCTTGAGGATGAAGTGTGAGGACCCCTGTTATAAAACATTAAGATCCTCCAACCTTGTTCCAAGCGCATCATTTACATGTAGTACATCAGTCAGTATGAGCTTAAAAGGCAGAGCAAGGCACTTACCAGCACGAGGATCTCTTCTTGTTGACGGGTGAAGATAGTGGGCGCCATCTTTATGCTTCTTCAAGGCAGCAGATAAGTGAAACCCCTGCGGTTTCCTGGTTCCGCACGAACGTACGTCCGTACGGTCGCGTAGGCGTGCTCATAGGCGTCAGACGCTGGGCGCCTTATTTAAAGGTCCCTGCACCCAAAGCTCATTCTCTTTGACATTTTTGCGAAAATGGCACCAAAAAAGCCAGCACCAAAACGCGGCAAGCAAAGCAAGACCTCTGAGGGCCCAACAACCAGGTCCCAGCAAGCCCAAAAGAAGCTACGACCAAAAAAGGCAAGTAGCAGCTCGGCCCCACCAAGGGACAGTGGACCCTCCATTTCTCCCAAAAGGCCCACAAAGGCACGTGCCCCTGCGGCCAAAAAACAGGCTAAATGGGTCAGAAGCCCCACAGCAGGCACCAGCACATCTGCCCCCCTAGGAGGCCGCACAAGGGACCCCACACCACCCATGCTCTCAAGCCGGGCACTTCTCCAACCCAGGCCCCGCAGCAGGGCCAGAAGCCCGTCCAGGCCCCGAAGCAGGGCACACAGCCCATACAGGCCCCGCAGCAGGGCCAGAAGTCCATCCAGGCCCCCGAAGCAGGGCACACAGCCCATACAGGCACCACAGCAGGGTCAGAAGCCCGTCCAGGCCCCGAAGCAGGGCACACAGCCCATACAGGCACCGCAGCAGGGCCAGAAGCCCGTCCAGGCCCCGAAGCAGGGCACACAGCCCATACAGGCACCGCAGCAGGGCACCTAGGCCAAGACCAGACACCAGCAGGGCACCTAGGCCAAGACCAGGCACCAGCAGGGCACCTAGCCCAAGACCAGGCACCAGCAGGACACCTAGCCCAAGACCAGGCACCAGCAGGCCACCTAGCCCCCCAAGAGGGCCAAGAAAGGACATCATCCTTCAAGATATAATTACCACATCTACACCTGGAAGTTCTGTGGCCAGCCACGCAGGAACACCCAGTCCCTTGGCCAGTCCAGTCCAGTCATTGGGAAGCCAGCAATCCTTGCATTCCCCTACCCAGCCCCAGGCCATAATGTCACCACATGTGTCTGCACACATGGAGGAGCCCCAAACCCAACCATCTGGGCGCACATTGCGGCGCGGACATTTGTGTGGGCGATTCTCACATGAGCAAAATATGGCATTGCGGATATGAAATATGCTGTACGGCAAAAAGAAATTAAAAGGCATAATTACAGGTAAATAAATGATGTCTCCAAATGTAATTATTAGGATGTACTGTATGCACCTTTTCTGTGTACCAAACTATACTTTCATTTCAGCATGAAAACTGGAGGGGGCTATCCCACCAAACTGGAGTTTACACCTGCTGAGGAGATTGTGCTGGGCCTTCTCCATCCTGTCGCGGTTGGTGGGCATGCGGGTCTAAGGGACACAGACTCACCGACCCGTACACAAGGTGAGTAATCTTAATCTGCATGTTTGCCTTGTTGCAAAGTAAATTAAAGTTCACTAGGACAAAGTTGACGCTATGCCCCTATGGTGTGGCTTGGTTGGGCTAGCACTAGTGTGCCTGTTTCTGTCCTGTTTGGGTCCATGTGAAACACACATTTCGGACCACATACATTATGTAAATGACCAATTAACACTAATTATGTGTCAAGTAACGAAGTTTAATAAGGAAAGTGATATATTTGTACTCAATCACAAAACACACATCATTAGGGATGTGTTGTCTATTTGTTGTGTGAGTTGTGTTTGAGGTAACAATTTAAATCAAGAGGCACAAACATATATGACCTAGAGAATGGTAGTCAACTTCAAAATCGGTTCGATGCAAGTTGTATGCTGACTGGGTACACTTCCTGACTTCGAACTGAGGTCAGTTAGCAGTTTACTCGATCCATTTCACATATCTTAAAGTGAGTGGATTGGATAAATCGGCCCCGTTGCTGTAGAGTTGCTTCAGATTTCAAATAGTGGCTTGTTTAATTACCTACCTAAACAATGCTTATGTGTGGGTTTACCTTGTTTCGTTTTCTCTTCTTCAGCCCAGTATGACCCCTCAGCAAGTGTAAACTCACCCCCCAGTTTGAATATGCCTCCCAGTTCCGTACAGCATAGGAGCCCAGATCTGAGTTTTCAGGTAAGTTTATTTAGTACCAAAAATGCTACCAAGTGATTAAGCATGTGTTAAACTGATGGAATCCGACTTAGGAACGCAAACTTAACATTTTTTTTTCTATGTCCCTACAGACCCACACACTCATGGAAGAGATCCAGGAAATGGAGGAACATGGATCCATGCTGGGCCCGTCCGAAGACCTCCCCCTGGGTCCCAATCTGCAACTGCTCCATAATGTTTCTCTGCCAAATCCTCAGCAGCAGAGTGAATCTGCATCCATTGTGCATGCACATGGGGAGACTGAGACAACAGTCCCCAGTGTTCACTCTGCTGCTGAGGATTTGCCAAGCATGCCTGTTGCTGTTGAGGGCCCGAGACAACGCGGCAGGGCACGCCCAAGAGCCAGGGTAATTGTGCGGCGGACTCCATTACACCGCACAATTTCCCAGGGGAGGCAGAATGCCCTGCTTGATTTATGGAACCAGGAGAGGGACTCTTTTGAGGCACAGCAGCAAAATGAGCGGGATGAAAGGCATGCCGATATGGCAAACCTCAATTCCACCTTACAGGCCATCCTCGCTGAGTTTCGGACCCACAACAGCAACATGGCCAATGCAAGTAATGCAATCCAGTCATCCATGGCTGAATTGATCAATACGCAGAGAAACATTATGGAGCAGTTGCAGATTAACAATGCAACCATGGCCCAGGTTAGGTCCCATCCACACGGACCTCCCCCTGGGTTTTATGGGCAACCACCCTATTAATTACTCCATGATTGTGTGGGACATCTTTTCTCTTCCCCCCCACTGTATTTACTTGTCGTTTGAGGTTTTTCTACATCCATTTTGTGTGTGACATGCAGGTTGTGTTTTGGATTTGCTCCCATAGAGCTCCTTAGAGTAATGAGTAAGGCCACTAGGCAATGCCATAGGTCTATGTGGAGTGTAGGTGCAAATTAACATGGGCCACTTATGGCTTTTTACATTTATGTTTGGTTTGTGCTCCTCCTGTTTGCAGACATGTTTGTGTGACATTATGGCCATGCCCAAATATCCCTTGGCAAAGCCAATATTAATGACTGGACTAGGCTGGGCTTTGGACTGGGTGTCCTTGTTTGGTTGTGCCACTCACTTCCAGGTGTAGATGTGCTGTATTTCTGTTTAAGAACTTCATGCATTTTGACCCACAGTTGTATGTGGAATGTTTTATGTTATGCACAACCATTCCAAGTCCCAAAAGTAAAAAATTTACACAGTTACAATACTTGTGGCGTTTTTAGTTGAAACACATTTGACATCACCTTGGGCTAAAGCAGATACATTTTTGTTTAACCCTTTAAGTGCCAGCCCACCTGGAGATTTTGTCACGCTCTGTTGCCAGAGCATTTTTCACTATTTTGAGCTACACATGTTCAACTGTAATTTTTGAAGGGATTTTCTGGGACTTCCCATAAAAATTACATATCGTTTTTTTTCAGCAGAATCTGGGCTTTAACAGCATATGTCTTGTTTATCAATTTTGTTGTCTTATCCTAATTATTTTGGGCAAAATATGTGAAAGAAAATTAAAAATACACACGTTTTTACATTTTGCAGTGTTTTTCTTTGATCAAAAATAAAGGTTTTACAATAAAAACATATTGAGGGTAAAAGCCCCATTTCTCCCGGTTACAACAGTACCACACATGTATTAGTAGACACCCTTTCCTGCCCAAGAGACCCCAGAAACTGCAAAGAGCGCTAGAGGAGATTTTCAGATAAAATACAAATACTATGCGCTCCTCGCAGTTTTTCAAAAAATACAACCCTTTACATTTGAAATACCCCCACAAACTATATATTTTTGGAAAGTGCACAATTCAAGCATACTAGGCTTGTTGGCGTGGGTGCATTGGTTTGGACTCTATTCATTGGCAGAATCTCTGGTTCCAAAGGATTTCCCTAAAAAAAAAAGCAAAAAGCAGATTCAAAACCATATTTTCCTATAAAAACAATAAGCAAGCAAGAAGTAACACAGTAAATCTGAAAGCACAACATCTGCTGAACAAAATAATACCCCACATGCATAGGTACTTTGAAGGGTAGAGTTGCCAAACACCCCAAAGTCAAGTGTGCACTTGAGGGTCATTTTACTGGCAAAAATCAGCTGCGCACACAAAGTGCGCACCTTGCAGTTTTTCCAAATTTACAACCCTTTACATTTGAAATACCCCCCACAAACTATATATTTTTGGAAAGTACATACCTCAAGGTTTCTAAGCCTACTGGGCTTGTTGGCATGGGTACATTCATTTGGACTCTATTCATTGGCAGAACCTCTGGTTTCAAAGGATTTCCCTAAAAAAACAAACAAAAAGCAGATTCAAAACCATATTTTCCTATAACAACTATAAGCAAGCAAGAAGTAACACAGTAAATCTGAAAGCACAACATCTGCTGAACAAAATAATACCCCACATGCATAGGTACTTTGAAGGGTAGAGTTGCCAAGCACCCCAAAGTCAAGTGTGCACTTGAGGGTCATTTTACTGGCAAAAATCAGCTGCGCACACAAAGTGCGCACCTTGCAGTTTTTCCAAATTTACAACCCTTTACATTTGAAATACCCCCCACAAACTATATATTTTTGGAAAGTACATACCTCAAGGTTTCTAAGCCTACTGGGCTTGTTGGCGTGGGTACATTCATTTGGACTCTATTCATTGGCAGAACCTCTGGTTTCAAAGGATTTCCCTAAAAAAACAAACAAAAAGCAGATTCAAACCCATCTTTTCCTATAAAAACAATAAGCAAGCAAAAAGTAACACAGTAAATCTGAAAGCACAACATCTGCTGAACAAAATAATACCCCACATGCATAGGTACTTTGAAGGGTAGAGTTGCCAAACACCCCAAAGTCAAGTGTGCACTTGAGGGTCATTTTACTGGCAAAAATCAGCTGCGCACACAAAGTGCGCACCTTGCAGTTTTTCCAAATTTACAACCCTTTACATTTGAAATACCCCCCACAAACTATATATTTTTGGAAAGTACATACCTCAAGGTTTCTAAGCCTACTGGGCTTGTTGGCGTGGGTACATTCATTTGGACTCTATTCATTGGCAGAACCTCTGGTTTCAAAGGATTTCCCTAAAAAAACAAACAAAAAGCAGATTCAAAACCATATTTTCCGATAAAAACAATAAGCAAGCAAGAAGTAACACAGTAAATCTGAAAGCACAACATCTGCTGAACAAAATAATACCCCACATGCATAGGTACTTTGAAGGGTAGAGTTGCCAAACACCCCAAAGTTAAGTGTGCACTTGAGGGTCATTTTACTGGCAAAAATCGGCTGCGCACACAAAGTACGCACCTTGCAGTTTTTCCAAATTTACAACCCTTTACATTTGAAATACCCCCCACAAACTATATATTTTTGGAAAGTACATACCTCAAGGTTTCTAGGCGTGCTGGGTTTTTTGTTGTGGGAACCTTTTTATGGATGAAAAACCTTGAGGTGTTCATAGTTTGCAACGGATTTCCCTAAAAAATATTAATAAATATGCAGCATACAAGAAAGTTTTCCTAATATATCAATATGCAAACAAGAAAAAACTCAATAAATCTGAAACCGCAGGGTCCCTGGAACAGAACAATACATAACATGCATATGTGGACACAGACCGCTAGACAAATAGCACAGAATAAACATCTGAAAAAGCAATGCAAAATAATCTCAATAATGGTACTAATAGGTTCTGCTAGGATTAGTCATGGGAGGATTAGCCTTGTGCTGATAGATTGTGAACGTCAGTAAACACTGAAATCCTAATGAAGGGCCCCATGTTTTCATCATCTATCACAAGTATCCAGCGGCTCCTCCTTCACCATTTCCTCCATCATCTTTTGGCTTCGCAAGTACCAAAAATAAAAAAACACAGGGACAAGAAAATGCAATTATCTAACTGAATTTTTAACTAGAGAAAGTATATGCAAATAGCCTAAAAGATTCCAGGTCTGGCCACTTACCTTCACCCAGATGTGGAGATGTATTCTGTTACTATAGATCTGGGGGGTGTTGCAGAGCAGGGTATTCCAAACCAGGATGACCCTAGGGCACGGAACAAAACCTAACCTAACCTACATACAGTCTAAAAATCCATAAAAAAACTATTAACCAGAATAAAACAACTAAAAATCGAATTTAGTATGGAATGCTTCAAAGCAACCTTCCAAAGACAAACCAGGTTGGCTGGGACATGTCGGGCAGTAGTAGCGCACATCTCTCCTAAAGCCACGCCTACTACAAACCCTACAAGGCTTCTGGGGATACCTCTTCCTATTGATGGAGGGGATGCACTTTATGAAATGCTTCCCCACTAATCTAGCCTCGTCATCATTACCAGCCATCTCTGGTGCCTGCTCGGCATCCCCAAATAACAGAGCAGGGAGTATCTGCAGCTGATATTTTACAAACGACAAATTGGAGCCTGGTACTGCTGCCTTGAAGACAACAAAGGAGTTATAAGTTGCTAATTGGACCAAATGGATAGCAACTTTTTTGTACCAGGCTCTGGATTTTCTGGTGGCGTTGTAATATGTTAAAATTTGGTCTGTTTTATCAACGCCACCCATGAATTTATTATAATCTTTGATACAACGTGGCTTTTGGGAAGGGGCTCGGGGACCACGTTGCCGTAATCTCACGACTGACTCATCCTGGATTGTAGGATTTCACGGCCAGGAGCTCATCGCTTCTTACAGCATACGACTCTCCACGATTTATTTTTTGTGTCAGCAATGACCTGGGCAAGCCTTTTCAATTACGGTTGATGGTGCCGCAGGCCGGTGTGTCCAATGAGTAGAGGGCTCGAAATAGGGGGATGCTGGTATAAAAGTTATCCACATATAAGTGGTAACCTTTCCCCAGTAGAGGAGTCATGAGTTCCCAAACTATTTTTCCACTGACAGACGAATCAAGGGGACAACCAGGGGGGTCCAGATGTGTGTCCCTTCCTTCGTAAAGACGAAAAAATTTGGTGTAGCCGGTCGAGCTTTCACACAATTTGTAAAATTTTATCCCATAGCGGGCACGCTTACTAGGGATATACTGACGAAATACAATGCGCCCTTTATAAAGCAGAAGCGATTTGTCAATACTTAAATTTTGGGAGGGGGTGTACACTTCTGCAAAGCGCTCAGACAGACTATCGATCAGGGGACGTACTTTGTGAAGTCTGTCGTGACCGGGCTCACCACGGGGAATTGCAGTGGCATTGTCATTAAAATGTAGAAACCGCAGTAAAATTTGGTAGCGGTTTCTGGTCATTATGGCCGGAAATAATGGTGTTGCCAAAAGGGTTCGGGTATGCCAGTAGGAGGCGATACTAAATTTTTTGCAGATACCCATGGCTAAAGTGAGCCCCCAAAATTTTTTAACTCACTTATGTTTGTGGGCTGCCATGCATGAGCGCGGGCGTGCCTTTGTGGGGGATTTTGTGCTAGGACCCACTCAGCATAGCAGTTTGTATGGTAGACCATGTCCTGTAGCATGGCCTCCGTGATGAACAATTTGAAAAAGTCAACAGGACGGAAGTTTGTTGTGCCCACGTTGACTCCGGGGACCGAATCGAAAGGGGGAATTTTGGGGGAATAATTATTGGGAGGCCTCCACGTAGGCACTCCATCACCAGCTGCAGCACTCTCCATCTGATCTACACTCTCCTCCAGCGTGGCTTCTCCTTGTGCGCTACCATCCCTTCTAGGATGCCTAGCACTACCACTGGTACTACTGCACGGCTGTGTCTCTTCAGTAGAGGAGACACTGTCAGACTCACTATCTGACTCCATCATGTAAGCCGCTGCTTCCTGGGCAGAGTACCTTTTCCCAGCCATCCTGAAATCTGCTAAACAAAGGCTAAAACCAAATGAAAACAATAAAAATACTACACTAAAGGGGAGGAACTAGGGGGAAGTTTACAGTAACTAAAAGCTAAACTAAAGCCTAGAACTAAAGTTGGGGAACAAAACAGCCAAAAAGCAAATACTCAAAAGTAAACGTCAGCAAGCTTTCAGAACCAAGAATCTTCGAGAGCAATCGCAATCTAAAAGGAAGTTAAAGTAACAGAACATTACAATTAAGAAGGATGGTTGAAACCACCTGCAGCTGTAGTGCCCATGTACAGAGAGGCTGCAGGAGGAGTAGGTGTGTACACAATATGTATATGCTGGAGTTGTACCTCTCTGTACATGGGCCCCTCCAAGATAGAAACAATGAATGGACAATTGCAGCGGTGCAACATGGTAGGAAGGAGCTGGTCAGGCGATCAGTGATCGCTTACACACCGAGCAGTGGAGGGAGGTGAGGATGGGGCGACTCCTTGTGTTCCCCCCACTCAACGGAGGGGAGAGATTTGCGCTGATCATTGACAGGTCAGGGCAGCAGCGTAGGTAAGGGGGGATTACATGTAGGGAGAGGGGCAACGCTAGCAGTTCAAAGCTTAGTGTGCCCAGGTGAGTGACAGGTCTGGGCAGTGGCATCACTCCCTGCATGTGATTGCCGCTGCCCCGACCTGTCACCGACACGCCGTTATGGATGCACGTTCCAAACCGAATGCCTGCGTGCATGCGCAGACGTGATTGCATCATCCGTCTGGGGCCTAAGGGGCGGGGGAACCGGGGCGGACGCAGCAAGCACCGGACGACAGAAGCCAAGAGCCTGCGCGACACCTGCTGGTGTAATAACAGTACACTGTAACATGAGGAACTGTATTGCGGGGTCATGGCATTAGAAAGGTTGAGAACCACTGCTCTACTGTATCCACGTCTGTGCCCCTCCGAGGTGTATCATCAACATGTAACATCAATGCTGCCCCGACCTGTCACTGATCAGCATGAATATCCACCCCCTCTGCCAAGGGGCAATGGCGATCACGCTGCCCCGACCTGTCACTGATCAGCGTGAATCTCTCCCTCCTTCGCCCGTCGGAGGGGAGAGATGTTCATGCTGATCAGTGACAGGTTGGGGCAGCGTGATCACCCCTAGCCCAAGACCTAACCTAGGGTTCGGCTAGGGTTAGGAGTGTCTCTCCAACACTCGCTCTTTCCATTCCCCCTCATCCCATCCCATATGCAGTGTGGCATTCCCTCCCATTTCATTCCCATTTGCAGTGTGGAATTCCCCCCACCCCATTCCCATATGCAGTGTGGCATTCCCCCCACCTCATTCCCATATGCAGTGTGGCATTCCCCCCACCTCGTTCCCATATGCAGTGTGGCATTTCCCCCACCCCATTCCCATATGCAGTGTGGCATTCCCTCCCATTTCATTCCCATATGCAGTGTGGCATTCCCCCCATCCCATTCCCATATGCAATGTGGCATTCCCCCCACCTCATTCCCATATGCAGTGTGGCATTCCCCCCACCTCATTCCCATATGCAGTGTGGCATTCCCCCACCTCATTCCCATATGCAGTGTGGCATTCCCCCCACCTCATTTCCATATGCAGTGTGGCATTCCCCCCACCTCATTCCCATATGCAGTGTGGCATTCCCCCCACCTCATTCCCATATGCAGTGTGGCATTCCCCCCACCTCATTCCCATATGCAGTGTGGCATTCCCCCCACCTCATTCCCATATGCAGTGTGGCATTCCCCCCATTTCATTCCCATATGCAGTGTGGCATTCCCCCCACCTCATTCCCATATGCAGCGTGGCATCCCCCCCACCTCATTCCCATATGCAGTGTGGCATCCCCCCCACCTCATTCCCATATGCAGTGTGGCATCCCCCCACCCCATTCCCATATGCAGCGTGGCATTCTCCCCACCCCATTCCCATATGCACCGTGGCATTCCCCCCCACCTCATTCCGATATGCAGCGTGGCATCCCCCCACCTCATTCCCATATGCAGTGTGGCATTCCCCCCACCCCATTCCCATATGCAGCGTGGCATCCCCCCACCCCATATGCAGCGTGGCATCCCCCACCCCATTCCCATATGCAGCGTGGCATTCCCCCCACCCCATATGCAGTGTGGCATCCCCCCCACCCCATTCTCATATGCAGTGTGGCATTCCCCCTACCCCATTCCCATATGCAGTGTGGCATTCCCTCCCATCCCATATGCAGTGTGGCATCCCCCCACCCCATAGACAGTGTGGCATACCCCATCCCAATTCCATGGGCAGTGTGGCATCCCCCCCCACGTGCCATTGACCCCCCCATCCCCATATGCAGTGTGGCATTCCCTTCCATCCCATATGCAATGTGGCATCCCCCTACCCCATAGACAGTGTGGCATACCCCATCCCAATTCCATGGGCAGTGTGGCATCCCCCCCCACGTGCCATTGACCCCCCCATCCCCCCCACCCCATATGCAGTGTGGCATTCCCTCCCATCCCATATGCAATGTGGCATCCCCCCACCCCATAGACAGTGTGGCATACCCCATCCCAATTCCATGGGCAGTGTGGCATCCCCCCCCCACATGCCATTGACCCCCCCCCCAACACAACACATGTGGCCAGTGACAGATTGGGGGAGCACGATCGCTGCTTTGCGCCGATCTGTCATTGATCATCATGAATCTCTCTCCCCTCCGCCCATCAGCGGAGGGGAGAGAGATTTATGATGATCAATGACAGGTCGGCGCAGGTCGGCAGTGTGATGGGAGGGGGGACAACACATGTGGTCAGTGACAAAGACAGATCGGGGGAGCGAGATCGCTGCGCCTACCTGTCATAGATCATCATAAATCTCTCTCCCCTCCGCCGATGGGCGGAGGGGAGAGAGATTTATGATGATCAATGACAGATCGGCGCAAAGCAGCGATCCTGTTCCCCCGATCTGTCCCTTGTCAGTGCAGGTCGGCAGCGTGATGGGAGGGGGGACAACACAAAGGACACAGACAACACAAGGGACACAGACAACCACTCACCTCAGATCCAGGCAGCAAAAGGCTTGATACCATGTGATCTGGCCTTCTTATAGCAGTGCGGCGCCGGATGATGACACCAGCAGAAGCCGCACTTTGATTGGCTCCTGCAGCGATCGGGTCACAGCTACAGCCATCAACTCACCTCTGGATGACCCCCCAAGCCTCGTCTTCAAGAAGAATCCAGAACTGAGGTGCTGCGAGCTTCCAATCAAGTTTAAGGTAAGAAAATGTCAGCTACGTGACTCTCACGTAGCTGGCACTTAACGGTAGGAGAGGCAGCTACGTGAGAGTCACGTAGCTGGCACTAGAAGGGTTAAGAGGTGTAAAAATGTAAATATCAATCTAAGGAAACACCAGGAAACACATTAGCCAACAATTAAGGCAAATACATTTTATTTCAAGGTAATGCCACATTACGGCCTAAACTAAAAATAAAAAAAAAGGCAAATACACACACAGAATAGAAAAGAACAACAACAAGGCTTTAACTAAAATGCTGCAAGATCAAATTGGCTCGCACTGGGTCAACATAATTGTCACCATCATCTTCTATGGCTGTAGAGGGCAGAACATCCACATAACGGGGGACACGTTCTTTAATTGCAAAATTATGCAGAACAGCACATGCCATTATGATGTCTATAACCTTTTTAGGATCATATTGCAGGGCGCCCCCGGTATGGTCCAAACACCTAAAACGGGTCTTCAACAGTCCAAATGCCCTCTCAACAACAGCCCTGGTCTTGCGGTGCGCACGGTTGTAGGCTTCCTGAGAAGCATCCTGGGGCGTCATGAGCCAGGGGAGAAATGGGTAACCTGAGTCACCTTAACAAGACAATTAAAAGCAAAAAATTACAAAATTGCAAGGCAACAAACACAAACAATTTGACATATATCAAAATGATGTAAGCTAAAGCCCAAAAAAAAAACACCCAGGGCACATTATAAAAATCACTATTGGCACAAATGTAGTACATAACTAAAAATGCAGCTTACATCAACAAAAGAATGATAACACATCTGCTCGGACAAGGGTATTTCAAAATATGGTTGTTTTTATGGTTTAGGAAATGTTACAATTAGGATGCTGCTGAGGGGCCCCCAACATTTCTATAAAGAATGCACTGTATGCAGTTTAAGTCCACTTAGTCATTTACAGACCAATACTACAAAAGGACCATAAACTATCAGATACTTCTGTACAATCTGCTACACAATAGATTTTTAGACATGGAAGTTACAGATATCCTAACCAAAGTTACAAAATTATGAAGGACAAAGTGAGCCAAACGCTTGTTTGTTTTTTAAAAAAAAAAAAAAAAAAAAAAACACTTGCATAATGTTGGTTCATGTTTATGAAAAAAATTCAAAAGCTAAACTAGCAAAAAATAACAGATTCCTATGAAATATCTATACACAAAAAGAGGACACACTTACCAAGCAGCCATGCACCCGAAAATTCCCCAGTCTCAAATCGCCTAAACAAACCAGATCGTCTCAGGATATAGGAATCGTGCGACGATCCTGGGTAGCCGGCAAGAACACTCATGAAACGCATGTCCGGCCCCACCACTGCCTGGACATTAAGGGAGTGTCCCATTTTTCGATTCCTTAAGGCAAACCAAAAAAAAAAGGGTAAGTGATAAGGGCAAAACACATTTGAAAAAAAAAACATGTCTGCACACAATTTCAAACAACAAATGAAAATCCAAAATAATCCTAAATAAGGCATGTACCCAAAGGCCAAAAAATAAATATGCTGCTGCAAAGTAAAACAGGTTACATTACACGTTGGGCCCCATAATAACAGAACAAAAAAATATCTACCTATATATATACTCGTCGGATGCCCTAGGTACGAGTGCCACATGTGTGCAGTCAACAGCACCAATTACGTTGGGCATGTCGGCGAGATTATAAAAACCAAGCTTAATGGCGTTTCTGGCTGCCATATCATCAGGAAAAAAAATATATTTGGGAGTTATGGCAGCCATGCCTTCCAAAAATTTGGATAGTTCGCGGCTCAGCGTAGGCTGTGAGATCCCCACGGAGAGGGCACCCAGCCTCTGGAACGAGCCGTTCGCCAAAAATTGCAGGCAGCCAAGCATCTTGGTCATACCTGAAATTGATTGCCCCTTCCTTGTGGTGCGGGCTAACCATGGTCGCAGCTCACTATATAATTTATGGAGGGAAGCGCGATTAAGCCTGGTCAGCTCGAACAGCTCAACATCATTCATGCTATCGATGTTCATGCGACGACGCAGGGGCAATCTGCTCTCAGACATCCGGATCAAATCGATGCCAAAAAGCATAAGACCTTGATGTGCCACAAAATCGCTCCTCTCCATCCTACTCCCGACGCCAAATAGCTGCCGGCAAACATTTCGGAAAGCAGCTATTTACTGGCCTTCAAAACAATTAGCAATCAGCTCTCTGAATTGATCGCAAGCCCATGTCAATCACGTAAAAAATAGGATCGAACGCAAAAAATACGATTTGGACGGGAAAAATACACGAACTAACGCAAAATATCCAATTGACGTCCGAAAGGCGTATGAACATATACGTCTATGCGCGAACGATCGTGCGAATACGAAATGGCCCAAAAAAAAGGAAAAAATGACAAACACCCACCCAAACTTACGATTCCCGATCCGAAATCAATTAAATTTGGCATTTTGAATCGAGGGGTATATATAGGACAGGCTATCTGTATGGAAGGGAGACCTCAGCTTGCTGCAAGGAGCTGTACTGCTGCAGCTGGCATATGCAGCCTGAATGTGGAGCCTGGATCACTTCCCAGACTGCTACACTGTTCACCTGCATGTCCAGCTGCTAGTACCACGTGGGGGATCTTCTGTTGCTGCTCCTAAACTTCTTCATTGCCTTCTGCCTGTTGACCTGCATGTTTCTTGTGGGGAATCTTCAACTGCTGCTGCATATCTCCTCATCACCTTCTGTGTGTCAAGAGTGAATCATCTCCTTGAGTCAACATCAGGGGTCCCTGCAGCTTGCATCCTGTGTCGACTTTCTCCTGGAAGTATTTAGTTATTAGCTATCTATATACCCGGATATATGTGCAAAAACTCACAAAAGCCCCAGCTGGGCCTTTGTGTTTTTATACTCTGTATGGTCAATTCATACATGCAAGTTAGCCTTTATTACATAACGTTCCTAGTACTGTTACATTTGACTGAGTCATTGAATGACTAAGGTAAATGGTTGCTGGGAGCAGTAGTTCCCCTGCTCAAAATGTATCATTTTGCTTAGACAACTTGATCTATTTACCAGAAAGGTGTTCCCTTTTAGTTACAAGGACTCTTTTCTGGGTGGCGGCCCTGGCACACCTAACATTTAACCCACTCCCACACATTTAACCCCCTCCACTGATTGAAGGCTGAGCTTCTCTTTGTTTCCAGTAAGCACCAGTAAGCACCGTAGCCTATCTTGAGTGGGGTGTTTACCATCACCCGCTCCCAAAACGTCCTACATATATTACACACACAACTCATAGGGTGGTAACATATGCTGTGAGTAGTAAACAGTGGATTGTTCTAGGCCCTGAGAAGTCTTGTGTGGCCCTTGCAGCCAAAACTCACTTAACGGGCAGGAGTACACACAGAGCCCCAGGCCAACCTCTTGATGTTGCCCATCCCCTATTCACCTGACGTTGGGTGAGGTGGCTGAAGGGAAGCGAAGGACTGGAAGAGAAGAGGCTGGTGCCTGCAATTGGAGGCCGTGAACATGGCTGATTTGCTCATCCAAAGTGGGTAAAAATAGCCAGTAGCAAAACCGGAAGGTAATAGATGGGGGTAGGCAAAGTTTGGGGGATTTTAATTGGTTAACAGGCTACCCTGTTGTTCCTCCTGTTCTTCTTGTCTCCCCACACATACAATAGTTTAACATAGCTGCTCTGTAATATACAGCATCTAGAAGGGTGTTTTTCTATTAGTTTATCCCTCTGGCACTAAACTAGGGATTCCCCATAACATTCTAATTGCTAAAGTTACACACACACATGCACAACAAAATATAAAAGGTAAAAGTGCCCTGTTACATACATACACAGAATTTCATATGAATAAATAATAGTATTAGTAATCATAATAATAATAATAATAGTAAAATGAAGGGCCACCTGCAAGTCTAGTTTTCCAATATTTTGCTTTCTGGCACAGAAAAAATAAACATGTTTGCTATATGGGAACATTAACAGACTGGCCTTTGGCTTTTAATCTAGATTCTAACCCAATTTCAAGCAACACAATAGAAAAAGCATTTTATCTTATGTTGGATGGTAGAGTCCCTTTAAACTATGCAGACTGCTGAGGAATATATATTTAGATAAAATAAATGTGATTATGCAATTTGGGTTATAAGAGAAATGTGTTATGAACAGTATGGAGAGAAATTATATAGCTTGGTACATTATGTACAGTTAAATCAAGGTGTTATATTGAACCGTTTAGCTGTTAAATTAAAAATTAAAAGCTTAAAATATGACATAGTAACATATGGGGATTTCATTTGTATATGTTCACATTATTAGACCCTTCTAAAAATATATGTGTACACAGTGCACTGCACATTGCTGATTTATGATACTTAATGATTCGATTATGTTCATTAGAAAATGACTCAACGTCATAATAAAAAACACCATGTTATCTTGGCAGACCAATGTGTGAAGATTTCTATTCATCCTGACCATGAAATCCAAAAACCTATGGTAGGTATCAAAGACCCTGTTACAATAATGGAATTTACTTAAAAGATATGTAAAAAAAATTCAGCCACAATCATATTGGTAGTATCAATGCACCTATGGATTTCACCTGACCCCCCTCCACCCTTTGTCTTTTTTCTTAAAAAAGAACCGATTAAAGCAATGGAGTGGGTAAAATTGCATCTTAGTGCACTGAGGTTCTTCAGTACTTTTCCACAAGAACTTACAGCTGGCCTGGCCTTATGTTTTAACCCAAATCACATGGTATATTAACCAGTATGGGCTCAGCTTCCCCCCCCCCCAATGGGAACTGATCCCTAGTGTCTACAACATCCAATCATGGAAGTTGCCTATCTACAAGCAGGAAATGTGAGATGAGGTTGTGATGAAGGCAGAGAGTAGGCTTTATGAAACACACAACAAAAAAAGAAAAACATGAGAGATTGTAGTTGAACAAATGTATTGTTCATATGTACAAATACTACAAAAGCAAAAAAAAGTATAAAACATCTTAGTATATTGAATCAGTATACTTTAGACCAAGGTGCATCAACCTTGTGACAAGCTTGGGCCACTTAATGCGAAACAAAACCAACTAGCAGCCGGCCTGGAATATAAAAGATTCCAGTGTTGATCACTGGCTTTTCCTTGGGGCGTCCCTAATTGGCCATTGGACTGAGGATAGTTGACTTTCAAGGGGGCGAACTGGGGGTTTCTCACAGCGGGGAATCCCATTTCAGGATGCGCTGGGGGGCATGGAACAAAACCCGGGAAAGTCAAATTCCTGGGTTTTGTTCCACTTTTAATTATTTGGAACCTGGTCATGGGCCACAATCAATAAGGTTAGACTTTTATAGCATAATTAAGATTTTCTCAACAATCAGGATACCCACCGTCTCCACAAACTCCACTCAAATGTTCTTGCATCACGCCCCTACATTCTTATGTAACAATTCCCACATGCTAGCAATGCACATGATGATTGTGTTAAAATCCAAATACTCAACCCATCTAAGCTCCCCCCAATGCTAAGCATACAATTATTATAAAAAAATGTTTCCCCAAACCAGAGATTTCACCCAGGGGTGGTGTCGTACAATCAATGTTCTTTCAAGCCACCTCTGTCACCTCTGCTCTTCCTATATCACTCTCCATGCAACTGCTCATCTTGATTGGACCCCTATTTAACTACCTTTACACGTCAGTTCCATTTACCCCTCCAGGACTTACATGCCTCTAACCATATTGTGCCAAGTCTTCAGAGACCGGATCACCTGTCCCATCACCACTGGCCACCATTCCAGTCTGACCCCTCACCCTTGCCCTCTGGTTTCAGGTGGCAACCGTTGAGCGGCCCAACCTGGGCTGCTCCATTGCCAGCTCCAGGCTATGACTAACACCTACTTCACATGCTAACAGCCACAGCATTTGGTATGTGACCAATTCGCTGTCTTTTACTGGTGGTCCATTACACAAGGCTTTTGTATTTGCCAAGTGTATGAGTGTTCAGCTGCTACTAGCAGTCTGTATTTCTGCCTTATGTACCATAATAAAAGGGGATATATAGGCTTTAGTAATTAGTCATTGCACTCATTGCAGTGTATGTCCCAAATAGGGGTCTATACACTAAAATAGGTAGTGCTCCTAGAGAGACACCTTAACCCTTCTATTGCCAGCCACGTAAAATTTACGTGGCTGCCTCTCCAACACTTAAACGCCAGCCACGTAAATTTTATGTGGCTGGCATCCCCTTACCTTACGGCCATCGCGGGTTCATCTGCCGGTCAGGATCGGCAGATTCTTCTAGAATAGGGTCCGGGGGGTGATGACAGGTGACCTCTGGGTGACTTCGGTCCCCCCATCGCTCCTGCGTCCAATCTGGAGCCGGCGCAGCATCGGCGTCATTGGCCGGCGCCCGCCGGTTTAAATGGACAGTGCGGGCGGGCGCCGGCCTCTTTCTACGGTGAGATCAGGTGAGGAAATGTCGTTCGTCGCTCCGCTGGGGGTGGGTGGCCGTAGGAAATGTGTTTTCTTTTGTGTGATGGCAGTTTGGATCTCATAGTAATGAGATCCATTCAAAAAATGGCGATCTAGCAGAGATCAACGTTTTTTTGAATGGATCTCATTACTATGGGGGAATGGGAGGGGGGATGGAAATGCCACACTACCTATATGGGATGAGGGGGGGATGAATGCCACACAACCTATATAGGATGATGAGGGGGGATGAATGCCACACTACCTATATGGGATGGGGAGGGGGGGGGATGAATGCCACACTACCTATATGGGATGGGGAGGGGGTGGAAATGCCACACTACCTATATGGGATGAGGGGGGGTGAATGCCACACTACCTATATGGGATGGGATGAGGGGGGGATGAATGCCACACTACCTATATGGGATGGGATGAGGGGGGGATGAATGCCACACTACCTATATGGGATGGAATGAGAGGGGGATGAATGCCACACTACCTATATGGGATGGGATGAGGGGGGGATGAATGCCACACTACCTATATGGGATGGGATGAGGGGGGGATGAATGCCACACTACCTATATGGGATGGGATGAGGGGGGGATGAATGCCACACTACCTATATGGGATGGGATGAGAGGGGGATGAATGCCACGCTACCTATATGGGATGGGATGAGGGGGGGATGAATGCCACACTACCTATATGGGATGGGATGAGGAGGGGATGAATGCCACACTACCTATATGGGATGGGATGAGGGGGGGGATGAATGCCACACTACCTATATGGGATGGGATGAGGGGGGGATGAATGCCACACTACCTATATGGGATGGGATGAGAGGGGGATGAATGCCACACTACATATATGGGATGGGATGAGGGGGGGATGAATGCCACACTACCTATATGGGATGGGATGAGGGGGGATGAATGCCACACTACCTATATGGGATGGGATGAGGGGGGGTGAATGCCACACTACCTATATGGGATGGGATGAGAGGGGGATGAATGCCACGCTACCTATATGGGATGGGATGAGGGGGGGATGAATGCCACACTACCTATATGGGATGGGATGAGGGGGGGATGAATGCCACACTACCTATATGGGATGGGATGAGGGGGGATGAATGCCACACTACCTATATGGGATGGGGAGGGGGGATGAATGCCACACTACCTATATTGGATGGGGAGGGGGGGTGAATGCCACATTACCTATATGGGATGGGGAAGGGGGATGAATGCTACACTACCTATATGGGATGGGGAGGGGGGGATGAATGCCACACCACCTATATGGGATGGGGAGGGGGGATGAATGCCACACTACCTATATGGGATGGGGAGGGGGGATGAATGCCACACTACCTATATGGGATACATATATGGGACTGGCGCACACAAATCACCAACCAGCTAAATGAATGAATCTGATTTCATCTTACACCTTTACTACTGTTATATATATAATACTTACAGTTAAAAATATATATATATTTTTTTGTAAGTATTATATATAACAGTAGTAGTAAAGGTGTAAGATGAAATCAGATTAATTCATTTAGCTGGTGGGTGATTTGTGTGCACCAGTCCCATATATGTATCCCATATAGGTAGTGTGGCATTCATCCCCCCTCCCCATCCCATTTAGCTGGTGGGTGATGGGTGCGCGCCAGTCCCAGTTTATTCCTGGGTGCAGATGGCGACTGGGGAAGATGTCAGCGATGGGTGGGGGGGGGGGTTGGATGTTGGTGGTGCACTTGCTTACTTCTGGTCGCCATGTGGCGATTTGCCACCTCCACCCTGCCCCCCCATCGCTGCTTTCACCCCTCCTTCCCCAACTGCACCCAGGTGTTTACTTGGTGAGATAGGCCCGGCGCACACCTGCCACCTATTCCCCACCCCCCACTATGCGATCTAATCGATTTTTCTGTTTTTTGTGGTTTATTCTGGTTTTGTGCACTTTTTAAAAATGTATTTTGCCCTGATGTGTATGCTAATTTAGTTAGAGGGATGAGGGGTGGCTGGTAGGTGCGCGCCGGGCCCGGCTCACTATTGGGTGCAGCCGGCAACAGAGGGGGGGTGAGGTGGCAGGGATGGGGGAGCGGAGTGACAGGCAGGGCGCTGGCTGATTTCTGGTCGCCATGTGGTTGGTGATCATGTGCCATTTGCCGCCTCCACCCTGCCCTCCCATCGCTGCTTCCACCCCTCCATCGCCGACTGCACCCGGGTGTTAACTTGGTGAGCTAGGCCCGGCGCGCACCTGCCACCTGTTTGATGTGTTTTAAGCCTGATGTGTGAGGGATGGCTGACAGGTGCCTGTCAGGCCCGGCTCACCCCCAGGGTGCAGGCAGTGACGAAAGGGAGCATCTGAGGTGGCAGGGATGGGGGGTGTCAGATGGTGCGCTGGCTGGTTGCCATGTGATGTGTGTTCAAGAGCTACTCTGGTGCCGGCATTTACTGGGTGAGCCAGGCCTTGCGTGCACCTGCTACTCATGTCCCATCCCCACTATGTGATCAAAGCTGTTTTTGGTTTTGTGGATTTCTAAATGTATTTTTGGCCTGATGCAGTGTGAAATCCCTTGATGTGAATACCCCTGATTTCCAGTAAAACTTACCTTACCGTCAATGCAATGGTGCATACTGGCTAAAGCTATAGCTTAGTGCCGCTGTGGCCAGCACATGCGTTGTTGCATTGGGGATAAGGTATTTATTACCAGGGATTTCACCCACCCTTCTATACTTCTGTTAACAAAACTTACTTTAGGCTTGTCGGTTGTTTTTTTTCCCGAAGTCTCATACAGTTGGACCTTCGCTGGACCTTCGCTGGACCATCATCCCTCCCTTTTGGGACCTTTGTTACAGCCCTTAGCACCTGCTGAGTTCATCACTTCTCGTCGGATCGTAGATATAATTTTTTTTTAATATATTTAACTGTTTATTGTGTGGTTTTATTTTTGTTAATTTGCACAGGGTCTAGGGTTTAGGGTCTAGGGTTTAGGGTCTAGGGTCTAGGGTTTAGGGTCTAGGGTTTAGGGTCTAGGGTCTAGGGTTTAGGGTTTAGGGTCTAGGGTCTAGGCTTTTAGTTCAGTCATCCCTATAGTGTTTTGATTGTGTGACTCTTTGTTATTAGATATAGAAATGGCTGGGCGAAAGTACACTGCACAGAAAGCAGCGGCTTATATGATGGAGTCGGACTCTGAAGAGTTTAGCGAGTCAGGTTCAGAATATATGCCAGGTAGTGAGTCCGACAGTGACTCCTCTATTGAGGAGACACAGCCGCGCAGTGGTACTAGTGGTAGTGCTAGGCATCCTAGAAGGGATGGTACCGCACAAGAAGAGGCCATGCTGGAGGAAAGTGTAGGCCAGGGGAGTGCTGCAGTTGGAGGAGCGCCTGCGTGGAGGCCTCCTAATAATTATTCCCCCGAAATTCCTCCATTTGATTCGGTCCCCGGGGTCAATGTCGACACCACAAACTTCGGTGTCATTGACTTCCTAAATTTATTCCTTTCAGAGGCCATCCTACTGGATATGGTCTTTTACGCAAATCTCTATGCTGAGCAAAACCCCCCACAGAGGCACGCCCGCGCTCATGCATGGCACCCAACAGATATAAGTGAGATGAAAAAATTTGGGGGGCTCACTTTAGCAATGGGTATCTGCAAATAATTTAGTATCGCCTCCTATTGGGATACCCAATCCTTATTGGCAACCCCATTGTTTCCGGCCGTAATGTCCAGAAATCGTTACGAAATCTTACTGCGGTTTCTGCACTTTAACGATAATTCCACTGCTCTACCCCGCGGTGAGCCCGGTCACGACAGGCTGCATAAATTAAGACCCCTGATTAATAGCCTGTCGGAGTGCTTTGCGGAAGTGTACGCCCCCTCCCAAAATTTAAGTATTGACGAGTCACTTCTGCTGTTTAAAGGGCGCATTATATTTCGTCAGTATATCCCTAGCAAGCGTGCCCGCTATGGGATAAAATTTTACAAATTATGCGAGAGTTCGACCGGCTATACCAAATTTTTCAGAATTTATGAAAGAAGGGACACACATCTGGACCCCCCTGGTTGTCCCGTTGATTTAAGCATCAGTGGAAAAATCGTGTGGGAGCTCATGACTCCTCTACTGGGGAGAGGTTACCACTTATATGTGGACAACTTCTACAGCAGCATCCCCTTATTTAGAGCCCTTTATTCATTGGACACACTGGCCTGTGGCACCATCAACCGTAATCGAAAAGGGTTGCCCAGGTCAATGCTGCAAAAGAAACTGAATCGTGGAGAGTCGTATGCTTTAAGAAGCGGTGAGCTCCTGGCCGTGAAATATATGGATAAAAAAAATGTAATCATGCTGACAACAATCCACGATGAGTCAGTCATGAATGTACGACAACGTGGTCCCCGATCCCCTTCCCAAAAGCCACGTTGTATAAAGGATTATAATAAATTCATGGGTGGCGTTGATAAGACGGACCAAATACTAACATATTACAATGCCACCCGAAAATCCAGAGCCTGGTACAAAAAAGTTGCAATTCATTTGGTCCAAATGGCAACTTACAACTCCTTTGTTGTCTTCAAGGCAGCAGTACCAGGCTCTAATTTGTCTTTCATAAAGTATCAACAGCAGCTACTCCCTGCACTGTTGTTTGGGGATACCGAGGAGGCACCACATGTGACAGCTAGTGACAATGAGGCTAGGTTAGTGGGAAAGCACTTTATAAAGTGCATTCCCGACATCGGTGGAAAGAGGTATCCTCAGAAAGCTTGCAGAGTATGTAGAAAGCATGGCATCAGGAAGGACGTGCGGTACTATTGCCCGAAGTGCCCCAGCCAGCCTGGTTTGTGCTTTGAACACTGCTTTGAAGCATACCATACCCAGGTAGATTATTGATTGGTAGTGCTTTCATTTGATGTTCAGTTTAGATGGTAGGTGAACCCATTTTGTTTGCTGGGATAGGTAGTTGGGTGTGGTCTGTCTTTTCTTTTCATTTTTTTCATATTTACAGATGCAATAGGAAGTGGTAGAGGAGGAGCAGCAGGTTACTTGTGGCACATGATGATTAAAAAGTGGGCCCCTTTTCAGGATCGCAATACCTGTACCTGATCATATAATCTGATGCCACAGCTACTGTACCCTATCTGCACCTCACAAGTCCAATCCTTATTGCACCTGTTAGTATCATTAAGAAATGTAAAGGCTGTTTTGTGCACTTCTATAGTGAGGTGTTGAGCTATGCTTGTTGGGTATTCTCTTTGGGGGACCCTGCTGTTTCAGAAGTTTTTTAGCAAAATATTGAGTCTGTTTTTTATAACATTTTATATGGAAACTGTAAAACCTGTGTATGCATTCAGAATTTTAACAGAAAACTTTGCCCACTGGAATAAACGGGATAGAACTAGAATGCATAAGGTGTGTACTTTAAGTATATATATGGTTTGGGTGGGGTATTTCAAATGAAATGGGTTGTTTTTGTGGAAAAACTGAAAGGTGTTTGATTTGTTTGCAGAGCTGAAACTTTAAATATAACTATTCGTATGCACATACTTAAACTTTGGGGTGTTTGACAACAGTACCATCGAAAGTACCTATGCATGTTGGGTATTGTTCTGTTCAGCGGACATTGCCATTTCATATTGGGTATGTTTTTCCTTGTTAGCATATATTTTCTTTAGGAAAATGTGGTTTTTATTGTGCATATTTTAAATTTTTGTAGGGAAATGCGGTGGCACCAGTCAATTCCTCGAAGGATTGCGTCCAGAAAGCTCCTGCCACGACAACAAGCCTGGTACGCCTGAAATGCTTAAGGTGTGTACTTTCTGTGGATATATGGTTTGTTGGGGCTATTTCATTTGCAAAGGGCTGTTTTGGTTGAAAAAGCACAAAGGTGCGCGCTTTGTCTGCAGAGTAGGAATTTTCAAGTAAAATACCCAATATGCATATGCTTTGCTTTAGGGTGAATGGCAACCCTACCCTTGGAGTTAGCAATGCATGTTGGGTATTGTTCTGTTCAGAGGACCTTGCCGATTCACATTGGGCATGTTTTTTGTGGTTAGTGTATTTTTTTTAAAGGAAAATGTGGTTTTGATTATGAATGTTTACGATTTTTTTAGGGCACCAGTGAATTCCTCAAAGGATTGCGTCCAGAAATCTCCTGCCACGACAACAAGCCTGGTACGCCTAGAACGCTTGAGGTGTGTACTTTCTGTGGATATTTGGTTTGTGGGGGTTATTTAATTTTCAAAGGGCTGTTTTGGTTGAAAAAGCACAAGGTGCGCGCTTTGTCTGCAGAATAGGAATTTTCAAGTGAAATGCCCAATATGCATATGCTTTCCTTTAGGGTGTATGGTAACCCTACGCTTGGAGTTAGCAATGCATGTTGGGTATTGTTCTGTTCAGGGGACGTTGCTGTTTCACATTAGGTATGTTTTTCCTTGTTAGCATATATTTTCTTTAGGAAAATGTGGTTTTTATTGTGCATATTTTAAATTTTTGTAGGGAAATGCGGTGGCACCAGTCAATTCCTCGAAGGATTGCGTCCAGAAAGCTCCTGCCACGACAACAAGCCTGGTACGCCTGAAACGCTTAAGGTGTGTACTTTCTGTGGATATATGGTTTGTTGGGGCTATTTCATTTGCAAAGGGCTGTTTTGGTTGAAAAAGCACAAGGTGCGCGCTTTGTCTGCAGAGTAGGAATTTTCAAGTAAAATGCCCAATATGCATATGCTTTGCTTTAGGGTGAATGGCAACCCTACCCTTGGAGTTAGCAATGCATGTTGGGTATTGTTCTGTTCAGGGGACCTTGCCGATTCACATTGGGCATGTTTTTTGTGGTTAGTGTATTTTTTTTATAGGAAAATGTGGTTTTGATTATGAATGTTTACGATTTTTTTAGGGCACCAGTGAATTCCTCAAAGGATTGCGTCCAGAAATCTCCTGCCACCACAACAAGCCTGGTATGCCTAGAACGCTTGAGGTGTGTACTTTCTGTCGATATATGGTTTGTGGGGGTTATTTAATTTTCAAAGGGCTGTTTTGGTTGAAAAAGCACAAGGTGCGCGCTTTGTCTGCAGAGTAGGAATTTTCAAGTGAAATGCCCAATATGCATATGCTTTCCTTTAGGGTGAATGGCAACCCTACCCTTGGAGTTAGCAATGCATGTTGGGTATTGTTCTGTTCAGGGGACCTTGCCGTTTCACATTGGGCATGTTTTTTCTTGTTAGTATATTTTTTTTAAGGAAACATTTGGCTTTAATTCAGTTTTTTATTATTTTTTCAAAAAACCTTGGAAAAAAGACGGAATTCTTTGATTGACTCCACCTGGAGATATGTAGCCACAACCTCAAGCTTGATACGCCTAGATAGCTTGAGGTGTGTACTTTAAGTGTATATATGGTTTTGGGGGGGTATTTCAAATGTAAAGTGGTGTTTATGTTAAGAAACTGCAATGAGCGCAAAATAATTGTATTTTCTTTGAAAACCTCCTCAAGTGCTCTATTAAGTTTGTGGTGTCTCTTGGTCAGGAAAGGGTGTTGAGCACTACATATGTGGTACTGTTGGAATTGGCAGGAATGGGTCTTTTACACACAATATGACTTTTTTGGTACATTTGTAATTTTTATTAAGAAAAAACGCTACAAATTGTAATTTTTTTTATTTTTTATTTTTTTTACCGTATTTTCCACAAAAATATTAGAAAAACACTGATAAACTTAAAAACAAGATATTCCCTGTTGAAGCCCAGACTCTGTTGAAAAAAACAATATATAATTTTATAGGGAAATCCATGGAAATCCCTTCAAAAATCACTGTTGAACATATGTAGCGGAAAATAGCGGAAAATAGGCTGGCAACAGAGGGTGACAACTTCTCCAGGAAGGCTGGCAGTTAAAGGGTTAAAACGGACCTTCAGCATAATTTAATGCAAAGCCCAAACCCTTAAAAAAATATTCCCCAGCATCTAAAATTAATATATTTTACATTTTAGTCACTTACATATTATTATTTCCCCTGTTGTGCTGCAACTCTTTTCAGGAGTCTAGGCGTCTAGGATACGGACTCCGCCATCTTGCCTCAGGAGCTTCACACATTGAGAAGAGGAGGGGAGGGGGAACTGCAGGGGGTGGGTTATAGCTGTGCTTTGCTCAGACAGAGTACAGCTGGTGTCAGAAAAAGGACAGCAATCCCAGAATGCACTTCCTGTTTGCAGGCAGCATGAGACTTCTTGGGCTGCCATCTTGAATGTTTAAAGGCACATAAAATGCAGTAGATGCAGGTAGGATGATTTGGGCAATCTGTAGGTACAGGGGGGAACATATGAGATATGCTCTTATTTAGGGTGAAGGGTGACGTTCCCCAAAACAGCCTGTGTTTCTTTTTTTTAACTAAATTCTTTGCCCAATATTCATAATAACACAAACCGGATTCAGTCGGCCATATTGCTCCCTGGCCAAGCAGCCCCTCTTCCAGCAATGATACATTCAGTTACAGTACACACAGCTCAGCCTTGGGGGGGCAGCCTTATCCATTATAATAACTGCAATAAATCTGAAAGCACTACAACCTAACTGCCATTATCAATTAGCATATGACATGCTGATGAAAGAAGGTGACGGCACAGACCTTCTATCTGAGTATAAGATTACTTTAATGTGGCACCTGGTGTGCTGAGGTCTTTTTTTTATTACAACAGTAGGTTTTTCCACTCTTTTCCACCTTCTTTACAATAGTTTCATTGCAGTTTGCCATTCTTTTCATTTGCTTATAGTAAATCTGCACTGAGAAGTGCTCAGAGTGACAGTTACAAGCTTCTGTGTGTGCAATCACTCACCCATCTCTTATTGGAGATAACAGGCTGCTCAGAAAAAAAGGTAGATTCAGCACTATAGGCTTGATTCAGAGGTACATTCGTCTGGACTTTCGTAGCTGTCTGTGAATTTTATGTGTGTTTGTCATTTTATTAGTTTTTTTCATTCATTTTTCATTTGTACGAACTTTCGGGCTAATGCGTATATGCGCTTTTGAGGAACGAAAGCAAATCTGATCATTTGCGTTGGTTGGGATCATTTTCCCATCAAAATCTGATATTTTGCATTCGTTCAGATAACTTACGTTATTGGTATGGGCTTGCATCTCATTCAGAGAGCTGATTGCCGAGGGACCACCACCCTATAAATCCGTTTCATTTGCGATCCCCTCACGGGACCATTTTGACCTCGGATACCCTTGCAATGAGCCAGTTGCGTGCCTTTGTGGAGGAGCATCATGAGCTCCAGCTAATGGGAATTGAATGTGTCAGCAGGGCCTAGACCAGATTGCACCGGCGACGCATGCATATCGATGCATGCATGACGTTGAGCTGTTCGAGCTCACCAGACTTAATCGCGCTTCCCTCTATAAGCTGTATAGTATAGTGAGCTGCGGCCATGGTTAGCCCGCACCACAAGGAAGGGGCAAGCAATTTCAGGTATGACCAAGATGCTTGGCTGCCTGCAATTTTTGGTGAACAGCTCGTTCCAGAGGCTGGGTGCCCTCTCCGTGGGGATCTCCCAGCCTACGCTGAGCCGCGCGCTATCCAAGTTTTTGGAAGGCATGGCTACCATTAGTCAGAAATATATATTTTTTCCTGACGACATGGTAGCCTGGAACACGCTTAAGCTGGCATTTTATAATATTGCCGACATGCCCAACGTCATGGGTGCCATTGATTGCACCCATGTTGCCTTAGTCTCTCCGGCAGCCGGCGAGTACATCTATAGGCAAGTTCAATCAGTCATTTTTTTATATAGTTGACATAAATGGTATTTTAAATATCTCTTAATCCCTCCTTGTAAATAGTCCCTGTGAAATAGCTTACACAGTATATCTGTTAATCCCTCCTTGTAAATAGTCCCTGTGAAATAGCTTACACTGTATATCTCTTAATCCCTCCTTGTAAATTTTCCCTGTGAATAGCTTACACTGTATATCTGTTAATCTCTCCTTGTAAATAGTCCCTGTGAAATAGCTTACACTGTGTATCTGTTAATCCCTCCTTGTAAATAGTCCCTGTGAAATAGCTTACACAGTATATCTGTTAATCCCTCCTTGTAAATAGTCCCCGTGAAATAGCTTACACTGTATATCTGTTAATCCCTCCTTGTAAATAGTCCCCGTGAAATAGCTTACACTGTATATCTGTTAATTCCTCCTTGTAAATAGTCCCTGTGAAATAGCTTACACTGTATATCTGTTAATCCTTCCTTGTAAATTGTTCATGTGATATATTTGGCCGGATTTAGCATCATCAATGTTTTTCATGTAGCCCAAAGCCAAACATTTGCATGTGGACCTTTATTTGTCATGTGAAAGTTAATATTTAGTTGATCCAACATACATATCCTTTGTAGGCCTAAAAAATAGTTAGGTACTTAGTTAGTGTTATTTGTATTGGCCAACATGTTTTTTGGAGGATGTTAGGAGTTATTGAGTAATTTACCTAGCCTTGCTAATTTTTTTTTATTTTTATTTTTTCCCAGGAACCGCAAAATGGGCCAGGCACTGAATGTCCAAGTAATGTTGGCCCCGGACATGAGTTCCTTAGCGTCCTCGCCGGGTTTCCAGGCTCATCCCATGATGCGTACATCTTGCGTCAATCTGGATTGTACCGTCGGTTTGAGTCTGGAGAATTCTCTGGTGGATGGCTCCTTGGTAAGTTGACGCAAATAACGTCATTCAGTTTTCAATGTATGCCTATGAATATAGTTTCGGACCCATGTCTGAAGCTATGGCTGTTTTTACCCCTTGATGACATGTGAAACCGGACCTTAACCATGATCTTTAGCAAAGCACAAACCCTTACAAAATGAGTTTCCACAATTAGTAAATAATATATTTATACTTTCTAGTAAATTACTTATTATTCTTCCCCACACTCAGCTGCAATTCTGGTCTTGACTTTATGATAGGGTCTGCGCCATCTTTGCTCAGAAGCATGGCACTTACTGAGTAGAGGAAAGCGGGATAAAGTGCAGGGGGCGGGTTAGAGCTGTGCTTGGCTCAGACAAAGCAGATCTGGTGTCCTGAAATGTTAAGACATCAAAGAATGCTGAGCAGCACAGTCCTAAACCATTACCTGTTACTAGTCTGCCTGATTTGCCCTCATCTGCCATTTTGGATGTTTAAAGGGTCCGAACATGCAGTAGATGGTGTTAGGCTGTTTCTTTAGCAAAGCAATCTGTATGTTCAGGGTCTGTATAAATTATAAGATAGGCTCTTATTCAGGGTGAACGACCTTTTTTAAATACATTTTTGTGTCATGTGTAATTTATGTTAGTATTTTCTTATTCTTTCAGGGTATTCCGGCTATCCACTAGTTCCCTGGCTGCTGACGCCCGTCCTTTGGCCACAGAATGCGGCACAGGACGCCTACAATCGGGCCCACCGGAAGACCCGGGCCGTTGTGGAGAGGACCTTTGGCCTGTTAAAAACACGCTTCCGGTGTTTGGACCATACTGGGGGAGCACTCCAGTATGACCCCAAAAAGGTCATAGACATCATACTGACCTGCTGTGTCTTACATAACTATGCCATCGTGCAGCATGTCCCCCGGTATTTGGATCTGCCCCCCTCTCCACTAAGCCAGAACCCAGAAGACCACTACCGTGGCACACCTAGTGCCTCTGGCCAAGCCGTTTGGGCCAATTTGATTCAGACACATTTTGCATAATTTTTGTTGCCTGTTGTAAAATATTCACACATGATTTGAGGCTCATGATTTTTTTAGGAAAACCTTAAGTAATCTAAAAATAACCAAAACATTAATTTTTATTTAAATATGAAAATTTGGAGTTGAAGGGCACTCGCATACTTCATGTACATACATAGTACAACATTAAAATACATTTGTGGCAAATCATGGCACCTAGCAATTGGCCACATCCAGGAGTTTTAAATTAATGCACTCCAGGCCGAAGTTTCAATCCTAAATAAAATACACAGACATAGGGAGCAAGCATTTGCATGTCAATATTTGCCCTGTAAAAAATAGGGCCACATACACACCCTCTCCTACTTGGTCACATTTGCCACAGGCACAGGTGGAAAGCAGCCATACCTATGCCACATCCACGCCTGTAAGTCAGTGGCCCACCCAAACAAGAAGCTCCAGTCCAAATCCAAGTCCAGTACAATCTCTGCCAGGGTTCAAGGTAGTAGTTTGCCAGCCCAGAATGTCCCCCAATCATGCCTACAAACAGGATGAGCCAGAAGCAATTTAATTAGGCCAAAGCCTGCAGCGCAACAGATAGAGTGGCAGGTTCAGTGAGGCTTGAGCTCAGGCATTGGCTAGTGGGGTATCTCAGCACTCTAATGAGCTATATGGGCGAAAATCCAAAGCATACAAGCAAAGCCATACCAAAAGGATATATGGGCGAAAATCCAAAGCATACAAGCAAAGCCATACCAAAAGGATATATTGGAAGCGCTCACCAGACAGGTCAATACAGTGGGGATGTAGAGGAAAGATGTAGAGCAGATATAGGGGGAAATAGGTGTTAAAATGGTTGATGCCCATAAAACCCTGGTGGTGGGCCTTGGAGGTGGAAAATTACTACTTAAGGTGGCCATGTGGGTGTTGCTTGTTCGAACTTCCTCAAGCATGGCTGTGAAATGAGTAGATAAGGTGGCCATGTGGCTGTTGGTCGACCTAAATTCTGTCAGCATGGTGTTTAATGTATTATTTAAGGTCTCTAATTGTGCATGATGCTGCTCTGTGGTTCTTTCAGTTAGTTGGCGAAATAAACACCTCTCATGGTGCCATGCTGACGCCATGATCGGCACGCGCCTCCCCTGGGAAACTGGGCGACGTAGCTGACTACGCCTCCCAATTCCCTGGGTTGGAGCACCTGCAGATGATGGACGTCTAGGCCGACCAACAGCCACAGATGTGCTTGCCAAATCCTCTGCAGCAGACCTACCACTGGGGACTGTAGGCTCAGTCTCTGCATGCTGCCCACGATGTGCTGGCAGCATGCGGCCAGCTTCACTCTGCTGCAGAGGATTTGGTGAAGAAACATGTTGCAACAGTGACAGATTATGTTCCAGGGGAGTCTGTTGTGAAGGTCCCATCAAGGTGGCATCCTCCTCCATCTCCTGGATTTCCTCCATCAGTGTGTGGGTCTGCTGGGACATGTGAAAAAAAGGTTCAGTTTGTGCCCTAAATATATTTGTTATGCAAATTAGTCATGTTAATTCACATGCATCAGCAGATTCAGCAAATTACACTTACCGTATATATCGGGTCCTGGCTCCTAGGCGTGGTCCAACTGGACGAGGCTTCCACACTAGCTGAGGGTTGATGCTGGGCTGTATTGTTTAAAAAAAAGGCACATAAACACCCAAATATGCATTGATGATCTGTCTTACTACATATGCTTCACTAAAACACGTGGGGAAGCAGGAATGGCAACTCCCCCAATGGTCCAAGTTGTCCTTCACTATGAATGTCATTATCTGTTATATGTATGAGTCACCCTGTACATACACATTGGTCACCTTAAATACAACAAACAGTCGTGTACTGCATGTTATGAGGCTTCATACATCCCTAAAGGGCCATTAGGGGCCCACACTCAGCTTGCAAATAGCATTTGCCTTAAGAGTATGCTGGTGGGCATTCTTCCTATGTAGACCTTTCCCTGACCCCAGATCAAGTATTTGAGACCAAAGCACAGCTCAAACCCAAATGGCCTAAAGACAAAGATGTAAGTGTTGGATAGGATTGAGTAGAATCACATAACAGGCAGTCCTTAGCTAAGATTAAGACTTTAATAGTGACCATAAATACTGTCTAAGGTCGTGTATGGCCTAGCAAATTAGAAAATGAACATTCCAAAGACATTCCACACCCTGCTAAAACTGTAACCTCCCCTACAAGCCACTCCCTAGGGGCATGTGTTCATATATGCCTGTGAGCCTCATTTCACATACACACTAACACTACTAACCTGCTGGAATAGTAGGGATGTCCGTGTCCTGTTGCCTCGAGTGTCCGTCTAAGGCCACGGGATGTATCAGGCCCAGCACCATCTCCTCAGCTCTGGTAAATTGTAATTTAGTGGGGAAGCTTCCGCCAGTTTGTAAGCTGAAAAATATAGTTTGGGAAATGTTTGAAAATGTGGACAAAACAAGAAGCAGACAAATGCACAAATCATATATGTACCTGTAATTTTGCCGTTTATTTTCTTTCTTCCGTGCTGCATACTTCAGGTCCGATATTTTGCATTGAATCTGCTCCACATATTTGAGCTCTTCCCCCGCTGCATTGATCTGTCTGGTGAGCTTTGCGCATTTTGCTGGTCAGGTCAGCCCACTAGCCAATGCCAGAGTTTGGGCCTCCCCAAACCTGCCACTCAACTGTCCTCGGCGCAATGTCCACCCTATTGCTTGATGTTCCGGATAATCAGTGGTTGCAGGCAATTCGGGGGACATTCTGGGCTGGCTGTGTTGGGGAGAAATGTAGGACAGGTGGCTGGCTAAAGATTGCACTGGACTTGGATATGGACTTGGGGTCATGGCTGGGTGGCCACTGAACTTGCAGGCATCGATGTAGCATATGGAGAGTGCCTTGCCACCTGTGCCGGTGGCAAATGTGGCCGAGGAGAGGGTGTGCTTGATGTTGTTGGGCTTCTTGCCCTGTGCCTCTGTGGGCCCTTGAGACTTGTGCTTGCATGCCCCTGGGAGGTAGTCGAATGTGTCTGTGGTGATTCTGAGCTTTGGGGGCTGGGACTTCTGTCCCGGTGGCTTTTCCTCTTCCCATTCTTGGTTTTCCCACGTGGGTGTGGAGATGGTGACCTTTGGGGGCTGGGACTTCTGTCCCGGTGGCTTTTCCTCTTCCCATGTCCGCTTTTCCCACATGGGTGTGGAGATGGTGACCTTTGGGGGCTGGGACTTCTGTTCTGGTGTCTTTTGCTCTTCCCATGGCCACTTTTCCCATGTGGGTGTGGTGATGCTGAGCTTTGGGGGCTGGGACTTCTGTCCGGGTGTCTTTTGCTCTTCCCATGCCCGCTTTTTCCACGTGGGTGTGGAGATGGTGAGATTTGTGGGCTGGGGCTTCTCACACTCTTCGTGGGCTTTTTTGCGGCCATACCTGTCTGCTTGGTGGCCTGGGGCTTCTTCTTCGCCGCTGCCTCCTTTGGTTTGCTGGTTGGTGGTGCCTTAGCAGACTTTGTTGGTATTGTCGCCTTGGCCTGCCCCCTGCGGGTTTCCCGCACCTTCGGCATTGGAATTTTTGAGCGAGTGGTGGGGCCTGAAGAAGCCTCCTCGCGCTTATCTTGCTTTTTGCTGCTGCCCTCCTTTACTGCTTTTGCCTTCCCGACGGCTTTTTTGGGTGCCATAATGATGAGACTCTGAAAGAGAATGAGCTGTGGGTCCAGGACCCACAGCCTGGGTATGCCTGGGTATGACGCTTACGCGTACGCGTGCGTATGGCCGTCTGTCCGGCCGTGCGGAACCCGGAAACCGCTGGGGCATTACTTATCTGCTGCAGACAAGAAGAAAGATGGCGCCCACGATCTTCACCCGCCAACAAGAAGAGCTGATTATGCTTGTAAGTGTATTTTAATGCCTTTGATTTGCCATTTAAATGCATGCCTAGCCCTTAAGGAAGCGCAGGAAGAAATGGTTTGGTTGAAAAGTGTCTAAAACTCCGTGCCAAACAGAAGTTAGGGCCCACGTGTGTGAACCAAGTCACTTCCATCTAGAAGGATAGTTTTAGCCTAGAAATGTGTCTGGTAATGTCATTTAGTCAACTGATCGATTTGTGACAGATATTTGTATGCAGTTTGATCTAACTGCATACACCACCCCCTGGAGATCGTTTCCAGGATCCAGCACAAGACTGACACCACCTTCACCTACACACAGATCATGCAGCACTGGTCGGACCTGAAACGGCTCCACATGCCCCGGGTGCGGCGATTTTTCGGACTCCATTTCTCAAGTAAGTACATAGCGATTGCATGCTAGATGTAACTAATACACAAGGTAGGCCTTTATTTATAAATGCTTTTCTTTTCTAGTGTTGGCAATGGAGTCCCGAATCTGATGCACCCGGAGGCGCACAGGCCGACCAGTGCTGCATGAATCTGCAGCATGAAGTGAAGGTGGTGGATCTCCAAGGCGACGTTCCTACCCCTCCTCTGTAGGGGCCTCCGACCAGCCCCTGGACCTTTCTACAGAGGAGGGGTGTCACGGCGTGGGCAGGGAGTCATACCAAGCGACGGAGCCTCTGGTATGTGACTCTTCATGTAACCGCACACACATACATGCTATTTAAACAAAAGCTGATTCCCTTAATCTCTTTTTCTAGATTTTGATGTAGTGGGTGAAGGATCTGTGGTAGAGTCTGCAGCAGATCAGGCCCAGGAGGCCCATGGAGAAGGTGGGTGATGTCACACACACATTGAATTTGTCATTTGCTTACTGTTGACTAGGACATTAGAAGTGACCCTATTTGACATGTCTCTACAGTCTCAACTTCCCAGCAGTGGCAGGGCCCAGAATGGAGGGTGGTCCCCGATGCACACGTCGGCCACCAACAAAGTAAGTTGAAATGTCATTCTTTGGATTATGTGGAAAATGACATGATCACCAAGATACCTAAAGCCATAGTCAATGGCATTAGCATAATTACATATGCCCACTTCCTTAGATTAATTACTTAGCATAATGACATATGCCCACTTCCTTAGATTAATTACTTAGCATAATGACATATGTCGTCATGAGTTAGCTTGCCACCTAAAAAACATTCCATCCACAGGTGAGAAACATGTATTTGTCAAAAAATAATGTTTGTTTCTTTTTTCTCCAGGGACCACACGTGCCAGAGTGCAAGCCATGAGTGAAAGGGTCCTTCAGTTGGTGGCCAACATGCAGGAGCTGCGGGACTCTTTGAGGACCACAGAAGAAGACTAATATTCTGGGTCCTTCCATTGTTTTGTATATAGTTTTTAATTATTTTATTTCAAAACATATTATATATTTTAAAATTTTTATAAGCCAAAAAAATAAAAAAAAGTTTTTACATTTTTAACAAAAAAAGTAACAAAAAAAAAAGCCACAAAAAATGGCATTTTGTTATAAACCAAAAAAAAAAAACTTTTTCTGTGTCATTTTATTTCAAAAATACATTAACACAAAACGAATGGGCAAAGACATATTTAGAGATGAAGATTCACATGACCGCGAAGTGATTTGGGTAAGTTTTAGGTGTGAAAAATGGAAGAAGAACCTAACCGCGAAGTGATTTGGGTAAATTTTAGGGGTGAAAAATGGAAGAAGAACCTAACTGCGAAGTGATTTGGGTAAGTTTTAGGGGTCAGAAATGGAAGAAGAATGAGAGAATGAAGTGATTTGGGTAAGTTTTAAGGGTCAGAAATGGAAGAAGAACCTAACCGCGAAGTGATTTGGGTAAGTTTTAGGGGTGAAAAATGGAAAAAGAACCTAACCGCAAAGTGATTTGGGTAAGTTTTAGGGGTGAAAAATGGAAGAAGAACCTAACCGCGAAGTGATTTGGGTAAGTTTTAGGGGTCATACATGGAAGATGTAGGAAAGCACAAAGTGATTTAGCTAAGAATTGTAGCAGAAGTGAGTGACCCAAATATGTAGGCGAGCACTTTAATGAGTTAAGTTTGTAGTGCGCAGGCGTAAGATCGTAAGGATTTTCGTCTGGACGATCATTTATGGAAAAAGGGAATCAGAATCTAACGGGAAACGTAAAGGATTCGTGGGAGGAGTCGATGGAAAATGGGCAAAAACGAAAGCCGACGTTGTAACATTCTGAAATAAAACGGAAAAGTCACGCTGGAAAATGACATTCTCGTACTCGTACTCTGGCATACGAACGGACGAAGACTTTACAGAAGGCTTGCAATGCATGCATAGAATCGATCATACACTCATACGAGAGCGGGAAAATTACAAAAAAAAAGTCTTTTTTTGTCTCTCTGAATCAACCCTTATGTGTAAAAACACTTTGGAGTAAAGGTGAAATGTATTTTTTTTACACCTGGTGATGAATCAACCCCTGGGTAGGAAAGTTAATGGCACTTTTTAATCTTTAATTTAGGGAATATTTTGCACCTGGTGTTGAATCACCCCTTCAATTCAGTACCAGCTGCAAAAATGCACTGCTATTACTTTTTTTTAATCTAAAGTGCACTTTTTGTCCCTAGTAAACTCCCCCTGCACATCTGTGCCAAGACACAGATCCTCTGCCCTGCCAACTTGCTCCCCACCGCAGGTAATCCCTTGATGGTGAGTGAGGTTGTGGGAGTCCAGTGCCAGACCAGTATCTGTGTCCTCCACCCGGCTGCAGAGCAACATGGGACACCCACACTGATGACTGCAAGTGATAAGGTGAGTCATTGATGAATTTGATGTGTGAGTCGCTATAACACCAGTACAGAGCTATATGGGAGCGAACGGTAGTGACTGTTCAGTGTGAGCGACTAAAACCATATTAATCAAAAAACAGCCTCACACAGCGCCGGCGCTCAAAATTGTGTCGCTGTAGCCAAGAGCGCCAGAAACTGTGTGATTAAAGTCCGTTTTTGAACACATATCCACTAGTAACAAAGCGAACACATATGGAATTACATTGTTATTACATTGTGACATTAACACTTTAATGCCAGACCTGTAATGACAATTTTGCATAAAAAAATCAAAAATCAAAAAAGTTTTCAAAAATGTATTTTAATAGGCCAGGAGAGGTCACACAATGATTTGATACAAAACAAAAAAAAATATTAAAAGAAAACTCTGTTTGAAGAGAAGAAAAGGAACGTCCATTTAAATGTATGGGAGAGCGACAGGTAATACCAGGCGCTCTGAAAGTCGGCTGAGCCGTCTGTGATGATGAATCGGTCGCTACCGTGACGCTGTAAGAGGCGCTCACCAGAATCGCCTTCCTAAATGTGGTATTGTGTGCCGCGGCCAGTATTCACCTGGCGCTACCTGTCGCTTACAAGGCACTACCTGTCGCTATCCCTTCATGAATAAAGCCCTAGGTTTATATGTGTTCTGTTGTTTTAGAGGGTGTACATATTGCCTGCTACAATAAATGCTTTTTATCTAGCAGACATATGGGGTGCCAATTATGTAAATAGTTCCTTGTCTCATTGTGTGTGGCCATAGTTACAAAGGACTTTAAAGAACCAAGGATATTTACCAAACATTGATGGATAAGCAAAATAAATCCTGTGTCATGTGGAGCTTATCATCTCAGCCATTATAAACGATATTCTGTCAGCATGGGCAGGCTGAGGCCGAGAAGCAGCCTAGGAGTTTACTGGAACTGGTCATCTAGTCATCAAGTGCACATTGTAGCTGAGGCTACTGAATGGAAGGTAATGGGCAGGGGTGGATATAGCCGCTCCCACAGCCGTGAAGCTGAGGCTATAGCATTGCAGAGGAAGAACATGGGCTGAGGTGTCTTTACTAAGGAGTTCTCTGAGACAGGGTATGGGGGAGGGTAATTCAGGAGGTAGAGAGAGAGGGGGGTGCTAGAAGAGGAATGATTGAATTCAAGCACAGGCTCTGGGTGACATCAAATCCCACGGGAATTCTCCTTAAGCTCCATTTTGCCAGTCCACCCTTGCTAGCAACTCTTGACCTCAATACACAATAAAATGCAAAAAAGCACTTGCCCTAATTGAGTGTGGCATGGAAAAGTTTCCCATATGAGGTGCATGAGACATTGTCCAAAAATAATCAAATAAACACATCTTATGAGGCATTCACTAGCATGTGGGGAACTTACCATGAGATTAAAAGTACATTGTTCAGGTGTTCTGCTCAGTCGGCTTAATAGAGGGTAGTTTCCCGCCATACAGGACATCATTTTGCCAACCTGGGATTCCTTTGAATTGAACTTGAACCACATGCAGATTAAAAGCAATGTTTTATACTTCATTACTGGACAAGTGCTGGCACCTTATATCCTTTCACAAAAAGTTCTGCTCAGTGGCCTGAACAGGTGTATTTTGTAGCCATTTCTGCAGATCGCCTGTGCTGAATCAAGCCTAAAGTCTCCTACGGGGGGGGGGGGGGTTATATTGGGGGGATGCGCTGAGTATAGGTTCAGTAATAGGTGTAAAATAGTCATTGCTTAAACTGACCTGTTGTCCCACTCTCAGTGGGACTTTCCAACTGTCCTTTAAGCATATGTTCTGGGACAAGGCTTACACACAGCAGAAATTGTTCCTCAAAAGCCCATGGATAAGACACACCATATACTACACCTCAACCACAAACATTACCCTGTTATATGGTCAGTTTAACTTGCAACCCTCCAACAAATGGTCGGTTTAGCAATTGTTCAGTTTAAACACTGTTTATTGTTGCCTCAGTTAGCATAATCATTTATTTAAGTGAAGGATCTCATTCCTCAGGTATAGCACTTGCTATAGCGAAAAATCATCGAAATTACTGTAAAATTTTTACTATAGCATGGACATACCAGAAGTGTGATGTTTAAACTGTTTCATATGCAGCCATTGAACCTTTCAACAATCTCTCGTGATTAAAAGAAAATGAATGGTCACCAATTTCCACCCACTCTGAAATTGAAGTACTGCTTCAAGCACTCTGATGGAAGTTTATATAGTACTGCATCTGCCGAAGTACCTCTTTAACAGTTGCAGTCTATTTACCAAGATGCATTTTACAAAGGGTGTCTGTCAAAGAAAGATAATTTTTTCATTATTTGCACTTCCACACCTCGGCTTTTATTGAGGCAGACATGTTACAATGACTGAAAATTGCATCTGTAGAAAAGGACTGCCTGGCAGAGCTTGGTGAAAAGGTTCACTTTAGTAATATGTCTGGATCTGTGAAATGAACCGGCTACCACTTATAGACATCAGACTCCTTGTGGACCCCTAAACAAATCAAGGTACGAGTAAAGAGAAGCATTTCAGGGTCTGCAATTGCAATGGAAAGGTTTAAATAGCACAGAAACCAGCCGTAACCATACGATAAATGGTGAAAAGGAAACACTTATCAAAAGAGTGAGATGATGGCTCTGTGAAATAGAGGGCTCCAATAAACTGAGACTTTTGTGAAGGTATATATATATATATATATATATATATATATATATATATATTTTACACACTTGGTAATAACAACAGCCTATGGGATTTTTGTACACATTAAAAAAAAGGGTTGCTGTTTTTTCTTTTTTATAAATTAATGAAAAAAATTGTCCCCATTAGAAAAATTCTGCACCTCACCTGTAGAACTGCCACATCGGAGGTACAGCAGATTTCCTTTTTTAAATTATTGCCTGCTTTGTCTGTTAAGAGCTGCAGTCTCTCAAAATGCAGCAAGCTCTTAAAATAATTTCTAGCAGTGTACCATACATTTCATAGTCTATGCATATAGATTATTTCAAATTATGATTCCAGAGGCAAATAATATTTTAGGAGTTAATTAGAATTAATAACCAAATAGGATGTACACGCCAACAGCTCTGCTCAAGCAGAGTGACATATTTTAGCATCACTTGTGGCCAACATGTATTAATGAGCTCCTATAACGCACACATACACATTTCCAGACATATTGGAAAGGCGCTGCACAGCCACCATGGACACAAAGCAAGTTAAAATTAGAATTATTTAAAGGATTGTTATTTAATGCATTTAGTGCTCAGATACAGTAAATCAGATAAAACAGCCTTACAATGCACAAATGCAGCTTGAAGCCTGCAAAGGTGCTCCATAGGCAAAGACAGATTCCGGCAGCAGTAGAAGCGATTTTTCCCAGTCGAAGTGCTCCCTTGTCTTTAGATAGGATTCTACCTGAAATGTTTCCCTCCTCAGTCGTCTCCTCACAAGACTAAATAGATTTAATTCTTGTAATCTTTCCTCATAACTTAACTAAGATATTTCATTCCTCTTATTAGTTTGGTGGCTCTCCTCTGCACCCTTCCCATAGTTAGAGCCTCCTTTCTATGAATGGGTGCCCAGAACTGGATGGCAAATTCCAGGTGAGGGCATACCAGTGCCATGCCTCTTTTAATGCATGATAATAAACTTGATTCACAGCCTCTTTTACCTGCACTTTCACATGAAAAAGCATGTGTATGTGTATTTTTTCTGTTTGTTTTGGGCCATTTTTGAGTTTCTCGTCAGCAGTGTATTAGTGTTTTCATTGGTGCGTTTAAGGCTTTTCCTTTCATTTATTCAATCTGTAATAGCTTTCTATTGTTTTCGCGTGGATGTGTATAAGCCGTCATTAGTGAGGGCTTGCGCATGATTCAATAGCCCTGATTACGAGGCCAATGAAACGAAAGCTTTCTGGCTGAACTTCCGGCTACTATTTGCTCGTGAGTTTGGCCTTTCGTGGTGTTCGTCGTAACAGAATGGATTGCTCTGAGGAGTCCTTTGCTGAGATGGAGTGGCTGCATCGTCAAGCCATACTCTGCATGTGTCTTATGGACCTGGAAATGCATCAACTGCATCTGGATGTTAATCGCATGCATGACATTGAGGTATTCGAGCTGACCCGACTTGACCACGTTTCTCTCAGGAAACTCTATTGTGAGTTGCGGCTATGGTTGACCCCCGCCACATGCAAGGGGCATGCAATTGCAGGCAAGACCAAATTGGTTGGCTGCCTGCAATTTCTGACAAATGGCTTGTTGTAGAGGCTGGGCGTCCTGTCTGTGGGTACGTCTCAGCCTACACTCAGTCGCACCCTCAATAAGTTTCTTGAGGGCATGGCTACCTTGGTGGAAAAATACATTTGTTTCCCTGACACCATGGCCTGGAATGGGGTCAAGTTTGGATATTACGAGCTGGCCAGTATGCCTAATGTAATGGGTGCCATTGATTTCACGCACACACGTGGTGCTGGTGCCTCCAGTTGCCAATGAGTATCTATACAGGTATGTGTTTGTTTGCTCTTTGCCTCTTTTATTTCATGCACTGTAACTAATGTGTTAAATAGTGTAACAAAGGCATTGATGTAATTTGCTTCTTCCTTGTCCTTTACAAGTGTAGCTTTACCATATTCAATGTATCGTTTCATCTGGCAATGTACTAGCTTCTTTAAAGTGGACCTCAATCTTCCCTTTCATCTAGTGGTCCCAAAGGCATTAATGTTATTTGCTTCTTCCTTGTCCTTTACTAGCATAGCTTTACCATATTCAATGTTTCATTTCGTGTAGCAGGTCCTGATCTTAGGTTTCTGAGTGTGTTGGCTGGATTCCCGGGCTCTACCTGGCTACTTGGTAAGTCCCTGTATTATTTTAATTAGTCCTCATGTTTAACTATTGCCAATGCCTCAATGCCTCCCCAGTTTCCCTCCCCCACAATGTTTTTGGTGATTTAATTTTTAATATTCAGGTAAGAATGTGAGTCTGATGTATGTACCTCCTCATTTTTACTTGCATTTTGTTGTAGGTGATTTTGGCTATCCCCTGCTCCCATGGCTCATGACACCTATTCAGCGGCCACAAACGGCACATGCTGCCTACAACCAGGCACACAGGAATACCAGGGCTGTTGTCAAGTGTGCATTTGGCTTACTGAAGACCCAGTTCCCCTGCTCAGATCACACGGGGGGGACCCTGCAGTACCGGCCAGAGAAAGTAATAAAAACAATAGTGCATGCATGGTACTTCATAATTTTGCCCTCCTGCAGAAGGTCCCCCGACATATGGATGTATTCCCCTCTCCACCTGCATTGGAGATTCCACAAACTGTTTATCAGGGCACCCAGAGTAGCTCTGGCCAGGCAGTCAGGAATCACCTTGTCTCGTCTCATTTTAGTTAATTTTTTTTTATTTTCCGCAGTGTTTTTTGTGGTGTCCCTATGTTTATACGTGTATTTGTAAAATTACATTTGATGCAAGGTTTGCCCTTTAAGGTGTGTTATGATTGCTTAAAAGCCTATTTGCATTGATTCAGTGAGATTAAACTGAAAGACAAAGACATTTAATTGTTTATGGGTTTATTGTTGTCACTCAACTATTACATCATATTATGTATTACACATAGAGACACAAACATCTTAGCCAAATTAAATATTTGTAACCAACATAATGTAAAAAAAAACACAAAGTATGTCTAAAGTTGTATAAAGCACTTCTAACCCCAGATATATTGCTGGGCCTAGCCAAACATCTTGCAGGAGTGTGAAGATGAGCAAAGGGAAGGGTAAGGGAAAACACATAAGCCCCCCCAACAAATCCCTCCCACTGCAGCTCAGCAGGACATCTCAATTATGGAGAGCCCCCTATCACCATTCCCATCCACTCCTGCCACATCATGGGCCAGCCGGGACAAGCCAGCCCCCAACCTATCCCTGTGCAGTGATCCTCAAAAAAACAAACACAAAGTGTGTGTAATCATTGGTAGGGTGGTTGGCCAGCATGTTGCCTGGATTGTTGTAGTGCCACCAGCTGGGACAGGTTGTCAGTGAGCATCTGCAACTGCCCTATCGGTGTTTCCCTCTGATTATTGGTAGCCTTCACCAACGAATGGGTATATTCGTGGATCCTGCTTAAATATCAGTCTATGGTTTGCTGAACTGAACATTGGTTTGCCTGTAAGCTCGACTCTCACCTCTCCAATTAGCTTCTATCATCTGCACCCGCCTCAGTAGGAGAAGGTGGCAACGTGCCATGACGAACGAGTTATATTCTTAGGAGTCACTGGCAAGCCATGGAGTGTGGCAGGGTTCAGCAGTTCATATACGAGTTCCTCTGCCGGTGTGAAAGTAAATTTCAGGGGAAGACAACCTCCAATTTGAAACCTTTAATAAAACAATAATTTAATGGTGTCATGACAAGGTCATGGCCAACATCAATATCCACAACAGCACAATGCATCATTACCCCTGTTACTTGCATTTGTTGATTTTTTGGGGCACAGCATATTTAATGTCTGAAAATTTCCTTTGGACCTGATCCACATCCTTCCTTTCGGGCCCCGTACTATTGACTTGGCGGGGGGGGGGGGGGGGGTGACCTCCCAGATGTGGTATCGCACAGATTTTGACGTGGCCATAGAACTTTGGCCATAAAGCTTGTGATAGTGATCTGAAACAGCCGTGGCCAAAGCCACACATTGGGCATCACTGAATCTGCCACTTAGAGTGCCCCATCGCAGGTGTCTGCCCACAAAGCTTTGCCCATAATCTCCCTGGGTGCTGGGTGGAATGGGGGACATGTGGCCCTGAGGTGTGTTGGATGAATCGGAGTGGGTGGAGATTTGTGTTGCCAAAGACTCCACAGGGCTAGGTTAGGGGCTGGGTGTGTTGTCCTGGGTGGCCCATGATGTGGCAGGAGTGGATGGGGATGGTGATATGGCGCTCTCCATAACTGAGATGTTCTGCTGAGCTGCAGTGGGAGAGAGAGTTGTTGGGGGCTTGTGTGTTTTCCCTTACACTTCCCTTTGCTCTTTTTTATTCTTCTGCAAGATGTTTGGCTAGGGCCAGCACGTCTGGGGTTGGCAGTGCTTGCCGGAATATTAGGGCGGCTTCTGCTCTCCTTTGCTTTGGCACTCTTAGTGGAGGAGCTCTGGGCTTGACGTTCACTACGCCTGGACCACAGGCTACATAACAACATACAATATCAAGCAGCTGCTTCCAAGGCCACAAAGATATTATCATGCATTAAAAGAGGCATGGAATCATGGGATAGGGATATAATTTTGTCTCTTTTGAAAGAACTGGTGCACCCTCACCTGGAATATGCCATCCAGTTATGCGGACCAGTTGATAGAAAGGATGCTCTGACTATGGAAAGGGAGCAGAGGAGAGCCACCAAACTCATAAGAAGAATGAAGGATCTTAGTTATAAGGAAAGATTACAAGAATTAAATCTATTTAGTCTTGAGAGGAGACAACTGGGGGGGGGGGGGCATGATTAACTTACAACAATACACTATTAACATAATAAATAAGTAAAAATACACTATTTTATGTAAAATCTTCTCTAAAGACAAGGGGGAACTCCCTTTGACTGGAAAAAAAGAACTTTAATCTCCGGTGGCGACAATCATTTTCTACCATAAGAATTATAAATCTGTGGAATAGCCTCCCACAGAAGCTTGCTATGGCTACGGACACTGAGAGCTTCAAAAAGGATTTCGGGCCTGATGCAGAGCCTCCTCTGAACTGCCCTTAAAACCCTCCGATTGTCCGGGGCTCCCGTTTGAATCGTGGCTCAAATGTGATGCAGAGTCTCCGTCGGAATGGCTCCCTAACTGATCCGTCAATTTCACTTTACTCGGAAAGCTTTTTTTGCTCTCTCGGGTGCCTTCAATTTGATCGGGGCTCCCGTTCACATTCACACGGGCGGCCCGTTTTTCCCTGATTTTTCCTGCCTTTTTGAACGTACCTGCTTGGTTTCCGTCGTATTTGACCTTCCATTTTGGTGGTTTTAGCAAGTATACTTACATCTCCATGGCTCTTTAGTTGCCAATCTGGCTACACGCAAGCGCACATCCCTCAAACTCCATTGGAATATACATATGGCAACCACTGCCAATTTGACACATATTTTTTTGGGAACAATAAATTTGGGTTGTTCATTTTTCCTTGCCATTAATGCATACCTTAATCTCCTTTGTGTTCCTTTTTCCTTGCCATTAATTCATACGTTAATTCTTTCTGATTGTTTTGGATTTATTGTACCATATCTAAACTTTTTGTGTCACGTAAATGTGTGATGATGTTGTGTGATTGTACATTTGCAGGAAACACAACTTTCAATTTTTTTTTTTTTTTTATTTTATTCCAACGTTTGAAATTGAAATTTGTAAACAAAGTTTTTTACAAATAATTGAATCTAAATGTTTTAACAAATAAACTATTTTCATTTTAAGCCAAATTAAAATTCTTTAGGCCTCGGTGTCTTGTGCCTGTGATTTTCTTGTATCTGTGAATGAAAAACAACATTAGTTTAGCATTGTTTATTTGGTTTGGTTGTGCGTGGTTTTTTGGGGCCCTTTTTAAACCGGACCTTCTGCGTTGTTTACTGAAAAGCTCAAACTCTTAACCAAAGATTCCGCAGCATCTCAAAATAATAGATTGTAATTTTTTAGTCAATCAATAATTATTCTTTCCACCACTGGGCTGCAACTCAGTTCAGGAATTTAGTATACGGCCGCCGCCATCTTGACTCAGAAGCATCACACTTACTGAGGAGAGGAGAGTGGGATAAAGTACAGGGGGTGGGTTATAGCTGTGCTTTGCTCACACAGAGCAGAGACCTCTTGAAAAGGTCAGCAATTCCAGAATGCAGAGCAGCACAGTTAGAAGGCACTTCCTGTTTGCAGGCTGCCTGATAAGATGGCGGCTTCCATAATCCGCCATCTTGGATGTTGAAAGCCTCATAACATGCACTAGGTGCAGGTAGGATGATTTTGAAGGTGGGCAAACTTTATGTACAGGGTGTGGGAAACATATAAGATAGACTCTTATTCTGAGTGAAGGTCCGCTTTAAGGGCTTTTTAGACAAAGTCTTTGGTTGTTTTTTTTGGTTTTTACATTTTGTGGCCAATGGAATTGTTGGTTCATTTACTTTGGTACCAAAAAACGCCACTTACCATGTTTTAGGCGCATATTGCGTCAGGGGCAGAGTCTCCATTCTTGCTCCCTTGGTTGCTGCTGTGAATATGTTTGCATGACAAAGACACAGATATTAGAGACTGTTGTTGTCTCATGTACACAAAAAGCATTAACAAGTTTGCTGGCCTAACTAAAGTCACTTTTTGAACCTCTCACATTGCCCTAGTTCTGCTATCTGCATGTAGCTTAGTTTTGAGCTGCGTACATGTGTTAAACTAAGGTGGGCTTGTATGTAACGTGAAAAACTAAGTTGTTTCAGACTATTCTGGCGCTTTGTTTTTTTTTATTACAAGGAATGTGTGCGCGCACATAAACGCACGCGCGCATACTCACATCCATGATGATGTCGTCCTGCTCCGGGGTAAAGATTGCGGCCGACAGCTTTTCTGGGTTTGCAAGGTATAGCTCTGACGTTCCCCCGCGGAGACGTAGGTGAGTGCGTGCGTGCGTGCGCGCAGGCGCGCACCCGCTGTTGACCACGGCCACACGGAAAACATATTTAAAGCACAAGGCACTCAGCTCTGTGTTGGATACCATATCAATATGGGCAGACCTAAAGGGAGCAAAAAGAGCCAACCAAGGGCCGAGGCACATAGCAGCCGCACACATGCCTCATCCTCCACAAGACAGAAGAGCAGGCACCAGACACATGCCGAACATGCCCCCACTAAAACGGTGGATACTCCACACAAACAGGCACATTCAAAAAAACGCAGGACCAAGGGTACATTAACCCATTCACCACCACCTGCCAAAAAACCACGCACACACAAGGGTGCCCCATCTAGTCAGACCATGCAGCATCCTCCACCTCCACACACCAAGCATACCCACAAATCCAAACACATAAGCAAGGGTAAGCGCATTGCAAAAACCACCACCCCACCCAGGTCACCCACCCCTCCACCTCCACCCTCTGGTTCCCCCAATTCCAGTACCTCAGATTCCACATGCAGCTCCACATCAGATAGCTCAACAGGAACCCAGACATTAAGCCAGAGAAGCACACACACAACATCTCCCTCCCCCATAAGCCAAAGAAGCACACACGACTCCCCAGATACCCAACCATCAATTTCCTCAGAGGCAGGGGAGACCACACACCCATGTGGCAGACAACTACGGCGTGGCTCACTAACTGCCCGATTTTGCGATGCTCAAAGCATGGCGGTGGCAAATGCAGTTTGCGAGCATTATGATGCCCTATTTGGCCGCACCTCCAAAACAACCACTAAGCAGGCTAAGATGGAGATCTGGACTAATATTTGCAGGCAGGTCAATAGTGTGGGATCAGTCCGGAGAGATATTCAGCAAATAAAAAGGAAATTTGGGGACCTGAAATACTACAGCAAAAAAAAAATGGACATGCGCCGTCAGCAGAGGTAATGGACAATTTTTAGTTACATTGTTAAAAGGATGTAACACTTATTAGGTGTAATTTAATCTTCCCCAGCCAACAGACAGGGGGTGGAGCAGAAGTAAAGGAAAAAGTAAAATGCATTTTTTGTAACATTGTTAAAAGGATGTAACACTTATTAGGTGTGATTTAGAGGCCGATTCATTAATAGCGCCAGGTAGCGCCAGATGAGCGACTGTAGCGTGATTTTTTCAGCGCCAGCCAGTATTCGCTGTGCTTGGCCGGCGTTAGCTTGATGACAGCGACTCAGTCGGTGTGCGGTAATGTTGAATACGGGCTTAGGGGTCGCTGTTTCACAGGTTCAGCGTTGTATGTGAGCGCCTGACAACGAATGGCCAGAGCGAACGGCTAGCTTCATATTCATCAACAAATCACTCTCCGAATGTGCTGTCGCTGTCCATTCCTTGTTTAAACCCCAGAGCGCTGGCGGCGATGTGTATTAACTAGTTTTTAACCCCTAAACAACCATATTTTTTGATTGTAACGTTATACATGTTTTTAGAATCATTTTGTAATATGAATACATTAATCTCAGACCTGTTAGATCAATTCTGCACAAATTTTTTTTTAAATTAAAAATAAATCCTAACATTGCAGAAGTGGTCTCAGAATTTTTGACATTAAAAAAAAAAAAAAATAATACCAATTAATTATGATTAATTATAGATTGCTCCATTGAAATGCATTGGACATCGCCAGGGAGCGACAGCTCATACCTGGCGCTGTGAGGAAATTTGCAGCGGCGCTGTTCGGTCCAGGCGGCTTCATGATGAATGCCGCGCTAGCCGTCGCACTCGCCGGCGCTAGCCTCATTTTGCTTGATAAATGCGTCATTGTGACCGCCGCCGGGCGTACTTGAGTCGGTAGTCGCCGTTAGCTGCCGCTACCTGGCGCTCGTCAGACACTACCTGGCGCTAGCCTGTGATAAATAAGGGCCTTAATCTTCCCCAGCCAACGGACAGGGGGTGGCTTACCCACTAAAATTATCCTTACGCCCGCCGAGGAACATGTATATACATTCATACACCCGGCCAGCATCCAGGGACTGGCAGAGGCACAAGACACAGACCGGAATGTAAGGTCCCAAGGTGAGTCTGATTTTGCCATGACCTAGTACAAAAAGTTCAAGAAGGCAGTGTTATGCTACACAACACACTGTACTTGGCCATTTACCTAATCTTCCTATCTACATTCTAAGGACCAAGTCAACAGGACACACCAGGCCCCCAAACCCCTGCGTTAGCACCGAGGCCAAGGGCACACCAGGCTTCTACACCACAAACCCAAATTGTGGATTGCGATGAGGTAAGTCAATGGGCCTTGGTGTGTACTTTTAACATTGATATTTGCGAGCTTTTGTGGACAGAAATAAACTAAAAGGATGCTATATTTCTTTACAGACCACAGGAAGCCCACCCATCATCGACCATATACGAGATTTGGAGGAGGACACCCCACATATGTCACTAACCACTACTGCACCAGTGGCAGCAACGCAGTCAACCCCGGCACAGCCACCACATCCACAACCACCTTCGGAACCAGAACCAACCACCCGTCCCACTGCTCCTACCCAGTCCAGACGCCATATTTCCCAAAGATGGCAACTTCAAATTTTGGAGGAAACATGAGGCAGGAAAATATTGCCTTTGCTGCGACAACACAGCAATTCAATGAGACTGTGTGCACCCAACTCACAAACCTCAACGCCCAAGTAGAGGTATTAAACAGAAATATCTCTGCCCTAACCAGCCATATGGGTGAGATTAATCAAAGCCTGGCCCACATTGCAGCCAATTTGCAGGCACAACATCATTCCTCATCACCATGCAACCCAACATACCACTAATTTTTGGGGAATACTTTTTCTGTGCCCACGTGTAATTTTTCTTTTGGGCACAAAAAAACAAATGACAAAACAAAATTTGTTTGAAAAAAAAAAAAAAAATGTGGTCTCTGAAAAAACACTAAACACTAGTTGTGCACGTATGGTTTGCGCGGTGCCACTTTGGGTGCAAGAAAACGGAGGGGTGGGGAGGGCTGAAACTAAAGGTGGTGGAGTAGCCCACAAGCCATGATTAGGTTTAGGACCGTTGCAGGCGTCTATTGTAGTGCCCCCCCAGTCTCATCAAGACAACGGAACCTCATCTTCAAGAGAACAAAGCCTCGCTTTGAGGACACAGAGCGAGTCCTCCTGGGGGCAGTATTGTAGCGCTCCTCTGCCTGTGAAGATCAGTGCAGGATGGGGGTCTTCATCCAGGGGACCAAAGGATAGGCAGAGTCTCCTGCCCTAAAACCAAAATAAAAAAAAATTAAAAAAAGGTGTGCATTGCAACAATAGAAAAGAGGGACAAATAGGTGAGCGGGGTAGGGTGGGAGGAAAGGACATTTGTAATGAGACTACATGCACATCCAACCTGTACTCTGATTAAAAAAGTCTGGGGAATACTACTTACATAAGAGGGCAAGAACATGACGCAATAGGGTACAATCACTTAACCCATTTAATTTGTAGATCAATAATTGGGCTCCAAATATACTACGAAAAAAGTTACCAAATAGTGTGTTACGGGAACAAACACAGTCAGAGAGGGTGGGCAACCAATACAAGTTTCAGACACATACCCAGTAGCCAGCCACCAAATAGATCGGCTGATTTGAATCGCTCATGTAGGCAGGAATTCCTAGGCAGGGAAAGCCAGAAAAACGACTCCCAAAAACCAAATCAGGGACAGCCAGTGCCTGCACATTTATCCTATGTCCCATCTTCAAATGCCTGCACACAAACAATAAAATAAAAATTATGGAGACCCTGTAAAAAGGATCCCAAAAAAAAACCCATAAAAAATATCAAATACTCGTGCAGCCTGGTTTCTGCCATACTCAGCAGGACAAGACCGCGGAGCTGGCGCCGCTGATGTGCTCCAACAGAGGACTGCATATTATTGCCCGAGTGCAAATACGGCTGCTCTGACTTGCCGTAAGTGAAGGCTCGGCGGCCCCGTTTTATTAGGGTGATTTCAATCGGAAATCAAGGCTCTGCATCACTGAAAAAAACGGACCAATGAACGAGGCGTCCGTTTTCCCGGGAAACAGCCTCGTGCGAGCCGACAATCGGAAAGGCGGCTGAGCGCACACCTGAGCGCATAAACGCACACTAAAATCAACGTAGCACCCTTTCCTGACCCGATCAAAGGCCAAAACCAACGGGGAAACGCACGGGGGAGCTGAACGGGGAGGCTCTGCATCAAGCCATTCATGCTTATTTAGAAGAAAATAACTTAACAGTTACTATAAGCTGTTATCAGTAAAAAGAAACTGTAAAAAGAACTTCCTCTACTCCTACACCCTTGGTTGAACTTGATGGCCATATGTCTATTTTCAACCATATTAACCATATGTAACTAAGGTCACGCTTTGCAGGGCACGAGCTGTCTCTGACAGCCAGAGAGATCAGCAGATGCCGCAGCACACCCCTTGTATTATTGCTGGTAGCGGTGGTGGATTAGGTGTAAGTATGGGGGGGAAATAAAAATATTTTTTTTTCTCTTGGGTCAGTGTGTTTAACACTTTGTGTACTGGTGAGGGGTCCATGAGACCCCTATATCAGTCCACATGGCATGAGAGGCTAGAAAGTCACCTGTGGCAAGTAAGAGACATGCCAATAACCCCTGACCCCTTTACCTGCCTCTCCAAAGTCCCAGGGGGGGGCGGCAGAAGAGGCCATGGCCCAGCCTTGGTCTACCAGCCTATTATAGCTGGTGCGCGGGCTGGATTTACTGGATACGGGGACCCTATGTCATTTTTTTAATGTTTAACCCTTAATCAAAACAAAATGTCCATGGGTAAAAAAAAAATGTTTATTTTTTACCCCATACTTACCTCTAATCCACCGCCCATCTCCGCAGAAATCCAAGGGGTGTCCCACGTGCATTCATTGCTTGCTATCACTGACAACCAGAGAGGTCAGTGGACACAGATGTCCATAATATAAACCAAGGGACAGTTAGCCTAATAAGACATAACCACAGGTTAGTGTATAACATCACATCCCATCTTTGGGGGTATGTGTACCTAAGGTGAAAATCCACCTACATAAGTTACACAAAAATTTAAATCTAATCCCACCCCTTCAGCAAGTTTATTTAATTCTATTGTCATTACATATATGTATAAAGAAGGATGTATATCTACAAAAAAATAGAGGAAAAAAGTTTTACATGTCCACAGTTCCCACCCCCAACAAACTATAAATGCCATTCCCATGGATGAACTCTTTAGGATAAAGAGAAATTACACAGATGCAGTAAGAAATGAAATACAATTTTACAGGATGGAATATAGTTTGCTGCAAGGAGGGCTCCTAGTCTAGCTACGTCATTATGCCCTAGTTTACTGCCTGAAGGCAAGTCAGTAAAACAGGGCTGTCAAGAAGGGAGGGATGGGTGAGGGGGGTGTGGGGGTTTAGAGGATTTTGATCTGATTTAAATCCCTATCAGCCAGCAACAAGTACGAAATTGTTCCGTTTTCTATGCTGTCCATGTCCTTTCCAGAAAAAGTCAGGAAATGTACCCACATATTTTTTTATTGGAAAATGCATACGTAGAACTTCTACATTGGAATGGTGATGGTTGAACTATTGTTTCAGAGGATCAGATTTGGTGACATATGTGCTTTATCTCCTCCAATAGTGTTTCTTATTAATGCAGATTGGGTTTTCCTCCAATAGAAATATTTTTCATTGGCTTTCCTTAAAATTCAACTTCCTATATTTCAGGAAATGGCTTGGTGACCCCCTCTTGGAGCAAAATTCCTCTGCAAAGCACAGATGAATATGTAGATACCCTTGAAAAACACATAGTATTAATAAATATGAGCTAGAAATCTGATTGTTTAGGATTTGATGAGCTTTTATACCCCGTCAGGCTTAGAAAGGTCCTTCAATGCCTGCACATCTGTCTTCTAACACATTCTTCTTAATGTTATAGATGCATACATTTTATGTGTTAATGAAAATGCAGTTCTTATCTTCTAGCAGCAAACTGTTTATTTAGCTTGTTATTTCTTTAATAGCTTTCCAATTTCGTTAACCTTTTCTTCTGACATTAATTCAGATGATCCGATATCCAAATATTTTCCGACTCTTCAAAGTGCTGATCAGTCAAGAATGACAATGCAAAGCGCTGCCTTTCTGGAAGGAGCGATAAAGTATCCACTGATTTTATGTTCACAACTGCCGTCGTTTATTTGGCATAAGCTAAGGAAGAATATTTCAAAAGACTATACATCTTTCAGGTACCGTAGATTTTACAGCTAATTACATAATTAATTCATGAGGATTTACCAGTTACATTCATGTGATTGTTAGATCTGGAAATGCTCATATATTATATAGCTCAACTGCAGTTTTATTATTGTAGACCTCATAAATATGCATATGAAAATGTAGAATATACTGTATGACTGACACTAAACTAGAAGCATACAGTACATTTTATTATGTGCTAGATAAATGGTGTGGCCCTCAAGAGACCTGATATCTTACAGTGTGCCACCATGTTACCAAATAAGGCAAAAAGAAAGAGATGCCTAGGGGCCATTGGAGGCTGTGGAGACAATATAAAGAGGTCATTGGAGACTGAAAAAATACCATTTTGTGAGTACTCACCTGTAAAATGGATATTATTGGTGTGTCACACACACCCCGCTTCCTTAATTAATGACAGCTGGGGTATTCCAACTCCAGGTGGCGTCGTTGCAGAGAGAAGTCTAGAAAACGAGCCCCTCCCGGTCTATATATACCTGGGACCTCCCACTTAATTCCCAGTGTAATCGAAAAGCAGTAAGACAAGGTACCAGGAAAATTAACGGTAACCCTCAAACAAAATAAAGCTTCACCGTATAGCGGATCCAGGATACCAAAAAGGGCGGGTGAAGCGGGGTGTGTGTGACACACCAATAATATCCATTTTACAGGTGAGTACTCACAAAATGGTATTATTCTTTGTGTGTCACACGCACCCCGCTTCCTTAATTAATGACAGCTGGGACATCCAAAAGCAGTGTCCACAAAGGGTGGGTATCCAAAGGTAAATGAAGCATAAGTCAAACCACTGCAGTCTGCAGAACCTTGCGGCCAAACACAGCATCCGCTGAAGCACGCACGTCAACCTTGTAAAACCTCGAAAAGGTATGAACAGAAGACCAAGTAGCAGCCTTACAAACTTGTTCAACAGAAGCCTGGTGCTGAAAAGCCCAGGACGCTCCAACAGCACAAGTAGAATGAGCAGTGATACGAAAAGGGGGAACCTTCCCCTTGGCAGAATAGGCCCCAACAACAGCCTGACGAATCCATTTACTAATGGAAGACTTAGCCGGCGCCAAACCCTTCCTAGGCCCACAGGGCACAACGAAAAAGGCATCAGTCTTACGAAAGGGAGACGTAGCACGCAAATAGCACTCAACACAGCGCACAACGTCCAACACCCTCTCTTTGTCATTTTTTGGCATGGGACACAAGGAGGGAAGAACAATGTCCTGATTCAGATGAAAGGCAGAAACAACCTTAGGGAGAAAGTCCAGTTTGAAACGAAAAACCACCTTGTCCTGATGCCTCTCAAAATAGGGCGCCTGAATAGACAAGGCCGCCAACTCCGAGACACGTCTAACAGAAGTGATAGCCACTAGAAAGGCAACCTTCTGAGTCAAGGTAGAAAGAGCGATATCCGACAAGGGCTCAAAAGGCGGAGCCTGAAGAGCAGAAAGTACCAAGTTCAAGTCCCAAACAGGGAGCAAAGGCTTCCTGGGAGGCCGCACATGCGTAACCCCTTGGAAAAAGGTCTGGACCAAAGGATGAAGCGCAAAAGCCTTCTGAAAAAAGATCGCCAAAGCCGAAACCTGCTCCTTCAAGGTACTCAGCTGGAGACCAGAATCCAGCCCTGATTGAAGAAAATCCAAAACCCTGGACACAGAGAAGACTCTACAGGGCAAAGACCTAGCCTCACACCAATCGATGTAGGCCCTCCAAGTCCTGTAATAGATGGTAGAAGAAGACCTCTTCCGAGCACAAATAAGAGTCTTAGTAACAGAATCAGAAAGACCCTCCTCCTTCAAGATGGAGGTCTCAGCAGCCAAGCCGTCAAAGGCAGCGTTGGTAAATTGGGGTAACGCAGCCGACCTTGAGTGAGAAGATCCGGCCGCAGAGGCAGATCGAACTGCTCCACCACCATCCGAACGATGTCCGCGAACCACATCCTTCTTGGCCACCTTGGAGCCACGAGAATGGCGGACACCCCTTCCAGAATCAACTTAAAACCTTTCCAAGCATGGGAATCGGGGGAAACAGGTACAGGAACCCCATTTCCCCCCAGCCCAGAGACATGGCATCCACCGCCAGAGCTAGAGGGTCCTGGGACAGCGACACAAAGGTCGGAAGCTTGTAATTGTGATGAGAAGCAAACAGGTCCACCTCCGGTGTTAGCCACCGGAGACACAGGGACTGAAAAACCTGAGGATGGAGGGACCATTCCCCCAGATGGGAAGAGCTTCTGCTCAGAAGATCTGCCTCCTTGTTTTCCACCCCTGGAATGTAGACTGCCGACAGGCATGGAACATGGGCCTCCGCCCAGGTCAGGATCAGGGACACCTCTCTGAGAGTCCCTCCCTGATGATTGATGTAGGCAACCGCAGTCCGGTTGTCCAAACGAACCTGAACCGGAAGGCCCTGGACATGTTGGGTTAGATAAAAAAGAACCAGATGGATGGCTCTCAGCTCCAGAACATTGATGGGCAAGTGGGCCTCTCGAGGTCCCCACCTCCCCTGGAACTGAAGATCCTTCCAGAAACCCCCCCAACCCGAAAGGCTGGCGTCCGTGGTGACAGTCTCCCAGAGAGGGGTCAGAAAAGACCTGCCCCTCGAGAGATTGGTCGAAACCAACCACCACTGAAGAGACTGCCGGACCCGGGGAGACATCCGGAAGGGCCGGTCCATAGACGTTGGTAGACGGTCCCAAGACGCCAACAGGTGAAGCTGAAGCGTCCGAGTGTGAAACTGAGCAAAGGGAACTGCCTCGAAGGAGGCTACCATCAATCCCACCAGCCTCATCCCCAGACGGATGGACGGTCGAGGACTGGAAAGAAGGAGCCGAACCAATTACTGAATCAGAAGAATTTTGGACTGAGGCAGAAATACACTGTGCTGACAAGAGTCCAGCGTCATTCCCAAGAAGGACACCACCCTGGCCGAAGCGAGAGAGGACTTGGGATAATTGATGACCCAACCGAAGGTTTCCAGAGTGGACACCACCGTTCTGGTGTCCATCTCCGATTGATTGAAGGAAGGAGCCATGATGAGAAGGTCACCCAGATAAGGCAATATCCGAATGCCTTGAGCTCTGAGAAGGGCCATCACCCCCGCCAACACCTTGGTGAAGACTCTTGGAGCCAAACGGAAGAGCCACGAATTGAAAATGTAGATCTTCCACCACGAACCTGAGAAAGCGTTGATGAGCCGGGCAGATGGGAATATGAAGGTAAGCGTCCTTGATGTCTATGGACGTCATGAAATCCCCCTGCCGAAGGGAGTTGATGGCAGATCTCAGAGTTTCCATGCGGAACTTCCATGGACGGATGAACCTGTTGAGGAACTTCTTTTTTGGGTACCGTGAAGAGATTGGATTAGAACCCGAGACCCACTTCCGCTGACGGCACCGGTAGGATGACCTCCAGTTTCAGAAGATCCCTCACGGAGGCCAGGAGACTTTGTGCGGCCGAAGGATCGGTAGGCACCCGAGACCTGAAGAACCTTGAGGGCGGGCGAGACTCGAACTCCAGCTTGTAACCGGTCGACACTACCTCCCAGATCCATCTGTCCAGGACCGCCTGGTCCCAAATCTGGGAGAAGCGTCGCAACCGTCCCCCCACCCGGCAGGGTGAGGGCGTCCCTTCATTGCTGCGCGGGCTTGGCAGCGGGCTTGGGTTTGGTGCCCCAAGAGTGACTGGGCCGGCCACGGCCTCTCCCCCGGTTCCAACCCATGCCCCTGGTAGCGGGAAGGGAGACTCCTCTGCCCGTCCTAGTTCCCCGAAAGGAGGGACTAAAAGAAGCCGCTCCCCGAAAGGAACGACGCGGCTTCTTGCGTTGAGGCAACTTACCCCCTTTGGTGACTGAATCCAGCTTGTCACCAAACAGGCGCAACCCCAAGAAAGGGAGAGCAGTAAGGGATCTCTTAGCACCAACATCCTCCGTCCACTGACGTAACCACACTGACCGACGAATAGCCACCAACAGGGCTGAAGTCCTACCACACATGGCAATCGCATCATCCAGAGGTGCCAGGACAAAGGAAATGAAGGACTCACACTGCTGAAGAGAAGCAAACTCCTCAAGATCAGCGTACAGATTTCTAATGATGGATCTGATAGCCATCAATGCAATAGAGGAGGCGCAGACCGGCCGAACCAAGGCTGATGAAACCATGTCGAGACAGCTGATCAATACGACGATCCTCACCGTCCTTAATAGTAGTGGTATCCGGGGAGTGCAGTACAGACGTGTTCGAAAGCCCCAAAACTGGAGCATCGACATCAAGAGGAACAGACCATAGCTTAACCAAATCCTCCACAAAGGGATAACGCTTATCCCAGCTAGGAGGAACACCAACAAGACGCGTAGGCTGTTCCCATTCCTTAAGCACAACCCTCTCAAAATGTTGCTGCCTGGGGAACACCAAGCGCGGTTTGGGCAAATCAAATAACTTGCCCTTCGGCGGAGGAGCCGCCGTCGGCGGTTCCAGAGACAAAACCTCAAAAATCTTGGACAGGATAGAGGGAGTATCAGGGAACACCCCCGAAGCCGGGTCTCCAGAGGCATCAGACAACTGCTGGGCCTCAGGTTCGTCAAGTAGCTCCCCTTCCTCAGACGTGGGACCATCAGACCAATCCAAGACTTCCGCCACATCCTCAGCCGGAGCAGGGGGCGGGGAAACAATGTGTTTGCGCTTAGCCGTAGCCTTCTGAGCTACCGCCACAGAAAGCATCTTCTCGAGAATGGCCAGACGGGCGCACAACTCGGACTGCGAATCCCCACCCATGGCAACGTCACACGGGGTCCGGAAGAGGTGTGGGGGAGTAGGAGATGACTGAGGTTGCGAAGAAATAGCAGCCGGAATGCCAGTCTGACTCGCAATATTCTGCTGGGCGCAAGGCACGCATAATATGACGTCATCACCTGGGAGCGGAGCCCCACAACCCCCACACTGCCTGGATTGCCCCGAAGAGCTGTTTCCAGTATCTTTGGAAGCCTCCATACGGTGAAATTTTTTGGTATTCGCAACTACCCAGGGATTAATGCTTATAAGCGACCCGGGATGCTCCTTAATAATTAAAGTCCCAGGAGTGGGAGGATTTTAAGATTGAATAACGAACCCAATATAAGCGAAATAGAGCCCAGGTATATCAGACCGGGAGACCCAAGATGCAAGGGTATCCCCGTTCTGAAAGAAAAGAAAAAAACTAAATTCAGTTTTGACAAGAAAAAAACACATCAGATAACACATACATAAGTATAGATATAAATACAGAGAAGGACCACAAGACCCCGACGCAAGGCACATGCGCAGTGGGATAGACCCGATAAGGTCCCCCTGGATATTATATAGAGGAGCAGGTGGCCCCCTAACAAAGATCCCATAATTAAGAGAGGTCAAAGGCAAGGGCCAGCATGTTCCAGAAGCCCGGTCCGGGTCCGTGCGGTCCCCTGGTGGGGTTAAATAAGTAAACCCCCACACATACATACAACGGTGCACCATTCATAAGGGAATACTATGCGGAGAACCGCACAAAGAGAAACGGTCACCTGAAGAACCGAGACGCAGCGGAGGAGTCCAGCGGAGCTGAAGAGGGAGCTGTTATGTGCAGCGCTGAGGTAAAACGAAGGGCGGGCCAGCAGAATGAGCGCGAAGTGCTCTGGCCCCGCCCCCAGCCAACACGCTGGCCCAGCACGGACCACAGCGGAGCGCAGCCCCGCCCTCCTTCCCCGATCACCTCAGACGGGGAAATGGCGGCGCGGCCGCCTACAGTGAAGATACACACACACAAATAAAACAACCATATGAAAACAGCATCCACACTAAAACATATACGGCCCGGGGAGAACACCCCAGACACACACACACCGCACCAATAAACAAGTCCAGTCACAATAAAGAGTAATTTTTACCACATGAAATGACCCATTACACCCCCCCAGCGAAGGGAGCAGGGTACTTACTAGCAGGGGAAAGGAGGCTATGAAAATACATCGGGACGGGGCATCCCAAATCCGGTTCACCAGCCGGATAGCCGCACTGCCCCACAAGTGGGGTCTCACGGAGGAGATAAGCTTCTAGGCACCAAGGTGCCATCTACCATTACCCAGCTTAGCAGCCTAGGCTGGGAGGCTTCCAGTATGTACATCTATAATCACAAAAAATGGGCTGGGTAGCATGGGGGGGTGCCGGGGTGTTACCCCGGCTACCTGCAAGCAGGAGACTTCTTTCTTCTGTCTTGACACCATCGCAGAGAGAAAACACTGGGAATTAAGTGGGAGGTCCAAGGTATATATAGACTGGGAGGGGCTCGTTTTCTAGACTTCTCTCTGCAACGACGCCACCTGGAGGTGGAATACCCCAGCTGTCATTAATTAAGGAAGCGGGGTGTGTGTGACACACAAAGAATATGTGCTTTAGCCTAAGTGGCACCCCCTGCTTACCTCAGATGAATTACTGGGGGCTGAGGATGTCCATGGCAGGGCACACATACAGTGCATTTTGTCCTCGGGGGGTTGCCATATTGCAGTTTTGAACAGAGTGCCTTCAAACCTAAGGCTGGTCCTGCTGATACATCACAAAACTTTGTATACCATCTTGTCTCTTGTTTTTTGAGAAGTAAGCCATAATAAAAACTCAACTTTTTAAAATGTTTTCTACATGTTAGTGGGGTAACAGAGACCTGGCAGGATGAAAGCTATGACTGGGCAGTAAATTTACAGGGATACTGTGTGTTTAGGAGGGACCGTAACAAACGCAAAGGGGGTGGAGTCTGCTTAATTGTAAAATCCTCTCTACAGCGTGCTCTGCGGGAGGATATATGTGAGGGGAATGGCCATGTGGAGTCTGTATGGGTAGAAATACATGGAGGGAGAAACAAAAATAAAATACTGATGGGGGTTTGCTATAAACCTCCAGATCCGAATCCATAGAAAATATGATGCTAAGGCAAATAGATATAGCCGCTAAACTAAATCAGGTAGTGATTATGGGGGACTTTAACTACCCAGATATACCCCTCGATTCAAAGAGCAAAAGTTAATTGATTTCGTATCGAGAATCGTAAGTTTGGGTGGGTGTTAGTCATTTTTTCCTGTTTTTTTGGCCATTTCCGACTCGCACGAGCCTACGTACGAATGCGTATATGCTCTTACGATCTGCGAAAGTTCGTTCCTAAATTTTAGGATCAAAACGTAAAACTTAGGATCAAATCCTAAAACTTACGATCAAAACGTAAAACTTAGGTTAATTGGATGTGTTTAGGTGTGATTCAGAGAAACCTCTAAACGCGTTTTAAAAGAAAGCCACAGCCGACACCTTTTAGCAGCCGGATTGCTGTTCGTGAACAGGTTTTTTGGCTATGTGGAGGAGTCTGCGCGTCTTGTGCTCCAATGAACTGCATGTATCAGCATGGCCGAGGCCATTAATTGTATGGCAATGCATACCTGATTCATGTATGCCTTATAAAAGCATTTTAATGTGGACCTTAATTAGTCCTTTGCATGTAAACCTTTATTTTGCAATATATTTGCGTTAATTAAAGAAACTTATGTCCTTGGTTATTTATTTTAAAATTGAGGTACTAGAATAATATTTTTAGATTGCATTTATTGGTGTAGTTGTTTACCTTTGCTTTGTTTAATTATTTAAGCACATCTTTGGTCAGATGCATCACACTTACTGAGGAGAGGAGAGCGGGATAAAGTGCAGGATGTGGGTTACTGCTGTATTTTGCACAGACACAGCAGAGCTGGGGGCACGGAAAGGTCAGAAATCAAAGAATGCAGAGCAACACAGTCACAAGGCCCTTTCTGTTTGCAGGCTGCCCGATAATACCTGAGCCGCCATCTTGGCTGTTTCTAGACTCATAACATGCAGAAGTTGCTGGGTGTTTTTTAATATTTGAGAGCAATCTGTATGTAGAGGGTGTGGGTAACCACACTAAAAATTAAAAGTTGTACCATTTGAAGCATAAATATTAAAATTAAATCCACAAGTAAAAAATGCAAGTTAACTAAAAATTAAACAAAGTAAGATTTACTTATGCAAATGCATTCATTAATGGTTGGTTACTACAAAATGAATGAAATAAAGAAAATTAAAAGACCAAATATTTAGAATGCACTTTAATGAGGTAAGTTTGTAGTGCGCAGCCGCAAGATCAGAAGGATTTACGTCCAGACAAAAAAGGAAAAAGGGCAAAACCACTGTTGCAACCTGAGAAATGAAACGGAAAATTCAGGATGGAAACTGACATAGGTCTGATTCCCGAACTGCCATACGAACGGACGTATATTTTAGGATAGAAACGTATTTGCTTATTGAATCACTCGCAAGTTCATACGAACGCACGAGCGGACGTGAAAAATAGGATGATCGTGAGCCAAATCCAAGCTGTTACATGTTTCTTTGAATCAACCCAATAGACTGGGATGCTGAAACATGTGTTTCGCATAAAAGTAATAGTTTTTTTATCTAAAACAAAAGATGGCTACCTTTCCCAACAAGTACAAGCTCCAACAAGGGGGAAAGCCATATTGGACCTAATACTAACCAATGTACCAGACAAAGTAATAAAGGTACAGGTTGGGGAACACCTTGGAAGCAGTGATCATAATATCATTAATTTCCAATTAGCAGTCCCTAGGGTGCCTTATCAAGGAGCCACAAAAATGCGGGACTTCAAAAAGGCAAAGTTTGACCAACTTAGAGATGAACAAAGGGGGGTGGGAGCAGCTCAATCACTATTTATACAAAATTATCAACATTATTATTCAGGGCCTGGGAACTAATTTACCGCCCAGTTTAACCCTCTCATCAACTAAATATCAAGCAACAAACATGTCTAGATATGATTTGGTTGCATATATCTGCAGATACATGTGGAAGCCACACTGCCCCGTGAAGTGTTCTAAAGGGAGGCTGGCTGCTTCCCAGGTGAGTAGCTCTCAGATATTTGTCTGCATTGCATGTCCCAACTTTGGGGACTCAGAATTAAGAGTAGGGACCACACTAAACACAGAGTGCCTTGCCGGGGCAGTGTGGCTTCCACATGTATCTGCAGATATATGCAACCAAATCTCTGTCTTTCCACATAGCTAGACATGTTTGTTGCTTGATATTTAGTTGATGAGAGGGTTAAACTGGGCGGTAAATTAGTTCCCAGGCCCTGAATAATAATGTTGATAATTTTGTATAAATAGTGATTGAGCTGCTCCCACCCCCCTTTGTTCAACTTAGAGATGCCCTACACTGCATTGACTGGGAAAATGTCCTTAAAAACAAAAGCATGGATGCTAAATGGGATACTTTCAAAGGAATACTTAATTTTCATTGTGACAGATATATACCTTACAGGAATAAAACTATTAGACACACATGTAAACCGATGTGGCTAAATAAAAAGGTTAAGGGGGCAATAAACAACAAAAAAAAAGGCATTTAAACGTTTAAAGCAGGAAGGGACAGCGGAAGCGTTAAAAAGCCACAAAGAAGAAAATAAACAAAGTAAACAACAGATAAGGGCAGCTAAGCTGGAAACAGAAAGACTGGTCGCGAAAGAGAGTAAAACTAACCCCAAATTATTATTTTGCTACATAAACCGTAAAAGGTACAAACCTGAGGGTGTGGGCCCCCTGAAAAGCAAGGAGGGGACCCCTATAGAGGGAAATGAGGAGAAAGCTAATTTGCTTAACAACCTATTTGCTTCTATATTCACAAAAGAATTTGACATGCCGAGTGAAATGCAGGGGAATAACCAAAACCCTCCATTAAATGTCACTGGTCTAACCAAGGAAGAAGTCCAGCACCGTCTCAAGCAGATAAAAATCGATAAATCACCAGACCAGATGACATACATCCTCGTGTTTTAAGGGAGTTATGTACAGTAATAGACAAGCCGTTATTTCTAATATTTGTGGATTCCATAACTACAGGGTCTGTTCCGAGGGATTGGCGCTTGTCAAATGTGGTGCCAATATTCAAAACGGGATCTAGGGGGGAACCGGGGAACTACAGACGGTAAGCTTAACATCTGTGGTGGGCAAGCTGTTTGAAGATTTCTTAAGGGATACTATCCTGGAGCACCTTGGGGAAAATGAGCATATTACTCCATATCAGCATGGATTTATGAGGAATAGCTCCTGCCAGACCAACCTAATCAGCTTTTATGAGGAGGTAAGTTCAAGATTGGATCAGGGGGAGTCATTGGATATCATATATCTTGACTTTTCTAAAGCATTTGATACTGTGCCACATAAAAGGCTGGTACAAAAGATGAGAATGCTTGGACTGGGGGAAAACGTGTGCAGATGGGTGGGAAATTGGCTTAATGATCGGAAGCAGAGGGTGGTTATCAATGGTACACACTCAGATTGGGTCACTGTTACTAGTGGATACCACAAGGGTCAGTTCTGGGACCAATTCTCTTCAATATATATATAAATGACATTGGGTATGAATTAAACAGTAAAGTCTCAATCTTTGCAGATGATACTAAGCTGAGTAAAGTAATTAAAACAAAAGAGGACAGCAGGCAGCTACAAACAGATTTAGATAAACTGGACGCATGGGCAGTAAAATGGCAAATGAAGTTTAACACAGATAAATGTAAGGTTATGCACATGGGAAGGATAAATATGTGTCATGATTACACACTAAATAAAGAAACACCAAGTAACACAAGTAAAACAACAATGGAAAAGGACCTAGGGGTTTTAGTTGACAATAAGCTCAACTGTAGTAATCAATGCCAGGCAGCTGCTGCCAAAGCAAATAGGATCATGGGGTGCATCAGGAGGGGCATAGGTGCTCATGACCAGAGCATCATTTTACCCCTGTACAAGTCACTGGTCAGACCCCATATGGAATACTGTGTACAGTTCTGGGCACCTGTGCTTAAGAAGGACATATCAGAACTGGAGCGCGTTCAAAGAAGGGCAACGAAGTTAATAAAAGGAGTGCGGGGGCTAGAGTACCCTGAAAGATTGTCCAAGTTAGGTTTATTTAGTCTAGAAAAAAGACGATTGAGGGGTGATCTAATAACTGTATAAATATATTCGGGATCAATACAAAGATCTGTCCCACAATCTATTTATACCCCGGAGTTTAACCATAACCCAAGGGCATCCACTAAGGTTAGAGGAAAGGTGCTTTCTCCACCAACATAGGAGGGGATTCTTCTCTGTAAGAGCAGTGAGACTATAGAACTCACTGCCAGAGGAGGTAGTTATGAAGGATACAGTAAAAACGTTCAAAAGTGGCCTTGATGCCTTCCTGGCATGTAATAACATTTCCAGCTATGGCTACTAGACCACTGGAAGGAGTTAAACAAGCTGAACTGGATGGACTAAAGTCTTTATTCAGCCTTACATACTATGTTACTATGTTAGATCAGGAGTTTTCAAGTGTTTTTCATCAAGTACCACTTTTCATATTTTGTTTCTCTTAGATGCCACCTTGGTGGTACAAGTGGGTTTTCAGACAGCTAAATCCATGTTAAAAACTCACAAAAACATCACCTAAAACTCAGAAAATGCACAGAATTGAAATGATTTTCATAACCTGTTAGGATAAATCATACTTTGGTATTAGGTTTGAATACAGAACAGTCTGCAACCTTGCTGAGTAACATCCAGTAATGATTTCAAGTGCCACCAGTGTACATCCAGTTGGGAACCCCTGTGCTAGAAGATGCCTTTTATATAAAACGTGTAAATGACTGCCAATCCAAGTTTGCCTCCTTTGGCTGATGTTTGGAGACCACTTTCGACAAATGTTAGTCATACAGTCTGCCATTTAGAATTGAGGATTATGTGAATAACTGGATGAATTTTGTTTGGGTAAATCATCACTTATCTACAATATAGCCTTTCCATTTACAAAATAGATTCTCATTTATGAAGGTGAAGGTGAGTTCTTCAACCTGGAAATGTTTTGAGAATTCTTCAAATGTTTAACTTCAAATTGAAAACATATTGGGCTCGATTCAACAAAGTTTGTAACAAGAAATTTGTCTTTTCCTTGAGAAAAAAATACTAACGTTTTAGCTTTTTTCAAAAAAGAAAAAAACATGCTTCATTTTCTACACTAATTTTTTTCACTTGTCTTTTCTCATGATGTGAAAAAAAACTGAAATTTAAAACTGTACAAAATGAGTGTGATTCAGTAATGGTTTGACTGATTTAGAGCTGTCCTGACCAGGTGTAAAAAAAATCCCAGAACATTCCTTTATAGTTATTTTACCCAATAAAGCCAGGTTAGCAACTGCCAGCATGATTTTTATCAGTGTTAAAGACATGCAGAAGTAACTCTATATTTTTTATGACGGTTTTAATTTAAAACACTTCAGTCAGAGTGCCAAACCTGAGCCAAAGACTATAGGGTCTAGTGAGTTGCCAGGACCAGACTGGTGCACTAGTCTGGTAATCTTGAGGAAAGGGCCATAATTTGTTTTCATTTTTATTGAAACAGTAAAAATAAATAAAAAAGTTAACTCCAGTAGATTTGCAGTTATAAAACTGCGCCATTGCAATAGCTTTTTTTTACTTTGATAGATTTCACAAGTCATCAGGCCACCTTTCCCAATAGGCAATGTTGAATTCATACATACATCCAGTGGGAAGAATAACAAAACATGTAGAGCAAAAGAAAGCAGCAGATCCGGTTGCCTTGATCTATTACTCAATACATCTCTTTATTAGTTAATTTAATATTTTTTAATTACTGTTTTAATAAAATATTTAAGCTGACAACCAAGCAAAAGTGTTAAACCTGGGGCTGAAAAGTTGCCAGGGCCAGGGGGCAATTGGTTCGTCTTTTTGACCCTGGTCTTAATATGTCTGATGCACCATTCTAGTAATCTGAAGGAAGGATCGTAATTCTTCTTTCATTTTATTTGAAACAGTTACAAAATAAATGAATAAAGTATAACTCCTGCATATCTGTAGGAATATATTTTTGCAACTACAACAGTGTATTATTTTTCACAAGTCATCCATCTGCCTTTCCTAATAGTGGGATGAAAAGCAAAAGAAAACAGCAAGTCCAGTTGCCTTGATTTATTACTAAATACATAACTAGCATTGCATGGATGAATGTGATCCTTCATAACAAAGTGACTAGTTGCACAAGTGCATTAAAAAACAGTTGTCACCTGAGATATATTACATGGGGATGTCATCTGACCATTCTGACGTGTAAAATATAGAAAACAAATGCACCATTTGGGCTAAAGCATTCAATTTGCCAACCAAAACATTTTTTTTCTATGTTTGTTGAATCAAGCGCAATGTCTACATCCAGCTGTCTGCCAATCCAAACCCCCACCCCCAACTGCCGACATATATGCCTCTAATAAAAATTTAATTACTGCTTACACTACAGCATAAATTGCTTAAATGGAGCCCCAATATTAACCATGTAATGTAAACAGGCAAAAATAGAAATGAATGCATGCAAAAATAACCTATGAAAATGCTAAAAACAACATGCAACAGTCAGAAAAGCAATGCTCCAGAAATGCATACAACACAAATGCATATAACACATTTAAGAATGCTTACTGGAAAATTCAAGCACATTTTCCAATAGTTTTTGCTTGCTACAGCCTATTTACGAGCACTTCGAAAATTTTACATTCGCATTTTCGCACACATTTGAGCACACATATTTAATTTGACCCCTTTGCTGAATCGCGAGAAAAAGTTAATAATTCACGCATGCAATCCAATTTTCCGATTATTTTCTACCTTTGTTGAATCAAGCCCATTGTATTTTAAACACAGGTAAAAAGAAATATCTGGAGCAGATAACTGCTGAATGAGAACATGCTAATAACTCTCTATGAAGATAAATGTTTTGTGTAGAAATGGCTTCCTTACAAACATATGGTGCATTGTCCAATAGCAAATGAAAAGTTATGGTTTACATTTATTATTCATTGATGCCTTTGCATTTTGGAAGATGAAGAGTGAAGCCAACAAAATAGATGTGCTGAATACCCGACAGTATAGAAACATTCAACAAGTGTAGCTGCTTTCTTTCAGTGCACGTCAATGTATTTTTTCTAAAGCTGAATAAAGGCCATTCCTTTCAGGGTACTCAGATTACGCCAGTCTTTACCTTCCTATTTATTGCAACACAGATTTTTTTTAGCTGACATGGTAATGTATGTAATGTATGTATCATAACAGAAATGGCCAATGTTTTTGTATGGCATTGTACCCTGTGTGCAGTGCAAAGTACTAAAACAGAATAAAAACGAGTTTGCCATCATAAATTGGACATTGTTGGTGTACATGGAATTCCACACCACTGGTTACAGTAGGGGCAGGGCCGGCATCTGGGCAGTACAGGCAGGACTCCTGCATTAGGGCCTGCACTAGGAGAACCCAGCCACCACCCCTGATGGCAAACCTGGTTTAATGCTTTCAATGAATCTGGGAGCTCCCTACCTCCTGCAGCCCCCCTCCATAAGCATCTGTTCTGTTTCTTTGGGAAGTCATTTGACTATAAAAAGAAGTCTGCTGAAGCCATTTTGGCAGACATCTTTCCTAGTGGCATCGCAGTGCAGTGACAGACATGCTATGTCCTGACTGTGACTGTAGCAGCTCTGCAAAGTCACATCTATGAAAGCTGATGTTAGAATTAAAAGAGGGTCGGTGGAGACCCAACATTATCATTAAGTGTGTAGGGGGCCTAAAGGTTCCAGATGTTAACCCTGATAGGGAAGAGAGATGAGCGAACCAACTGGGGATGCCGCTGCATAGAGGAACAACACCCCTAAAAATTGAGGGTGTTGTTCCTCTTTAAACCCCCCCATCAGGGCTAGCTTTCCCCTGTTTGGGATGCCCCGCTGGATGAAACTCCTGGGGTTACCTGGAAACTCACCTTTCCAGATGTTTCCCACTGTTCTTTTGCTGCCTGCGGCTGAATTCCCAGCTATTCTGTAGATTAGACATGCTCCCACACCTAGCCATTCAGATAGCCTGGGACAGGAGCGCTTTCCAGACAAGAGGGAAATTGGGAATGTGGCCAGCGGGCTTGTCAGGTCAGCCAACATTCTTGAGATTAGCTGGGTGCCAAAATTGAGTTTCTTAGTGTTCATGGCTGTTTTCAGTCATCGACGAGCTCCAGCTGAACCCACTGCGTCAACCCACAGCGTCAGTAATAGTGACTAGCTTGCCTCATTGTGCCTGGTTAAGAAAGCAAAAGCATTATAAAGACATAAATAATGCCCCACTTGATCTAAATGTGCCTAAATATATTTAAAAACTCACACAGTACACAGTTTGTGTCATTTATCTATCTGTACACTTTACATCTGTTCAACAAAGAGTGTTTTAGTATAATCCAATTGGCTAAAAAGCATGATAGTGATAGTATTGTGTGAGGGTCATGCTTTTTTTTTTTTTCTTCTTTTACCACTCAGAAAACCACCCAGTCAGGCTTAGCCTTCTCATTGTGTCAGCTGTAGATCAACCTTCCCTCATCCGATTGCCAATGCCTCTTAGGAGAATCATAACTCGAGGGATGATTCTCATCTGGAGTCTGTAACTGATTAGACTGGAGGCACCGGCCATCATTGTTGTATCTCCAACACTTTTGTCCCTTCCCTCTTGCTTTCCAGCCCCCCCTCCCATACCTTCTCTACCTCTTGAATTAGTCTAGTATCAGGGCTTAGAACTCATTTAAGATACTGCATATAAAACAATAAAACACAGAGCTGTAAATGTAAACAAAACACACATATTCTTGCAGTGTGAAGACAAAATAAATAATAAGTCTATGAGTGTATAAACTCAAAAAAAGTCCTTAGCGTGATAACATCCAGTGAGAAAAATATTTAGCGTGATGACATCCAGTGAAAAAATATATTTTGGTGACAGTAATCCTCCACCTTCTGTAATAAACTCTTACCAGAGAGATAATTTGACCAGAACGTTATTAAACAACTCCTTCCTCCTCCACTGTCGTCATATATGAATAACCGATATAACAGATGGACATAGACTTGTATATTATAAAACCTCCAACTCCAGAACTTAATTCATCTCAAGGAAATCATGAGGTTTGTTCCACAGAGTATATAGATGTATTAAGTCACTCCAAACGAAAACCATAAAAAGGGATAAAGAGAAAAAAATCTAGTGCAACACCTCTATGATCAGTTTAGAAGATTTAATAGGGTTAATGCACTCACAAAAATAGGAACATCTAAAAGGCAATAAAAATTTCCAGCATATCAAGGTATCAGCTCTCACCGCCGGATCCCCCGTCCTCCAAACACCTGAGGAATATACGAAAACCAAGCGTTGCCGACCGCACTAGATTGTTGCACTAGATTTTTTTCTCTTTATCCCTTTTTATGGTTTTCGTTTGCAGTGACTTAATACATCTATATACTCTGTGGAACAAACCTGATGATTTCCTTGAGATGAATTAAGTTCTGGAGTTGGAGGTTTTATAATATACAAGTCTATGTCCATCTGTTATATCGGTTATTCATATATGACGACAGTGGAGGAGGAAGGAGTTGTTTAATAACGTTCTGGTCTAATTATCTCTCTGGTAAGAGTTTATTACAGAAGGTGGAGGATTACTGTCACCAAAATATATTTTTTCACTGGATGTCATCACGCTAAATATTTTTCTCACTGGATGTTATAACGCTAAGGACTTTTTTTGAGTTTATACACTCATAGACTTATTATTTATTTTGTCTTCACACTGCAAGAATATGTGTGTTTTGTTTACATTTACAGCTCTGTGTTTTATTGTTTTATATGCTTTGTCTGATTGAAGGGTGGGGATCCTTTGTAACACGTTGAGCTTGATCAGTAGTATTGGCAGCGCGGTTTGTATTGTTTATCATTTAAGATACTGTTTCTAATATGTTAAATTGGGACTAGGTTTCCCCAGAAGATCCAGTTGTATCTGAACTATTAATTTGCAGAGAAACCAAAGGTATTTTGTATGGATTAAATTAGTTGTATTGGTCCAAGGGCAGTCTTGGTGCAGTGGGTTAACCCTTAGTGGCAGCTGGAGCCACTATTTTTTTCTTTGGTGTGTATGAACTAGTAATTTGGTTTATCACTAGATTCTTACTAAGAAAAGTTAATAAAAGATGCAACTGGTCTAACCTTGTATTAAGATAACTTCCGTTTGGGTCTGCCATAACCTGAAATCTGATGGTGCCACTATTGCCCACCAAAAAGTGATTTTTTTTTGGTAGAGCAGAGTATGCAAGAGACTATCTATGTCTGAGAATTTGGGGTTGCTGGAGCTATTAAATTCAGAAGGACGCTTTCAGGGGAGAGGATCATATCGTACCCTAAAAGAGCTTTAATTAAGTTCAGAGCCCATTGCCATATTTTTTTGGGTGAACCTGCATCCCACCATTGGTGAAGGATAGTATCAGGGCAGGTCTTGCATAACCAGTATAGAAAAGGTGCAACCTTTTTATTATCGGCTGCGGTGAGATAAAATCTGGCTATGAATTTCACAATAGATATTTTAATGGGATGTGCTTGAACGGCTGTAACTAGGGGGGATATCTGTGCCCTTTCTCCCAAGGAAAGCTCTTTCTTTAGATCCATTTCCTATTTCTGGATATAAAATGGAATGGATTGGTATTTCGATTTGGCTAAAGTGGTGCTATTGAATGATAAAAGACCTGTTTTGAGTTCTGGAAATAGAAAAAGGAGAGAAGGCTAGGGGAGAAAGTAGCTGGGGATAATGACAGTCTCCCCCTCTCCCTCGCCATACCTGACAGACTATTCCCACAAGTAGAGTACCCTGATATGTTCCATGCCTCTTTAACCAGCCTTATTAGAAACCCAAGAGTTATTTCTCATTTCAGAATTCCAAGATATTGATTTTATTATATTCGGTACGGGGAAATAGATTGGGTTTCTCCTGAGGCCGAGAAGAGTCTTGATCAATGCCATAGCTATTGGATGTTTATTCATTTTGAGCAAGTTCAGTTTTTGGCAGTTAATCTGTGTATTTCCGCCACCATCCAGCTTGGTCAGACCCCCTCTTCCAACCATCTAAATATGTGTTGCAGCTGGGCTGCTTTAATATACAGAATAAGGTCAAGTGAACCCCAGCCCACCAAATAGATTGGTCTTATATGCCACTCGGTTTTTCTGTTAGACCAGAGAAAATTTGCAGTTATGTTATTTAGGCTTTTAATGAAAGAGATTGGATTAGGATTGGCAAATTTAAAATACACTATATAAATTGTGGGAGGAACAATGTATTAATCGCTGCTATCCTGCGCAGAATATTCTAGGGAGATTTGGACCAGGTAAAGGTGTAAACTTTTAGAAATCTTTTTAACGAGTTAAAGTAATTTAGTTTAGTAAGTTCGGGTCTAAAAATGTATTTTTCCTATATTATATTAATCTTATTATCTGAGAGACTAAATGGGAGAAAGACAAATTTTTCATAATTTGATTTTTGAGTCTCAAACTGGTTAAATAGTTGCATTGCCATTTCTAATGATTGAATAGGATTTTGTAAAGTCAAGAGAATATCATCAGCACATGCCAATAACTTGATTGGTATAGGGACAATTTTTATCCGTTGTAATCTGGGTTTATTTTGTATTGTGTTTAGTAGGGTCTCAAGATGAATCTTAAAAAGTATTGGGGAGAGGGGGCACCCTTGGCAGATTTTCCAACGATAAAGAGTCAGATTCTCTGTTACGCATAAAACCCGTCTGGTGTGATTTAATCAGTCCAGGGAGTACTTTATAATGTCTGACGGCTAACATGGAGGAATATATATTTTCAGATGAACGTCACAAATAATTTAATCTTTGCCAGGTTTCGGAATAACCGAAATAACAGCCTTATTCTTAGCGGAAGGGATGGAGTGACATTTATCTATAGTGTTGGATAATTTTAGTATGTAGGGAGCCAAGATTGACTTAAATTGTTTACAATATTCTACGGGGTAGCCATCTACTCCAGAGGACTTCCCATATTTTATATTTTCAATGGCTTGTTCAGCCTCCTTAATAGTAATCAGTTGCTCTAGCAGATTCGAGTCCGCTTCAGATAGAATATTATGAGTTCCTGACAACCTAAGGTTAGGGTAATTTTGAGTTTCCATTTCAAGGTTGTACTTTTTCGGGAGAAATTGAGGAATTCCGCTTTAATTTGGTCTGTTGTGTAAAAGATGTCACCTTTTGCCTTTTAGATTTTTTCTATAAAATTGGTGGCTCTTCGATCACTTATGAAGTTTGCCAACTGTTTTCCACTTCTGCCCAGTAGAAGATTTCTTTTGGCATGCACCTGGCTTAAAGAATGTGAGTCTTGGGGCAATAGGCCTTTTAGTTTTTCCCTGGCCTTTTGTAAATCACAAAAGGATTCTTCTGTTGGGTTCCGCTTATCATCCTTCTCTAATGCAGATATGTGTATTCTAACTGTTGTATGCTTTAATTTTTTTTTGGTTTGCTTTTTTCTTGTGAACGTAGATTGATTAAATAATTTCTCTTATGTAAGATTTATGGCAGACCAAAACTGAGTTGATGGAAACATCAACTGTGTCTTTTATAATAACTTAAAATATTCCTGTAGGGAAGCCTTTAGTTTTTCTGCTATCTTTGGGTCTTTAAAGGTTTCCATCTTCCTCTTGGTGGAGTTTTGCAACCCCATTTACGTGAAGTAAATAGAGGGGCATGGTTGGAGATTTTCCCCAGCTTACATTCCTTGACAACTGATAAAAGGTTTTGCTGTATATGATTTATTTGCTTGATTGTAGCATGAGTAGTATTTCTCCACAGGGTTAACCACATGCCATACGTCGAAAGAGAAAGAGTTCCCTGAAATGTTCTCTTAGATGTGTTGCACCTAAGGTGTTAGATTTTTGCCAATTGCAGTGCAGTCTAGCTGGGAATCCGAGATCAAATAAAAGTCCCCACTCCAAATCAGTATTTTTCAATTTTGCAGTGTGCATTGTGGTGTGGATTGCAACCTGCATCTCAGTGAGCGTTTTAGCGTTTATACACATAAAAGTGCCAAAAAATCATTTTTTCTACCTCCTAAAAGGGTAGTGAGGCATTCCCCCCTCTCATTCCCATAGACAGTGTGGCATTCCCGCCTCCCATTCGCATAGGCATTGTGGCATTCCCCCCTCCCATTACCATAGGCAGTGTGGCATATCCCCTCCCATTCCCATAGGCAGTGTGGCATCCCCCCTCCCATTCCCATAGGCAGTGTGGCATTTCCTCCTCCCATTCCCATAGGCAGTGTGGCATCCACCTCCCATTCCCATAGGCAGTGCGGCATTCCCCACTCCCATTCCTATAGGCAATGTGGCATTCCCCCATCTTATTCCCATAGGCAGTGTGGAATTCCCCCTCCTATACCCATCGACAGTGTGGCATCCACCCATCCCATTCCCCATAGGTTGTGTGGCATCCCCCCATCCCATTCCCCATATACGCAGTGTAGCATCCCCCCACACCCTTAATCAGTGTGGCATTCCCCCCATCCCCCCAGAAAAAAGTATACTTACATGAACGCCTGAATTCTGGCTTCATGCACCGCCACCTCTTCCTGGGCCAGTGCTCGCTGACAGCCGAATGTTTGTGTAAGTGCTTGCTGAACGAGATGTAGTAGCGGAGCCAGAGCCACTGCATCTTGTTCAGCGTGTGCTGACACAAGCACTCAGCTGTCAGCGCACACGCGAGAGGCAGTAGTGGCATCGGAAGCCAGAGTGGGGACAGGCAGCATCCTCGCTCGGGCTTCCTACGCACAGCTGAGTGCTTGTGTCATTGCACGCTGAACGAGATGTAGAGGCGGAGCCGGAAGCCAGAGCGGGGATGCTGTCTGTCCCCGCTCTGGCTTCCTGCGGCACCACTGCCTCTCTGGCCGAGTGCCGACACAAATACTCGGCTGTCAGCACTCGCTTTTACATTCGCCCAAAAGGAAAGGCACTTACGGGGCGAAAAAAGACTGTACACATGCCAACAAGTCTGGTATGCCTAGAAAGCTTAAGGTGTGTACTTTCAGAGAATATATATTTTATGGGAGGTATTTCAAATGTAAAGGGTTGTTTTTTCTTGAAAAACTGCACAGTGCGCATAGCAGTTGTATTTTATCTGAAAATCTCCTAAAGCACTGTTTCAGTTTAGGGTAGTCTGGGCAGGAAAGGGTGTCTACCAATACATATGTGGTATCATTGTAACTAGGAGAAATGGAGATTTCACACTCAATAAGATTTTATTGACAAACTTACATTTTTTATTACAAGAAAAAAATTACAAATGATAAAAAATAGATATTTCACCCATATATACTGAGAATAAACAAGACATTTCATGTTGAAGCCCAAACTCTGCTGAAAAAAAGCAATCACAGTTGAACATGTGTAGCGCAAAATAGTGACAAATGGTCTGGCAACAGAGGGTGACAAAAATCTAGATAGGCTGGCACTTAAATATAGTAAATAATAAATTAAATATTTGATGTTACTATTGGGATGGATCATGGAGACGACGGTGCGGCAACCCTTGGGGACCTGGAAATCAGGATGATCCTTGCCTGACCAAAGCTATGACTAGATGTCTGTGTTTTGAGCATTATTAGTAATGTAAAGTATGCATGAAGAATTGTCTGTGTTTTAAAACTAGTGAATTGCTCAATGCAAATGTATTAGGGCAATGATATAAAAAAAAAATATTAGATATATTTATTAACATGGTTTGGTGGTTTTTGTACATTTATTATATTTAAATACAGAACAAAAGGATTCTTACCTCCCTCCCTTGCAGCAGGTTTCTCCCAGTCTGGCCTTCAGAACCTCCATTTCTGAGAATCCCAGAGCTCCATGGCAATTGTATGCTGCAGAATTCTATTGGTACATGGCCAACACCCACTGTTAATCACATTGCCTGGACATGACAAACTCCATCCACTGCAATGAATTGCATGCATAGTCACTGTGATTGACATGGGGTCACGTTTGCATGTTGTCAATGCTGTCATCCCTAGAGGTAGCATGAGGCAGTATCTACAACCTACAGAACTTGTGCAGCTCATCCAGGATGGCACATCAATACAAGCTGTGTCTGTCAGCGCAGTGTCCAGAGCATGGATCAAATACCAGGAAACAGGCCAGTACACCAGGAGATGTGGAGGGAGCCGTAGGAGGGCAACAACCCAGCAGCATGGCCACTACCTGCAAGAAGGAACAGTAGGAGCAGTGCCAGAGCTATGAAAAATGAGCTCCAGCAGGCCACTCAGTGGCCTCCTCAAACTGTAGGAAACAGACTCCCTGAGGGTGGAGTGAGGGCCTGGCATCCATAAGTTGGTGTTTTTGCTTACAACCCAACACCCTGCAGGGTGATTGTCATTTGCCAGAACACCAAGATTAGTAGATTGGACATTGGCCTGTTCTTTTCATGGATGAGAGCAGCTTCACACTGAGCACATATAACAGACAAGAAGAGTCTGGAGAAGCTATGGAGGACGTTCTGCCTCCTGCAACATCCCCTCCCTCAGGACCGGATTGGCAGTGGGTCAGTAATGGTGTGGGGAGGCATTTTTTTGGGACGGTCGCACAGCCCTCTATGTGCCAGGCAGAGGTACCCTGACCCAACAATCAAAAATGACTAAAACCAGAACAACACACCAAACAGTGCTTATATGAATCCAACCCCAGGGCTGCAAATAAAAATTCATTTTCACAAAGGCACATCAGATGAGACTTGAGGATACAGTCTTTCTTTGGAAGGAGATGGACACAAACAGATTGCTTATGGGAGCTGACAGAGATAGATCTTTGGACAGGAGAAGATGAAGACTGACCTTTGACGAGAGACAGAACTGCTCATTGTAGACTAAGCCATCTTCTATAGGGTTAGAGGCCTGCTGATTTTTACCCAGACCACTCAAAGCAGATGAGTAACCCATTTTAATATATGCTTTGCTTTTTGCCCTGTTTTGATGCTTTCTGTGTTGTAACAATGCATGTAGCTGTTTTTGTATAAGAATAACTCTTTAAAGTTCATATTTGTGTTTCCTTGGAGTTACTGACATATGAACTTATTTGACAACATGGTGTAATTAGAAAAATCATATACTGTATATTTGAACCTTTTAACTGGCTTTTACATTTAAGAGCTGCAAATATATTGCAAACATTTTGCGAAAATTACACCCAAGCAAAACAGTGCTGGAATGAGATCCTCAGACCCACTGTGAGACCCGGTGCAGTGGGTCCTGGGTTCCTTCTGGTGCATGCAAATGCTAGGCCTCATGTGGCTGAAGTATGTCAGAGGTTCCTTCAAAATCAAGGCATTGATGCTATGGACTGGCCTGCCTGTTCCCCAGGACCTGAATCCAATCAAGCAGATCATGCAACATCAGGTCTTGTTCCATCCACCAACGACACATTGCACCACAGACTGTCCAAGAGTTGACTGATGCTTTAATCCAGGCCTGGAAATAGAGATCACTCAGGAGAACATACGCGGTCTCATCAGGAGTGTGCCCAGGCTTTGTAGGGAGGTCATACAGGCATGTGGAGGCAACACTCATTTCCTTATTCTTAGGCATCTCCAGTGAATTTGGATCAGCCTGTAATTTGATTTTCAACTGATATTGAGTATCATTCCAAATCCAGAATAGGATATTCATTTTGATTGACAGTGATCATTTTTATGTTTTATTGTTCTCAACGCATTTCACTATGTAAAGAATAAAGATTTGCAACAGTGTATATTTTATGTTTTTTCAATCTAATGCCATTATTTATATCAGTCATAAGTGATATCTATCTAGTGGTTATAGATAGTGATGAGCGAGTAGTATTCGACCGAGCCGGTATTCGATCGAATACTACGCTGTTCGTCATACTCGATTTCGATCGAGTACAGCGGCGATGGCGCACTCACAATTCGTTTCCCCTCCCACCTTCCCTGGCGCGTTTTTTACACCAATCACCATGCAGGGGGGGTGGGACAGGTCCTGGGAGGACGCTGGCATCGCGAAAACGGCGTCTACACGCATTGGCTGGAAAAACCATGTGACCTCGAATATACAAAACTCAGCACTTCCTCTTCGTCAGCATTAGCAGCTTGAACTTAGTGAGGGACAGACGCTCACAGCAGGGAAAGACAGGCTGTCGCTGGCAGGGCCCCAGAAGCTCGGGATATCTCTTTTACCACCATCTATACCAGCTACCAGAAGACAAGAGAGTCATTAAGAGCCCTTATTAGGGCTACTACGCTGAACGGTATATGGCTCATATGTAGGCAGGCAGGGCCCCAGAAGCTCAGAATATACCTTTTACCACCATATATACCAGCTACCAGAAGACAAGAGAGTCCTTAAGAGCCCTTATTAGGGCTACTACGCTGAACAGTATATAGCTCATTTTCTATGTAGTCAGGCAGGGCCCCAGAAGCTCAGAATATACCTTTTACCACCATATATACCAGCTACCAGAAGACAAGAGAGTCCTTAAGAGCCCTTATTAGGGCTACTACGCTGAACAGTATATAGCTCATTTTCTATGTAGTCAGGCAGGGCCCCAGAAGCTCAGAATATACCTTTTACCACCATATATACCAGCTACCAGAAGACAAGAGAGTCCTTAAGAGCCCTTATTAGGGCTACTATGCTGAACAGTATATAGCTCATTTTCTATGTAGTCAGGCAGGGCCCCAGAAGCTCAGAATATACCTTTTACCACCATATATACCAGCTACCAGAAGACAAGAGAGTCCTTAATCCCTTATTAGTGCTGCTATGTTGAACAGTATATAGCTCATATCCTATGTAGTCAGGCAGGGCCCCAGAAGCTCAGAATATACCTTTTACCACCATATATACCAGCTACCAGAAGACAAGAGAGTCCTTAAGAGCCCTTATTAGGGCTACTATGCTGAACAGTATATAGCTCATTTTCTATGTAGTCAGGCAGGGCCCCAGAAGCTCAGAATATACCTTTTACCACCATATATACCAGCTACCAGAAGACAAGAGAGTCCTTAAGAACACTTATTAGGGCTACTATGCTGAACAGTATATAGCTCATTTTCTATGTAGTCAGGCAGGGCCCCAGAAGCTCAGAATATACCTTTTACCACCATATATACCAGCTACCAGAAGACAAGAGAGTCCTTAATCCCTTATTAGTGCTGCTATGTTGAACAGTATATAGCTCATATCCTATGTAGTCAGGCAGGGCCCCAGAAGCTCAGAATATACCTTTTACCACCATATATACCAGCTACCAGAAGACAAGAGAGTCCTTAAGAGCCCTTATTAGGGCTACTATGCTGAACAGTATATAGCTCATTTTCCATGTAGTCAGGCAGGGCCCCAGAAGCTCAGAATATACCTTTTACCACCATATATACCAGCTACCAGAAGACAAGAGAGTCCTTAATCCCTTATTAGTGCTGCTATGTTGAACAGTATATAGCTCATATCCTATGTAGTCAGGCAGGGCCCCAGAAGCTCAGAATATACCTTTTACCACCATATATACCAGCTACCAGAAGACAAGAGAGTCCTTAATCCCTTATTAGTGCTGCTATGTTGAACAGTATATAGCTCATATCCTATGTAGTCAGGCAGGGCCCCAGAAGCTCAGAATATACCTTTTACCACCATATATACCAGCTACCAGAAGACAAGAGAGTCCTTAAGAGCCCTTATTAGGGCTACTATGCTGAACAGTATATAGCTCATTTTCTATGTAGTCAGGCAGGGCCCCAGAAGCTCAGAATATACCTTTTACCACCATATATACCAGCTACCAGAAGACAAGAGAGTCCTTAAGAGCCCTTATTAGGGCTACTATGCTGAACAGTATATAGCTCATTTTCTATGTAGTCAGGCAGGGCCCCAGAAGCTCAGAATATACCTTTTACCACCATATATACCAGCTACCAGAAGACAAGAGAGTCCTTAAGAGCCCTTATTAGGGCTACTATGCTGAACAGTATATAGCTCATTTTCTATGTAGTCAGGCAGGGCCCCAGAAGCTCAGAATATACCTTTTACCACCATATATACCAGCTACCAGAAGACAAGAGAGTCCTTAAGAGCCCTTATTAGGGCTACTATGCTGAACAGTATATAGCTCATTTTCTATGTAGTCAGGCAGGGCCCCAGAAGCTCAGAATATACCTTTTACCACCATATATACCAGCTACCAGAAGACAAGAGAGTCCTTAATCCCTTATTAGTGCTGCTATGTTGAACAGTATATAGCTCATATCCTATGTAGTCAGGCAGGGCCCCAGAAGCTCAGAATATACCTTTTACCACCATATATACCAGCTACCAGAAGACAAGAGAGTCCTTAAGAGCCCTTATTAGGGCTACTATGCTGAACAGTATATAGCTCATTTTCTATGTAGTCAGGCAGGGCCCCAGAAGCTCAGAATATACCTTTTACCACCATATATACCAGCTACCAGAAGACAAGAGAGTCCTTAATCCCTTATTAGTGCTGCTATGTTGAACAGTATATAGCTCATATCCTATGTAGTCAGGCAGGGCCCCAGAAGCTCAGAATATACCTTTTACCACCATATATACCAGCTACCAGAAGACAAGAGAGTCCTTAATCCCTTATTAGTGCTGCTATGTTGAACAGTATATAGCTCATTTTCTATGTAGTCAGGCAGGGCCCCAGAAGCTCAGAATATACCTTTTACCACCATATATACCAGCTACCAGAAGACAAGAGAGTCCTTAAGAGCCCTTATTAGGGCTACTATGCTGAACAGTATATAGCTCATTTTCTATGTAGTCAGGCAGGGCCCCAGAAGCTCAGAATATACCTTTTACCACCATATATACCAGCTACCAGAAGACAAGAGAGTCCTTAATCCCTTATTAGTGCTGCTATGTTGAACAGTATATAGCTCATATCCTATGTAGTCAGGCAGGGCCCCAGAAGCTCAGAATATACCTTTTACCACCATATATACCAGCTACCAGAAGACAAGAGAGTCCTTAATCCCTTATTAGTGCTGCTATGTTGAACAGTATATAGCTCATATCCTATGTAGTCAGGCAGGGCCCCAGAAGCTCAGAATATACCTTTTACCACCATATATACCAGCTACCAGAAGACAAGAGAGTCCTTAAGAGCCCTTATTAGGGCTACTATGCTGAACAGTATATAGCTCATTTTCTATGTAGTCAGGCAGGGCCCCAGAAGCTCAGAATATACCTTTTACCACCATATATACCAGCTACCAGAAGACAAGAGAGTCCTTAAGAGCCCTTATTAGGGCTACTATGCTGAACAGTATATAGCTCATTTTCTATGTAGTCAGGCAGGGCCCCAGAAGCTCAGAATATACCTTTTACCACCATATATACCAGCTACCAGAAGACAAGAGAGTCCTTAAGAGCCCTTATTAGGGCTACTATGCTGAACAGTATATAGCTCATTTTCTATGTAGTCAGGCAGGGCCCCAGAAGCTCAGAATATACCTTTTACCACCATATATACCAGCTACCAGAAGACAAGAGAGTCCTTAAGAGCCCTTATTAGGGCTACTATGCTGAACAGTATATAGCTCATTTTCTATGTAGTCAGGCAGGGCCCCAGAAGCTCAGAATATACCTTTTACCACCATATATACCAGCTACCAGAAGACAAGAGAGTCCTTAATCCCTTATTAGTGCTGCTATGTTGAACAGTATATAGCTCATATCCTATGTAGTCAGGCAGGGCCCCAGAAGCTCAGAATATACCTTTTACCACCATATATACCAGCTACCAGAAGACAAGAGAGTCCTTAAGAGCCCTTATTAGGGCTACTATGCTGAACAGTATATAGCTCATTTTCTATGTAGTCAGGCAGGGCCCCAGAAGCTCAGAATATACCTTTTACCACCATATATACCAGCTACCAGAAGACAAGAGAGTCCTTAATCCCTTATTAGTGCTGCTATGTTGAACAGTATATAGCTCATATCCTATGTAGTCAGGCAGGGCCCCAGAAGCTCAGAATATACCTTTTACCACCATATATACCAGCTACCAGAAGACAAGAGAGTCCTTAATCCCTTATTAGTGCTGCTATGTTGAACAGTATATAGCTCATTTTCTATGTAGTCAGGCAGGGCCCCAGAAGCTCAGAATATACCTTTTACCACCATATATACCAGCTACCAGAAGACAAGAGAGTCCTTAAGAGCCCTTATTAGGGCTACTATGCTGAACAGTATATAGCTCATTTTCTATGTAGTCAGGCAGGGCCCCAGAAGCTCAGAATATACCTTTTACCACCATATATACCAGCTACTAGAAGACAAGAGAGTCCTTAATCCCTTATTAGTGCTGCTATGTTGAACAGTATATAGCTCATATCCTATGTAGTCAGGCAGGGCCCCAGAAGCTCAGAATATACCTTTTACCACCATATATACCAGCTACCAGAAGACAAGAGAGTCCTTAATCCCTTATTAGTGCTGCTATGTTGAACAGTATATAGCTCATTTTCTATGTAGTCAGGCAGGGCCCCAGAAGCTCAGAATATACCTTTTACCACCATATATACCAGCTACCAGAAGGCAAGAGAGTCCTTAATCCCTTATTAGTGCTGCTATGTTGAACAGTATATAGCTCATTTTCTATGTAGTCAGGCAGGGCCCCAGAAGCTCAGAATATACCTTTTACCACCATATATACCAGCTACCAGAAGACAAGAGAGTCCTTAAGAGCCCTTATTAGGGCTACTATGCTGAACAGTATATAGCTCATTTTCTATGTAGTCAGGCAGGGCCCCAGAAGCTCAGAATATACCTTTTACCACCATATATACCAGCTACCAGAAGACAAGAGAGTCCTTAAGAGCCCTTATTAGGGCTACTATGCTGAACAGTATATAGCTCATTTTCTATGTAGTCAGGCAGGGCCCCAGAAGCTCAGAATATACCTTTTACCACCATATATACCAGCTACCAGAAGACAAGAGAGTCCTTAAGAGCCCTTATTAGGGCTACTATGCTGAACAGTATATAGCTCATTTTCTATGTAGTCAGGCAGGGCCCCAGAAGCTCAGAATATACCTTTTACCACCATATATACCAGCTACCAGAAGACAAGAGAGTCCTTAATCCCTTATTAGTGCTGCTATGTTGAACAGTATATAGCTCATATCCTATGTAGTCAGGCAGGGCCCCAGAAGCTCAGAATATACCTTTTACCACCATATATACCAGCTACCAGAAGACAAGAGAGTCCTTAATACCTTATTAGTGCTGCTATGTTGAACAGTATATAGCTCATATCCTATGTAGTCAGGCAGGGCCCCAGAAGCTCAGAATATACCTTTTACCACCATATATACCAGCTACCAGAAGACAAGAGAGTCCTTAATCCCTTATTAGTGCTGCTATGTTGAACAGTATATAGCTCATTTTCTATGTAGTCAGGCAGGGCCCCAGAAGCTCAGAATATACCTTTTACCACCATATATACCAGCTACCAGAAGACAAGAGAGTCCTTAAGAGCCCTTATTAGGGCTACTATGCTGAACAGTATATAGCTCATTTTCTATGTAGTCAGGCAGGGCCCCAGAAGCTCAGAATATACCTTTTACCACCATATATACCAGCTACCAGAAGACAAGAGAGTCCTTAATCCCTTATTAGTGCTGCTATGTTGAACAGTATATAGCTCATTTTCTATGTAGTCAGGCAGGGCCCCAGAAGCTCAGAATATACCTTTTACCACCATATATACCAGCTACCAGAAGACAAGAGAGTCCTTAAGAGCCCTTATTAGGGCTACTATGCTGAACAGTATATAGCTCATTTTCTATGTAGTCAGGCAGGGCCCCAGAAGCTCAGAATATACCTTTTACCACCATATATACCAGCTACCAGAAGACAAGAGAGTCCTTAAGAGCCCTTATTAGGGCTACTATGCTGAACAGTATATAGCTCATTTTCTATGTAGTCAGGCAGGGCCCCAGAAGCTCAGAATATACCTTTTACCACCATATATACCAGCTACCAGAAGACAAGAGAGTCCTTAATCCCTTATTAGTGCTGCTATGTTGAACAGTATATAGCTCATATCCTATGTAGTCAGGCAGGGCCCCAGAAGCTCAGAATATACCTTTTACCACCATATATACCAGCTACCAGAAGACAAGAGAGTCCTTAATCCCTTATTAGTGCTGCTATGTTGAACAGTATATAGCTCATATCCTATGTAGGCAGGCAGGGCCCCAGAAGCTCAGAATATACCTTTTACCACCATATATACCAGCTACCAGAAGACAAGAGAGTCCTTAAGAGCCCTTATTAGGGCTACTATGCTGAACAGTATATAGCTCATTTTCTATGTAGTCAGGCAGGGCCCCAGAAGCTCAGAATATACCTTTTACCACCATATATACCAGCTACCAGAAGACAAGAGAGTCCTTAAGAGCCCTTATTAGGGCTACTATGCTGAACAGTATATAGCTCATTTTCTATGTAGTCAGGCAGGGCCCCAGAAGCTCAGAATATACCTTTTACCACCATATATACCAGCTACCAGAAGACAAGAGAGTCATTAAGAGCCCTTATTAGGGCTACTATGCTGAACAGTATATAGCTCTTATGTAGGCAGGCAGGGCCCCAGAAGCTCAGAATATCGCATTTACCACCATATATACCAGCTACCAGAAGACAAGAGAGTCATTGAGAGCCCTTATTAGGGCTGCTATGTTTTAAAAATTGTGTGGAGGCCCAAGAGCTGAGACCTTTTAAAAATTGTGTGGAGGCCCAAGAGCTGAGACCTTTTAAAAATTGTGTGGAGGCCCAAGAGCTGAGACCTTTTAAAAATTGTGTGGAGGCCCAAGAGCTGAGACCTCTCAAACATTGTGTGGAGTCCCACGAGCTGAGACCTCTTAAAAATTGTGTGGAGGCCCAAGAGCTGAGACCTCTCAAACATTGTGTGGAGTCCCACGAGCTGAGACCTCTTAAAAATTGTGTGGAGGCCCAAGAGCTGAGACCTCTCAAACATTGTGTGGAGTCCCACGAGCTGAGACCTCTTAAAAATTGTGTGGAGTCCCACGAGCTGAGACCTCTTAAAAATTGTGTGGAGGCCCAAGAGCTGAGACCTTTTAAAAATTGTGTGGAGGCCCAAGAGCTGAGACCTTTTAAAAATTGTGTGGAGGCCCAAGAGCTGAGACCTCTCAAACATTGTGTGGAGGCCCAAGAGCTGAGACCTCTTAAAAATTGTGTGGAGGCCCAAGAGCTGAGACCTTTTAAAAATTGTGTGGAGGCCCAAGAGTTGAGACCTCTTAAAAATTGATTGTATTAAGCCTAAGAGGTGAGCCATAATTTTTTTCATTAATACAGCAATTCTACGGCGGTTAAGGAGGAGGAGGAGGAGGAGGAGGAGGAGGAGGAAATGGCACTTCATACAGATGGCACTTCACTCTTGGCTGCTTTCCACTGTTGTACAAGCAAAGTCCGGGTCAATCCACTTGCTGTTCATTTTGATTAGCGTCAGCCTGTCGGCACTGTCGGTTGACAGGCGGCTGCGCTTATCGGTTATAATGCCCCCGGCTGCGCTGAACACACCCTTTCTGATAGCACGCTGGCGGCAGGGCAGGCAAGCACCTCCAAGGCGTACAGGGACAGTTCCAGCCACGTGTCCAACTTGGAGACCCAGTAAGTGTAGGTCGCCGAGGGATCGGGGAGGACAGGGGTGTGGTCTGCCAGGTAGTCCCGCAACATCCGCCGATACTTGTCCCTCCTGCTGATAGCGGGCCCCGCAGTGATGGAAGTTGCACGAGGGGGTGACATGAACGTGTCCCACACCTTGGAGAGTGTTCCCCTGGTGGCTGTGGGCCTGATCGATGTTGTCAGACTCTGGGAGACACTCTCCTCTCTGCCGCCAGCGATGCTGGGTGGGAAAATCTGCATCATGTTCTGCAAGAGTTCCCTCTGGTATTCCAGTAATCGATTCGTCCTCTCCTCTACCGGAATAAAAGAGGAGAAGTTATCTTTATACCGGGGGTCCAGGAGTGCGAAGACCCAGTATAGTTTGTTCTCCAATATCCGGACAACACGTATGTCCCGGGAAAAGCAGCCCAGCATGAAGTCAGCCATGTGTGCCAGACTCTGAGTAGGCATGACCTCACTGCCCCCACCAGAAGGATCATTTTCCATTTCCTCCTCTTCCTCCTCCTCTCCGCCCCATCCGCGCTGAACCAATGGGACGCACACAGCCTGACTGCTACCCTCGCCGCCAGCATCCTCTTCCACAGCCACCTCCACGTTGTCCTCCTCCTCCTCATCCTCCTCCTGCAACTGCCACCGAGCAGCAGACAAAAGTGTGGTCTGACTGTCTACCTGCGTTGCGTCTCCTCCTACCCCCATCTCCTCTGTGTGCAATGCGTTCTCCCTTATTGCGATGAGCGATTCTTTAAGGACGCCTAGGAGCGGGATGGTTACGCTCACTATAGCGTCCTCGCTGCTGACCTTCTTAGTGGACTCCTCAAAGATACGCAATACATCGCATATGTCTGCCATCCATGGCCACTCGTGGTTGGCAAACTGAGGGAGCTGAGTTGGAGGCACGCGTGGATGCATCATCTGGTACTCCATCAATGCTTTCTGCTGCTCACACACCCTGGCCAACATGCAATAGGTGGAATTCCAGCGAGTGGGCAGGTCGCACAACAGCCGATGTTGAGGCAAATGGAGGCGTTGCTGGATTTTTTTTTAAGCTAGCAGCAGCTACAGTTGACTTCCGAAAGTGAGCGCACAAGCGCCGCACTTTGACCAGTAGCTCTGCCAGGTTGGGGTAAGTCTTTAGAAACTTTTGTACTACCAAATTAAAAACGTGGGCCAGGCATGGTACGTGATTGAGTTCTGCAAGCTCCAGAGCCGCCACCAGGTTACGGCCGTTATCGCACACGACCATGCCTGGTCCTAGCTGCAGCGGCAACAGCCACATCTCTGTCTGCTGCAATATGGCGTGCCTCACCTCTGCGGCGCTGTGCTTCCTGTCGCCCAAGCTGATGAGCTTAAGCACCGCCTGCTGACGTCTCCCCGTGCCAGTGCTGCAACGCTTCCAGCTAGGGGCTGAGGGCGATGTTAAGGCAGAGGAGGAGGAGGAGGAGGAGGAGGAGGAGGAAGAGGAGGGGGGTCTATCAGAACCTGTGCTGGCAATCTTGGGCGGGGGTGGTATGTAGGCCGTCCCTGTTCGCGACCCCGTCCCCGCTTCCACAACATTCACCCAGTGTGCCGTCAAAGAGATGTAGCGTCCTTGGCCGCAAGCGCTTGTCCACGAGTCGGTGGTCAAGTGGACCTTTGCGCTGACTGCGTACCTCAGGGTCCGCCTGATGTTACGCGACACGTGCTGGTGCAGGGCGGGGACGCCACACCGGGAAAAATAGTGGCGGCTAGGGACGGAATAGCGAGGTGCGGCAGCCGCCATCAGGTCGCGGAAGGCCTGCGTCTCCACAAGCCAAAACGGCAACATCTCTAGGGCCAGCAGTTTGGAGATGAGGCAGGTTAAGGCTTGGGCTTGGGGGTGACTGGAGGCGTACTTCCGCCTGCGGTTGAACGCCTGCGAGATGGACAGTTGATGGGACGAGGAGATGGAAGGTGCAGACGAAGATGCGGGGGAAGGGGGGGCTGAAGGAGAAGGCCCCAAAGTAGCCGAGGCAGAGGCAGATGTGGAGGTGTCCTGGCTGGAGGTCTGGACCGCAGTGGCAGCACACAACAAAGGGGAAGAGGCAGTGGCAGCAAGACGGGGCGCAGGTTGTATTGCGTTTGCTCTCTCCCACTCAGCCCAGTGCTTGAATTCCAAGTGACGGCGCATGCCTGAGGTGGTCAGATTGCTCTTCTCAGAGCCCCTACTCAGTTTTGAGTGGCAGATTGCGCAAACCGCGCTCAGTTTGTCATCCGCGCAAACATTAAAAAATCTCCACACCACAGAAGTACGAGGCCTCGATGGGGGAGCTTCGCGCGACTGCCTGCTGCCGGGAAGAGCTTCGGCCCTGCTGGCTGTGGCCTGCCTTCTCTGTCTGGACTGTCCTCTGCCTCTGGACTGTCCTCTGCCTCTTGCTGCCTTATTCGGTGATGCGCAGACCGCATCTCCACTGCTTTCCCCGCTGGACATCACCCCTGTCCAAGTGGGGTCGGTCATTTCGTCGTCCACCACCTCCTCTTCCACTTCCTCTCTCTGCTCCTCCTCCTGCCCACTGGACATTCCAACAGCCTCCCTTGATGGCAACTGCGTCTCATCATCATCATCGCTCATGATAGCAGATACTGGTTCCGGGTCCACATCACTAGCAGATGGCGGATGCTCAAGTGTTTGGGCATCACTACAAACAAATTCCTCTGCTAGCTCCTGGGATTCTTGCAGCACATCTGGAAAAGGACCCGAAAAGAGGTCCTGGGAGGGGTCAAGGGTGGGCTGACTCTGTTGGCCAGGTTGGGAGGAAGGAGGGTCAGAGTGAGACTGTGTGGATGACTGGGTGGTGGACAAGTGACTGGAAGCGTTATCGGCCATCCATTGCACCACCTGTTCACGCTGCTCAGGCTTTAACAGAGGTGTACCCCGCCCCCCGCATAACTGTCCCATAAAGGCAGGGAAGCTGGATGAGCGTAATGCTGGCTGCCCCTCATCAGCACGCATTGTATCCCCACTGGCTTCAACGCGGTTTGTGCCCCCACCAGCATTTCCGCGCCCCCGTCCTCGTCCACGTCCCTTTGCGCTAGCCCTCCGCATTTCAGACGTTTTACTTTTTTGGCCACGCGTTATGCCAAATATAAAAATATTTTTAAGAAGAACACCTGGCTATACAGCCGTATACTGCCAGAAGGTGAAATGGTGCCTATACGCACCGGGTATATAACAAGGTTTTGTTGGTAAAGAGGACACAAAACAGTAGTGCCAAATATAAAAAATATTTTTAAGAAAAACACCTGGCTATACAGCCGTATACTGCCAGAAGGTGAAATGGTGCCTATACGCACCGTGTATAAAACAGTGTTTTGTTGGCACAGAGGACACAAAACAGTAGTGCAAAATATAGTTTTGTATATAGGTGCTAATACACCACTGAAGTCTTTCTGTCCCTATTCCAGCATCAGCAGCTACCCCTCACTAAAGCAACCGTTTTGAGCAGAGTGTATATAGTTTTGTATATAGGTGGTAATACACCACTGAAGTCTTTCTGTCCCTATTCCAGCAGCAGCAGCTACCCCTCACTAAAGCAGCCGTAGCTGCAGCACTAATAAGTGCTCAGCTCTTGGGCCTCCACACAATGTTTGAGAGGTCTCAGCTCTTGGGCCTCCACACAATTTTTAAAAGGTCTCAGCTCTTGGGCCTCCACACAATTTTTAAAAGGTCTCAGCTCTTGGGCCTCCACACAATTTTTAAAAGGTCTCAGCTCTTGGGCCTCCACACAATTTTTAAAAGGTCTCAGCTCTTGGGACTCCACACAATGTTTGAGAGGTCTCAGCTCTTGGGCCTCCACACAATGTTTGAGAGGTCTCAGCTCTTGGGCCTCCACACAATGTTTGAGAGGTCTCAGCTCTTGGGCCTCCACACAATTTTTAAAAGGTCTCAGCTCTTGGGCCTCCACACAATTTTTAAGAGGTCTCAGCTCTTGGGCCTCCACACAATTTTTAAAAGGTCTCAGCTCTTGGGCCTCCACACAATTTTTAAAAGGTCTCAGCTCTTGGGACTCCACACAATGTTTGAGAGGTCTCAGCTCTTGGGCCTCCACACAATTTTTAAGAGGTCTCAGATCTTGGGCCTCCACACAATTTTTAAAAGGTCTCAGCTCTTGGGACTCCACACAATGTTTGAGAGGTCTCAGCTCTTGGGCCTCCACACAATGTTTGAGAGGTCTCAGCTCTTGGGCCTCCACACAATGTTTGAGAGGTCTCAGCTCTTGGGCCTCCACACAATTTTTAAAAGGTCTCAGCTCTTGGGCCTCCACACAATTTTTAAGAGGTCTCAGCTCTTGGGCCTCCACACAATTTTTAAAAGGTCTCAGCTCTTGGGCCTCCACACAATTTTTAAAAGGTCTCAGCTCTTGGGACTCCACACAATGTTTGAGAGGTCTCAGCTCTTGGGCCTCCACACAATTTTTAAGAGGTCTCAGATCTTGGGCCTCCACACAATTTTTAAAAGGTCTCAGCTCTTGGGACTCCACACAATGTTTGAGAGGTCTCAGCTCTTGGGCCTCCACACAATTTTTAAAAGGTCTCAGCTCGTGGGACTCCACACAATGTTTGAGAGGTCTCAGCTCTTGGGCCTCCACACAATTTTTAAAAGGTCTCAGCTCGTGGGACTCCACACAATGTTTGAGAGGTCTCAGCTCTTGGGCCTCCACACAATTTTTAAAAGGTCTCAGCTCTTGGGCCTCCACACAATTTTTAAGAGGTCTCAGCTCTTGGGCCTCCACACAATGTTTGAGAGGTCTCAGCTCTTGGGCCTCCACACAATTTTTAAAAGGTCTCAGCTCTTGGGCCTCCACACAATTTTTAAAAGGTCTCAGCTCTTGGGACTCCACACAATGTTTGAGAGGTCTCAGCTCTTGGGCCTCCACACAATTTTTAAGAGGTCTCAGATCTTGGGCCTCCACACAATTTTTAAGAGGTCTCAGCTCTTGGGCCTCCACACAATGTTTGAGAGGTCTCAGCTCTTGGGCCTCCACACAATTTTTAAGAGGTCTCAGCTCTTGGGCCTCCACACAATTTTTAAAAGGTCTCAGCTCTTGGGACTCCACACAATTTTTAAAAGGTCTCAGCTCTTGGGACTCCACACAATGTTTGAGAGGTCTCAGCTCTTGGGCCTCCACACAATTTTTAAGAGGTCTCAGATCTTGGGCCTCCACACAATTTTTAAGAGGTCTCAGCTCTTGGGACTCCACACAATGTTTGAGAGGTCTCAGCTCTTGGGCCTCCACACAATTTTTAAAAGGTCTCAGCTCGTGGGACTCCACACAATGTTTGAGAGGTCTCAGCTCTTGGGCCTCCACACAATTTTTAAGAGGTCTCAGATCTTGGGCCTCCACACAATTTTTAAGAGGTCTCAGCTCTAAGCTTCCCTTACTGCTGGGGTGACACACTGTAACAAACCTCCTCCTGTAAGCTTCCCTGACTGCTGGGGTGACACACTGTAACAAACCTCCTCCTGTAAGCTTCCCTTACTGCTGGGGTGACACACTGTAACAAACCTCCTCCTTTAAGCTTCCCTTACTGCTGGGGTGACACAATGACACAAGAGGACATGTCTGACCACATCTCACACACACACACACACAATGACAATTAGGGGTGGGGTCTATTTATTTTCCCCCTTGCCTATGCCATCTGTGGTTGTCATTAGGCAACGTGATTTTAAGGGGTGCAGAATTTTGTTCTTCTTTTTTGTACAGTTTGGCTTGGGGTCCATGGCAATGTAGAGGAAAGAAGGTTTCCTTGTCTTGTCTCACTTTACGTAGAAGTAATATTGTGTTTGGAGTGTATTGTTGAGAGGCTGTGATAGTGGCGTAATAGTGCGACTTGGGCGCGTTATATGCACCCAGACATGCTTCCCCTGCTGTCCCAGTTGCATTCCAGCAGTGTTGGCATCATTTTCTGATGTTTCAGGGTGGACTTGGTGACCTCCAAGTGGTCGAATTGAGATTTCCAAGTGTCGAGCATTTTTTTCCCATAGACTATAATGGGATTCGATATTCGGTCGAGTAGTCGAGTAACGCGGTCTATTCGAATCGAAATTCGAAATTTCGAATATTTCACTACTCGCTCATCTCTAGTTATAGATAATAAGTGCTCCCCTGCCTTTTATACCTGGGATCTTCATGCTGCACCAAGGCCTTTAGTTACAATGCCTGCCACTTACAGGAACTTAAAGTTATTGTTCAGTGTTATAATAACCAATGGTGGAGCTAGCAATCCCATTTACTAGCACCGGCAGCCTGTCATGTAGGCGTCCAGTGAACCTTGTTTACCAAGCCTACTCCTTTAATTGCAATGGAGGGGGCATTTCAATCAGGTTCTGCAAATCTGGCCTCCGCACGCCCCCTCTATAAATGGAATAGGAGTGTTAGGGACATAAAGGCATATTGATGGATGCCAACATGTCTGGCCAGCGATGGAGGATGGAATCGCTCATTTTTCCCTCATTGGTAAGTATGAAGGTGCCCACCCTGCACGGAGGAGGTGCCCATCCTGCACAGAGGAGGTGAGTAAGGACTTTTTTATGTTATTGCTGAGACAGTAAATTTAAAGGGATATTCCAGGCAATGGGTTGACTTACTGACTGTTTTAACTTTGCTTGGAATGTTCATTTAAGTTATTTGTTAAGAAATATGCGTTATGTGCTGAATAAGTAGCCCTATTGCTTATATAGTGGTTAGAAAAAGCCCCATAGTTATACTGTTTTAATACAGGAAATGTATTACTAATTATTGGCCAATTATGAATCGGATTCAGCCTTTGGCTTACTGACTCTACAGCCCTGTTGGTAAGTAGTGATATTTAGAGTATTTACTTCTCCATTTTTTGTGGTGTCTTTTTTAAACTACTTTTAGGGAACTGGTAGGGGCTCCGGGGGTATGGCGGCAGGCATGTCACTTGTCAGCACCAGTGAATGACATGCTGCATGAGTGAATGAGTGTGCCTGATTAATCCACACTCCCTGTTTGGGTACGGGAGAGGCCGTCCTGGTGACAGGCCTGGTGTACTTCTTAAAGAAGAAGTCCCTGAGTGCCTAAGATTGTGAAAGCCAGTGGAGGTGGGTAGCAGGGACATCAGCAGTATCTCTGAGTGTCTAAATGCCTGTGAATCCAGTAGAGATGGGTAACAGGGGCATCAAACAGTCTCTCTAAGTGCCTAAGACTTGTGAAAGCCAGTGGAAAGGGGTAACATGGGTACTAGCAGTTGCCCTGAGTGCCTAAGGCTTGTGAAAGCTAGTGGAGGTGGGTAGCAGCGGCATCAACAGTCTCTCTGAGTGCCTGGTCTGTGAAAACCAGTGGAAGTTGGTGACAGGGGCATCAGCAGTCACTTTAAGTGTCCAAGGCTTGTGAAAGAGAGTGGGGTTGGGTACCAGGGGCATCAACAGTCTCTCTAAATGCCTAAAGGTCTGTGAAAGCCAGTGGAAGTAGGTAACATGGGCATCAGCAGTCACTTTAAGTACCTAAAGCTTGTGACAGCAAGTGGAGGTGTAGAGCAGGTGTATCAGCAGTCTCCCTAAATGCCCAAGGCAATTGAAAGCCAGTGGATGTGGGTAGCATGAGCATCAGCAGTCTCTCTGAGCCTCTGAGGCCTGTGAAAGCCAGTGGATGTGGGTAGCAGGGGAAACAGCAGTCTCTCTGAGTGTCTAAAGGCCTGTGAAACCAGTAGTGGTGGGTAACAGTGGCCTCAGCAGTCTCTGAGTGCCTAAGGCTTGTGAAAGCTAGTGAGGGAGGTTATCAGGGGAATAAGCAGTCTCTCTGAGTGCCTAAGGCTTGTGAAAGCTAGTGCATGTGGATAGCAGGGGCATCAGCAGTCTCTCTGAGTGCATAAAGGCCTGTGAAAGCCAGTGGGAGTGGGTAATAAGGGCATCAGCAGTTTCTCTGAGTGCCCAACGCCTGTGACAGCTAGTGGAGGGCGAGTAACAGCAGCAGCAGCAGTCTCTCTGAGCCGAAAGGCCTGAAAAACCAGTGGAGATAGGTAACAGGGGCTTAAGCAATCTCTCTAAATTCCTAAGACTTGTCAAAGCCAGTGGAAGTGGGTATCAGGAGCATCAGCTTCCTAAAGGCCTGTGAAACCAGTGGAGATGGGTAACAGGAGTATCAGCAGTCACTCTGAGTGCCTAAGGCTTGTGAAAGCTAGGGGACGTGGGTAGCAGGGCATCAGCAGTCTCTCTAAATGCCTAAGGCCTGTGAAAGCCAGTGGAGATGGGTAGCAGGAGCATGAGCAGCCTCTCAGAGTCCATAAATGCCTGTGACAACCAGTGGAGGGTGAGTAACAGCATCAGCAGTCTCTGTGAGTGCCTAAAGGCCTGTGATCCTGCTGCCACATGCGTTCAGTGACATCATCAGCTATGCAGGTTTCACTGCCACTACTGTCTCTCTCATCTGCCTGGCGCACTGTTCCAGTGGCTCCACCTACATTTGCCCCTACCTGACTCTCAGGAGGATTGCTTTGAGGCCTAGCAGTCTCCTTGGGATCAATGCTGCGAGTGATACAGACTCAGCGTACAATCCTAAAATTAGCTCTCAGCAGATGGTGGAGATGGTGGAGCATAAGAGAGAGGGCATTTCAGGATTGAAGAAAGTGCAGAGAAATGTGTCTGCCCTTGCCATGGAATGGTGGTATCTGAGGAACCACCTGATGCTTGGCAGTGTGATTGGCTTTGGAGACTATAGAGAGAGACTGCTGGCTGGTTGGTCAGCATACAACTGGATGATACCCTGTTGCCACAAAAAATACAGGGGGGACTTCACACAGCTCGTCACATCCACCCCAATTAGGAGCACCAACCAATAGAAATTCTACAATATTTTATTGTCAAACAATGTTATTGCACGTACACAAAGGGACTCACAATCACAACATAAAAGACAAGATTAAAAAAACAACTGCTGCCACAATTGATGATGACCATGCCACCAGCCCTTCTGGCATTGATTCTCCCCCTTGGGCTGGTAGTTCTGCCACTGCCACTCTCAGTAGACATACGAGCAGACCCCTTATGGATTGGCATTGGGAGTGCCTTTTAAGAAAATGGAGTACACAGAGGGTTTTGTTTAATATTTTTATTTTGGTCATGTATGAACGACAACTTACCATGCCAGAGACTGTGAGAGGTAGGTAGGTAGGTAGGCACTTAGATAGGTAAGTGTGTCCAATTCAATACCCCAACCTCAATATATGGTAGGGGCCCTATGGATTTACTTTTAAAACTTTAAAGGTATTGTATATAAGACAACTTGCCACACCAGACTGTGAGAGGTAGGTATGGTAGATAGGTGGGGTTTTTTTCTTTCTGAAAGTATTCCATCTGATAGTTGCATATAGTTTACATTTTTATAGTTATCAAAACTTTAAATGAAAAGACCCCCGATTTACATTTTTTACAGTAATGTGAGCTGGAGACAGGCTGGCTGTTTGCTGTCTCATCCAACCTTACATCTCCTTTACAATGCAATCTACATGTTTTTGGTTCCGGCCCGACTGTCCCCTCCTGTTTATTACATTGATTGTTGAATAGGAGTTTCTGTCCTTTCACCCCTGTATAGGTTACAACCTCCTCTTTGTTTGATTGGCCAGCACCAATTAATCAACCAGAATCATTTGAATTTCCTGATACCTACTCCAGTAGGTAGACAGGCAGTTAGGTAAGTGAGTGTGCCCAGTGTAATACCCTGGCCTCTGTATAAGGTAGTGGCCCTGTGGTTTACTTTTAAAACTTTAAAGTTCTTGTATAAAACACAACTTGACAAGCCAGAGACAGTGAGAGGTAGGTAGATAGGCAGTTAGACAGGTAAGTGTGTCCAGCTCAATACTCTGACATCAGAATCAGGTAGTGGCCCTGTGGGTTCGCTTTTAAAACTATACAGGTCTTCTATGAACAACAACTTGTCACCCAGAGACTGTGAGAAGTAGGTAAACAGCGAGTCAAATAGCTAAGTGAGTGTGTTCAGTTCAATAACCTGACCTCAATTTAAGGTAGTGGCCCTGAGGGTTAACTCCCACAGGGTCTTCTATGAACAACAACTTACCACCCAGAGACTGTGAGAGGTAGGTATGTAGGTGACCCCTTAAGAAACAAAGGGATAGTCAGGCTGTGTTCTCTGAAAATCCATTTTAAAAAGATCCTCTAATTCCTTACTTATCTTTAAGAGTATTAGAGCATTGGAGATTAATATAAAAAATGAAGAGAAACAGGGGGTGCGGTAACAGTGATTTGATGTAAGCACACTGTGAGAGGAGAGAGGAGGGCGGGGTTTCAGAGCTGCAGAGAGAGGCAGCCAATCAGGATGTCTGGGCAGGGTGTGGGGGGTGTTTCCGTCTTTGGTCCACTAAAGGTTGATTGATGGTCCAGGTCAGCAGGGAAGGCTGAAAGCTGAATGAGGAAGTGATTTTCCTAACTAAGGAGCACAATGCTCAAGCCACTCAATGAAAGGTAAGCTACTGATATCTATTTATTAACATTTGACTTACCAATCACTTTAAATCTTAAAACTCCAAACACAGACTTTTATTACTTTAACCAGAAAAACTTGACAGTTCATAATATAATAAAATCATAACATCCAGAGACTTCAAATTTTAAAGGTGGCTTTACATGGGCTGAATGTTTATGGGTCATCTGATCAGCGCATGACACGTCAAACACTGATCCAGTGACCTGGAAGCCCTGCGGAGATAAGAGAGTGAAATTCTAAAGCTGCAGCCAGAGATGTGAGAAATGGTAGCTGCCAGAGATGCGGAGGAGGGACTGAGGAGGGCAAGGGTATGTGTTGCAGGGGGGGGGGGGGTCTATTTGGCATAGTAAGGATACGTGTGGGTGTAGGATGCCTTTAACACATGGCCGCAACAGCAAGGCACCAATGCAATAATCAGCTTACGTTATTGTCCCAATGTCCCTGGGGGATGGTAGCTCCTATTTGACGGCAAAGAACAAGTTAATTCAAATCGCAGTTACAGGCACACAGTTCTCAATATAAGGGCTAGATACCCTTGCACCCCTCTCAGTCAGAGGACACAGTCGCAAGGAACTTCCAGGTTAACTTTCTTAACTCAAAGCAGACAGTAAAGTGGGGCAGGGAAGATGGGGACCACCCCATATCAAGAAGATGTCTCCCTGGGAATTTACACTTCTCTTCCTTTGAGGACAGAGACAGGCCCAGACAAGACAGTCTACACAAGGGGTGGGGATTGAGAATCAGTGGGCCAAGTAGCTGCCTCACCAGGATACACTTGTCTTCCCTCCAGCACTCACCCTCAGCCAGGGCTCCCAGTACAGGCTTCTCTCAGTTATGCAGGTTTCACCAGCCTTCCTCCATAGCAATACCACAAGCTCCTGCCGTTATGCCAGGGATACCTTTTATACTAGGGGTGGTGACCATGTATACCCACCTAGGGTGACTCTGCCCACCCTTTGCTCTGGTCCTATGATTCTCAGAATGATGGCATCTCAGGGCAGCCCTGCCACTGCCCTGTGACCACCACCCAGTTCGACCTGAGCCTCCCCCTATTCCCACTGATTTAATGGTGTGGGACTGGGAAGCTGCAGCACTAGGGGACTGTAAACCATCCAGGAGGTAGAGTGGGGACTCACCCAAGCCATCCCCCTTTTCAAAAATCGATTTTGCATGCATCATGGGACCTCATTTAGAGGGCAGCCCAGCCAGAGGACATGGAGGCCCCACTACCCCTAGTCAGCAGCAGCCTAGCAGATCACACTGAGGGGAGGAGGCAACCCCTAACCCTGGGTAAGTGAGAACTAAGAGGGGAAGGGGGGGGGGCAGAATCTGGTTTCTTGCACCACTCTGGACTAACCTGCACTTAACTTTTTATTTTTCAGAAGAGGGACTGCTGTGACTCCGATGAAACCCTCAGGCAGCCCTGGAGGCCTCCAGCTGGCAAGGGAGAGGATCAGGACAGGGACACCCAGGGCCGGCTCCAAGTTTGTGTGGGCCCTTGGGCAAAAGAGTCTTAGTGGGCCCTAAAGTAGTGTGTCATATGATATCACCTTTCAGCTCTGCTGCCACAAATGGGTAATCTTCTGCTGCCGATCGCTCTCCAGTCCGTATTGCCTTCCCTATAGCCAGTCCTCTAGTTCTTGTTGCATTCCCTAGTGCCACCAAGCACCCGCGGGCTCCGCTGTCACTAAAGACTCCATCATTGCTGTCATTTGTCACCTGGTTCTCACCACTTTCTGAGCTTCCATCAACTGCCTTCCCTTCCATTCCATCTTTTCTATTGTTGCTGATCTTCCCCTGTTGCCAGCCATGAGTAGGTCTGAACACAACACCCGGCATTCGGTGGTTTGGGTCCACTGTAAAATAATACTATGGCTAACTGCGAGCCTGAGTGGGCCCCTGAAGTAGCCCGGGTTTGCCCTGTGTTGGCGCCGGCCCTGGGGACACCCAACAACACCCTGGGACATTCTAGTGCTCTATCCCTAGTGATACCAACCCTCACAGGCAACAGGCTCCTGGTGAGTAACCCATGTATTTACCTTAGGTGAGAAAGCCAGGAGGAGATCAAGGAGAACCCTGGCTGGCCACAGGGGATGATCAGCAACAATAGAAAAGATGGAATGGAAGGGAGGGCAGTTGATGGAAGCTCAGAAGGTGGTGAGAACCAGGTGACAAATTACAGCAATGATGGAGTCTTTAGTGACAGCGGAGCCAGCGGGTGCTTGGTTGGCTTTCTTTACCTCCCTATACCCTCCCCCTAATAAATCTCAATACTTATAAAGCAACCATGGCCTTGTGTATTGTTTTGTACTGTGCTACTACACATGCTGATCGGTGAGTATGTAATTATTTGTTCTCAGCAATTTCTTGCTAGTGATGAGTCACTTATTGCTCAATGCAAGGGACAGATAACTGGGACAACAAATCACCCAATAGTCACCCAATTAGACTAGCAAGTTCTTGCTACAAAGCTAAACATTAAAATTTAAACACTGATAACGGATTAAGGTGAGTGTTTTTAAATGTGGGTGTATATGATTAAGGGGGGAATACAGAGATATAATCATGGTTTGATCCTCTGTATTCTACTGGCCCATGGGGGATGGAAAGACTTTTGAGTGTGTATGTAATAAAGTTGGGATTTTAACATATTCCCCGAGAGTGAAGAAAGAGTTCTTGTTTCTGTCAGTTTGTAGCTGATGGCAGTGCCCATTGCCTTTGGTTTATATGTACGCAGTGGTTGTCCAAGGTCCCTTCTGTATCCATAGTATACAACCCTACCAAACATAAGGCCAAGAATGGTGCTTCCTGAATTCCATAGTGATTTGAAAGTCTTAGTTTGCTTGTATTTTTGTGTGGTAGTGTCACTGGGACAATAATCCTTTGATGGATATATATTCTGGCCTAGGCTATTTTACACCCCTAGGCAGGGCCGGGGCCCCCCGCGGGGGGGGGGGGGGCACTGACAGCTGGCAGCCTGTCACTGCATTTCAAAGAAAACACAAAAAAGTTTAGGTCCACCTGTGCCACTGCGCCGGTCGCAATAGATCTTTTATGGCAGTGGAGGGGGCCTGCAGCAGCCAGCATAAGAACAACAGCGGCGTCAGACCTTCCCAGCCCTCCTCCAGAGCCCTCCTTTCCCAGCTTTTACGTGCTGGGATGTCACTTTCAGTGGCCAGATGGCACGGATATGCAGGCATCCTCCGTTCCCTTCCTGTCCAGTCTGTTGTAAGTAAGATTGCTGCTGCAATAAATCAATAAAGTTTGTGTAACCCTTGTCAGCCCTGTCCCCTTCCATGCTCTTGTAGGAAGAACAATATTTTGTTAGAGCCCTTGGTGGACTCTCAGAGAAGAAAAGTTTAACCTTCCTAACACTGCTGTCTGCCCTAGTTTAGAGGGACTAGCCTTACTGATCTTTAAAGTGAACCAAAGCCCAGGATTTAGTCCATCCTTGGTCTTGATTCCTTTTCCCAGGGATCCAACGATGTCCCAATGATAGATGCTCCACTGTTTAAAATCCCCCATATCGCCCTCAGAATTCACCTTCCTGCCTATCCTTTGTGCATGCACAGGCTTTCATCCAGTCTCCAGTGTATGCCATTTATATTAATGCTCAGCATACAGCTCTCTTTGGTAATTCAACTCCGCCATAATGAGCGGCCGCATTCCTGGTTTCCCTGCGGTCCAAGATACACTCCCATCCCCAGCCTCCCATCTGAATGGCTGGGCACAGAAGCTAGCCATTAGGATCGCCAGAAAAGTAAGATTCACAGGTAATTGCCCACAGTGGGGCATTCCACTGCAAGGCTGCCCAAATAGTTGATCCACAGACTTCCCATCCACACCTAAACACCACCTCCTGCCATCCCTCACTCTACCATACTTACCTCTTCTCCTGGGTGGGTGAGCCTGGGGACCAGAAGCCACAATAGCTAGAGCATCTTGTTGGGAGGAATTGCTAAGCAACATAGTGTGTGCTGTGACTTTTGGTCCCCAAGTGCATAGCAACCAAACAGCCATGCTGTGCTGGGGAGACAGAGAGCGAGGAGACAGCGAGAGGAGGGAGAGAGAGAGCAAAGAGAGAGAGGTGGAATATAGCAAGGAGAGAGAAAGGGCAAGGACACAGAGAGGGGAGGTGAGGAGAGAGAGAAAGCGAAGAGATTCCAGGGCTGGCCTTCACTTTTTGCCATCTTGGAAACTGAAGAAGAGCAGCTCAGAAGCAGGGAGGCCACTGATATGGTAGTCTGGTACCTTTGCAAAGGTATGCTGTGTGGGCGATCGGCAGGGTTTTCCCCCAGTGCGGCATCCCAAATTGGAATTCTCTTTAAAGAGCTAATCCTGCCTCCCTGGAGTCTAAAACTATAGGAAGGCTGATTTCCCCATCCCTGGGGCATCCCGATTTTGAATACACCAGAGCATCCTAAATCTTGATGCCCCTCTGGAAAAGAACAGACTGAACGTCCCTGATGTTGTTCCTCTTTGAAGAAGTCCTGTCTCCCCTCCAGTGAGCAACAAGCTCACACATTGGCACATTATGGGGGATCCAAATAAGGTTTATGCTCTAGAGTTTTGGTCCACAGCAATCCTCCCCTGATCCACAAGAGCCAGCCACAAATTGGGGGCATGGAATAATGCTGCACACTGCAGAGATACACCTGCTGATTGGTGGAGGTGGTGGTGCCACACACAAGCAGAATTGTGCAGCAGTTTTTCACTTTCCCCCTCTTTCCCTGGCTAGCAGTGTGCTCAATGCTGAGTGTTCGAGGTGGGGGGGCCCACTGAGACCATGCCGCCCAAGGGCCCACGTAAACCTGGAGCCGGCCCTGCCCCTAGGTATAGAGGTTATTCCCGTGGTATAATGTGGTCTGGGCTATACTCACATTAGGTGGATATATTCTGTCCTGAAGCTGTTTAGTTTCATGGGTATATTCCATCTTAGAGGAGTAATGTTTGGTCTAGGCGAGAAAACCAGTGAAGTGATAACATTATGGCCTGAAGAGATATAGTCTGGCCTAGGCTATTCTACATACCCAGGTATAGAGTTTATCCCTGGGATATAATGTGGCCTGGTCCAGACTTTACCCGGGTCTCACTGTAGATAGCTATATTCTGCCCTAGAGGGGTATAGTTTGGCCAAGGCTAAAAAAGATCTTCAGGGTGAGAAAACTAGTGAAGTGAAACATTAAGGCATAGAGGGGATACCCCAGGGTATAGTTTGGGCTAGGCCAATTTATACCACAAAGTATAGTTTTATACCCTGAGGTATAGTTTGGCCTGGAGAGGTATAGTTTGGCCTGGAGAGGTATAATTTGGCCTGGAACAAGTTATACCTCGGGGTATAGTTTGACCTAGGCCATTTTATACCACAAAGTATAGTTTTATACCCTGGGGTATAGTTTGGCCTGGAGAGGTATAGTTTGGCCTGGAGGGGTATAGTTTGGCCTGGAACAAATTATACCTCGGGGTATAGTTTGGCCTAGGCCATTTTATACCCCAGGGTATACTCTGACCTAGGCCAAACTATACCCCTCCAGGCCAAACTATAAACCGTATTTAACCTGGGACAGGATTACTTTGGCCTGCTACACCTGTATTTATACCGGCAGTGCATGATGTGAAATCAAAGTGGGGCTTGTTGGGGGCTACGAGCGGATTTCCCGGCTGCATCATTGGTGACACTCTGATCCTTCTGCTTCTGAACCAAACTTCTCAATGCTTTATTAGTGAACAGTACGTAATTGCAGTGACTGCCTCCCAGTCTGTGACATTTACTCCTGTAGCTCTACCTCAACAAGACTACGAAAAAACATTACCTCTCCTATTGAAGTTTTGAAGTTTATGAGCTGAGAAACCCCTGAAAATCTGTAATTATATTAAACAAAAGAAAAATAGTTATCACTGAAATAAGGTATTTAAAAATCCTAAGATGATTGCAGTTAATAGTAAGTTATCAGGGACCATAAACTTTACTACGTTTGTTAATGTGTAAATTCTTAGAGTACCGGAGCCATAAAAAGCATCTTGTTATTTATGTAGAAGTCTCTTTGCTAGCTTTTTATTTCTATCTCATTAGAATCTGCATGCATGCATACATACATATGTTGATAATAATTATTTAATAACACAATAATTTAGGCAGAAATCTTCCATTTAATTGAGAGTAAGGCAAAACTATTTACATTTAAAGCGACAAACCATGGGCAATAACAAAATCATTACAAACAGGACTCTTTGGAATGATTACTACTGCAGATTAAAGTGTAATAATGCATAGAAGGTTAAATTTAATTTTAGTTTTAGTTTAGGTTTAGTGTACTCTGAATATTATCAATTCACTGTTTACTGCCCAATGAAATTACACCAAATGTGTGAGCCAATGTGCAAATGGTAACTTAACAGAAGAGTAGACTTAGAACAGAATAGGTATGACATATATTTTTATATACAGTAGATTTGTTATAGTTATTGCTTAGTGATGAACTGTGATCAAACCTAGGTGAACTGTTCCACTTAGGGGTTTTAAAAAAGGAAAGAGAATATAATATTCTATAGCGAAAAAATGACCGAATGATAAAAATCCATATAAATACGCTGGATGGCGGGAAGATGCATCACAAAATATCCAGCCGGGCTTGTTTCTTTCTTTTACTTTCAAATATAAGAGATAATAATCCAGACATGAAGCCTGAGTCTAAGGTTTTGCGAAGAATCAAGCTCGCAGACCAAGTGATTGGCAAGTCAAAAGTTAAAAAATAAATATCAGTGGCTTACCATTGAGTCCCTCCAGTGCTCTCCTTCTTGCTATGTCAGTCTCCTTAGTGAGAAAATGACTTCCTCATTCAGCCTGTTTCTCGGGGATGCTGGGGGGGCCTCAGATGTGTGTACAATGGCAGGATGAGACAGGAGCAAGCCCAACTTCCAATCTACCAGTAATGGTGGCCTGGAGAGCTGTGTCTGCCTGTTTAAGGCCTAACGTGAAACACAGCATCCGGACAAGGCACCACAGCCCCCAGCCCCAAGCACCATGACTCGGTTTTCAGACACTCCCCTGCTACCAGCCACAGTACACACTCCAAGCGGGTCACCCGCAGCAGTGTGGCCACATCCGGGGTGCCCGCCAGAGCTTACCGCTCTGCATACCAGATCCCTGTGGAGTGCACTGCGAAACCCAGGGCAGAGCCTAGGAACGAGAAGCAGAGCCACAGCCAGGGTTGCGTGTTCTCCGGTCAGCCTGTGCATCACCTCTTCTGAGCCTGGGAGTGGCCACAGTGGCTCCTCCCCCCTGCCCACCCCAGTCATTAGGGAGCAACTGCTGCCCGACAGAGTGTGCAGGAGCTTACCTGTTTGAAGCTCAGTGGCTGTTTCAATACCACAGAACTGGAGGCACTGGCTGAGAGTGTGTCTGATAACTTTGAAAAGCTAGCCGAGCAATGGTCCAGCACTACACCCAAACCAGTGCGGGATGAAATCTGGCCCGAGATTGCCTGGAGGGTGACTAGTTTGGAACCATAACCCAAGGATGCTGCCCAGGTATCAAAGAAATTTGATTACTTAAAAACGGTGGTTCAGAAGAAAATAAACCGGAGACGAACTGAGTGGTAAGCGTGGAAGGCCAAGAGGGGTGTTTTTTTTTACACATTTGACCACTCTTGTGCTTATCCATTTGTGTTTGCATATGCACAAAAGTGGTAAGAGTTAGCTCCACAATGCTTAATTTGGGAGGAGGGAGACCTCAAACATTTGGCACAAACATGAGTGGCTAGAAGCACACACCAACAGTGAGTGTTTTGCTGGGACACACGTTTGCTAAGCAAGCACACAGATGTATTGACCTACAACTGTATTGACCTTGTAATTGTTTGCAAATGTGTGGTGGGCAGGTGCGGACTGGCCATAGGGCATACCGGGCAAATGCCCGGTAGGCCGTCACCTCCTCTGCAATGGCCGCCTGCTGATCTGGTAGTGTATCGGTTCCAGCAATGCTTCTTGCAGCGGGCTGGTTGACTAGGAGTTGCTGCGGGCCATCCTGTCAGCTCCCATTCACCCGGCCCGCCACGAGAAGCTTTGCTGGAAAGCCGGCATTATAGTTCAAGGCCAGCAGGGGGGCAGCAGAGAGCAGGCGGCCAGGGTGGAAGTGCAGGGCTGATGGCAGAAAATCGGAAAGTGCGCTGTCTGACCGGTAATGAGGGCCGGCCTGAGTCCTTGCCAGCTCGATATTGCAGAGTGCTGGGGAAGCGGTCTGTATGTTTATTTGCTGTGTCTGCGCCTGCTGTGAGGTAAGCCGTGCCCCCCCCCTTCTATTTCTCTCTGACAAGTGTTGGGGAATGGGGTCACGACCTGGCCAGTTAAAGCGGTGTGGTGCCTGCAGTCCGTGACCTCCCTCTCTCTATATGCCTCATGCTCCAGGCTCTGCTCCATATCATCATCAGCCTTGACAACAAGGCCCATGGCCGAAGAGGGAGCCTGGCCTATCCCCTCTATACAGGTTAGAGATCAGACATGCTGAGCTTCTGTGTACCTGCCTGTGGTCCCCTTTGGTGACCAGACTCTGTCTTTGTCTTTATTCCTCTATCACCTTTTTCTTTTCTTCTCACTTTTCCATTTTTTTTCATTTCTTTCTTATTATCTCTCTTTCCCTTAACTCCTTTATGGCTTCCTTCCCTCTTTCTTCTTTCACTCTCTATTACACTTTCTTTACCTTCCTTTTCACACCTTCCTTCTTCTCCCAGCTTTCCCCCCACTTTTCTTCTCTTTCTTACTTTTTTCTTTATACGTCTTTTGTTTATATCTCTTTCTTTCTTTCTTAATTACTCTGCTCTTTGTTTCATGTACTTCCTTATTTTGTTCTTACCTCTCTTTCTCACTTTCTGTTTTCATCTCATTTTTTGCTCTTCACTTCCCCCTTTCCTTTGTTGCATTCCTCCTCACTTTCAGCTTTCTTTCATTGTCTTCTCTCACTCTCTTTTTCTCTGTCCCCCATCATCTGCCTCTCTCTCTCCCCTCTCTCTATTCACTTCTCCCTTTTTCTCTCTCCTCACACTTTCCCTCTGTTTTCTCTCCTTCTACCAGTATCCTTTTTTTTCATTTTGGTTATTTCTCTTTTGCTTTCTAATCTTTTTTTTTCTAAGGGGTTCAGACATTGTGGCTGTACAGGGTACCAAAATTCCTAGTTGGCACTTCCCTACATAACCATGCCCAAATTGGTCGTTATTTTATGCTGGGATAGGTGGCAACCTTAGCCGCTGCCGCTGTACACAAGGGGCAACACAGGGTTGCACACGCTCTTGCTCCCAGTCCCAGGTGAGCCGCTATCCACTCACCTCTACTTTAAAGCCAGTTTTTGCACCTTTTCTTGTCATAGGCCACATGAGCAGGACTGGAGAGGAGGACAGCAGCAGATGAGAGAGAGGTTTTCTTGTGCCAACAAAACCTCCCCATCAGCCCCACACCCACTTCCCAATGCTTTCTATGCCCTGGGGGATTCAAGGGTTGGCCATGATGGGTTTCACACAGCACCCTGGGTTGGGATGCCCCGGGGAGGTTGACCACTATCCCAATAGTGAAAATCCCAGGATTTGGTCTATTTTTGGGCAAATGTTTTTTTTTTCATTAAAGACAAAAAAAAATATTTGTAAACTTGTATAGGATCAAAATGGGGGGAGCATAATAATGGGGTTATTTGGGGGGATTCTCTACTGCACTGTTTATGTGGTGATTTGGGGGGATTTTCTGCCGGATTGCTCTTTAAGGGGTGATTGTGGGGATTCTGCACCGCTTATTATCGGGGGGGGGGGGGGGAGGTGTATTATATGGTGCCAGACACACTGCAGAAGGGCCGGTGTGACCAAAAAAGTCCCGGGCCGTTTATTAACCCCCAGTCCGACCCTGGTGGTGGGCACACGTGCTGTGGTGCCCAGTGTGTACCCCATATAGTAGCTTAAGTCCCGGGCCGTTTATTAACCCCCAGTCCGACCCTGGTGGTGGGCACACGTGCTGTGGTGCCCAGTGTGTACCCCATATAGTAGCTTAAGGAGTGCAGCTAAGGAATGTGTTTAGCTTGTTTCTCCCTTGTCTTGCAGCACCCATCCAGCCACAACCCTGGCTCTGCATCCTACCCCGGAACCTATACCAGCACCTGGACCAGCCTGAGCATCAGTAACGTCACCGAAATATTAAATTAGGTAAATGTGGGGCTTCAATGTGCTGATGGAAATGGGGAAATGATGTTGATGGAAAAAGGGAAATGGGGGATGTGTAAGCTCAGGCTAATGAAATGAAGTTATTTGCTGTGTTTGACTGTGGTCACAAACAAACACTAATGTTTATCTTTATCCACCCATCCTTGAAACTATCCAGGAGATGGAGGAATCCCAGGTTCAGCTGCCCAGCAAAGCATCCCAGCTCTCTGAAAATCCGATGAGGAACCCAACACCCAGTCCAATCCCCCTGGACCAAACACCACCTCCAACCCCCACAGTGCGCCCAGGAGTCAAACAGCCAGACATGCCCTGCAGCACGATGTTACCTTTCCACAGCACGCAAGTCCAAATGATGGTGGCAGACTGGCGGTCCAACAGCTCAACATTCAGGCGCAACACAAGCAGATACTATAAAATTGTGTGGAGAGCAACCACCCTCATCCATGAGGACCTGGCTGCAGGGGTGACTGAGTAGCAGTGCCTTAACAATAATTTAGAGGCCATGATTGCCCAATTGGAGAGGTATAAAAATGATAACAAGGCCCTACTATAGGCAAGATTGGTACCAAGACTGGAGGACCAGGTAACCTTCCCAAAATTTGTGAGGCCTGACTTATTTTGATTGGTTGATTTGCCTATGTATGCTTGTTGCATGTTTTGACCACAATTTCTGGGGCCCAGTATGGTAGCTTCAAAAATAATTTACACTAAAAACAAATTTGTTTGTATGTTCTTTTTAACCACAAGAAAACAAAAACAAAGGTGGTGCAACAGCAAATACAAAACAAAACAAACAAAAACAAAGCAGACAAAAATTAACAAAAAGATGAGTCCACCAGGTGATGGCATACTGACTGGACAGCATGGCTCTGGGTGCCAGAATAGAGATGCTCAGGCCCCTCCTGAGCAGCTGCGGTGGTTAAGCCGGAACCTTCTCCAGCAAGGCAAAGTTGTGAAACATTATGCAGGCCACTATTATCCACCTGTTAACCACCTTGGCCGGCTGGTACTTTAGTGCTCTGCCAGTCTGATCCAGGAAGCAAAAGAGGCTCTTTAAAAGTCCAAACACCTACAGCCACATCCCCCATGCCAGTGGGCACAGTTATAGGCCTTCTGCCATTGTGTCAAGGGACACTGAAAAAGGGTGAGCAGCCATGGCAACAGCGGGAATCCCGACTCACCTAAAGGTCAGCAAAACAAAAAAAAACATAATTATAACCAAATAACAAAGCAAGTCCACACATAGAGAAAGCAACTTGGAAGGGGAACCACAAGAGCAAATGGAATAATCACAAAATGTATGGCTAAAAGGAAGCTGATGAGATAGGGGGTCACAGTTGCAAGTAGGTCAAGAATGTAAACTTGCTGAGACAGACAGTTTGCAGGACCAACTAAAGGTAAGGCGCTCTACAAGGCTAAAGGAGTTAAACTAGGAACAGGGGGAATGGTGACTGAAAGTTGGGACATGACCACAATATTAGGGAGTGAATGTAGAAAGACAAATACTCAACACTAAAAATGAAACATAAATACATCCTATGGAGCCCAGCTGATACCAATGACACTCATACACATTTACCCAAAAGCCATTGCAAGTCTCAAAGCGTCAATACAGACTGGAGCTCCGCAAGATGAATGGCGTCATGGGTGGAGCCTGGAAAGGCAGCCAAAACACGAAATACCCGCAGATCGGAACCCACCACACACTGGACATTGATCAAATCCCCCATCTTCCGGTTCCTGTAAGAAAATGACAACACAGACACAGGTTAATACACTAGCAACCTTATGGTAGCAGGCAGATACATGGACACAACTTGGACACAGAGATCAGTGTGCCCAAAGAGCAACAAGGATTAGCCAGTTTAGGGGAGCAGAGCAAACGCTAGAAAAAACAAACTACTTGGCAAGAAGGAGCAGGAGGACCAGTGAGTCCCTAAAATACCTCTACATATACTCCTGCACCCCAGGAGGCACCAACGTCATGTGCATGCAGTCGATCGCACCTGTCATATGCCCGTGGGCATATTTGCTATGTTGAAATAACCCAACTTAACTGTGTTCCAGACCGCCAAGCTGTCAGGAAAACAGATGTGTTTCTCCTGCAGGGCAACCATGCCATCGAGAAATGTTGTCAGGACGCAGCCCAGTGAAGGCTGGGACATGCCAACAGACAGTGCCCAAGCCTCTGGAAGGAGCCATTTGCTAAACATTGAAGCCAGCCAACCAATTTTGTCATGCCATCAATCGCATGCCCTCGCACAACCATGGCCACTGCTCTGAGTAAGGCTTCTCAAGAGAAAGGTGGTTCAGTTGAGTCATTTCAAACACATGTTGATCGAACATGCGATCATCGTCCAGATGATGGCGGGTGTGTAAGCATGGGCAGGGACAGGGTGAGCAGCCCATGGAACAGCAGATGCTCGTACTCTGCTAGAAACTCGTCTAGGTGCTCCATCGCACACGTCGCCTGAGCGTCCGCCAATCATCCTGCAAGCAAAAAGAGGGCGTAAGTTTGGATTTGTCAAAGGGCAAACTAGGGCTCAAAAATGCAGGCAAAATCTGTTACAAAAGCGAGAATGCAGAAACTCAGTAATACACGTATTAATAAGTCGAATACTCGTACTCATGTATGCAAACTAAGAAGTCGTGTAAACCGGCAAACAAAAAAGAACAATACTGAATAGTACAAGGCTGAAAATGGCTAAACTAAGATTTCACACTACTCCCACATGTGGGAATGCGTCCACGAGAGGCTATGAATCAGGCTTAATGTTATAGACATAGCCCGATTCCCTTACTGAAAAAATCACAGGGTTCTCGATGCAACTCATTTTTTGACAACTCATTTGATTCAAAGCTCCTTCCGAGATTATTTTGTTCAGGTGGAATGAAGCGAGAATTCACGGTGAGAATTCTCACTTCTATCCAAGATTTTACAACCTGCATGACAGTTGAATGTCAGCGAGTTGTACTAGTTTTCATTGATAAAAGTAATGCCACTACATGTGACATAATTTTAATCATTGAAAATAACAGCAGGGCTTTTTTTGGGTTAGATATGTTGTTTTTAAAAAGAAAAAAATGAGTGCCCCCCCCACCTTATGCCCTTCGGAATGGGTTTGGAGCACTTCTAGGGGTGCCACACCTGATTAAACCCCCTCTGTGCCCCTCCCTTCCTGTGACATATTTAGTCACATGGAGGAATCCCAGAGAAGCTCCATCTCCCAGTATAAAAGGTGGCTCCCCCGCCCCAAAGATCAGTTCCTCGCTGGGCAGCGAGGATGAAAGAAGGCCCTGTGCCCTTGGGGTCATTGCCAGATATCAGCCTTGATGCCCCGCACCACTCCAAGAATACAGTGGAGAGGTAGGGAATACCTCTGAATATCCAGCAGAGACCGGCATGGGACAAAAGAAGGCCCGTTGGACCTTGAGGATGATGCCGTGGAGTGCTGGATAGAAGAAAGAAAATGGCCCAAACAAGACAATATGAAATAAGGAAAAGATAGGATAGAGAGAAAAATAAGAGAAAATAAAGACAGAAAGAGTGTAGTATCACCTGTTTTTTGCAACTCGTCCTCCTAGTCTACCTGGATCTACCCTCTCTGGAAGCTGCATCAAAGCTTCCAAATCTTCTAAGCAGCTGCCACTGTCCTCACTCATGGGGGCGCCCATCTTGTAGCCCCAGCCATCATTGTGCAAGATGAGAAAACGCGGACCCTGATCACCAGCTCAGTTAGGCGTAAAGTCGCTTTCTATGTGCTGCACACTCTGCCTTAGGTAAGATCACCCCTCACCCACTGCTGCAGTTTTTATTTATTTTTTGTAACAGTCTCAGTCTAATCTGGGGGGCCGTCAGGCGGTTGAAGTTTGATCAAACTTGCCGAACCCGAAGTTTTACTAATAAACACTAATTATGTATAGTAAACGTATTGGCTATAGTGTATCTTCCCCTTCGTTTTCTTGGCTCCAATTTTGGCTACATTTATTTTCCATTACAAAACTTGCCTTTGACTTGATTTTATGACTAGAGTAGAATTGTGCTAATACAATTTTACAGTCTTGTGAAAAAAACAATTAGCATTTGTGCATGATTAATTGCGCATGAGCTAAGTGAGTTTAATATTGCATTGGAGAAATAAATGGCTACTGGAAATAGGGTTTTGCAAGTCATATGAGAATAATGAGAATCATGCATTACAAATTACTAATTTAAGCTGCAGTTGTCATTTACAATCAATTACTTCACCTACATAACACATTAACCAATATCAACCTAAAAAGAGAACAGTTCAATTAGGTAATGATAAAATAATTGGGATTAATAATACATGAATAAATTAATCAGTTCACCTAAATAATTAAGGTATGATTTGGGACACACAACCTCATATGTTCTTTTTTTTCCATGCAAGCATTTAAGTAATTCCTGTAGGAAGTATATTTTTAACTTTTTAGTTCCAGCCACTAATATTTTTAGCAGGTAATGATTTTCCCTGCTCCTGCCTACCATCACCTGATGTTAAAGTGGAAGTCCAGTCTGTATGTAATTCCCTCTCCGGGGAGGATTGTGGTGAGTAGGTGGGTAGTTTTATTATTGTAATACCCAAATTGGGCTTAGCACAAGGGAAGGGCGGAGTAGCTGCGGGGATAAATTGGACCAAAACCTGGGATGCAACTGTACATGTCGCCTCAGCTTGGCCCAATTTGCAAGATCTAATAGTCAGACTCCGGCCTGATACAGTACTTAAATTGGACCAACATGAATTTTCACAAAATTGGTGTTGCCTGTTGCTTTACTGAACACATCTGTAATCCCGATTGCCAGGGCTCCTCCTTGCATACACAAGCTGCAAAGCATGATTTCAGTTACCTGCATGGCTCTCCCCCAATTAAATCTGGCCCTGTGATTGGTCACTGGTGATCACATGGTTCGGGATCAATGTAGGAAACAGGACCACAGGACTGCCAATGGTCAATCACAAGGCTGTGGAAGTGCTGTGGAAGTGCAAATGCTACAGTGGCGATCAACATCCATTTTGCTTGCTTTAAATAAATTGTCCGAGCTAAAATAAAAACAGTAAATACTCATCTTTTGCCCCCTGTAGCTGCTTCTTACTCTGACTTTCTAAACATATTTTCTTCCAACATCGGGTGTGCTTTAAAGTCCAGACCCGCCTCTGCCACATTGATTGCAGCTTGCTGTGCTCTATTCACTTTCATGGAGGTGGACATGCTATGCTGGGTGAATACCCTGTGGCGAACGTAGGGTTGCATTTTAAGGACTCTGATTTCAGCTGTTTAACTACTCTGCACAGCGGTTGATGAATCTTAGAGGGAAAATTGAACTGTAGGGACACATTTCTTGTTCCCATGCATCATTGACCACATCAAGCAACCCATTGCAATGGCGAATATAGACTAATTGAAATGGTAAAAACCCAGTGGATGCCTGAGGGACTTCACAGATTTCAAAGAGTAAATAGGGTAATAGCAGGTCCTAGTCCCGCTCATCTTCTTCCACCAGTTTTTTTAACATTTTCGGGTTTTGTTAAACCTTTCAACCACACCATCAGTTTGAGGGTGGTAGAATGAAGTGCAAAAGCAGAGATGGACTGGCCATAGGGAGACCCGGACAAATGCCCCATGGGCCGGTTGACTGGCCAGGAAGCAGCAGAGATGCCACTGGGCGTTCACGGGCAGGCCAGGTGCTGGTAAAATCCCAGGCTGATTTTTGGCCCCAGTCCGCCACTGTGCACAAGTGTCTAATTTTAAATAATATGCACAAATCTTCCATTATTTTTGACATGAAGGAGTTACCCTGGTCTGTCAGAATTCTGGTCGGCCAGCAAATACTTTAAACTATTGTATGGCAATAACTTTGCAAGTTATGATCCTCACGGGTCTAGCCTCAGGGTATTGAGTTGTGCAATTCAGAATCACAAGCACTATTAACTGCTCAATATTCATTTACCTTGTCCACTCTATACAGTATGTTACTGTATGTACAGTAAGTGACAAACTCCAGCCAGCAGCATCTTACACGGAAGACCCGCCACCTGCAGCCATAGCTGGTCCCTCTGGTTTGGCTACCACCAAGACAACATCAGGGCCGGGCCCCCCCACCAGCTGGCCCCCAGGGGAGCAGAGTCCAGACAGTGATGAGGTAAGGGTGGAGAAGGAGGGTGAAGCCAGGGTAAAGTTTGGGGCCCTGGAGGCTGTGTGGTAACATTGCTGACCTTTCTCCACACAGATGGCACTTCTCCTGGATAAAATTAATGAGCTGGAGGAAGGTCACGCTGAACAATTGGATGAGACCACCAATATTATCTAGACACCGCCACTATCTGCTGGCACCACGGACACTGGCCATCACCACTCCTCCTTGCAGCTCCAGATTCATTCTGCCAGTAACAGCCCCCTTAGCTCCACAGAGCACCCAGGAGGAAGACAGTCCCGGCCTGCAGGCAGGCATCTCCTGTCTTTGGCGGGCCAACAGCAGCACTTTTCGGCAAAATGGCAATAGATATTTTAAATCAGTGTGGCGGACCGACCACCAGTTTGCTCCATGAAGACCTGGCTGCAGTGGTTTAGAAGCAGCAGCACCACGGCCAGCAGATGGAGACGTTGGTTTGAGCTCTGGTGGAGGCCAACCAGGTTGCCCTTAAAGACTGGAGTCCAACCAGGTTGCCCTTCAAAGACTGGAAAGGCTTGAGGCAAAGCCAGCTGCAAACACCCAAAGCCGAACTACATCCCTCTAACCTGCCATGCTGGACTTTGGGTTGTGGGGGTTCCAAAGCTTTCATTAAACCAGACAGGCACATTTTTATGTATCAGTTTTCTGTTGAACTCCATCCACAGTTGTGCCATAACCCAACAACATGTGACCATTAAAGTTTATTTAGAGAATAAATACAAAAAAAAAAAAAAAAAGTAAGTTTGCTTGGATGTTTTTTAATCACACAATCACCCAGTCAAAGCAAGTGATATAAGAAATAAAAAATGACATAATTGGATGGCTGCCAGCATACAGATGTCCTGGAATCTCTGGAGCACAAGCAGGGGTTGTTTCCTCCAAATAAGCTGACTCCCTGTGGCAAAACTATGGAGGTGGATAATTTGCACGCCATAATTTGCCATAATTTGCAACAACCTTCTCTGGCTTGGATTGAAGGGTTCCCCTTGTGTGGTCCGAGGACAGCAAAATCTGTCCTTCAACAGCCCGAAGACATGCTCTACTACAGCCCATGTGCAGTGGTGGGCCACATGCCTCCTGGCCAGGTATCTGGGGCCTTAAAGCGGACCTTCACTCTAAATAAGAGTCTATCTTATATGTTTCCCACACCCTGTACATACAGATTGCTCACATTAAAAATCATCCTACCTGCATCTACTGCATTTTATAAGCCTTTAAACATCCAAGATGGCGGCTTATGGAAGCTGCCATTTTTGCAGGCAGCCTGCAAACAGGAAGTGCCTGCAAACAGGAAGTGCCTGTGCTGCTCTGCATTCTGGGACTGCTGACCTTTCCCTGACCCCAGCTCTGCTCTGTCTGAGCAAAGCACAGCTATAACCCGCCCCCCTGTACCTTATCCCACTCTCCTCTCCTCAGTAAGTGTGATGCTTCTGAGTCAAGATGGCGGCGCCCGTATCCTAAATTCCCGAACAGAGTTGCAGCCCAGTGGGGGAAAGTATAATAAATTAGTGACTAAACATGTAAAATATATTAATTTTAGATGCTGAGGAATTGTTTTTTAAGAGTTTGGGCTTTTCATTAAATCATGGTGAAGGTCCGGTTTAAAAGGCCATCAGGAGCAAGGGCAGCAACGGATAACCTGAATCACCTAAAAGACAAATGATAATGAAAAAAAAATTACTAACAGGCAACACTACATCAAATCAGCTTAGGCCAAATAGTAAGTATCACAAAAGAGTAGGGCCAAACAAACAAAAGATTAGGCAGGATGCTCGGACTAAGCATTTGTAACTGCAACAGGGACACGGGGACATTCAAAGAGAGGCATGAGCACAGTCGAAGTCATGGAGGGCTGGGAGAGCAATTGGCTAACACAAGAAACTTGGACCAATTACAAAAAGGGGGCACATAACAGAACAGAAAAACAACTACCAAATGCTAAATTAACAATAAACAGGCAGATCCACTCCAGCAATAAACAGAATTACCCACAAGCCAACTGCCAGTCAGCTTACCACTCTCAAAATGGGTGTATAAACCAGAACTCCTCAAGATAAATGCCTCATGGGAGGAGCCAGGGATGCTGGTGTGGAGGATGTAGGCTGTATTTTCACTAGAAAAAAAAAAGACTGTCCAAGTCTTCCTGCTAGTAAAACGATGGCGTAAGTTTGAACCTGAAACCTACAGCTTTTATAGGTCCGAAAACCCACAAATGAGGGCTCTGAATCATGCGCAAGCAAAACCCTTAAAATGGTGGATGCACATGTCTGGACATATCCCCTGGGGCAAGATATCATGGGAAGGTCACATGCAACCTATCAGCGGCCAGGAAGCCCCGTGACGTCACAGTGCTATATAAACTCTTGCTTGTGCGCATTTCAGCCTTGCATTGCAGACAGAACGGAGGTTGCTGCAGACAGGGAGAGACTTACAGACAGGCAGGGAGAGTCAGGGAGACCCACAGAGACCAATACAGTGCCAGGGAGAGCCAGGGAAAGATAGGGAAAGATAGGCAAGAATCGGGAACGATCATGGCAGGGACAGCAGAGAAAATGACAGGGAAACTTTTTTTTTATTTTCACTTCACTTCATTTGCCAGATCAGTTTTAAATTGCTTTTTTTGTGCTGTAAATAGTCCTGGCCACTGTGCATCCCATCTTGGCAGTGGCATATTTAACCCTATCTGTTACACAAAAGCATTTCTTATAACTCGATTAGTTTAATTTTTTTTTTTTGTATACTGTAAAAACCCCAGCCCACATGGGCATACTATTTCAGCACATTTCACCCTATCTGTTATACTAAATCAGCTTCTAAAGGCTCTGTTTTATTAATATATTGCATTTGGAATTGGTTTTGTGCATCCTGTAAAAACACCATGCCGCAGGGCATCCCAAACCAGCACATTTCACCCTATCTGTAATACTAAATCCACTTCTAAAGGCTCTGTTTTATTAATATATTGTATTTTGAATTGGTTTTGTGCGTCCTGTAAAAACACCAGGCCACATGGGCATCCCAAACCAGCACATTTCACCCTATCTGTTATACTAAATCAGCTTCTACAGGCTCTGTTTTATTAATATATTGCATTTTGAATTGGTTTTGTGTGTCCTGTAAAAACACCAGGACGCAGGGTATCCCAAACCAGCACATTTCACCCTATCTGTTATACTAAATCAGCTTCTACAGGCTCTGTTTTATTAATATATTGCATTTTGAATTGGTTTTGTGCGTCCTGTAAAATGATGCGTCACCATAAAGCGGCCTGGGAGAACCGAGGCTCCGAAGAGGTGGTCCAGGCTGTTTCCTCACCAATTGGCACGCTGCTCCCAATTTCTGCCAGCCAAGGCTCCAGCACCTCAGCCGAATGCAGCTGTGCGTCATACCCATCCTCTGTCGCTCCTGCTCCTCCTCCTCCTCCAAGTCATGCATCCCGCCAGCAATCCATCAGCAAAGCCATGTCCAAGAGACAGCAGTATGCGCCCACTCATCCTACGGCGCAGAAGCTGAATGTGCTCCTGTCCAAGTTGCTGGTGCTGCAGTCGCTCCCTTTTCAGGTGGTGGACTCTGCACCTTTCAGAGAACTGATGGCTTGTGCCGAGCCGAGGTGGAGAGTCCCAAGCCGTCATTTCTTTGCCAAGAAGGCAGTACCAGCGCTGCACACTTTTGTTTAACAGAAGGTGGGCCAGTCCTTGAGCCTGTCGGTGTGTAGCAAAGTGCATGGCAGCGCCGACGTCTGGAGCTGTAACCACGGTCAGGGACAGTACATGTTGTTTACGGCCCACTGGGTGAATGTGGTCCCTTTGCAGCAGCAGCACCTTGGACAGGTCACGCCGCTTTGGCCTCCGCGCTCCCTGGCAGTTGAGCCTGTGACACCGTGCGACTCGACCTCCTCATCCTCCGCCATCACCTCACCCTCCACTGTAGGCTCAAGTCTCAGTGCCCCTCCAGCCTACCATGTGTGCAGGGCACGGAGGTGTCACACAGTGCTTCACATGGTTTGTCTTGGCGAGTCACACAGGGGATGAACTGCTTAAATGTATTCATCAGGAAATCCAAACATGGCTTACTCCAAGAAAACTGAAAATGGGAATCATGGTTACCAACAATGGGAAGAACATTTTGTCTGCGCTGCGACAAGGAAGGCTGACCCATGTGCCGTGCATGGCTCACGTCTTCAATCTGGTTGTGAAGCGGTTTCTGAAGGCTTTCTCCCCATCTGCAAGACATCCTAACAATTTCAAGGAAACTTTGCATGCACTTCAGCCATTCATACACCGCCAAGCACACCCTTCTTGAGCTACAGCATCAGAACGGTAGCCCCCAACATAGTCTGATTTGCGATGTTTCCACCCGTTGGAATTCCACCCTGCATATGTTGGACAGACTATACGAACAGAGAAAAGCCATCACGGATTTCTTGATGATCCAAGCGGATAGGGGGACTCCCCTGTGTAACTTCAATGTCAACCAGTGGCAGCTCATACGTGACACCTGCCGTTTGCTCAGGCCCTTTGAGGAAGCCACTTTATTTGTGAGTCACCAGGATTACGGGATGAACGACGTGATTCCACTGCTTCATGTACTACAGCTTATGTTGGAAACCATGGCTGGTCAGGGCACTGGAGACATGGCGTCTACATCTTACGGCCACATGAACCCCGTTGGAGCTGAACTGGAGGAGGAGGAGGAAGAGGAGGAGGAGTGGCACATTGCACAGTTTAGGCTTGGCGAAATGGCTGGTTTACCTAGTCAGCAGACAGGAGAGGAGGAGCAGGAGCAGCCAGAGGAGCTAGAGGGTTGTGAGGAAGGCGAGACAGAGGACCCAGACACACCGTGGCAGTATGCAGTGGAGATGGAGACGGGTAGTCCCTCCGAGTCACTTGCGCAAATGGCAGGAAGCTTGCGTAGTGCTTGTGTAGTGACCCCAGAATTGTTTCCATTTGTCAGCGGGATGACTTCTGGCTCTCCACCTTATTGGACCCTCGCTTCCGGCACAAAATGGGGACATTTTTTAAACCCGCCGAGAGGGAGGACAAACTGACCTACTACAAAGACATTCTACGTAGTCAGTTGGCCGATGCCTATCTGCGCCATGGTCCATACTCTCGCAGGTCTGACTCTGGGGGAACTCTGCGCTCACCTTCCACTGCCATGGCTGCTGGGGGGGTTGGCAAGAGCAGCAGCAGCAGCAGGTCCATCAGCAGCAGCCTCAGTCGCTAATGAGTAGCTTTCTACACCCACATAGTGAGTCTACTCATTAGCAGCAGGAAGACCTGGAGCAGGACCTGAACCAGCAGGTCATGTCATACGGTGAGGAGAACTCTAAAAATGTGGAGGGACCACCTTTGTGAAAATGAATCAGGGATGGATCAGCCAGGATTTCCACCCACCAATGACTGATGCATGCGACTAGATTCAGTATGGTGCCAAGTTTTACACTTTCCAAATGGTGCAAAACATATTTATGTCTTTAGGCCAATTTTTGGGCTCCTGCTGATGCCAACTTCAGGGTGTGCCTTTCAGCCGAATTTTGCCCTCCTGCTGCTGCCAACTGCAGTGTGTCTTTAGGCCAATTTTTGGGTTCCTGCTGCCAACTCCAGTGTCTCTTTCAAGGTATGTTTGGGCTCCTGCTGCTTGCAACTCCAGGGTGTCATTCAGCCAATTCTTGGGCTCCTGCTGCCAACTCCAGTGTCTCTTTCAAGCTAGTTTTGGGCTCCTGCTGCTGCTGCTTGCAACTCCAGGGTGTGATTCAGCCAATTTTTGGGCTCCTGCTGCCAACTCCACTGTGTCTTTCAAGCTAGGTTTGGGCCGCCACTGCTGCTGTGATGCTTGCAACTCCAGGGTGTCAGTCAGCCAAATTTTGGGCTCCTGCTGCCAACTCCAGTGTCTCTTTCAAGCTATGATTGGGCTCCTGCTGCTGCTGCTTGCAACTCCAGGGTGTCATTCAGCCAATTTTTGGGCTCCTGCTGCCAACTTCAGTGTCTCTTTCAAGCTATGTTTGGGCTGCTCCTGCTGCTGCTGCTGCTTGCAACTCCAGGGTGTCATTCAGCCAATTTTTGGGCTCCTGCTGCCAACTCCAGTGTCTCTTTCAAGCTATGTTTGGGCTCCTGCTGCTTGCAACTCCAGGGTGTCATTCAGCCAATTTTTGGGCTCCTGCTGCCAACTCCAGTGTGTCTTTCAAGCTATGTTTGGGCTGCTGCTGCTTGCAACTCCAGGGTGTCTTTTCAGCCAATCTTTGGGCTCCTGCTGCCAACTCCAGTGTCTCTTTCAAGCTATGTATGGGCTCCTGCTGCTGCTGCTTGCAACTCCAGGGTCTCATTCAGCCAATTTTTGGGCTCCTGCTGCCAACTCCAGTGTCTCTTTCAAGCTAGTTTTGGGATCCTGCTGCTGCAGCTTGCAACTCCAGGGTGTGATTCATCCAAGTCTCTTTCAAGCTATGTTTGGGCTCCTGCTGCTGCTGCTTGCGACTCCAGGGTGTCATTCAGCCAATTTTTGGGCTCCTGCTGCCAACTCCAGTGTGTCTTTCAAGCTATGTTTGGGCTCCTGCTGCTGCTGCTGCTTGCAGCTCCGGGGTGTCATTCAGCCAATTTTTGGGCTCCTGCTGCCAACTTCAGTGTCTCTTTCAAGCTATGTTTGGGCTGCTGCTGCTGCTTGCAACTCCAGGGTGTCATTCAGCCAATTTTTGGGCTCCTGCTGCCAACTCCAGTGTCTCTTTCAAGCTACGTTTGGGCTCCTGCTGCTGCTGCTTGCAACTCCAGGGTGTCATTCAGCCAATTTTTGGGCTCCTGCTGCCAACTCCAGTGTGTCCTTCCAGCTATGTTTGGGCTGCTGCTTCTTGCAACTCCAGGGTGTCATTCAGCCAATTTTTGGGCTCCTGCTGCCAACTCCAGTGTCTCTTTCAAGCTATGTTTGGGCTGCTGCTGCTTGCAACTCCAGGGTGTCTTTTCAGCCAATCTTTGGGCTCCTGCTGCCAACTCCAGTGTCTCTTTCAAGCTATGTTCGGGCTCCTGCTGCTGCTGCTTGCAACTCCAGGGTCTCATTCAGCCAATTTTTGGGCTCCTGCTGCCAACTCCAGTGTCTCTTTCAAGCTAGTTTTGGGATCCTGCTGCTGCTGCTTGCAACTCCAGGGTGTGATTCATCCAATTTTTGGTCTCCTGCTGCCAACTCCAGTGTGTCTTTCAAGCTAGGTTTGGGCTGCTGCTGCTGCTGCTGCTTGCAACTCCAGGGTGTCATTCAGCCAATTTTTTGGCTCCTGCTGCCAACTCCAGTGTCTCTTTCAAACTATGTTTGGGCTGCTGCTGCTTGCAACTCCAAGGTGTCATTCAGCCAATTTTTGGGCTCCTGCTGCCAACTCCAGTGTCTCTTTCAAGCTATGTTTGGGCTGCTGCTGCTTGCAACTCCAGGGTGTCATTCAGCCAGTTTTTGGGCTCCTGATGCCAACTCCAGTGTCTCTTTCAAGCTATGTTTGGGCTCCTGCTGCTGCTGCTTGCGACTCCAGGGTGTCATTCAGCCAATTTTTGGGCTCCTGCTGCCAACTCCAGTGTCTCTTTCAAGCTATGCTTGGGCTGCTGCTGCTGCTGCTTGCAACTCCAGGGTGTTCTTTCAGCCAATCTTTGGGCTCCTGCTGCCAACTCCAGTGTGTTTTTGAAGCTATGTTTGGGCTGCTGCTGCTTGAAACTCCAGGGTGTCATTCAGCCACTTTTTGGGCTCCTGCTGCCAACTCCAGTGTCTCTTACAACCTATGTTTGGGCTCCTGCTGCTGCTGCTTGCAACTCCAGGGTGTCATTCAGCCAATTTTTGGGCTCCTGCTGCTCCTGCTTGCAACTCCAGTGTCTTTTTCAAGCTATGTTTGGGCTGCTGCTGCTGCTGCTGCTGCTTGCAACTCCAGGGTGTCATTCAGCCAATTTTTGTGCTCCTGCTGCCAACTCCAGTGTGTCTTTCAAGCTAGGTTTGGGCAGCTGCTTGCAACTCCAGGGTGTCATTCAGCCAATTTTTGGGCTCCTGCTGCAAACTCCAGTGTGTCTTTCAAGCTAGGTTTGGGCTGCTGCTTCTGCTGCTGCTTGCGACTCCAGGGTGTCATTCAGCCAATATTTGGGCTCCTGCTGCCAACTCCAGTGTCTCTTTCAAGCTATGTTTGGGCTCCTGCTGCTGCTTGCGACTCCAGGGTGTCATTCAGCCAATTTTTGGGCTCCTGCTGCAAACTCAGGTGTCTTTCAAGCTATGTTTGGGCTGCTGCTGCTGCTTGCAACTCCAGGGTGTCATTCAGCCAATTTTTGTGCTCCTGCTGCCAACTCCAGTGTGTCTTTCAAGCTAGGTTTGGGCAGCTGCTTGCAACTCCAGGGTGTCATTCAGCCAATTTTTGGGCTCCTGCTGCAAACTCCAGTGTGTCTTTCAAGGTAGGTTTGGGCTCCTGCTGCTTGCAACTCCAGGGTGTCATTCAGCCAATTTTTGGGCTCCTGCTGCCAACTCCAGTGTCTCTTTCAAGCTATGTTTGGGCTGCTGCTGCTTGCAACTCCAGGGTTTCATTCAGCCAATTTTGGGCTCCTGCGGCCAACTCCAGTGTCTCTTTCAAGCTATGTTTGGGCTCCTGCTGCTGCTGCTTGCGACTCCAGGGTGTCATTCAGCCAGTTTTTGGGCTCCTGCTGCCAACTCCAGTGTGTTTTTTAAGCTAGGTTTGAGCTGCTGCTGCTGCTTGAAACTCCAGGGTGTCATTCAGACAATTTTTGGGCTCCTGCTGCCAACTCCAGTGTATCTTTCAAGCAATGTTTGGGCTCCTGCTGCTGCTTGCAACTCCAGGGTGTCATTCAGCCAATTTTTGTGCTCCTGCTGCCAACTCCAGTGTGTCTTTCAAGCTAGGTTTGGGCTGCTGCTTGCAACCCCAGGGTGTCATTCAGCCAATTTTTGGGCTCCTGCTGCCAACTCCAGTGTCTCTTTTAAGCTATGTTTGGGCTGCGGCTGCTGCTGCTGCTTGAAACTCCAGGATGTCATTCAGCCAATTTTTAGGCTCCCGCTGCCAACTCCAGTGTGTATCTCAATCTATGTTTGGGCTCCTGCTCCTGCTTGCGACTCCAGGGTGTCATTCAGCCAATTTTTGTGCTCCTGCTGCCAACTCCAGTGTCACTTTCAAGCTATGTTTGGGCTCCTGCTGCTGCTGCTTGCGACTCCAGGGTGTCATTCAGCCAATTTTGGGGCTCCTGCTGCCAACTTCAGCGTCTTTCAAGCTATGTTTGGGCTGCTGCTGCTGCTTACAACTCCAGGGTGTCATTCAGCCAATTTTTGTGCTCCTGCTGCCAACTTCAGTGTGTCTTTCAATCTAGGTTTGGGCTGCTGCTTGCAACTCCAGGGTGTCATTCAGCCAATCTTTGGGCTCCTGCTGCTGCTGCTTGCGACTCCAGGGTGTCATTCAACCAATTTTTGGGCTCCTGCTGCCAACTCCAGTTTCTCTTTCAAGCTATGTTTGGGCTCCTGCTGCTGCTGCTTGCGACTCCAGGGTGTCATTCAGCCAATTGTTGGGCTCCTGCTGCCAACTCCAGTGTGTATTTCAATCTATGTTTGGGCTCCTGCTGCTTGCAACTCCAGGGTGCCATTCAGCCAATTTTTGGGCTCCTGCTGCCAACTTCAGTGTCTCTTTCAAGCTATGTTTGGCCTCCTGCTGCTGCTTGCAACTCCAGGGTGTCATTCAGCCAATTTTTGGGCTCCTGCTGCCAACTCCAGTGTGTCTTTCAAGCTATGTTTGGGCTCCTGCTGCTGCTGCTTGCAACTCCAGGGTGTCATTCAGACAATTTTTGGGCTCCTGCTGCCAACTCCAGTGTCTCTTTCAAGCAATGTTTGGGCTTTTGCTGCTTCTTGAAACTCCAGGGTGTCATTCAGCCAATTTTTGTGCTCCTGCTGCCAACTCCAGTGTGTCTTTCAAGCTACGTTTGGGCTGCTGCTTGCAGCCCCAGGGTATCATTCAGCCAATTTTTGGGCTCCTGCTGCCAACTCCGGTGTCTCTCTTAAGCTTTGTTTGGGCTGCTGCTGCTGCTGCTGCTTGCAACTCCAGGGTGTGATTCAGCCAATTTTTGGGCTCCTGCTGCCAACTCCAGTGTGTCTTTCAAGCTAGGTTTGGGCTGCTGCTGCAGCTTGCGACTCCAGAGTGTCATTCAGCCAATGTTTGGGCTCCTGCTGCCAACTCCAGTGTCTCTTTCAAGCTATGTTTGGGCTCCTGCTGCTGCTGCTTGCAACTCCAGGGTGTCATTCAGCCAATTTTTGGGCTCCTGCTGCCAACTCCAGTGTCTCTTTCAAGCTATGTTTGGGCTGCTGCTGCTTGCAACCCCAGGGTGTCATTCAGCCAGTTTTTAGGCTCCTGCTGCCAACTCCAGTGTCTCTTTCAAGCTATGTTTGGGCTCCTGCTGCTGCTGCTTGCGACTCCAGGGTGTCATTCAGCCAATTTTTGGGCTCCTGCTGCCAACTCCAGTGTGTCTTTCAATCTATGTTTGGGCTGCTGCTGCTGCTGCTTGCAACTCCAGGGTGTCATTCAGCCTTTTTGGGCTCCTGCTGCAAACTCCAGTGTGTCTTTCAAGCTAGGTTTGGGCTGCTGCTTCTGCTGCTGCTTGCGACTCCAGGGTGTCATTCAGCCAATTTTTGGGCTCCTGCTGACAACTCCAGTGTCTCTTTCAAGCTATGTTTGGGCTCCTGCTGCTGCTGCTTGCGACTCCAGGGTGTCATTCATCCAATTTTTTGGCTCCTGCTGCCAACTCCAGTGTCTCTTTCAAGCTATGTTCGGGCTGCTGCTGCTGCTGCTTGCAACTCCAGGGTGTCATTCAGCCAATTTTTGGGCTCCTGCTGCCAACTCCAGTGTCTCTTTCAAGCTATGTTTAGGCTGCTGCTGCTGCTGCTGCTTGCAACTCCAGGGTGTTCATTCAGCCAATCTTTGGGCTCCTGCTGCCAACTCCAGTGTCTCTTTCAAGCTATGTTTGGGCTCCTGCTGCTGCTGCTTGCAACCCCAGGGTGTCATTCAGCCAATTTTTGGGCTCCTGCTGCCAACTCCAGTGTGTTTTTGAAGCTATGTTTGGGCTGCTGCTGCTGCTGCTTGCAACTCCAGGGTGTCATTCAGCCACTTTTTGGGCTCCTGCTGCCAACTCCAGTGTCTCTTACAACCTATGTTTGGGCTCCTGCTGCTGCTGCTTGCAACTCCAGTGTCTTTTTCAAGCAATGTTTGGGCTTCTGCTGCTCCTGCTGCCAGCTCCAGTGTCTCTTTCAAGCAATGTTTGGGCTCCTGCTGCTCCTGCTGCCAACTCCAGTGTCTCTTTCAAGCTATGTTTGGGCTCCTGCTGCTGCTGCTTGCGACTCCAGGGTGTCATTCAAGCCAATTTTTGGGCTCCTGCTGCCAACTCAGGTGTCTTTCAAGCTATGTTTGGGCTGCTGCTGCTGCTGCTGCTGCTGCTGCTTGCATCTCCAGGATGTCATTCAGCCAATTTTTGGGCTCCTGCTGCAAACTCCAGTGTGTCTTTCAAGCTATGTTTGGGCTGCTGCTTCTGCTGCTGCTTGCGACTCCAGGGTGTCATTCAGCCAATTTTTGGGCTCCTGCTGCCAACTCCAGTGTCTCTTTCAAGCTATGTTTGGGCTCCTGCTGCTGCTTGCAGCTCCGGGGTGTCATTCAGCCAATTTTTGGGCTCCTGCTGCCAACTCCAGTGTCTCTTTCAAGCTATGTTTGGGCTGCTGCTGCTTGCAACTCCAGGGTGTCATTCAGCCAATTTTTGGGCTCCTGCGGCCAACTCCAGTGTCTCTTTCAAGCTATGTTTGGGCTCCTGCTGCTTGCAACTCCAGGGTGTCATTCAGCCAATTTTTGGGCTCCTGCTGCCAACTCCAGTGTCTTTCAAGCTATGTTTGGGCTACTGCTGCTGCTTGCGACTCCAGGGTGTCATTCAGCCAATTTTTGTGCTCCTGCTGCCAACTCCAGTGTGTCTTTCAAGCTAGGTTTGGGCTGCTGCTTGCAACTCCAGGGTGTCATTCAGCCAATTTTTGGGCTCCTGCTGCCAATTCCAGTGTCTCTTTCAAGCTATGTTTGGGCTCCTGCTGCTGCTGCTTGCGACTCCAGGGTGTCATCAGCCAATTTTTGGGCTCCTGCTGCCAACTCCAGTGTGTTTTTGAAGCTAGGTTTGAGCTGCTGCTGCTGCTTTTAACTCCAGGGTGTCATTCAGACAATTTTTGGGCTCCTGCTGCCAACTCCAGTGACTCTTTCAAGCAATGTTTGGGCTGCTGCTGCTTGCAACTCCAGGGTGTCATTCAGCCAATTTTTGTGCTCCTGCTGCCAACTCCAGTGTCTCTTTCAAGCTAGGTTTGGGCTGCTGCTTGCAACCCCAGGGTGTCATTCAGCCAATTTTTGGGCTCCTGCTGCCAACTCCAGTGTCTCTTTCAAGCTAGGTTTGGGCTGCGGCTGCTGCTGCTGCTGCTTGAAACTCCAGGATGTCATTCAGCCAATTTTTGGGCTCCTGCTGCCAACTCCAGTGTGTATTTCAATCTATGTTTGGGCTCCTGCTCCTGCTTGCGACTCCAGGGTGTCATTCAGCCAATTTTTGTGCTCCTGCTGCCAACTCCAGTGTCACTTTCAAGCTATGTTTGGGCTGCGGCTGCTGCTGCTTGCGACTCCAGGGTGTCATTCAGCCAATTTTTGGGCTCCTGCTGCCAACTTCAGCGTCTTTCAAGCTATGTTTGGGCTGCTGCTGCTGCTTACAACTCCAGGGTGTCATTCAGCCTATGTTTGGGCTGCTGCTGCTGCTTAACACTCCAGGGTGTCATTCAGCCAATTTTTGGGCTCCTGCTGCAAACTCCAGTGTGTCTTTCAAGCTATGTTTGGGCTGCTGCTTCTGCTGCTGCTTGCGACTCCAGGGTGTCATTCAGCCAATTTTTGGGCTCCTGCTGCCAACTCCAGTGTCTCTTTCAAGCTATGTTTGGGCTCCTGCTGCTGCTTGCAGCTCCGGGGTGTCATTCAGCCAATTTTTGGGCTCCTGCTGCCAACTCCAGTGTCTCTTTCAAGCTATGTTTGGGCTGCTGCTGCTTGCAACTCCAGGGTGTCATTCAGCCAATTTTTGGGCTCCTGCGGCCAACTCCAGTGTCTCTTTCAAGCTATGTTTGGGCTCCTGCTGCTTGCAACTCCAGGGTGTCATTCAGCCAATTTTTGGGCTCCTGCTGCCAACTCCAGTGTCTTTCAAGCTATGTTTGGGCTACTGCTGCTGCTTGCGACTCCAGGGTGTCATTCAGCCAATTTTTGTGCTCCTGCTGCCAACTCCAGTGTGTCTTTCAAGCTAGGTTTGGGCTGCTGCTTGCAACTCCAGGGTGTCATTCAGCCAATTTTTGGGCTCCTGCTGCCAATTCCAGTGTCTCTTTCAAGCTATGTTTGGGCTCCTGCTGCTGCTGCTTGCGACTCCAGGGTGTCATCAGCCAATTTTTGGGCTCCTGCTGCCAACTCCAGTGTGTTTTTGAAGCTAGGTTTGAGCTGCTGCTGCTGCTTTTAACTCCAGGGTGTCATTCAGACAATTTTTGGGCTCCTGCTGCCAACTCCAGTGACTCTTTCAAGCAATGTTTGGGCTGCTGCTGCTTGCAACTCCAGGGTGTCATTCAGCCAATTTTTGTGCTCCTGCTGCCAACTCCAGTGTCTCTTTCAAGCTAGGTTTGGGCTGCTGCTTGCAACCCCAGGGTGTCATTCAGCCAATTTTTGGGCTCCTGCTGCCAACTCCAGTGTCTCTTTCAAGCTAGGTTTGGGCTGCGGCTGCTGCTGCTGCTGCTTGAAACTCCAGGATGTCATTCAGCCAATTTTTGGGCTCCTGCTGCCAACTCCAGTGTGTATTTCAATCTATGTTTGGGCTCCTGCTCCTGCTTGCGACTCCAGGGTGTCATTCAGCCAATTTTTGTGCTCCTGCTGCCAACTCCAGTGTCACTTTCAAGCTATGTTTGGGCTGCGGCTGCTGCTGCTTGCGACTCCAGGGTGTCATTCAGCCAATTTTTGGGCTCCTGCTGCCAACTTCAGCGTCTTTCAAGCTATGTTTGGGCTGCTGCTGCTGCTTACAACTCCAGGGTGTCATTCAGCCAATTTTTGTGCTCCTGCTGCCAACTTCAGTGTGTCTTTCAATCTAGGTTTGGGCTGCTGCTTGCAACTCCAGGGTGTCATTCAGCCAATTTTTGGGCTCCTGCTGCTGCTGCTGCTGCTTGCGACTCCAGGGTGTCATTCAGCCAATTTTTGGGCTCCTGCTGCCAACTCCAGTGTCTCTTTCAAGCTATGTTTGGGCTCCTGCTGCTGCTGCTTGCGACTCCAGGGTGTCATTCAGCCAATTGTTGGGCTCCTGCTGCCAACTCCAGTGTGTATTTCAATCTATGTTTGGGCTGCTGCTGCTTCCAACTCCAGGGTGCCATTCAGCCAATTTTTGGGCTCCTGCTGCCAACTTCAGTGTCTCTTTCAAGCTATGTTTGGGCTCCTGCTGCTGCTTGCAACTCCAGGGTGTCATTCAGCCAATTTTTGGGCTCCTGCTGCCAACTCCAGTGTGTCTTTCAAGCTATGTTTGGGCTCCTGCTGCTTCTGCTTGCGACACCAGGGTGTCATTCAGCCAATTTTGGGCTCCTGCTGCCAACTCCAGTGTGTCTTTCAAGCTATGTTTGGGCTGCTGCTGCTTGCCAACTCCAGGGTGTCATTGAGCCAATTTTTGGGCTCCTGCTGCCAACTCCAGTGTGTCTTTCAAGCTAGGTTTGGGCTGCTGCTGCTTGCAACTCCAGGGTGTCATTCAGCCAATTTTGGGCTCCTGCTGCCAACTCCAGTGTCTCTTTCAAGCTATGTTTGGGCTCCTGCTGCTGCTGCTTGCGACTCCAGGGTGTCATTCAACCAATTTTTGGGCTCTTGCTGCCAACTTCAGTGTGTCTTTCAAGCTAGGTTTGGGCTGCTGCTGCTTGCAGCTCCAGGGTGTCATTCAGCCAATTTTTGGGCTCCTGCTGCCAACTCCAGTGTCTCTTTCAAGCTATGTTTGGGCTCCTGCTGCTGCTGCTGCTTGCGACTCCAAGCTGTCATCCAGCCAATTTTGGGCTCCTGCTGCCAACTCCAGTGTGTCTTTCAAGCTAGGTTTGGGCTGCTGCTGCTTGCGACTCCAGGGTGTCATTCAGCCAATTTTGGGGCTCCTGCTGCCAACTCCAGTGTCTTTCAAGCTATGTTTGGGCTGCTGCTGCTGCTTGCAACTCCAGGGTGTCATTCAGCCAATTTTTGGGCTCCTGCTGCCAACTCCAGTGTCTCTTTCAAGCTATGTTTCTGCTCCTGCTGCTGCTGCTTGCGACTCCAGGGTGTCATTCAGCCAATTTTTGGGCTCCTGCTGCCCCTGCTTCCAACTCCAGGATGTCTTTCAGCCAATATTTGGGCTCCTGCTGCTGCCAGCTCCAGGGTGTGTTTTTCAGGCAATATAGGGGCCCCTCATAGTGATGCCACCTCAACTCTCTGCAATTGTGCCGCTCTGCGATTCTAATAGCGATGCCTCTTATTTGCATGTCATAATTAATTACCCTATTATTTCACTAACCCAGCAGGCATCCTATGCGTGTTACAGCAAGGCAGAATGGTTTACAACCCTATTGAGGCTCTAGGAGGCTCAGAAATAGCCGTTTTTAATAGCGATTCATCGCGAATAAATTTGGGTCGAAACGATTTTTGTCGGAAAATTCTGCGAATCAGCCGAATCAAATTTTTCAAAAGTTCGCTCATCTCTACTAGGCATGTTTAAATTGAATTACTGTTTATTTTTCAACTATCTGTGCTGGACATTTGTTCCAAGCATCTACTACTCTTTCTGTAAAATAATAGTTTCTAATGTTGCTCCTGATCTTCTTAGTCAATAAAAGAAGCTAACTCTGCCATGTTCATATGAATTTCCAGGGGCTTTTACAATGAAGACTGGACTGAAGGGAGCTTTTTAATGAGTTTTTCTCTTAATTATAACTGTCAATCATAAGGTAAAGTAAACGCACATATTTAGTAGAAGCAACTACCAAGCACATATCTGGCTAACTTGCGGCACATTTTCGTTTACAAATATATTTATGACCTTCAATTTCTCCTTGTATAATGACACACTCAACAAAGAGAATTCATAGTTTATGTATCTATTGCTTACGTTGAAAATCTTAAAGCAACCTATCATAAAATCTGATTTTCTGAACAAGTAGTACATAAAAATACGCTTCTGTGTGTTTACTGTACTAGGTCCAGGATTTTTTTGTACTATTGCTAAGCAACGGACTGCCCATGGAGGCACTTTTTATATTAAAACAAAGACTGAGAAAAAATAAATAAATTAAAAAAATGAAGTGGACAAAAGAGTTTTGCAGGAGGAGGAAGTCTGAAAAAATTATTAAACTTTCTCTTGATCCCGAATTGGGATATTCCACTCCACCAGCATTTGTACTGTAAGTGGATCATGGATGCTGACAGAACTTCCATGTCCCATATAACCTCAAGCACATATATTGCTTATCGCAGTACACCTGCCTTGTGTTGGGTTGTAACAGGCTTATACAAGAAAGAGTTATGGCTTCTTTGATTGGTCAGTGTGTTCTCTCTGGGTTCCAAAATTGAAGAAAAAAATGCTGAACAGGAGGTGAACACAAAAAAGGTGTATGTCTTAACTTTGAGACTAAAGACAGTGAAAAATAATGCCCCCTCCCCCCCTTTTTTAGGCAGTAGGTTTGCCATCACTTTGTTTACTTTATTTTTTCTTTAAATAAAGTATATTAATAAAATATGTTTCAAGGTCCAGTCTATCATAAATTAGGAATTTTATTTCAGACATGTCACTTGTCCTTTAATATCATAATATATATATATATCTTATTTTTGTAATTAAATTTAAATTTTTGTAATTAAATTTAAACCATTTTATTAATTACAACAATTAACAAAAAACTGTCAAAAAATGTTGAATGTGGATGCCCATTAACGCCGCTAACTGGCACATATAGGTGCGGATCATGTAACATGTGCCCCTATATGTTGGAAAGGAAATAGATCAGTATCCAGAATCAAACAATATTATTAAAACACTTTATCAACTGTTCAATGGCAAAAGTAATATATTTGTTAACCTGCCTGTGTGACTCTTTCTACATGGACAAAATAAATAGACCCCTAAGAATCTATGAACACAAGTATGACATCCAAAAACAAAATATCAAGTCTCCGGTAGCTAGACATTCTGTAGTCCATCATGAAGGCAACCTGAGGGGCCTTAATGTCCTGGGAATCACTTGCATACATGCCCACCAAAGAGGTGTCAATATGGCAAATAACACATTGCAAGAAAAAGCACGATGGATATACTGTATCTGAAAGCCTTAAAGTTCCCTGGCCTTGATGATCAATTGAGTTATGCTTAAAGGAGCACTATTGTGAAAAAATGGCCCAATGATAAAAATCCATATAAATATGCTGGATGGCGGGAGGCAAGGTCACTTATACTCTCAACATCAAGGAATATCCAGCCAGGCAAGTTTCTTTTATTTTAATGGATGGAAAAGGGCATCCAGGGTGACAGGTTCTGTCACCCCTCATAGACTAAACCTGTAACCCCTGGATATTGTTCCTACAATGTTTGAATAACCCACAAGCTTGGAGTTTTATTCTGTTAGGGTTTATAACTGACCTCTCTTCTCAATAGCAGACGTGTTTATATGGATTTTTAACATTACTCAATTTCGTGATAGTGCTCCTTTAAGTATGCTTGAGTTAAGTAAATTTCTCTTAACAAAAATACGTTTGGTTAAATAGCTTCTCCCTCTTTCCTAATACTTGCCCCCTTTTTTTGTTAAGGTCAAGATCAAATTAACCTGTTTCAATTATAACTGAAAAAAAATAATGATTGTCAGATTGTCAGAGTAAAGCAGCCTGTCCGAATTGAGGCTACAATGAGTCTAGATTTAAATCTGTAGCTAACTAGGACTACAAGAAAATCATGATATCAATAAAATCCCTTATTAACTTTTCTCAAATTTTCTGTATAAAAAAGTGAATTTTATACAGTACTAATTACTGTATACTTTATTATTCACGCTATCCTTAAAGCTGCTCGAACTATAGAAGACTCAGCCTTAACCTAGGCTGCTCAGATGTGAAGGGGAATCGCTGACATCAACACCCTGGCGACACTGATGTGCTCCATGGTGAAGCGCACAGCAACAGGCTTACTTCCTATTGCCACCAGCTGACCGTGATGATGCAGCGGTGGTGGGACGCTGTGATTTACCTCAATTGCACTCCAGCTAGAAGTGCAGTTAAACACGCTCGACTGGTGTGGCATGGAGCCTGCTCCAGCAGACCAGCAGTGCGACTGTGCGGTTGAAGGGACAGAGATACTCCAACATCTAGGGAGTTCTCGCTTACATCCCAGGTCCTCCAGTGCCCCACCGGAACACCTTCACTTGTCTCTGGGCAGTTGGATACATTACTTCAGACAGCAGGGTAAGAGCCCCTCGGCTTGCCACATACTGTCACACATGCTAACTAGATTCTCCATGCAAGCTGCTATAATAGTTTGTATATAGTACTCTAACTTTATAGATACAAAGAGACTACACATGTAACCCAGAGGGAAAGATTGCCTGCCATAATACTGCTCATATATCAACTGTTCTTTGAGTAATGAACATATAAAAGTATTTGCTACTTAATTATTTTGTCACTTGTATATAAATGGCTACATAAGATTCTTTCTTAGCTATTCACAGATTTACAAAGATTGTGTTGAAATGGCATATGAGCGTCAAACATGTCCATACAACAATAGGAACCCAGAGAGTGCCATCTTATAATCATATCTTTGTATAATGTATGCCCCCACACAAGGGGATATATTGGGGATTTATTAGCAGGAGCTCAAAAAAGAGCAAATGTATTTTAATGATAATAATAAATAATGTATTTTATTATCAAAACATCATGATAGTGTTGCCAGTTTAGGAGACCTTTTGGGTGCTCTATTACCAATAAGTGTTTTGGCTAATCAAATAGCAGTAATGGAACACAAACCAGCTGATAACCATATAGGCTGAGAGAAAAAAGACAGTATTTGTGTACCATCTTATAATCATATCTTTGTATCATGTATGCCCCCACACAGTGGGCTATATTGGGTATTTATTAGCAGGAGCTCAAATAAGAGCAAATGTATTTTAATAATAATAATAATAATATATAATGTATTTTATTATCCAAAAAGTGTGGTGGTAGTGTTGCCAGTTTAGGAGACTTTCTGGATGTTCTTTTACGAATGAGTGTTTTGTCTAATCAAATAGCAGTACTGGAACACTAAGCAGCTGATAATCATATAGGCTGGGATACACCCAGGGAGAGGCGTCTAGGAGTACTGAACCATTCCCTTTCTTTTTTTCTAATGCCTGGTCTTTATCCAGTTAGTTGTTTATCCTGTTTCAAAATGTTTCAGTGTTTGTTTAAAATAGATCCCATTTTTCTCTGGTGTTTTGTGTTGTGTGTCATAAATAATAACTGAGCAAAGGGGGTGGGAGCAGCTCCATCAATATTATTTATACAAAATTATCAACATTATTATTCAGGGCCTGGGAACCAATTTACCGCCCAGTTTAACCCTCTCATCATCTAAGTATTAAGCACCAAACATGTCTAGCTATGTGGAAAGACAGAGATTTGGTTGCACATATCTGCAGATACATGTGGAAGCCACACTGCCCCGGCAAAGCACTCTGTGTTTAGTGTGGTCCCTACTCTTATTTTTGAGCCCCTTAAGTTGGGCCATGCAATGCAGCCAGAGCTACTCATCTGGGAAGCTGCCAGCCTCCCTTTAGAACACTCCACAGGGAGAGATCCATGGTGGCTGAATCCCCCCTGTGTGTGTTCATGGCAATTCAAACTGAGCAAAGGGGGTGGGAGCAGCTTTGGCTGCATTGCATGTCCCAACTTTGGGGACTCAAAAGAGTAGGGACCACACTAAACACAGAGTGCCTTGCCGGGGCAGTGTGGCTTCCACATGTATCTGCAGATGTGTGCAACCAAATCTCTGTCTTTCCACATAGCTAGACATGTTTGGTGCTTAATACTTGGATGATGAGAGGGTTAAACTGGGCGGTAAATTGGTTCCCAGGCCATGAATAATAATGATAATAATTTTGTATAAATAGTGATGGAGCTACTCCCACCCCCTTTGTTTTGTCATAAATAATACACAATGGTTTCTAAGTTATCAATTTTATTATATTTCTTGATTTTTTATTGCAATAATGGGTGTTATCTGCTTTGTATGGTTCTATCGTATGCTGTTCTAAGGTATTTGCTTTATATCCTCTAGAATTAAACCTTGTTCTAACTGTATCTGCCTCTGTTTTAAAATAATTCAAGTCTCCCTTTTATAAGGGAGTCTAAATGTAAGTTACCATCATACAGGGTAATTGCTTGATCCAAGGATTCCCCCTTCATCATTTAGGAATATTTTCAAATTGGTCATTTTTATTCTTCGCTTTGCCTACATTTTTGTAAGCTCCTTTTTTAAGTATGGTCTCATATTTTCTATTAGTTTAAAATGTGGATTACACTATGATCACTCTGGTACATTTATACTATTCTTAGAGCATTCTTGAATAGTTTCTGTAGCTTTATGCTTGGTATTATTGTCGTGCTGGATGACAACTTTTCTATCCATTTTGTTTCCTCTAGGAAAAAGCCATTGGCTTTATTTAAAAAGAAAACTGCACAAAGGATGTAGTATGACTCGGTGAAGGCCGTTGGACTTTCAAAGTACTAGGCACAAGACTAGGGACCTGGGGCAGCTGTTCAAGTAAGGAGCCGGTAGAAAGGACAAAGGCCTGAAACAATCCACTAGTCAAGCCATATGATCAGAAGACAATGTGGTATCCAGAGAGTTAGACAGGAGCTAAATCAAAAACTATCCAAAGCTTGAGCAGGGAGGTCAAAGGTTGAAGAGGTGCCGGAGGGAAAAGGCGGGTTCAAAGAGGTCTGAGCTGGAGTCAAGCAGGATGGTTACTGAATGGATAAGTCATATGGATCAATAACAGAACTATGAACGGCGCGTACCCTAGTATCAGCTGTAATTGGCTAGGACCAAGTTAAAAACCAGACTTAATTAAGGTATTGACTATTCTCCTTGGTCCATAGGGGATTGGTCAAGGGCAAATAACTATAGATGACCCAGGAGGGCCAGAAGTCAACTCAGCCAAGGGACTAAGGCAAAGAGCACCTGCAGCAACTTAATCTCCCTGTCAGGGATTGGCGGGTCACATGACCCAACTAACAATCGAGCAACTATGATCACGCAGCCCACTTTCCCAAAGCACCGTCCGTTCGCCCACATAGCAGGACTACCAGGCCCAGCAAGGCCCCGAACAGACAGATTCTTGGCTAAGGCAAAAAGATTGCTCAAGTTAAAAATAGGTTTTAATGCAATAAGCACACTAGGCAGTCATTACAAACATTTGGCTATGATGGAATGAGTACAAATGCCATTCTGAGAAGTGGGTTACAGGTTACAGTGAGTTACAAGCAGAGATACGGAATGCAATAAGCACACTAGGCAGTCATTACAAACATTTGGCTATGATGGAATGAGCACAAATGCCATTCTGAGAAGTGGGTTACAGGTTACAGTGAGTTACAAGCAGAGATACCTTAATGGAGTTGAGATGTGGAGTAGTGATTATGGGCTTCCACAGAGCGGCTTGTGGGTAGCTATGGACTATTCGGGCACCTCCAACACCCATGGAATGTGACCTCTCCCCAGAAAGTGACAACCGCTAGCCCAGGGTCATCCCCCTTTATGCCTCGGGACCCTGTTGCTCCCTCCCTTCTGTGGGGCGGACTGTTCCCTCCCCCTGTTGGCTTATTTAGAATCTAAAACCTTAGGGGTTATACCTTTGGGCATCGGTGTCCTATGGCTCTGGATATGGCGCCAAATGATTGGGCTGGATGTAGGACATCTGATGAGCCCAAAGATGGAGTCCCTAGATGGGTTAAAACCTGAGATCTCCATTTCTTTTGGTTGCCATGGTTGCATGGCTCTGAGAATCATATACCTACGTGCAGTTTTGTGGGCCCGTTCTGGTTCTGTATCTGCCTTGGTGCTGGGACACAGAGTGGCCCAGCTACAGTCTGATTTGTGTTAGTGCCGGATGTCTGATTCGCTGGTGTTTGATGCAAGGGAACTATCTCCAGGGGGTTGCCTCTGTCTCAGACTCAGTAGGGCCTTCCCAGGCCAGACGTGTGAGAGAATCAGCAGGGAGAATAGGAGCACACTCACAACCCAAAGATGTAGTCACCCGAGGGAGGGTGCCAGGAAGCAGGCGAGTATTGCAATGCCCCGGCAGGGATTCAAACAGCGGGGCATCCTAATTCGGGATGACCCAGGGAAATGCCAGTAGGCAGTAGGCAAATGCCAGTAGGCCGAGCTGGCCATGATGGGTTTTGTTCCACTTTAAGCAGAAGAGAATAATAATTTACATAAACTGTAATCCCTTTGCTGTCCTAATCATTGGAAAACATATCAAAACCTTTGACTAAAAATACTAGAATTTTATTATAATTTAAGAATTTTTTAAAGGTCTTGCCATGATTCTTATTGGTGACTGAAGAGATGTAGCAAATATGTTTGAAAGATGAACTGCAGAAACTCTGTTTACAGGTGAATAGATGTATTGATGTATGCTAATATAGAGTTATTTCACAATATAAAACATATTCATAGAAACAACAAGGGGGGTTGGGCTTGGACTTCTAAAATCTAAGTAACGGTAGATCATATCTGTAGACAGCCACCATCATTTTCTGGTATGGCAATCCATTAATCAGCCAGTACAGAAAATGGGGACACAAACAGAAATGTGTACTATTCATCATTTGAGGATGGCAAGTGGATGAACAGCTAAAAGAAGACAATGGTTGAAGACAAATACTAATAAGTTTTATAATGTATTAAGTCTTAGAATTCAGCTAGATGAAATTCTCATATCTTACCATTGTTAGTTATCTTCTACATTTTTATTGCTTCAATTAAAATACTGATATAGAATATCAGTGACAGCAAAAATACTCGCTATAAAGAATATTGGATGCTTTATTTTAATCCTTAACTGTAACCTAACCCTGTTCACAGACTGTACAATTATATTCTCTTTGTAAAATCAGATCACCAAATCAGTTTGGTGGATATCAACACATATGCACATAAGTAGGCTTAAAAAAAAAAAAATATATATATATATATATAATGTCTCTAAACAAAATACCATGGATATATCCCTTACCCCACAGTTCTACCTATAAATCCCAACACTTTAATAACTGGTGTCAGATGCCATCTAGCATACTATTGGAGTATACTATCTACTTCAGCCACCGGGGCGCTAGTCTGATGTTTTGAGCTGTTGCAAAGAACTGCTGGAAACATTTTCAGTGTCTGAAGAAGCAGCTGGTGTGTGAACCTCTTTCTTGCACAAGTCAGAAAGATTCATTATGGTCAGCAATTCATCTGCCCTGTATCCTAACATATATTGCAATTTCATTTTCATCTTAGTCTTCACCTGCTCTAACCAATTCTATGGGAGTGGCCGTGAAAGAACACACACCTCCCTCCCTCTGAGGAGCACCAAGAAATCGATACTGATGACCAATAGAGGCTCTTGTAATGTATGCTCAACCCCTAATGAACAATCCCTGTGCTATACATCTGTGCTATACATCTGCCAATTAAAGTGCTCGTGCTATAGTCTATACACACATAAGTCTAAACACAATCTAAATATATATATAACCTGTGAATAACACCAACTATCTCAATATTAAATAAAGTGCATGAAAATACATATCAATAATTAATCAATAAAGAATATTAATATGAAATGCGCTATAAGTAAAGACATTGACAATTAAATAAATGCAATTAATAAATGCTATAAACCCCCATAACTAATCACACTAAGAAATCCATGAGCCAATATAACAGGTGGTATAAGAATCAAAAGGGTTCTATAAAGAAAGCCAAAATGGAAATGTCAGCACAGTCAAACAGGTATACTACCAGTGCCCATATGGACCAGAGTGAATGTCAGCACCACATCAAAGGAGGGACCGCCAAAGACCCAGGCCACCCGTGCCCGCCGCCCCCATGCGGCTTCAGAAAGGGTGAAGGTGAATCTAACTGCTACTCCAAATCCTTTTATGGGTCCACCTACCTATTGTGTGGCCCGCCAGCGCTCCCGCCAAAAAGCCCACACCGCCAATACCGCGCTCGCACAGGGACGCGCCAGCCCGTCAAGGAGGGATGACGTCAGCCAGCCGGCTGCAGCACGTGACCCTGCAGACGCAGGATACACAGCCACTGGCGCGCGCCCGCCGCCCGTACACGTCACCGCTGGGCGTCATGTGTTACCACAGAAACCCAGCAGCTAAGCGAGGAGCGAGCGACCCGTGCGGCCAAAGGCTCACACGGCAGCACAGGAGGCATAATGGAGCCCCAGCACCGGCGGGGCACAGGACACGCAGTGTCCCCATATCTAGCATCTTAATTACACTGCTATAATACATCTTGCAATAGTATCTGAAATAGCAAACTGGCCAGGATATTGCCTAATTAGGAGCCATTACGCCCCACAGGACCACAAATTGTTAACCCTATGTATATACATATTTACATATTTATGACAAAAAGAGTCTATTAATGGTACTTAACTTATGTCCTACATAGTCTGCTATACCTCACACACCTTAAAGCAGACACGAACTAATAAGGACACTGTACTGTAGTAGCCAGTAGTGAGCCCCTAAATCCTTAAAGGGGACCCAAATCCAGAGACTTCCTTAAAAGAGACCCAAGCTGAATGAAAAGATAGATCAAAAGCGTCCTCCTTCACAATAAACATCTGAACGTGTAGTGCTCTTTTCTTGATCCCAAACGTTTGAGCACCTGGGATAGCTTCATAGTTACACTTGGGGTGCCCATCTATCCTGGAAACCATTCCTGAAGAGGCATGGTGGACTGTGTGTATCCCAATAGAATTCCCTCTAAACCTGAGAAGATCTTCCAGCGGGGGATTGTCGGCAGCGGTGGACACACTCATCATCAAACGACAATGCAGACCCACAATCAATTCGTGCTGTCTAAGTAATCCTGTGAATATGAACTAAAAAAACAACCATAACCAATATTCTGGCCAGTTTGTTATTTCAGATACTATTGCAAGATGTATTATAGCAGTTAACTTTTAATGTGTGTAATTAAGATGCTAGATATGGGGACACTGCGTGTCCTGTGCCCCGCCGGTGCTGGGGCTCCATTATGCCTCCTGTGCTGCCGTGTGAGCCTTTGGCCGCACGGGTCGCTCGCTCCTCGCTTAGCTGCTGGGTTTCTGTGGTAACACATGACGCCCAGCGGTGACGTGTATGGGCGGCGGGCGCGCGCCAGTGGCTGTGTATCCTGCGTCTGCAGGGTCACGTGCTGCAGCCGGCTGGCTGACGTCATCCCTCCTTGACGCTGGCGGGCCACACAATAGGTAGGTGGACCCATAAAAGGATTTGGAGTAGCAGTTAGATTCACCTTCACCCTTTCTGAAGCCGCATGGGGGCGGCGGGCGCGGGTGGCCTGGGTCTTTGGCGGTCCCTCCTTTGATGTGGTGCTGACATTCACTCTGGTCCGTATGGGCACTGGTAGTATACCTGTTTGACTGTGCTGACATTTCCATTTTGGCTTTCTTTATAGAACCCTTTTGATTCTTATACCACCTGTTATATTGGCTCATGGATTTCTTAGTGCGATTAGTTATGGGGGTTTATAGCATTTATTAATTGCATTTATTTAATTGTCAATGTCTTTACTTATAGCGCATTTCATATTAATATTCTTTATTGATTAATTATTGATATGTATTTTCATGCACTTTATTTAATATTGAGATAGTTGGTGTTATTCACAGGTTATATATATATTTAGATTGTGTTTAGACTTATGTGTGTATAGACTATAGCACGAGCACTTTAATTGGCAGATGTATAGCACAGGGATTGTTCATTAGGGGTTGAGCATACATTACAAGAGCCTCTATTGGTCATCAGTATCGATTAGTACAGCAGGGTTCAGTATAGGGACCCCTTTGGGTCCGCTTGAGTGCCGGCACAGGTACGGGGGTAAGTGTGGGCAGGGATATTTCATCCCTGCGTACACAGACTCCTGTACTTTATTTATAGTTATAGGATTGCCCATATTTTATACATTATTGGGGTATCATGCGCATCACAGAGGATTTACAGTGATTTACCCATGATTTGGGTTGGTTAAGATATATATTGAGAGCAATAATAATAGGGACCTGCCATTTGGTTTTAATTGTCTTGTGTTAAGTGTATTTTGTGTATTTTTATGTATTTATACGCATTAATAACATTTTGAATATATAGGTTTGTTAGATATATTTCTTGGTGCTCCTCAGAGGGAGGGAGGTGTGTGTTCTTTCACGGCCACTCCCATAGAATTGGTTGGATTTGTTGAGGAGTGAGCACATCTGTATATGGTGCACCCCATAGTAAACTCTTCACCTGCTCTAAGGTATGATTGGCGGCTTATAATGCTTTTTTTGGTCAAATGCTATTTTACCTAATTTCAAGTTAATTTAATTAAACTCAGTTATACTGCACATTATACTATGCAAGGTAAAAGGCATTCAGTTATTCAGCTGCAAATACTCCCCTTCCCTGTGCTGTGTGGGGATTCACCGTCTCCCTCTCACCACACAATGCTCTCCTGGTGCTGCACACATTTAGAGGCTGATTTATTAATAGCGCCAGGTAGCGACAGTTGAGCGACTGTAGCGGTATTTTCACAGCGCCCGCTAGTAGTCGCTGTGCTTGGCTGTTGTTCGGTTGTTGATAGCGACTCAGTCGGTGTGCAGTAATGTTGAATACAAGGTGATGAGTCGCTATTTGACAGGTTCCGCGCTGTATGGGAGCGCATGATAGCGAATGGCTCCCACCATATTCATTAACAAATTACGCTCCAAAAATTCTCGCGCTGTGAAATGCATGTTTAAACCCCAGAGCGCTGGCGGCGATGGGTTAAAAGTAGTTTTTTAACCCCCCCAAACAACCATATTTTGGGAAACCAAAAAAAACAAGTTTATAAAAACATTTTGGAATATGAATACATTAATATCAGACCTGTAATATCAATTCTGCACAAATTTTTTTTTTATTTTTTTCAGAAATTTTCACATTAAAAAAAAAAAAAAAAAAATTATTAACAATTAATTATTAATATTTAAAGATTGTTCCATTGAAATGCATTGGAGAGCGCCAGGTAGCGAGAGGTCATACCTGGCGCTGTGGGGTGAGGCTGGAATAATGATGAATGAGTCGCTATCTGGCGCTTGCTCAGTCGCTAAGCAGGATCGACTTGATAAATGTGTGACTGTGGTGGGGAGCTGGCGTTCTCGTGGCGGTGCCCGTCATTACCGGTCGCTCACCAGGCGCTACCTGTCGCTATCCCTTGTTAAATAAGGGCCTTAGTTTTAAGCACCATCTAACCACTGGGTATCGTATCACCTTCTTCACATGTCACATAGCCTGGGGTGCATTCAGTGGTGCTCCCCTGGCCCTGGCTATCTGCCCTAACATTCAGAAGACACAAGGTTGTACATGCCTGGAGATGAATAAGCTTGTAAAGTTGGCTGTCACTTACCTTTTTGTTGGCAGTCTGCCAAGATGGGTCATTAGAGCTGGCCAGTTCAGGACAGCGAAGAAATGTGGAATGAAATATTACTTATATTTTTTTTTCTTTTGGATCACTTTAATCTTTGTCTACAATCTCAGACAGTCGTATTGAAAGCCCAAGTTGCACTGAAGGCTAAATTCATCCCATTAGCCCAAGTTAATTTTCCTTTCCGTGCTTTGGATTAGTTAGTGTACAGTTAGACTTTTTGCCTAACTCCAAGCATTGCTATATAGTTATGTGTAGAGTTCCTGTTGTCTTTTGCAGTTTAAAGTATCATTTTTTGCACACCTAAGTCTTGGGAGTAGCCGAGGGTTGGGATTGCATGGTGTGCATCATAAGGTGCAGTTAATTAATTTAACATTTAAGTCTGTTTACACCTAAAGCAACTAGAGAACAGTGTAAAGTAAAGTAAGCTCATAGCACCTCAAAATATCCAATGATTTGTAAATACCTTATGTGTTTTAAGCAAAGCCTCTTTCTTCATTTCAATTTCTTGTCGAGCATGCTCTGCTGTGGTCAGGCACAACTGCAGGACCACTAGGGTTAGCCAGGCTCGCTTGCTCAAGGGATAGAGTGGATGTTAGACAGCTTTTTTGCGTGGTTCTAGAGACATTAAATCAAAGCTCATCAAATTTTGGAGCCCTGCTACAGCTTCTACCCTGTGTACAGTCTACAGTTGGAAAAATGTATGTAACCTCTATGCAATTATTTTGTCATTGCTGTATAGACATTTGATCATTATGGCCCTGATGAATGTGTCATTGTACATCTGCTAAAAAAGTGCTAAAGTGTTTTAAACTAAGAAATGCAGCTAAGGATCAAGGTGATCTGACCCTCTGCAGCTGTAATTTGACTGTGGGTCAAACTAGGGTGAGGGTATGGCACAGATAATGTGGCTATGGGCCAGGGCATGGTATAAATAGTGTGCTATTGGCTTAAAATGTGGCTTAGGGTAAATATAACAAAAGTAAAAGTAAAAGTCGGGCCCCGTGCAGCAGGCAGTACTGCACTTGAATTTCTGAGGGTTTTAACCCTTTTTTGCCCCCTAGGTAACCTGGAGTAATGGAGCTTTTACATGCAATCTGATTTTATTGGAAAATTTACATTTTTTTATTACAATAAAATACTACGAATTGTAAAAAATAGATTTTTCAAAATAATGTTGCACATATTTCACCCAAAAATACCTTGGCCGGATTTGTCTTTCCAGAAACTTTAATTGTATTTGGCATTCAGGAGCACTGAATCCTATGTACTGGGAAATATCCATCTGGCTCACGACTATGAATTACATAGGGAATAATTGGTATGTTTCAAACACATCTAGTAGGCTACCTCTTCAAATATGTGAAGATGATAACCATTGCCACATTAAAGGCAGGTATAAAATCCACCAAGAGTGTAAGAGTATGCGCTCACTATAGCCAAAAACAATTACAAAATGGTTAACACAGTTCAGAAAAAAATGGACATATAAAGTGCACAAAGTCCCAACCGAAGTCTAGACTAGAAACACAGAGCACACAAAAGTCAAAATCTTTATGGCTGTAAATGTTACACATATAAAGATGAATGTTTCTATTGTATAGTCCATTTATAGCATAAAAATAATCTCTTCTTAAGTCTTCACACAATATTCCACCAAAAATACAAAGGAGAATCAAAATGGACATAGCGTAATCCAGTATATATATATATATATATATATATATATATATATAGATATAAAACAATAAAGGAAGTGGAGATGGTTGGATAGCCATTTTGCGATAGTTTCAAATGCACCATCGACCACTAGAGCCCCAGGCGTCTTTGCTATCTTCTATGTATGTAACAGCATGGGGCGTCATAGGCACCGGCAGCGATGCTGTATTCACATAGACCACTACTAAATGGGGTGAATTGACTCTAAATGGGCCCTACAGGCCCAGTTACATGCATCCTCTAAATGGGCACTTAAGCGCTATAACTGGCTGTGTGGATATTGCTGCAGCCCTATCTTTGCGTAGACCACCAATAATGTAAAATGAGTTAACTATGAACAAACTCTAGAGGCCCAGTAGCGTGCAACTTAATTCTCCTATTCACACCAGCACCAATAGCTCCTATATACTACATAGACTAAGCCCCCCATATACTTCCTCCCTAAGTTTCATAAAGATAAAGTAAAGCCACCAGAATGTAAGTCGCATAGGCTCAGTAATGTGCAGGTTGGGGGAGTATGTAGATACTTACCAGCTTATCTGAAGGACACTACAGAAATATTACATATTATTGAAGGATTTGAAATTATGGCAACCATTATGGCCACGTCGGATCTCACATTTCTATATACTGTAGTTCTGCACACTTTAGGGGTATCAAGGAAATTATTATTTGCAGGTCAAAGGTGTTGCCATGGGAGCAAATCTTGCTCCCAGCATGGCAGATTTATTTGTTTGGTGCTGGGAGTTAAAACACATTTAGAGGAGGAGAGGAGGAGGAGTTTAATTACTTTTTTATATTTGTTCATTTAAATTCTTTTAATTTGGAATTTACCACAGTGGCCAATGTGCATAGTATTCATTTTTTAGATTTGGAGATAACTAAAAAGCCATACCAAATAATTACATGGCCATACAGAACAGGCCGCTAGGTTAAGGTCACAATTTCTAACAAAGGGTATTTCAACAGAAGAAATCCAACACCAGAATGAACAAGTAAGTAAGGAGGAAATATCCAAACTCCTTAAAAAGAGGAAGGCTAAAAAAGCAAGACATATACTGAAAGAAGAGAGGATTTGGGGTCCTCACTTACTGATTAGGGATATTTATTATCTTGTCCCTGTAATTTACAATATATAGGGACGAGTAGACTTTGTGAGCACATGTATAATATTAGACAGGGATTTGAGGCCCACAGTGTCTCACTACATTTCAAGGAGAAACATGGGAGTGACCCATCCCTATTAAAATGTATGGGTATTGAAAAGATCAGACCACATTGGAGAGGTGCTAACCTTATTAAGGAAAATTCTTAATGTGAGTCCAAATGGATATACAAATTAAAAAGCCTATTAGGTTCAGGTCTGAATATACATTTTGATGTTAATGCTTTTATTGATAACTCATAGATTTTATTTTTGAATAACAATGTGGAGTTTGGTTATATATTGACATTGTGTACTTGTATTCAAATGTGTTTTGCCTTTTTTATTTATCTCATATTGATACCTTGTATAATATCCAGGCTGGATAACTATATGCTGGTATGAAGTATTAGAATCATTTGCAAGCCCTATTTAAAGTGGACCAACACCCAGGGGTGATCGGCCCGGAAATCTATAAGATTCCCGGGCCGATCACCCCCCACCCCGCGGGACATCCGAGATCGGGATGTCCCGCGGGGTGAAACCCCCCAGAAACCCCAAAAACACCTTACCTGATCCGCCGCCGCTTCCGCCGCCGCCGCCTCCCGCGCACCCCTCCAGACGTGCGCGCGCCCGCGCCGGCCCTCTGTGAATGGCCGGCGGGGGCGCGCGCGCGCCGAGAGTGACGCGCGGGAGGCGGCGGCGGCGGAAGCGGCCTGGACGTTCCTGATCCCCGCCTGGACGTTGGCGGGGATTGGCTGCGGCGCTCACGTGGGAGCGTTGAGAGGTGAGTTTTTTGGGGTTTCTGGGGGGTTTCACACAGCGGGGCACCCCCGATCGGGGTGCCCCGCCGAAGTGGACCAAAACCCAGGATAGTCAAAATCCTGGGTGTTGGTCCACTTTAATATATACCTTTTTTATTAATCTATTTGGGAATCACAACATTTTGTTTTTTATTAATAATTAATTGAGCGCATCAATTTCAGGTTTAAAATCTTTTTTATGTTTAGTCAATTAGCACTGGAAACGGTGTCCTCCTTTATATAGTATAATAGTATATGGTGCTGGTGTGATCAGGAGATATAAGCTACTGGGGCTCTAGTGTTTGTTTATAGTTACCTCATTTTACATTGATGGTGGTCTACACAAAGATGGCGCCGCCACACAGGAGGTTATAATGCCTGAGTGCACATTTAGAGGATGTGCGTAACTGGGCCTCTAGGGAGCTTTATTCTGTGCCTGTCAACCTATGAGAAAGTCCCTCTAGGCCGAAATGCATCAGTACTGTCACAGGATGGATTTCGAGTCACCTCATACCAGATCCCAGCATAGAATCCCTCCAGCCTGGCGACCGTGGGTTATGTGAGAGTTTCTTAGGGATAAGAGGATGTTGGATTAGCACTAATTGGAATACAATACACTTCATTTACTCTTGGCTTTTGTGAGTGCAATCATTTTTACTAAAGTGTATATATATATATATATATATATATATATATATATATACTGAATAACACTTTGTCTGTTTCATCCTCATATTTCCTGTTATCACTGAGGGGGAAATTTGTGTTTCTAGTCCAGACTTTGTGAACTTTATATATTCTGTTGGATCCCTGATACTGTGAGATTTAACACATTTGAGCATTACTATAGATTTTTGTAGCATTTGTGCGCGGTATATACCCATTTTGTGGGTCTTTCCTTTGGAAAATGGACATATATCTTCCTAATGCATGACCTTCCCACTTGGCAGATGTCTGTTTTTTTGTTCCACAGGGGGGTGCAGATCATGTCACAACTCCATGTCACTGCTCGATTAAAGTAACATCGTAGGCTGCTAGTCCTGATAACAAGACCCACATGTTGAAAAAGAGAAGACGGTTTTGCATTGTCTCTAAATATATAAGGCATTGTGGGCTGTTTTAGGCTTTAGGGATAGAACCAGCCAAGAAGAGGGTTATACGGTAGAAGTTCACTTTGATCATGCTTCAAGGAGTCTAAGATGGGAAAAATAATGCCTACTACATAAGACTATGTATGAAGAACAACAGGATTGGTAATGTAGTGCTGCAGTACCCAATATAAATCTGGGTCCAGTTTCTTATGACGAGTGAAATGGTGTCTGCTTTTGATTTACAATTATGTCTGCAAAATGTACCTTCTATCTAGGGATGAGCGAATCGATCCGGACGAACCCGGATTCGATCCGAATTTCATGAAACATTCGATTCGGATCGAATCCGAATTTCCCCGTGCTCCGATCGCTCGAAGTTTTCCTTTAACATCCATTCATTTACATTACAGGCATTCTAAGATGGCGGACGGGACATGTCCAGACATCTACCCCGCACCAGTGCAAGCTGGGGCAGTCACATGCAGCCTATCAGCAGCCAGCAAGCCCGGTGACGTCACAGCGCTATTTAAGGCGGCGGACATCTTGCTTTTCCTCATTTCTCTATTGCATTCGTGAGAGACAGGACGCTGCTGTAGTGAGGGAGAGACAGAGAGCCAGGGACAGACAGGGACAGGCAGGAGACAGGCAGGAGACAGGCAGGAGACAGGCAGAAAGTCAGCGAGAAGCCGGGAAAGTTAGGAAAAATCGGAGGCAGTCACAGGGAGATTTTTTTTTTTTTCATCCAGCCTGAGTCTTACTGGCTGGCTGACTGGCTTTGTTAGCGTTTTCAGGCTGCTTATACACTTACTGTGCAGATATACTGAACTGATCTCAAGTCTGCTGTGAGGCATCCCATTCTGTGACTACACCAGCCTCTATTTACTATAACCCTTTGCACTTATTCTAAAAGTAATTTGGCCTGATAAAGACACTTTTGCTGTGCATAGTACTGCTCCCAGGTGCTCTCCGGTTGGGGCATCCCATTCTGTGACTGCACCAGCCTCTATTTACTATAACCCTTTGCACTTATTCTAAAAGTAATTTGGCCTGATGAAGACACTTTTGCTGTGCATAGTAGTACTGCTCCCAGGTGCACTCTGGTTGGGGCATCCCATTCTGTGACTACACCAGCATCTATTTACTATAACCCTTTGCACTTATTCTAAAAGTAATTTGGCCTGATAAAGACACTTTTGCTGTGCATAGTAGTACTGCTCCCAGGTGCACTCTGGTTGGGGCATCCCATTCTGTGACTACACCAGCCTCTATTTACTATAACCCTTTGCACTTATTCTAAAAGTAATTTGGCCTGATAAAGACACTTTTGCTGTGCATAGTAGTACTGCTCCCAGGTGCTCTCTGGTTGGGGCATCCCATTCTGTGACTACACCAGCCTCTATTTACTATAACCCTTTGCACTTATTCTAAAAGTAATTTGGCCTGATAAAGACACTTTTGCTGTGCATAGTACTGCTCCCAGGTGCTCTGCGATTGGGGCATCCCATTCTGTGACTACACCAGCCTCTATTTACTATAACCCTTTTCACTTATTCTAAAAGTAATTTGGCCTGATAAAGACACTTTTGCTGTGCATAGTACTGCTCCCAGGTGCTCTCTGGTTGGGGAATCCCATTCTGTGACTACACCAGCCTCTATTTACTATAACCCTTTGCACTTATTCTAAAAGTAATTTGGCCTGATAAAGACACTTTTGCTGTGCATAGTACTGCTCCCAGGTGCTCTCTGGTTGGGGCATCCCATTCTGTGACTACACCAGCCTCTATTTACTATAACCCTTTGCACTTATTCTAAAAGTAATTTGGCCTGATAAAGACACTTTTGCTGTGCATAGTAGTACTGCTCCCAGGTGCACTCTGGTTGGGGCATCCCATTCTGTGACTACACCAGCCTCTATTTAATATAACCCTTTGCACTTATTCTAAAAGTATTTTGGCCTGATAAAGACACTTTTGCTGTGCATAGTACTGCTCCCAGGTGCTCTCCGGTTGGGGAATCCCATTCTGTGACTACACCAGCCTCTATTTACTATAACCCTTTGCACTTATTCTAAAAGTAATTTGGCCTGATAAAGACACTTTTGCTGTGCATAGTAGTACTGCTCCCACGTGCACTCTGGTTGGGGCATCCCATTCTGTGACTACACCAGCCTCTATTTACTATAACCCTTTGCACTTATTCTAAAAGTAATTTGGCCTGATAAAGACACTTTTGCTGTGCATAGTAGTACTGCTCCCAGGTGCACTCTGGTTGGGGCATCCCATTCTGTGACTACACCAGCCTCTATTTACTATAACCCTTTGCACTTATTCTAAAAGTAATTTGGCCTGATAAAGACACTTTTGCTGTGCATAGTAGTACTGCTCCCAGCTGCACTCTGGTTGGGGCATCCCATTCTGTGACTACACCAGCCTCTATTTACTATAACCCTTTGCACTTATTCTAAAAGTAATTTGGCCTGATAAAGACACTTTTGCTGTGCATAGTACTGCTCCCAGGTGCTCTCCGGTTGGGGCATCCCATTCTGTGACTACACCAGCCTCTATTTACTATAACCCTTTGCACTTATTCTAAAAGTAATTTGGCGTGATAAAGACACTTTTGCTGTGCATAGTACTGCTCCCAGGTGCTCTCTGGTTGGGGCATCCCATTCTGTGACTACACCAGCCTCTATTTACTATAACCCTTTGCACTTATTCTAAAAGTAATTTGGCCTGATAAAGACACTTTTGCTGTGCATAGTAGTACTGCTCCCAGGTGCACTCTGGTTGGGGCATCCCATTCTGTGACTACACCAGCCTCTATTTACTATAACCCTTTGCACTTATTCTAAAAGTAATTTGGCCTGATAAAGACACTTTTGCTGTGCATAGCAGTACTGCTCCCAGGTGCACTCTGGTTGGGGCATCCCATTCTGTGACTACACCAGCCTCTATTTACTATAACCCTTTGCACTTATTCTAAAAGTAATTTGGCCTGATAAAGACACTTTTGCTGTGCATAGTAGTACTGCTCCCATGTGCACTCTGGTTGGGGCATCCCATTCTGTGACTACACCAGCCTCTATTTACTATAACATTTTGCACTTATTCTAAAAGTAATTTGGCCTGATAAAGACACTTTTGCTGTGCATAGTAGTACTGCTCCCAGGTGCACTCTGGTTGGGGCATCCCATTCTGTGACTACACCAGCCTCTATTTACTATAACCCTTTGCACTTATTCTAAAAGTAATTTGGCCTGATAAAGACACTTTTGCTGTGCATAGTAGTACTGCTCCCAGGTGCACTCTGGTTGGGGCATCCCATTCTGTGACTACACCAGCCTCTATTTACTATAACCCTTTGCACTTATTCTAAAAGTAATTTGGCCTGATAAAGACACTTTTGCTGTGCATAGTAGTACTGCTCCCAGGTGCACTCTGGTTGGGGCATCCCATTCTGTGACTACACCAGCCTCTATTTACTATAACCCTTTGCACTTATTCTAAAAGTAATTTGGCGTGATAAAGACACTTTTGCTGTGCATAGTAGTACTGCTCCCAGGTGCACTCTGGTTGGGGCATCTCATTCTGTGACTAAACCAGCCTCTATTTACTATAACCCTTTGCACTTATTCTAAAAGTAATTTGGCCTGATAAAGACACTTTTGCTGTGCATAGTACTGCTCCCAGGTGCTCTCCGATTGGGGCACCACATTCTGTGACTACACCAGCCTCTATTTACTATAACCCTTTGCACTTATTCTAAAAGTAATTTGGCCTGATAAAGACACTTTTGCTGTGCATAGTACTGCTCCCAGGTGCTCTCTGGTTGGGGAATCCCATTCTGTGACTACACCAGCCTCTATTTACTATAACCCTTTGCACTTATTCTAAAAGTAATTTGGCCTGATAAAGACACTTTTGCTGTGCATAGTACTGCTCCCAGGTGCTCTCTGGTTGGGGCATCCCATTCTGTGTCTACACCAGCCTCTATTTACTATAACCCTTTGCACTTATTCTAAAAGTAATTTGGCCTGATAAAGACACTTTTGCTGTGCATAGTAGTACTGCTCCCAGGTGCACTCTGGTTGGGGCATCCCATTCTGTGACTACACCAGCCTCTATTTACTATAACCCTTTGCACTTATTCTAAAAGTAATTTGACCTGATAAAGACACTTTTGCTGTGCATAGTACTGCTCCCAGGTGCTCTCCGGTTGGGGAATCCCATTCTGTGACTACACCAGCCTCTATTTACTATAACCCTTTGCACTTATTCTAAAAGTAATTTGGCCTGATAAAGACACTTTTGCTGTGCATAGCAGTACTGCTCCCAGGTGCACTCTGGTTGGGGCATCCCAATATGTGACTACACCAGCCTCTATTTACTATAACCCTTTGCACTTATTCTAAAAGTAATTTGGCCTGATAAAGACACTTTTGCTGTGCATAGTAGTACTGCTCCCAGGTGCACTCTGGTTGGGGCATCCCATTCTGTGACTACACCAGCCTCTATTTACTATAACCCTTTGCACTTATTCTAAAAGTAATTTGGCCTGATAAAGACACTTTTGCTGTGCATAGTAGTACTGCTCCCAGGTGCACTCTGGTTGGGGCATCCCATTCTGTGACTACACCAGCCTCTATTTACTATAACCCTTTGCACTTATTCTAAAAGTAATTTGGCCTGATAAAGACACTTTTGCTGTGCATAGTAGTACTGCTCCCAGGTGCACTCTGGTTGGGGCATCCCATTCTGTGACTACACCAGCCTCTATTTACTATAACCCTTTGCACTTATTCTAAAAGTAATTTGGCCTGATAAAGGCACTTTTGCTGTGCATAGTAGTACTGCTCCCAGGTGCACTCTGGTTGGGGCATCCCATTCTGTGACTACACCAGCCTCTATTTACTATAACCCTTTGCACTTATTCTAAAAGTAATTTGGCCTGATAAAGACACTTTTGCTGTGCATAGTAGTACTGCTCCCAGGTGCACTCTGGTTGGGGCATCCTATTCTGTGACTACACCAGCCTCTATTTACTATAACCCTTTGCACTTATTCTAAAAGTAATTTGGCCTGATAAAGACACTTTTGCTGTGCATAGTACTGCTCCCAGGTGCTCTCCGGTTGGGGAATCCCATTCTGTGACTACACCAGCCTCTATTTACTATAACCCTTTGCACTTATTCTAAAAGTAATTTGGCCTGATAAAGACACTTTTGCTGTGCATAGCAGTACTGCTCCCAGGTGCACTCTGGTTGGGGCATCCCATTATGTGACTACACCAGCCTCTATTTACTATAACCCTTTGCACTTATTCTAAAAGTAATTTGGCCTGATAAAGACACTTTTGCTGTGCATAGTAGTACTGCTCCCAGGTGCACTCTGGTTGGGGCATCCCATTCTGTGACTACACCAGCCTCTATTTACTATAACCCTTTGCACTTATTCTAAAAGTAATTTGGCCTGATAAAGACACTTTTGCTGTGCATAGTACTGCTCCCAGGTGCTCTCCGGTTGGGGCATCCCATTCTGTGACTACAACAGCCTCTATTTACTATAACCCTTTGCACTTATTCTAAAAGTAATTTGGCCTGATAAAGACACTTTTGCTGTGCATAGTACTGCTCCCAAGTGCTCTCTGGTTGGGGCATCCCATTCTGTGACTACACCAGCCTCTATTTACTATAACCCTTTGCACTTATTCTAAAAGTAATTTGGCCTGATAAAGACACTTTTGCTGTGCATAGTAGTACTGCTCCCAGGTGCACTCTGGTTGGGGCATCCCATTCTGTGACTACACCAGCCTCTATTTACTATAACCCTTTGCACTTATTCTAAAAGTAATTTGGCCTGATAAAGACACTTTTGCTGTGCATAGTACTGCTCCCAGGTGCTCTCCGGTTGGGGAATCCCATTCTGTGACTACACCAGCCTCTATTTACTATAACCCTTTGCACTTATTCTAAAAGTAATTTGGCCTGATAAAGACACTTTTGCTGTGCATAGTAGTACTGCTCCCAGGTGCACTCTGGTTGGGGCACCCCATTCTGTGACTACACCAGCCTCTATTTACTATAACCCTTTGCACTTATTCTAAAAGTAATTTGGCCTGATAAAGACACTTTTGCTGTGCATAGTAGTACTGCTCCCAGGTGCACTCTGGTTGGGGCATCCCATTCTGTGACTACACCAGCCTCTATTTACTATAACCCTTTGCACTTATTCTAAAAGTAATTTGGCCTGATAAAGACACTTTTGCTGTGCATAGTAGTACTGCTCCCAGGTGCACTCTGGTTGGGGCATCCCATTCTGTGACTACACCAGCCTCTATTTACTATAACCCTTTGCACTTATTCTAAAAGTAATTTGGCCTGATAAAGACACTTTTGCTGTGCATAGTACTGCTCCCAGGTGCTCTCCGGTTGGGGAATCCCATTCTGTGACTACACCAGCCTCTATTTACTATAACCCTTTGCACTTATTCTAAAAGTAATTTGGCCTGATAAAGACACTTTTGCTGTGCATAGTAGTACTGCTCCCAGGTGCACTCTGGTTGGGGCACCCCATTCTGTGACTACACCAGCCTCTATTTACTATAACCCTTTGCACTTATTCTAAAAGTAATTTGGCTTGATAAAGGCACTTTTGCTGTGCATAGTAGTACTGCTCCCAGGTGCACTCTGGTTGGGGCATCCCATTCTGTGACTACACCAGCCTCTATTTACTATAACCCTTTGCACATATTCTAAAAGTAATTTGGCCTGATAAAGACACTTTTACTGTGCATAGTACTGCTTCCAGGTGCTCTCCGGTTGGGGCATCCCATTCTGTGACTACACCAGCCTCAATTTACTATAACCCTTTTTACTTATTCTAAAAGTAATTTGGCCTGATAAAGACAATTTTGCTGTGCATAGTACTGCTCCCAGGTGCTCTCCGGTTGGGGCATCCCATTCTGTGACTACACCAGCCTCAATTTACTATAACCCTTTTTACTTATTCTAAAAGTAATTTGGCCTGATAAAGACACTTTTGCTGTGCATAGTAGTACTGCTCCCAGGTGCTCTCTGGTTGGGGCATCCCATTCTGTGACTACACCAGCCTCTATTTACTATAACCCTTTGCACTTATTCTAAAATTAATTTGGCCTGATAAAGACACTTTTGCTGTGCATAGTACTGCTCCCAGGTGCTCTCTGGTTGGGGCATCCCATTCTGTGACTACACAAGCCTCTATTTACTATAACCCTTTGCACTTATTCTAAAAGTAATTTGGCCTGATAAAGACACTTTTGCTGTGCATAGTAGTACTGCTCCCAGGTGCACTCTGGTTGGGGCATCCCATTCTGTGACTACACCAGCCTCTATTTACTATAACCCTTTGCACTTATTCTAAAAGTAATTTGGCCTGATAAAGACACTTTTGCTGTGCATAGTACTGCTCCCAGGTGCTCTAAGGTTGGAGAATCCCATTCTGTGACTACACCAGCCTCTATTTACTATAACCCTTTGCACTTATTCTAAAAGTAATTTGGCCTGATAAAGACACTTTTGCTGTGCATAGTAGTACTGCTCCCAGGTGCACTCTGGTTGGGGCATCCCATTCTGTGAGTACACCAGCCTCTATTTACTATAACACTTTGCACTTATTCTAAAAGTAATTTGGCCTGATAAAGACACTTTTGCTGTGCATAGTAGTACTGCTCCCAGGTGCACTCTGGTTGGGGCATCCCATTCTGTGACTACACCAGCCTCTATTTACTACAACCCTTTGCACTTATTCTAAAAGTAATTTGGCCTGATAAAGACACTTTTGCTGTGCATAGTACTGCTCCCAGGTGCTCTCTGGTTGGGGCATCCCATTCTGTGACTACACCAGCCTCTATTTACTATAACCCTTTGCACTTATTCTAAAAGTAATTTGGCCTGATAAAGACACTTTTGCTGTGCATAGTAGTACTGCTCCCAGGTGCACTCTGGTTGGGGCATCCCATTCTGTGACTACACCAGCCTCTATTTACTATAACCCTTTGGACTTATTCTAAAAGTAATTTGGCCTGATAAAGACACTTTTGCTGTGCATAGTACTGCTCCCAGGTGCTCTAAGTTTGGGGAATCCCATTCTGTGACTACACCAGCCTCTATTTACTATAACCCTTTGCACTTATTCTAAAAGTAATTTGGCCTGATAAAGACACTTTTGCTGTGCATAGTAGTACTGCTCCCAGGTGCACTCTGGTTGGGGCATCCCATTCTGTGACTACACCAGCCTCTATTTACTATAACCCTTTGCACTTATTCTAAAAGTAATTTGGCCTGATAAAGACACTTTTGCTGTGCATAGTAGTACTGCTCCCATGTGCACTCTGGTTGGGGCATCCCATTCTGTGACTACACCAGCCTCTATTTACTATAACCTTTTGCACTTATTCTAAAAGTAATTTGGCCTGATAAAGACACTTTTGCTGTGCATAGTACTGCTCCCAGGTGCTCTCCGATTGGGGCACCACATTCTGTGACTACACCAGCCTCTATTTACTATAACCCTTTGCACTTATTCTAAAAGTAATTTGGCCTGATAAAGACACTTTTGCTGTGCATAGTACTGCTCCCAGGTGCTCTCTGGTTGGGGAATCCCATTCTGTGACTACACCAGCCTCTATTTACTATAACCCTTTGCACTTATTCTAAAAGTAATTTGGCCTGATAAAGACACTTTTGCTGTGCATAGTACTGCTCCCAGGTGCTCTCTGGTTGGGGCATCCCATTCTGTGACTACACCAGCCTCTATTTACTATAACCCTTTGCACTTATTCTAAAAGTAATTTGGCCTGATAAAGACACTTTTGCTGTGCATAGTAGTACTGCTCCCAGGTGCACTCTGGTTGGGGCATCCCATTCTGTGACTACACCAGCCTCTATTTACTATAACCCTTTGCACTTATTCTAAAAGTAATTTGACCTGATAAAGACACTTTTGCTGTGCATAGTACTGCTCCCAGGTGCTCTCCGGTTGGGGAATCCCATTCTGTGACTACACCAGCCTCTATTTACTATAACCCTTTGCACTTATTCTAAAAGTAATTTGGCCTGATAAAGACACTTTTGCTGTGCATAGTAGTACTGCTCCCAGGTGCACTCTGGTTGGGGCATCCCATTCTGTGACTACACCAGCCTCTATTTACTATAACCCTTTGCACTTATTCTAAAAGTAATTTGGCCTGATAAAGACACTTTTGCTGTTCATAGTAGTACTGCTCCCAGGTGCACTCTGGTTGGGGCATCCCATTCTGTGACTACACCAGCCTCTATTTACTATAACCCTTTGCACTTATTCTAAAAGTAATTTGGCCTGATAAAGACACTTTTGCTGTGCATAGTAGTACTGCTCCCAGGTGCACTCTGGTTGGGGCATCCCATTCTGTGACTACACCAGCCTCTATTTACTATAACCCTTTGCACTTATTCTAAAAGTAATTTGGCCTGATAAAGACACTTTTGCTGTGCATAGTAGTACTGCTCCCAGGTGCACTCTGGTTGGGGCATCCCATTCTGTGACTACACCAGCCTCTATTTACTATAACCCTTTGCACTTATTCTAAAAGTAATTTGGCCTGATAAAGGCACTTTTGCTGTGCATAGTAGTACTGCTCCCAGGTGCACTCTGGTTGGGGCATCCCATTCTGTGACTACACCAGCCTCTATTTACTATAACCCTTTGCACTTATTCTAAAAGTAATTTGGCCTGATAAAGACACTTTTGCTGTGCATAGTAGTACTGCTCCCAGGTGCACTCTGGTTGGGGCATGCCATTCTGTGACTACACCAGCCTCTATTTACTATAACCCTTTGCACTTATTCTAAAAGTAATTTGGCCTGATAAAGACACTTTTGCTGTGCATAGTAGTACTGCTCCCAGGTGCACTCTGGTTGGGGCATCCTATTCTGTGACTACACCAGCCTCTATTTACTATAACCTTTTGCACTTATTCTAAAAGTAATTTGGCCTGATAAAGACACTTTTGCTGTGCATAGTAGTACTTCTCCCAGGTGCACTCTGGTTGGGGCATCCCATTCTGTGACTACACCAGCCTCTATTTATATAACCCTTTGCACTTATTCTAAAAGTAATTTGGCCTGATAAAGACACTTTTGCTGTGCATAGTACTGCTCCCAGGTGCTCTAAGGTTGGGGAATCCCATTCTGTGACTACACCAGCCTTTATTTACTATAACCCTTTGCACTTATTCTAAAAGTAATTTGGCCTGATAAAGACACTTTTGCTGTGCATAGTAGTACTGCTCCCAGGTGCTCTCCGGTTGGGGCATCCCATTCTGTGACTACACCAGCCTCAATTTACTATAACCCTTTTTACTTATTTTAAAAGTAATTTGGCCTGATAAAGACACTTTTGCTGTGCATAGTACTGCTCCCAGGTGCTCTCTGGTTGGGGCATTCCATTCTGTGACTACACCAGCCTCTATTTACTATAACCCTTTGCACTTATTCTAAAATTAATTTGGCCTGATAAAGACACTTTTGCTGTGCATAGTAGTACTGCTCCCAGGTGCACTCTGGTTGGGGCATCCCATTCTGTGACTACACCAGCCTCTATTTACTATAACCCTTTGCACTTATTCTAAAAGTAATTTGGCCTGATAAAGACACTTTTGCTGTGCATAGTACTGCTCCCAAGTGCTCTCCGGTTGCGGCATCCCATTCTGTGACTACACCAGCCTCTATTTACTATAACCTTTTGCACTTATTCTAAAAGTAATTTGGCCTGATAAAGACACTTTTGCTGTGCATAGTACTGCTCCCAGGTGCACTCTGATTGGGGCATCCCATTCTGTGACTACACCAGCCTCTATTTACTATAACCCTTTGCACTTATTCTAAAAGTAATTTGGCCTGATAAAGACACTTTTGCTGTGCATAGTAGTACTGCTCCCAGGTGCACTCTGGTTGGGGCATCCCATTCTGTGACTACACCAGCCTCTATTTACTATAACCCTTTGCACTTATTCTAAAAGTAATTTGGCCTGATAAAGACACTTTTGCTGTGCATAGTAGTACTGCTCCCAGGTGCACTCTGGTTGGGGCATCCCATTCTGTGACTACACCAGCCTCTATTTACTATAACCCTTTGCACTTATTCTAAAAGTAATTTGGCCTGATAAAGACACTTTTGCTGTGCATAGTAGTACTGCTCCCAGGTGCACTCTGGTTGGGGCATCCCATTCTGTGACTACACAGCCTCTATTTACTATAACCCTTTGCACTTATTCTAAAAGTAATTTGGCCTGATAAAGACACTTTTGCTGTGCATAGTAGTACTGCTCCCAGGTGCACTCTGGTTGGGGCATCCCATTCTGTGACTACACCAGCCTCTATTTACTATAACCCTTTGCACTTATTCTAAAAGTAATTTGGCCTGATAAAGACACTTTTGCTGTGCATAGTAGTACTGCTCCCAGGTGCACTCTGGTTGGGGCATCCCATTCTGTGACTACATCAGCCTCTATTTACTATAACCCTTTGCACTTATTCTAAAAGTAATTTGGCTTGATAAAGACACTTTTGCTGTGCATAGTAGTACTGCTCCCAGGTGCACTCTGGTTGGGGCATCCCATTCTGTGACTACACCAGCCTCTATTTACTATAACATTTTGCACTTATTCTAAAAGTAATTTGGCCTGATAAAGACACTTTTGCTGTGCATAGTACTGCTCCCAGGTGCACTCTGATTGGGGCATCCCATTCTGTGACTACACCAGCCTCTATTTACTATAACCCTTTGCACTTATTCTAAAAGTAATTTGGCCTGATAAAGACACTTTTGCTGTGCATAGTAGTACTTCTCCCAGGTGCACTCTGGTTGGGGCATCCCATTCTGTGACTACACCAGCCTCTATTTACTATAACCCTTTGCACTTATTCTAAAAGTAATTTGGCCTGATAAAGACACTTTTGCTGCGCATAGTAGTACTGCTCCCAGGTGCACTCTGGTTGGGGCATCCATTCTGTGACTACACCAGCCTCTATTTACTATAACCCTTTGCACTTATTCTAAAAGTAATTTGGCCTGATAAAGACACTTTTGCTGTGCATAGTACTGCTCCCAGGTGCTCTCCGGTTGGGGCATCCCATTCTGTGACTACACCAGCCTCTATTTACTATAACCCTTTGCACTTATTCTAAAAGTAATTTGGCCTGATAAAGACACTTTTGCTGTGCATAGTAGTACTGCTCCCAGGTGCACTCTGGTTGGGGCATTCCATTCTGTGACTACACCAGCCTCTATTTACTATAACCCTTTGCACTTATTCTAAAAGTAATTTGGCCTGATAAAGACACTTTTGCTGTGCATAGTAGTACTGCTCCCAGGTGCACTCTGGTTGGGGCATCCCATTCTGTGACTACACCAGCCTCTATTTACTATAAACCAATTCAAAAATTAAAAGGAGGGGAGATCCCCATAATATTTTATTTTAAAACCACAGGGAGACCATGTGTACATATATTTAGTGCACTGCCCTGCAATGTTCAGGGCGCCCTAGAACCTGGAATACTATTACATAAATACAAAAAGGACCTCTGGTTAGTATAGGGCTGGCACTTACAAATTAAACTACACGCTCAGGCTGCTTCCCGCAACACAAAGATAAATGTATTAAATATAGCACATGAATACATCACACAACACCCATCCCTCAATTTAAAAGGCTAGCATAGCTCAATAATAGATACGGGGGCCCCCCACACACAACTGCCACACCTCCTCATACTCACACACAACACCGCACATCCCTAAGGTAAATGGGGCTGGCCAGCCACTGTGAAATACTCTAATGGGCGGCTGCAGGTATGGATGGTAAAGTCCTAACGCGGGCCTAAATCCCAGATGATGATCAAAGTGCTGAGTGCTGAAAAAAGAGAAAATCCTGGACACCAAAATAGCTTGATAGCAGCAAGATCCCCATAATAACTGCATGTGCACTATCTGAAATCCAGACGTCCCACGAACCATAAACTTACTCAAAATAAGAACACTAAAGACAAGGTTCAATGTGGGGCTGGCACATATGCTAGTACATATAATTGGTGTAAAATTACAAAACTTTAATGGATATCAAGGAGCACATTAAACATACCATCAAACGACATACATATTTAAAAAAACATGAAAGTGACACTAAAAAACGGGGGCCCCCCCATGCAACTATTACAGCCACACAAACGCGTCTCAACCGTTCACAGCATCGCTACACTAACATGCCTAATTTGAGGAGAATGAAAGCTACCCCTTCCGGGGCATGATCAAGTAGTTTCTCCCAGCGCTATCAAAGAGACTGGCCAGTTCTATTCAGACAAAAAAGGACCCATCCAGCGTAGCAGCGCTGAGCCACAGATTCAGGGAGAACAAATGTCCCACAATGACTCTGTCTGGGGAGTCCCACTTAGGCCTGTCCTGTTCATTCTGGGTGGACTACGTCTCAGCCCACATGCACAGGGCTACGCAGATCCCACCCCCATGTCGCTTCGTGTACTTAGCTGTATCCAGATGCGGCACTGGCAGCCGCGTGTCTTCAGAGGCTGTCTGGTAAATGTGTGGAGTAGACGCGTCAGCCAGATCCTTCACTGCTGTGTTGTTCTGCAACGCTCCACACTCCTTTCTACTGGCCAGTAGTACTTGCGTTCACCCGCGCCGAGGCATCAAGCGTGCGAGGCTGTTAAGAGGAGACGCAGGTGGGCCGGCCGTCAGCCGACACGTGTTTCGCTCCGCCCACCTGGTGGTATGGAGGGGGACCCAGGAGTTCTCCCTGAATCTGTGGCTCAGCGCTGCTACGCTGGATGGGTCCTTTTTTGTCTGAATAGAACTGGCCAGTCTCTTTGATAGCGCTGGGAGAAACTACTTGATCATTCCCCGGAAGGGGTAGCCTTCATTCTCCTCAAATTAGGCATGTTAGTGTAGCGATGCTGTGAACGGTTGAGACGCGTTTGTGTGGCTGTAATAGTTGCATGGGGGGGCCCCCGTTTTTTAGTGTCACTTTCATGTTTTTTTAAATATGTATGTCGTTTGATGGTATGTTTAATGTGCTCCTTGATATCGATTAAAGTTTTGTAATTTTACACCAATTATATGTACTAGCATATGTGCCAGCCCCACATTGAACCTTGTCTTTAGTGTTCTTATTTTGTCTATTTACTATAACCCTTTGCACTTATTCTAAAAGTAATTTGGCCTGATAAAGACACTTTTGCTGAGCATAGTATTACTGCTCCCAGGTGCACTCTGGTTGGGGCATCCCATTCTGTGACTACACCAGCCTCTATTTACTATAACCCTTTGCACTTATTCTAAAAGTCATTTGGCCTGATAAAGACACTTTTGCTGTGCATAGTACTGCTCCCAAGTGCTCTCCGGTTGCGGCATCCCATTCTGTGACTACACCAGCCTCTATTTACTATAACCTTTTGCACTTATTCTAAAAGTAATTTGGCCTGATAAAGACACTTTTGCTGTGCATAGTAGTACTGCTCCCAGGTGCACTCTGGTTGGGGCATCCCATTCTGTGACTACACCAGCCTCTATTTACTATAACCCTTTGCACTTATTCTAAAAGTAATTTGGCCTGATAAAGACACTTTTGCTGTGCATAGTACTGCTCCCAGGTGCTCTCCGGTTGGGGCATCCCATTCTGTGACTACACCAGCCTCTATTTACTATAACCCTTTGCACTTATTCTAAAAGTAATTTGGCCTGATAAAGACACTTTTGCTGTGCATAGCACTGCTCCCAGGTGCTCTCTGGTTGGGGCATCCCATTCTGTGACTACACCAGCCACTATTTACTATAACCCTTTGCACTTATTCTAAAAGTAATTTGGCCTGATAAAGACACTTTTGCTGTGCATAGTAGTACTGCTCCCAGGTGCACTCTGGTTGGGGCATCCCATTCTGTGACTACACCAGCCTCTATTTACTATAACCCTTTGCACTTATTCTAAAAGTAATTTGGCCTGATAAAGACACTTTTGCTGTGCATAGTACTGCTCCCAGGTGCTCTCTGGTTGGGGCATCCCATTCTGTGACTACACCAGCATCTATTTACTATAACCCTTTGCACTTATTCTAAAAATAATTTGGCCTGATAAAGACACTTTTGCTGTGCATAGTACTGCTCCCAGGTGCTCTCTGGTTGGGGCATCCCATTCTGTGACTACACCAGCCTCTATTTACTATAACCCTTTGCACTTATTCTAAAAGTAATTTGGCCTGATAAAGACACTTTTGCTGTGCATAGTAGTACTGCTCCCAGGTACACTCTGGTTGGGGCATCCCATTCTGTGACTACACCAGCCTCTATTTACTATAACCCTTTGCACTTATTGTAAAAGTAATTTGGCCTGATAAAGACACTTTTACTGTGCATAGTACTGCTCCCAGGTGCTCTCTGGATGGGGCATCCCATTCTGTGACTACACCAGCCTCTATTTACTATAACCCTTTGCACTTATTCTAAAAATAATTTGGCCTGATAAAGACACTTTTGCTGTGCATAGTACTGCTCCCAGGTGCTCTCTGGTTGGGGCATCCCATTCTGTGACTGCACCAGCCTCTATTTACTATAACCCTTTGCACTTATTCTAAAAGTAATTTGGCCTGATAAAGACACTTTTGCTGTGCATAGTAGTACTGCTCCCAGGTGCACTCTGGTTGGGGCATCCCATTCTGTGACTACACCAGCCTCTATTTACTATAACCCTTTGCACTTATTCTAAAAGTAATTTGGCCTGATAAAGACACTTTTGCTGTGCATAATACTGCTCCCAGGTGCTCTCCGGTTGGGGCATCCCATTCTGTGACTACACCAGCCTCTATTTACTATAACCTTTTGCACTTATTCTAAAAGTAATTTGGCCTGATAAAGACACTTTTGCTGTGCATAGTACTGCTCCCAGGTGCACTCTGATTGGGGCATCCCATTCTGTGACTACACCAGCCTCTATTTACTATAACCCTTTGCACTTATTCTAAAAGTAATTTGGCCTGATAAAGACACTTTTGCTGTGCATAGTAGTACTGCTCCCAGGTGCACTCTGGTTGGGGCATCCCATTCTGTGACTACACCAGCCTCTATTTACTATAACCCTTTGCACTTATTCTAAAAGTAATTTGGCCTGATAAAGACACTTTTGCTGTGCATAGTAGTACTGCTCCCAGGTGCACTCTGGTTGGGGCATCCCATTCTGTGACTACACCAGCCTCTATTTACTATAACCCTTTGCACTTATTCTAAAAGTAATTTGGCCTGATAAAGACACTTTTGCTGTGCATAGTAGTACTGCTCCCAGGTGCACTCTGGTTGGGGCATCCCATTCTGTGACTACACCAGCCTCTATTTACTATAACCCTTTGCACTTATTCTAAAAGTAATTTGGCCTGATAAAGACACTTTTGCTGTGCATAGTAGTACTGCTCCCAGGTGCACTCTGGTTGGGGCATCCCATTCTGTGACTACACCAGCCTCTATTTACTATAACCCTTTGCACTTATTCTAAAAGTAATTTGGCCTGATAAAGACACTTTTGCTGTGCATAGTACTGCTCCCAGGTGCACTCTGGTTGGGGCATCCCATTCTGTGACTACACCAGCCTCTATTTACTATAACCCGTTGCACTTATTCTAAAAGTAATTTGGCCTGACAAAGATACTTTTGCTGTGCATAGTAGTACTGCTCCCAGGTGCTCTCCGGTTGGGGCATCCCATTCTGTGACTACACCAGCCTCTATTTACTATAACCCTTTGCACTTATTCTAAAAGTAATTTGGCCTGATAAAGACACTTTTGCTGTGCATAGTAGTACTGCTCCCAGGTGCACTCTGGTTGGGGCATCCCATTCTGTGACTACACCAGCCTCTATTTACTATAACCCTTTGCACTTATTCTAAAAGTAATTTGGCCTGATAAAGACACTTTTGCTGTGCATAGTACTGCTCCCAGGTGCTCTCCGGTTGGGGCATCCCATTCTGTGACTACACCAGCCTCTATTTACTATAACCCTTTGCACTTATTCTAAAAGTAATTTGGCCTGATAAAGACACTTTTGCTGTGCATAGCACTGCTCCCAGGTGCTCTCTGGTTGGGGCATCCCATACTGTGACTACACCAGCCACTATTTACTATAACCCTTTGCACTTATTCTAAAAGTAATTTGGCCTGATAAAGACACTTTTGCTGTGCATAGTAGTACTGCTCCCAGGTGCACTCTGGTTGGGGCATCCCATTCTGTGACTACACCAGCCTCTATTTACTATAACCCTTTGCACTTATTCTAAAAGTAAATTGGCCTGATAAAGACACTTTTGCTGTGCATAGTACTGCTCCCAGGTGCTCTCTGGTTGGGGCATCCCATTCTGTGACTACACCAGCATCTATTTACTATAACCCTTTGCACTTATTCTAAAAATAATTTGGCCTGATAAAGACACTTTTGCTGTGCATAGTACTGCTCCCAGGTGCTCTCTGGTTGGGGCATCCCATTCTGTGACTACACCAGCCTCTATTTACTATAACCCTTTGCACTTATTCTAAAAGTAATTTGGCCTGATAAAGACACTTTTGCTGTGCATAGTAGTACTGCTCCCAGGTGCACTCTGGTTGGGGCATCCCATTCTGTGACTACACCAGCCTCTATTTACTATAACCCTTTGCACTTATTCTAAAAGTAATTTGGCCTGATAAAGACACTTTTGCTGTGCATAATACTGCTCCCAGGTGGCAAATGGCACGAATCATGCTCACGTGCTTGCGTAGTGACCCCAGAATTGTTTCCATCTTCTGTCTGGCTGTCCACCTTATTGGACCCTCGCTTCCGGCACAAAATGGGGGCATTTTTTAAACCCACCAAGAGGGAGGACAAACTGAACTACTACAAAGACATTCTACGTAGGCAGTTGGCCGATGTCTATCTGCGCCATGGTCCATACTCTCGCAGGTCTGACTCGAGGGGACCTCTGCGCTCACCTTCCACTGTCATGGCTGCTGGGGGGGTTGGCAGGAGCAGCAGCAGCAGCTCCATCAGCAGCAGCCTCAGTCTTCAGTCACTAATGAGTAGCTTTCTACACCCGCATAGTGAGGCTACTCATGAGCAGTAGGAAGACCTGGAGCAGGACCTGAACCAGCAGGTCATGTCATACTTTGACATGACCATGCCAACACACCTTGAGGATCCGCTGGACTTCTGGGCAGCCAAACTTGATTTGTGGCCGCAACTAGCAGAGTTTGCCCTGGAAAAGCTGTCCTGCCCGGCAAGTAGCGTGCCATCTGAGCGGGTGTTTAGTGCGGCGGGGGCCATAGTTACGGCGAGGAGAACTCGTCTGTCAACTAAAAATGTGGAGAGACTCACCTTTGTCAAAATGAATCAGGGATGGATCAGCCAGGATTTCCACCCACCAATGGCTGATGCATGCCACTAGATTCAGCATGGTGCCACGTTTTACACTTTCCAAATGGTGCAAAACATATTTATGTCTTTAGGCCAATTTTTGGGCTCCTGCTGATGCCAACTCCAGGGTGTGATTCATCCAATGTTTGGGCTCCTGAAGCCAACCCCAGTGTCTCTTTAAAGTAATGTTTGGGCTCCTGCTGCTGCCAACTCCAGGGTGTGATTCATCCAATTTTTGGGCTCCTGAAGCCAACCCCAGTGTCTCTTTAAAGTAATGTTTTGGCTCCTGCGGCTGCTGCTGCCAACTCCAGGGTGTGAATCATCCAATTTTTGGGCTCCTGAAGCCAACATCAGCGTCTCTTTAAAGTAATGTTTGGGCTCCTGCTGCTGCCAACTCCAGGGTGTGATTCATCCAATTTTTGGGCTCCTGAAGCCAACCCCAGTGTCTCTTTAAAGTAATGTTTTGGCTCCTGCGGCTGCTGCGGCTGCTGCCAACTCCAGGGTGTGATTCATCCAATTTTTGGGCTCCTGAAGCCAACTCCAGTGTCCCTTTAAAGTAATATTTGGGCTCCTGCTGCTGCCAACTCCAGGGTGTGAATCATCCAATTTTTGGGCTCCTGAAGCCAACCCCAGTGTCTCTTTAAAGTAATGTTTGGGCCCCTGCTGCTGCTGCTGCCAACTCCAGGGTGTGAATCATCCAATTTTTGGGCTCCTGAAGCCAACCCCAGTGTCTCTTTAAAGTAATGTTTGGGCTCCTGCTGCTGCTGCTGCCAACTCCAGGGTGTGAATCATCTAATTTTTGGGCTCCTGAAGCCAACTCCAGTGTCTCTTTAAAGTAATATTTGGGCTCCTGCTGCTGCTGCTGCCAACTCCAGGGTGTGATTCATCCAATTTTTGGGCTCCTGAAGCCAACCCCAGTGTCTTTTTAAATTAATGTTTTGGCTCCTGCTGCGGCTGCTGCCAACTCCAGGGTGTGAATCATCCAATTTTTGGGCTCCTGAAGCCAACTCCAGTGTCTCTTTAAAGTAATGTTTGGGCTCCTGCTGCTGCTGCAGCCAACTCCAGGGTGTGATTCATCCAATTTTTGGGCTCCTGAAGCCAACCCCAGTGTCTCTTTAAAGTAATATTTGGGCTCCTGCTGCTGCTGCTGCCAACTCCAGGGTGTGATTCATCCAATTTTTGGGCTCCTGAAGCCAACCCCAGTGTCTCTTTAAAGTAATGTTTGGGCTCCTGCTGCTGCCAACTCCAGGGTGTGATTCATCCAATTTTTGGGCTCCTGAAGGCAACTCCAGTGTCTCTTTAAAGTAATGTTTGGGCTCCTGCTGCTGCTGCTGCCAACTCCAGGGTGTGATTCATCCAATTTTTGGGCTCCTGAAGCCAACCCCAGTGTCTCTTTAAAGTAATGTTTGGGCTCCTGCTGCTGCTGCTGCTGCCAACTCCAGGGTGTGATTCATCCAATTTTTGGGCTCCTGCTGCCAACTCCAGTGTCTCTTTAAAGTTATGTTTGGGCTCCTGCTGCTGCCAACTCCAGGGTGTGATTCATCCAATTTTTGGGCTCCTGAAGCCAACTCCAGTGTCTCTTTAAAGTAATGTTTGGGCTCCTGCTGCTGCTGCCAACTCCAGGGTGTGATTCATCCAATTTTTGGGCTCCTGAAGCCAACCCCAGTGTCTCTTTAAAGTTATGTTTGGGCTCCTGTTGCTGCTGCTGCCAACTCCAGGGTGTGAATCATCCAATTTTTGGGCTCCTGAAGCCAACTCCAGTATCTCTTTAAAGTAATATTTGGGCTCCTGCTGCTGCTGCTGCCAACTCCAGGGTGTGATTCATCCAATTTTTGGGCTCCTGAAGCCAACCCCAGTGTCTCTTTAAAGTAATGCTTGGGCTCCTGCTGCTGCTGCTGCCGACTCCAGGGTGTGATTCATCCAATTTTTGGGCTCCTGAAGCCAACCCCAGTGTCTCTTTAAAGTAATGTTTGGGCTCCTGCTGCTGCTGCCAACTCCAGGGTGGGAATCATCCAATTTTTGGGCTCCTGTAGCCAACTCCAGTGTCTCTTTAAAGTAACGTTTGGGCTCCTGCTGCTGCTGCCAACTCCAGGGTGTGATTCATCCAATTTTTGGGCTCCTGAAGCCAACCCCAGTGTCTCTTTAAAGTAATGTTTGGGCTCCTGCTGCTGCTGCTGCTGCCAACTGCAGGGTATGATTCATCCAATTTTTGGGCTCCTGAAGCCAACCCCAGTGTCTCTTTAAAGTAATGTTCCGTCTCCTGCTGCTGCTTGCAACTCCAGGGTGTGATTCATCCAATTTTTGGGCTCCTGCTGCCAACTCCAGTGTCTCTTTAAAGTTATGTTTGGGCACCTGCTGCTGCCAACTCCAGGGTGTGATTCATCCAATTTTTGGGCTCCTGAAGCCAACTCCAGTGTCTCTTTAAAGTAATGTTTGGGCTCCTGCTGCTGCTGCTGCTGCCAACTCCAGGGTGTGATTCATCCAATTTTTGGGCTCCTGAAGCCAACTCCAGTGTCTCTTTAAAGTTATGTTTGGGCTCCTGCTGCTGCTGCTGCCAACTCCAGGGTGTGATTCATCCAATTTTTGGGCTCCTGAAGCCAACCCCAGTGTCTCTTTAAAGTAATATTTGGGCTCCTGCTGCTGCTTCTGCCAACTCCAGGGTGTGATTCATCCAATTTTTGGGCTCCTGAAGCCAACCCCAGTGTCTCTTTAAAGTAATGTTTTGGCTCCTGCTGCTGCTGCTGCCAACTCCAGGGTGTGAATCATCCAATTTTTGGGCTCCTGAAGCCCACTCCAGTGTCTCTTTAAAGTAATGTTTGGGCTCCTGCTGCTGCTGCTGCTGCCAACTCCAGGGTGTGATTCATCCAATTTTTGGGCTCCTGAAGCCAACTTCAGTGTCTCTTTAAAGTAATGTTTGGGCTCCTGCTGCTGCTGCTGCTGCCAACTCCAGGGTGTGAATCATCCAATTTTTGGGCTCCTGAAGCCAACCCCAGTGTCTCTTTAAAGTAATGTTTGGGCTCCTGCTGCTGCTGCCAACTCCAGGGTGTGATTCATCCAATTTTGAGCTCCTGCTGCCAACCCCAGTGTCTCTTTCAAGCTATGTTTGGGCTCCTGCTGCTGCTGCTTGCAACTCCAGGGTGTGATTCATCCAATCTTTGGGCTCCTGCAGCCAACTCCAGTGTCTCTTTCAAGCTATGTTTGGGCTCCTGCTGCTGCTGCTGCTTGAAACTCCAGGGTGTGATTCATTCAATTTTTGGGCTCCTGCAGCCAACTCCAGTGTCTCTTTCAGCCAATGTTTGGGCTCCCGCTGCTGCTTGCAACTCCAGGGTGTGATTCATCCAATCTTTGGGCTCCTGCTGCTGCCAACTCCAGTGTCTCTTTAAAGCAATGTTTGGGCTCCTGCCCCTCATAGTGATGCCACTTCAACTCTCTGCAATTGTGCCGCTCTGCGATTCTATTAGCGATGCCTCTGATCTGCATGTGATATTTATTCAAAATATTATTTAACTAACCCAGCACGCATCCTGTGCGTGTTACAGCAAGGCAGAATGGTTTACAACCCTATTGAGGCTCTAGGAGGCTCAGAAATAGCCGTTTTTAATAGCAATTTGTCGCGAATAAATTCGGGTCGAAACGATTTTTGTCGGAAAATTCGGCGAATCAGTCGAATCGAATTTTTCAAAAGTTCGCTCATCTCTACTTCTATCTAATATCTGAGGGACATATCTCAATGCTGATTTTCTGCATACATAAAACATAATTAACTTTTCTGGCTCTTCTTGAATATTATGGTAATACACAGTTGTTGTATGAAACTTGACAATGCCAAAGAAGAATCTTTGTAATCATCAGCATTCACTCGACACACAAAGGGCTGAATGATTCAACCAGCATACATAATGTCATCCATGTCTGGAAATATTATTCCCATATTGCCTGCTCTTCAAGTGTTTGGCCTGTTACTAGGCAAAACCAATTGTAATTGGGCTTTATTGTGTGCACAGCACAGACCTGCTGATTCACACAGTTTGGGGTTATGCTACGCGATTCAAAGTTGAGCCCAGCTCCTTACATGAGAAAAGGACATTTGCTGAATTAAAAAGGTTAAGTGAGGCAACATTTGGCCCCTTTCTTTTTTCTCTAGCTTGCATTTTAACCAGCCAGGGTCTATTTTTTTTACAAAGAAGGCATTATCACGCCAGGTGCCTTATGAATTTTACACCTACCAGAACAAGTGAAAAGACACCTGCAGCCTATTTATTAACCAATTTACAAGCCCATCGAGCAATCTGAAAGATGAAAGCAACACCCTGTAAATGTTTTGCTTAGATGTAAGTATACTACTTTATTATTACTTATAGTTTCATGGCATTGATGCTACATAGGCCTACATTCTTGAAACACATCAAACTGCATCAGTGCATAGTATCCATACTGCAATTTCAGTGTATGGTTATAACATACATGTCTCAATTCCTCTCTCCAAAACATGTACTAATTTCTTACTTTAAACTATGCCTAATTTTTCTGTACAATCTATGCCGCAATAGTGCCCTTGTATGATTCCTTTGTATGACTTGTGCAGCAAACAGTGTCCTATAGTTTTAACTAAGAAAAGATGAAAACAGCTTTCCTCCATACAAAACACACCCGGGCTGTGTGCAAGATAGGGCTGTTAGCCCATAAATAGCAGCAATGTTAGGGGTCCAGCAGTAACTTCGCCACCTCGGAATAATAGAGAAAGTTAAAACTTAGCCTTTAATACATGAAGTTAGAATTCCTCCTTGGATGATAATGTATAGAGATGAGCGAACTTTTGAAAAGTTCGATTCGGCCGATTCGCCGAATTTCACAAAGAAATTCGGGTTCGGCCGAATCGAACTTTTATGAAGTTCCCCATCAAAAATGCCGGCATGGTGGGAGCCGGCCGGCGGGCCGGTAAAGCCGGCCGGCCCGCTCCCACCATGCCGGCATTTAAAAAAAAAAAAAAAAAAAGCATTTTTGCCGGCATGGTGGGAGCGGGCCGGCCGGTTCCGCGCTGACAGCGGAACCGGCCGGCGGGCCGGTAAAGCCGGCCGGCCCGCTCCCACCATGCCGGCTTTTTTTTTTTTTTTTATTTCAGGAAACATTCGATCGGCACGAACCACAAAATATTCGGGTTCGTGCCGAATCGAATATTTCCTGAAATTCGGAGCGAATTCCGGTTCGTCCGAACCGGTTCGCTCATCTCTAATAATGTAGTACAGTGGTCCGACCCAGTGGCAGTGGTGATGTGTTTTGGTGATATATCCCTTGATCATGTAGCTGACTTACCCATTCTTGTGATCTCTAAGCCGTTTGAGTGACCACTGGAGCAGGGCACTTGATTTGATCTCTGCTCCCTGATATGGTTTGCTTCTGGCAATTGACCTCCAACTTGGATGGGTGCTTTGCCACAGCTGCTCTACCACTGGATTTTGGGGTGGTAGGGGCAGGGACTCTTCCTCTTTCTGACTTTTTAGGTATTTTAAGGACAGGTAATTCATGATTAGCGGTATATCCCCAAATTCGGCAGCACATTGTCATCTTAGGTAGTTAAGTAAAGGTTAACTACTTTCAATATCTGGCTGTAGATATGTGGCAACAGTGGTTGCAGCTGTGGTTGGCAACATGGACAACAACTATACAGTCATCAGTCTTGTTGGTGGCTAGTGGACTCCTTAGCATGGCTCAGATCTATAGTGATGGTGTGGCACTGCATTGGCAACACTTGTCGGAGACCTAGCTGGGGACAGCAGTGGTTGTCAAGAAGCAAAGCATCTTGGACAGAGTCAGGGCATGGCAGCAACTTTAACAGCAGCTTGTATGTGGTCAGAAAGAAGCAGAGACCAGCTGTCCAAATGTGGACAGGGTCTAGCAGAGTCAGCAACATGAATCCAGTATGTAAGTAAGCTTTGGGCTTAGGGTGGCTGGAACAGCACTGCACATGCTGATCCTGGAGATAGAATTATCAAAAAAGATTTTGAATAAGCTGGTCTGCCAGCTGCATTAGTAGTGGTGATGTGGTGGGTGACGGTCACAGGAAGCAGAGCTTCCTGTATATGATACTGCCAGTGGTTTTCAGGCAATGGCATTGCATGTCACATCACTACTTGGAGAACAATGGAGTAGGTAAGTGGCTGCTCATGACAGTCAAGCAGTCACTGTGTAAGAAAGGAGTACTCACCACCACCTGAAGCCAGGCTGACAGTTTAACTGGACCTACACCCTTATAAGAAACAAGGAGCTGGAGCTTAGCCAGCTGCAGTGGAAATATCACACACGCACATTGTTATACAGAGCTTCCGGGTTGCAAAGGATGATCTCTGCATCCTCATCCCCCCATTGACTGTATATGTATATATTGATGGGGGGTAACTTGAATAGGAGGGCAGAGCCTGCATACAACAGGGAACCGGCTCTGTGAGCAAGGAGACAGGATGGTGGCACATGGCACTGGAATCACATGGCATGCCACTTTAGGGCAAGGTAAGTTGTTTTTTATATTATGCCCACCCTGCCTCAGCTATTCAGGTGCGCGGCAGTGCAAGAACCAAAGCGTCACAACTACGAGCAATGTGGGGCCGGACCCAGCAGCAACGCGAGATCTGATGCTGTGGACAGGGGAAAGCATCAGATATGCACTGCAAATTGATTTTTACCTCTTTACTTAAATATGGAAGTGCCATAATAGAAAACTATATAGCTGTTTTCAAAAGGATCTATAACTGCTGGCACATGTGGAACCTGGGCCACTGCGGTGAACAGAGCACATCATTTGTCATTTATTAATAGACTTTAGGTCCGCTTTAAGGTTTTATCAATATCCTGTAACCTTGCCTTTAGCCCTAAAAACTCTGAATTAAAAAACTTCCATGGGTGTTATTTTTTCTGTTTTTGCAACGGTGAATTCTAATATTTTTTGATGGCAACATATCTAGTCCTGTGTCACCTTGTAAAGAAATGTTAAAAACATTCAGGCGTAATACACATTTCACACAACATAAAGAAAATTTAGACTTCCCCTATTGGGTATACAGTAGGTCATCTTTAAAGTGGCAACAACAAAACCCAAAAGATTCCAGGACTGGCTGTTGGCTTCCCCAGGGACATTCCAGAACAGGAGGGAGGGCGGCCCTCTGGGGGTGCAGGCTGGCACAAGCTATGTGAGTTTAACCTGCTATCCATCCATCCATCTGATTATTTGTATTAACATTACTGTGATCTGCTTTTGCAGGCCTTTTTATGATGGAGACCTTTTGTGATTGTTTATCTTTGCATGTGTAGCGGGGCTGGGGATCATCCATCTGGTGGAGAGATTGCTATATTTCTTTTCTTGTTTGTCTTAGGGAAATAAACCTATACTATCTACATAATTTTGTTTCTCTAGCCAGCCTGTCCCAGCTTTATATTGTGCTATCACCCAGAGCTGATGTCAGCCTTTTGTGTGCTTGTTAGGTGGGTTTAAATACTGTATTGTATGTGTCTGTATACATTTCTGAGATAATCTATAATAAAGTGATACATATTTTATTTTATATAGAATAATGTTTATTGGGTTTTGGTGTGCAGGGCTTTTTGCTCTGGTGTTTTTTTGATCCCGAAACAGGATGCCCCACTGTGTGAAACCCCCCTGGGGTGCTGCAGAACTCACCTTCTTCCTGGCTCCCTCGTGACATTAAGCATTTGATAGTCACATCCCCTATCTTCGGGCTGTGAGCGCGCACCTGTCTCCAGCTATTCTGATAGACTGGAGGTGGGAACCCTCGTTTTAAAGCTAAACCTTTTGTTTGCTAATCAGCAGAACAGAAACTGATGACGATTCCAATTCCTGTAATTCTGTAGGACAAGAAGTATTCAGAAGATTACAAGAAACTCAAATGCAAATAATGAGCTGTTATTAATATTATTATTATTATTATTATTATTATGGGTTATATTTTATTTTAGATTGTAGTCATCCATGCTAAAAAAAACAGCTTTCTTTCTTCTTCTCTCTTTCTTGTATCACCTCTTCCCTGTCACTTAATCCTATATCAGCCTTGGTTGGATGGCCCCAGAAGATCGTCTATCAAGCTTTATTGGAATAGGTAGGTAAAGGAATTTTAGGGCTACCATTTACTCTTGTACACCCTTTGGACTTGTGACATGGTATAACTGTTGCATTATACTGTACCTATGCTTTAAAAGCTATTGAGAAAAAAAACAACTTGCTTGTTAATGAAAACATATTAGCGTGGAAAACTCAGAAACTGTTGCTTATTTCTTTCTCTCTTTTTGATTGGCTAAAAGTCATCGCAGAAGTCATGGGGACCAATGGAAGATATTTCAAGCATCACATTGGGTTGCATGAGGAAAAGGCCCTCAATAAAATTGGGTGCAGGCTCTGTAAAATTAGCCCTTGTCTTAGAAAAAAGAATGCTTGTGTTGTCAAGGCTACAGTGGTCCCCGCAGAAGTAAAAGAGTTGAATCTTTTAAAACACACATTAAAATGTCGATGAAGGTTCTCACTCATCTACTGCAGGTCATAGCATATCTGTAGAAATAAATTAAAGCAACTGGACCTGTTGCTTTATCTTCTCAAAAAAGTATTGCTAGTCACCTGACTAGCTTTCTCAATTCAGAGACAGGAATTAAGAAAGCTAGAGGGATGTCTAGCTAAACATGTTCAAGAAATATAAATCAGAAAGTTCAGTTGCCCTGATTTAATCCTACAGACACATGGTTAAATTTGATCACGTCTGTACTGAGATTTTTTATGACCAAACAATTTGAGTATATTTACTAACATTAAAATGATCAATAAGAAATGTTCTTGTATGAAAATTGCAACAAAAATAATTTAATATAACATTTAGTGCCTTAAATATCAACTAAACTATTTGCTGGATACAATAATAATAATTCATTTATCTGTAAATAAATTACGACTGCAATCCACAACAGCGGTGAGGGCACATTTACTCAAATTGCTAGCTAACGAGTATTGAAATTAACATTAAATATTTATCTAGCAGTAAAAGTGAATTAGTCTGTACACTTTGCTTCGATTCAGAATAGTTAAAACATCAAATGCAACATTTTATTCACTTGAAGGATGTGACTTAACCACTTAAGCACCACCAGTGGTAAAAACACATTGTTTAGCAGCTTGCTCTCTGGAGGGATATTGCTGAATTTCCAGTGACAGAGCACAGAATGAACCTTCTGTTTATTAACTGTAGATTCTAACACAGCTATATAACCCAGATTCAAATTACCTATAGCTCTTTCTAGTTTTAGCAGACCCCCTTATGCTCTATGGAGAAGACTAGCTGCATCAGGATGTAAGGAAATTAAAAGAATGAACAAATCTGTATTTGTTACGTATCGAACTTTGGCAGTTTTATTATTAAAAGTATTTAAATCTATTTTCAAATATATTAACCACTGCTTTAAAGGGAAAGCCCTCTATGGTGGACTTTGCTACCTACCTCTGTTGAGCAGGACCCCCTCTCCCTGCGTTTACCTGCAGCCACAGTATCTGATACTGAATCCCGCATTTTTTGGCTTATGTCTAGTTGGAGGTGTAGGACGAATACAAATCTAGGCCGGATCCTCAGCAGATAATAATAGGTGCCTTGGTCTGGCCTCATACATGTACATGTCCCCTTAAAGAGACTGTAAACCCAATGTAAATAATAAGGTAGCAGACAGGTCCCCTGATGCCTGTCTTATGTGCCTCTCCATCATTTCTTGTAGTGCCAGGTAGAAGCCACAGCAGGGCTCCAAAATTTGCCACTCCTTTTAATTTAAGTTCTCCACAACCTTACAAAAAGTGGTCTAACATCGACTTTGTCCCCTGGTGCTATAAGTGATGTTGGCAAGCTACTGTCATTTGATCTGTCCAGGTCTTCTCTTAGTCCCCCCCCCCCCCCTGCGACTCTTCTGGCTTCAGGAGTGGGCCTGGAATAGCCCCTCCTCTGCCTCCACCAATAACTGTACATTTACTCACCTGCGGCAGCTATCCCTCCCACCGGGTCTGCTCTTCACCCGGGGGGCCTCTGATCCCCCCGGGCACTTCCGCGATGATGAGAGGGGCCGAAAGTGATCCCCTCCCCTGCCTTCACCGCTGTCAATGCCTTCGCCGCTCGCCTTGTGGGCGAGGCGGATGGCGTCATTCGATGATATCACGCTCCTGCCGTTGAGCTGTCAGATACCGAGAGTGATCACTGGAGGGAGGTTGGAGGTGTAGGGGGCTGTGATCTCCTGCCTCCCCAGCTCCCTACAGTGATCATCCTCGGCAGCTGTCAGCGGATCGCTGTGGGACATGATCACTGGGGTACACAGGATCAGTGTGTGTTAAAAAAAAATAAATGTCATTTTTTCTTATATGTGGTGTCTTTTTTTTACATTTAAACCCTTGTGAACTGGTAAGGGGTCCATGAGACACCTATACCAGTTCACAAGGCTTAGGGGCTGGAAAGTGACTAGCAGGTGGTTTCCCATTAACCCCCAGCCTCCTCATTACCTTCCTCCCCCAAAGCCCAGGGGGGGGGGGGCAAAAGAGCTCAAGGCCACAGAGGCTTTGTGGACTTGTGGGCTGGTTATGCTAGGAACCTGTGGAAACCCAAGCTATTTTCTTCGTGCACACTCCGGTAGGCTAATACACAAAAGTCACACAGGTTGTGCTGCATGTAACGTCTAATGACATGTCTGTAGATGCTGGTGTGTTGTTCTTCTCTGTCCCTAAAGAATCATCAGAGGGTGAGTATGCAGCAATGGGGCCACCCGAGACAGTACTGCAAAACTCAGGTGGTTGTCAAGCCAGTGAAGCAGAACACTACCCAAGAATTACATAAATAACACATGCACAAAAATTCTAACTCAGGTGGTCCCTAAAAGTTCACTCTTTGCAGGTGCCATGATGCTCCCAACAAAAACTTTAAAATACTATATTTTTTATATAAATAAATATTTTTAAAAAGTTAGTAAAAAAAGATTTTAATTAAACAAGAGTTTTAAAGTTATATGCTGTGTGGTGGTGTGTTTTCTATGCAATTACATAAAACTGAGGCAAACCAAACAAACATCCGTGTAAAACAGAAGACCAAAACAGAAGGTGGATGAAGTAGGAGGTGAGTAACAGTGGGTAGAGGCAGATGACATGGGAACCAAGTACAAAGGTAAGTATGTGCTAGTACATGCAGACTACATGGGAAGCTATAGATGCCAGCAGGGAGAAGAAGGTAAATATGTGCAAGGACATGCAGACTACCATGGGTAGACTCAGGGCCGGCGTTAGCACTTGGCAAGCCCAGGCAGCTGCCGAGGGTCCTCACCAACCAGGGGGGCCCACTGACAGCTGGCGCAACGTGATACAATGAGCGTACTTTACAACCTCGCTCCTTTTAAAAATGGACCTTGATAAAGTGGCCTGTGAGTGGGGGGCCACGAAACGCGTTGGGGGACCGACATTTGGGCTGGGGCATTCCTGTGGAACACTGTGGATTGATCACTCAGGTGATGTGTGTTTTTCAATTGATTTTGTTGTATTTGCTATTCTTAATCTGTTTTATTCTCTTATCTTGCCACATTTCATATTATTAATTTGTACCATTAATGTTGTATTTGCACAGATTAGCACTTATGCACTTTATGAATGAGTTTTATGAGTATTTGGGATAGATTGGGATGCCCTTGAAAATGTGCGGTTTTGTCTTATATGTTTTTTAATTGTTTGTCATGTGATTTTTTGTGGGTAATTTGTAATAAATTATTTATGAATTCATGATGATTATCTAGTTTACCTTTTTGCTGTGGAGGAGGTGCGATGGTGTGAAACTATATTGGATGAATTGCTGGGTTCATCATTATAATACTTCTAATCTAATCCTTGTAGGAATAGCTTTCCACCACCGCACGGCCACAGATCTTATTATTTAATACTTAATCTTGTGGTGCGGAATTACACACATATATTTAGTTTTACCTTTTAAAAATGTTGATGCGAGCCGCCATGGCAGAGGCAGCAACTTGCCAGCTGATGGCATAAGCAGTGCGAACATCTGTCTTCCAAGCAGGGGAGGTGGTTTGTGCCAGGTGAGGTCCAATCACATTTGGCCAGTAATGACTGACACACAGAGACCCCTTCCTTTGTGTCCAGCACAACACGCTGTTCTCTCTCCTCCCTCCCTGGCTGCTGCGTGAATGAGTGAGTGTTTGTTTTTTCTTTAACTCTTAGTTTGCTCAGCTTGCCCTAGCACACACTGTAGCCCTGGTGCCTGTGTGTGGTTTAGCAGGGGTTAATTCCCCTCCCGTCCTGCCAGCATCTCCCTCTGTGCTCCTTGACGCTGCCTCAGTGCTCCCATCAAAGGAAGAATCCACTGTCTAACAGCTTGAGAGGAATTTGGACTGCCCTCGCTCCTTGTCTGCTTCTTGTGAGTTTCCAGTGGAGGGGGGTTGGACTGAACATAGGGACACTCTGATAGCCAGCATGGGGGACGGTAGAGGCTGACACACTATGTGAGGGGTAGCTAGGCAGTAATGGGATATTGGAGGACACATGGATAATCAATGTCCTCCCAGGGACATGAGAGTGTTATTTATTGAATTTTATAACGTAACATTGCCAATCTCTGGAACATCCTGATTTGGGACGCACCCTGTGTGAAACACAATCGCCCCAGTATACTACCGTCACTAGTTATCCCACGGCACTGATTTCTATGCTTTGGGGGTTCACTGGAAGGTACGTTTTGTACAGCTGATTGCAAGGTTTCCCACAGTGGGGCAGCTCAGGATGCCCTGCTGATGTGGAACACCCAAAGAGTGAAAATCCTGGTCACAGCACACAGCACAGGGGTATCCCTATGTGGATTGGAATGTGGATGCCATAACCTCCCCCAGCTCTACCCAGCCATTCACGTCCTTTTTATTTTGCCCATCCATCCCTCTTCCTCCCAGCTCTCTCTCCATCCATCCATTCCTGCCATTCCTGTTTTGTCCATCCCTCTTCCTCAATGCTCTGCCCATTCATGTGGGGCAAAACTAAAAAACAGCTCCAATAGGGGGTTGGAGGGCAAGCAGCCCTTCTTAGTTTTGATCATGGAATTTATAGACCCCCTGACCCGTGACTCTCCACCGCAAAGGGGCCCACTGACGCCATGTCGCCCTAGGGCCCACATAAACCTGGAGCCGGCCCTGGGTACACTGGTGGGAGACAGGGGGAAGCACCTTAAAATAGTTGGGAAAACTAAAAAAGGTGTACGCCAGAAAGCCACCGAAGGACGTGGCATACCGAGAACAATGGGCTCCACAGCAAGTTGGACAAAAACAGGTAAAAACTCTTCCAAGACTACTTCAGCTGCAAATATCGTAAATGCTCGTCTAAACCGTATGCGTATGCAAAGCAAATAAGGCCACTTACGCATAAATTAACTTTTCTCAGAACACAGCTGTGAATGATACGAGCATTCACAACTTTCCGGTTTCAGAGATCAGTTCCCAAAGAAAACAAGCAATCATGGGCAGGCTCTGATCAGGCCAATGGTGTAGCCACCATCCTCCCTTAACCTCAACCCTATTAAGAATCTTTGGAGTGGCCTCAAGCAAAATATATATAAGGGTGGGAGGCAGTTCACATCAAAGCATCAGCCCTGGAAGGCAAACTCAACATTCTGTATAGGAACTCTACAAAACTCAGTTCAGGTCCTATACTGCTCAACACCTTCATATGCGATGTGGGATCCAGGATTAAAGAGAGTAGAAAGTAAGACTAGGCGCTTTTCAATGCAGGGCATCACAAATGCTAATTATTTTGCTAATTATTGACCCCAGAATGGAGTCTTTTAGATCTTTGAGTTTGGGTTTGGGTTTTGGTCCACTATAAAAACAGTGCTCATGTGTACGAAGGAGAAGGGCATTGCAGTTGGAAAATGCTATTAGCCCTCTGCCAAGTTAAGATATACAGCGGCAAATAGATATGTTGTGAAATAAAATATGTGTTATAGTCTCAGCCATGGCATCCTTGTGTGAAAACTCTCCTCTGTCCTGCCTATAGATGACGGCATGATAGGTTTTACAATGCCTCTAAAGTTTTGAATCTATGCTATAATCTTCATAATTATTTCCATTCCATTTAGCTTTTTGTTACACAATAGAATGTGTTCCTGTGTTTCTAGTTAATATTTAAATAAATAAAGTACCTAGTACATCTATTTCTTTCAAGAAAAATACAGCACAATCAATCACATGCCTGGCTTTTGCCATTCCTTATCATCAGGAGATTTTACATTATTAGTGCCTTTTATTTATTATGCCGCTTTGTTACATTTATTTTACTTTCATGTAGCAGGTTTACCTGATTTTTCTACTTGATAGGAGGCAATTAATGCTCATAAATGTGCATTACTAAGATTCATGAGCTCCTATTTCACTGAAAAGTGCCAAGACAATATATAAACCAATTACGTAGTAAACAACTTTTAGAAATATGCAGCAATACTTTCCACAAATTGAGACGTTTTATGGTAATAATTATAAATGAAATATCATGCCTGGGGAACTTAATGCCAAGTTTTAAATGGCACTTTTAGCAACCAGCATGTATGGGAACATGCTGAGAAATCCATATTATATATTTCTTACCGAAATATGCCACTAACTAATGACCAAAGAATCTGGATGATTGGCAGAAAAATGCTTTGGCCTGAGGTCATTGAATTATATGCAGTCTGAAAATGGCTTGAATATATATATATATATATATATATATATATATATATATATATATCCTATTGGCAGGGGCAGACTGGGGCCATAAATCAGCCCAGGACTTTGCTGGCCACCCTGCCACCAGCCTAAGAGCAGCTGAGCTCTGACCGCTATGTGCTTATCAAACAACAAATGTGTTCTGTTGCTCAATATGTAATATATATATATATATATATATATATAGATATAGATATAGATATATATATATATATATAGTTGGCAGGGGCAGATTGTAACCATACATCAGCCAAAGATTTTACTGGTCAGCCCTTTACCAGCTGCTGGGCTACGACCACGAAGTACTTCCCAGCCTGCCAACAAGTGTGCATCAACTGAGGGTATAGCATTACATGCATAAGTCATGGACAGGGATGAATATAGCCACCATTAGATAGAGGGTAGTGTACTGTACATATAAGCTTTAGTATTGTGGAGGCAGATATTGTGGTGGGGTGGGTATGGCCACCAATAGTTTCAATGCTGAGGCCACAGTCTTGCAGGATCAGAACATGGCCAGGGGCATCTTAGCTAGGAGTCACAGTGGGGTCCTATAGACTTTGGAGGTGGTTGTTAGAAGATAAATAGGTTAAATTTGGCATATGTTCTGGGTAACAGAAGCTATGCCCAGCCTGCTTAACATGGAGTGGATCTGCTCACCAGGAATTCTCCCTGTGATCCCTATGGCTAGTGTTCCTCTGCGTAATGGGATAAGCTAACCAATGCTGATTTTGTTTGATAGAGTCTAATAATATAAAACCAGAATACTTACAATAATGCCCTGCATTTAAAAAATGGTGGTATTCATCTCTACTTAAAGTTGATGTCCATGCCTTAACACCTGAATTGACACCTACTCACTCAGGGCTGTATTTACCATTAGGCAACCCTAGGTACATGCCTAGGGTGGCAACCTGGAAGGGGGGGGGGGGCGGACACCGCCCTTACTACTGTAGTAAAGAAAAGAAACTAAAAATCATAAAGCCAGAACATTAATGCCTCCTAACAAACACCCTCCCCAGCCACAGAAGGATGCAGAGTGTATTTGTGTGAAGGGAGGGCAATGGGTTGAACACAGAGCAGAGAATCTCCCCTCCACTGGTGTGGTCATGTGATTCCTGTATGTCAGAATGCAGTAAAAGATGGAACATGCTTATCCGCTTCTCTGCATTTCCCTCTTTGTGCCCTCCTTCACACACATACTCCTCGTCTAGCCTATTGCACTGTTTCCCCCTACACACTTTTTTATTTATATGGACTGTGACCTAACTTGGACTGTGACCTAAAAAGTGAGCGCAAGCACTTAAAGTGCCTAGGGTACCATGAACACCAAATACGGCCCTGTACTCACTTGGTGTTGGCAGTGCCCTGCAGTCAGAGATGGAGGAACCCCCCAAAGTTCGGGTTCGGCGAGTTTGGGCAAAAACAGAATAAATGTCCGGGTTTGGGGACACAAACCAGGTCCTCATTGAAAATAATGGGGACCCAAACTTTGGTGTGTGGCTGTGGCGAGAGTTTGCAAAGTGTGCAGCAGAAGTGCTCTGCTGTGTGTCACGGCCACCTCCTCACCTGTCCTACGCTCCCCCGCCGACTCCTCTCCACGGGCTGGGCGTCTGTTGCAGCCGGCGGCGGGTCGGCGTCGCTCCTGCCCGCCCGCCGCTCGGCTGTCACGAGCAGCCGCTCGGGCGGCTTCCTGCTCAGCAGCGTCGGGAGCGGTCACGCCGCTCTCTGTGCGGCGCGCTCCCGGCGCGTGTCCTCATATACGCGCGCGCGCCTGGCTTCCACTTATGCCCTCCGGCGGCGCTGCGCACAGCGCGCCCGCCGGAGGTGATTAGTATGGGCCAATGAGCCCTTGTTGTTAAAGAGCATATGCCCAAGAGTACTGTCCGCCTCCCTAATTCTAACTGGGCAATCAGCCCAGAGATCCCATGTACACCAATCACTACACTCCCCCCTCAGCCAATCCAGTCAGCCCCCATCCTATAAAGGTTTACACCCTGCAGTTAGTCCTTGCCCGTTATAGCGTGCTACTGGGTGCGATTTTGATAGCTCTTCTCCTTGCGATTCCTGCTGTGTTTTTGACCATCCCTGATTGCCGCCTGGACCGACCTTGCTTGCTCTTTGACCACGATTCTGCCTGCTCCTCTGTACCGCGAACTTCTGACCTCCCGTTGTGACCCTTGGCTTGCCCTGACTACTCTTCCGTCTAACCCTTCTGTACCGTGCCTCCTCGGATTGACCACCCGTGTATGACCCCTGTCCGTTTATTGCTACTCAGTCTAGTCCCTGGATTCATCGGCCTTCCCCTGCATAAGTCAGCATCCTTTGTGCTAACAAGACCTGGGGGCAACCGTGTCCGGTGTGTCTAGCGTCCCGGCAAACGGGGGCTTACTATAGGCGAAGAAAGCAGCGGAGATTGGGGGTTGCTGATTTATTGGAAGGTGGGTGTCTCCGGGACCTGACATTATAACGGGCCTACAGAAAAATACCTTCTAGATGGAAGAACTGATACAACAGGTTCAAGCCATGGCCACCGCCATCAACCAGCTGGCTCAGCGAGTGGCAACTCAGGAGAGTCGTCAGATGCCTGCGCCAGTGGATCCTAGTCCAGCCATCGAGCCCAAGATTCCTCTCCCGGAAAAATTTCTCGGGGATCGGGCAAACTTTTCTAACTTCAAGAACTCTTGTGAGCTCTACTTCCGCCTTCGACCCCACGCGTCTGGATCAGAAGCGCAACGTGTCGGCCTGGTCATTTCACTTCTCCAGGGCGACCCACAGACCTGGGCGTTTGGTTTAGCTCCGACTGATGAAGCCTTGCAGTCGGTCTCCTCATTTTTCTCGGCTATGGAACTCCTGTATGCTGACCCAGATCGGGCTGCGACAGCGGATTCTAAATTACGGAACCTGAGACAGGCCAAACGTTCTGCTGAGGAGTACAGCGCAGAATTTCGGCGATGGGCTATAGATTCTAAATGGAACGATCCAGCTTTATGTAGCCAATTTAGGATTGGACTCTCTGAGAACATCAAAGACACCCTGGTGAATTATCCTTTGCCTAAAAGCCTGGACGAATACATGCAGCTGGCCATCAGGGTGGATCGACGTCTCCGAGAGAGACGCCAGGAAAGAGGCAAGGACCAACCTTGGGGATCCTCACGCCAAGAGCCAAGCTTTAAGGGGGCAGCCGTTTCCTCTCCTTCCTTGTCGCCTGAGGAACCGATGCAGCTTGGAGTAACCCATCTCTCTCAGGCGGAGAAGGTTCGGCGCAGATCCCAAGGCCTCTGCCTCTATTGTGGTAATCCAGGTCATTTTGCCAAGACCTGCCCAAACAAGGCTCCGGTGGCGGGAAACTTCAACGCCTAGATCCTGCTGAGGGACTTCATCTAGGCGGTCAGGTATCTTTCCCTCCTGATAATCGTGTACTCCTACCCGTTACACTCTCTTGGGGTCCTTCCCGGACTATTGCCTCCGCCTTCGTTGATAGTGGAGCGGCTGGCAATTTTCTGGATAGATCCCTAGCCATCACTCTTGGAATTCCGTTAATTCCTTTAGAAAATCCCCTTCGGGTCCTGGCGGTCAATAATAAGCCCATTGAGGGGGGGTTGGTCTCCTACAAGACTCCTTGGGTAAATTTAGTCGTAGGATCTGCCCACTCGGAAGAAATAGAATTTCTGGTTATTGAAAGTCCCGTATCCCCTATTGTTTTGGGATTTCCCTGGTTAAAGGTCCATAACCCAGTGATAGATTGGAGGTCTGGGGATCTGGTGAAATGGAGTCCTTCTTGTCAAATTCATTGTTTCTCCATATCTCTTAGGTCCACACCTGTCGTCCTTGATGGTTTACCTCCAGTCTATGCAGATTGGGCAGATGTATTTTCGGAAAAATCTGCTGATATTCTTCCACCCCATAGGGCCTACGACTGTCCTATTGAGTTACTCCCAGGTACTATGCCCCCTAGAGGGAAACTATATAATCTCACTAGATCTGAAGAGCAGGCTATGAAAGGTTATATTACCGAGAACCTCCAGAAGGGTTTTATCCGTCCTTCCACCTCTCCTGCCGGTGCTGGGTTCTTCTTCGTCGAGAAGAAGGACGGCGGCTTACGCCCCTGTATAGACTACCGAGGGTTAAATAAGGTTACTGTAAAGAATAGATATCCACTACCCTTAATCAATGACCTCTTTAATCAGGTCTCTGGGGCCCAGGTCTTCTCCAAGTTAGACCTTCGAGGGGCATATAACCTTATTCGCATACGTCAGGGGGATGAATGGAAGACAGCCTTCAATGTAAAAGATGGGCATTATGAATATTTAGTGATGCCATTCGGGTTATGTAATGCTCCTGCTGTGTTTCAAGATTTTGTCAATGACATATTTCGTGATTTTTTGGGTCAGTTTCTCGTGGTCTATTTGGATGACATACTGATTTTTTCCCGCTCCCTGGTGGAGCACCGTCAACATGTCAAAGCGGTGTTGCAGAGATTGCGGGAAAATCGTCTGTATGCTAAAATCTCCAAATGTGTTTTTGAAGTGTCTGAAATTCCGTTCCTAGGTTTCATAATCTCCAAGCGGGGGTTGGTGATGGATCCCTCCAAGGTTTCAGCTATTATGGAGTGGGAACAACCTAGAACCCTAAAGGCGCTTCACAGATTTTTAGGGTTTGCGAATTTTTACAGGCAATTTATAAAGGGTTTCTCGTCCATAGTAAGTCCTTTAACAGATCTCACTCGTAAGGGCGCTTTTGTTGAGGAGTGGCCTCCCTCAGCTAAAAACGCCTTTCAAGTGTTAAAAGAGACTTTCACCTCCGCTCCCATTTTGATAAAGCCTGATACCCGGCTTCCATTTCTATTGGAGGTTGACGCCTCGGAACTGGGAGTAGGAGCTGTTCTTTCTCAGTATGCGGGCAATCCTGAGAAACTACATCCTTGTGCATTCTTCTCTCGTAAATTTTCACCCGCCGAACACAATTACGATGTTGGTAATAGGGAACTATTGGGTATTAAACTGGCCTTTGAAGAATGGCGTCACTGGCTTGAAGGTTCCCTACACCCTATCACTGTATATACTGATCACAAGAATCTAGAGTATTTAGAGTCCGCCAAGAGACTCAACTCCCGTCAGGCGCGCTGGGCACTCTTCTTTTCTCGATTTAATTTTATTATCACCTATAAGCCGGGGAAGAAGAATGCCAAAGCAGATGCCCTATCCCATAATTTCGGGGATTGTAAGGACCAGCGTGGTCCTCCAGAATCGATTTTGCCTTTAGGTTGTGTTGTGGCTACTCTTCTCCCTGACTTGTCTAGCTCGTTAATGCCATTTCAGGTTGATTCCCCTCCTGGTAAACCCTCTGATTGTTTGTTTGTTCCACCTCACTTGCGTCTGGCCGTTTTACAGGAACTACATGATGCCAAGTCTGCCGGTCACTTAGGCGTTCGGAAGACCTTGGCTATCGCCAAACGTCATGTCTGGTGGCCCACCATCTGACGCGATACTTCCGCCTTTGTCGAAGCATGTCCGGTATGTGCTCGGAGTAAAGCCACTCATGGGTCTCCTGCTGGATTATTAGTTCCTTTAGAAATCCCCACTGAACCATGGTCGCACATATCCATGGATTTTATTGTTGATCTTCCTCCATCACAAGGGAATTCTGTAATTTGGGTGGTGGTGGACCGCTTCAGTAAAATGGCACACTTTATTCCATTGATAAAACTTCCGTCGGCACCGGATTTAGTACAGTTATTCATTAAACATGTTTTTCGCCTCCATGGTCTACCACAGAATATTGTTTCAGATCGAGGAGTTCAGTTTGTATCCCGTTTTTGGAAAGCTTTCTGCAATCGTTTAGGTATTAAAGTGTCGCTCTCTACCGCCTATCACCCTCAGTCTAACGGACAGACTGAACGGGTAAATCAATGTTTAGAGCAATATCTACGCTGTTTCGTGTCCGATCGCCAAGAACAATGGGCGGAATTCATCGAATTTGCAGAATTCGCCTTTAACAATGCGCCGAGTGAATCTACTAGGTTTTCGCCTTTCTTTTGTAATTACGGTAGAAATCCTAAGGCATCATCTTTTTCTGGTCCTTCCTCCAACTTGCCGGCCTTGGAGGAATGGCTACGAGAAAGGACTAAAGTGTGGTCTGAGATACAGACTAACTTAAAGAAAGCCTCTAAAACTTATAAAATCTTTGCGGACCGACATAGGTCACTAGAACCACCATTTCAGGTGGGTGATTGGGTCTGGGTCTCTACTAGAAATATTGCCCTTCGGCAACCCTCGTCTAAGCTAGGGCCTAAATTTATCGGTCCTTTTCCTATTATTGATAAACTAAGCGACGTTACCTTTAAAGTCAAGTTACCTTCATCCATGAGAATTCCGTCGTCCTTTCATGTTTCTTTGTTAAAATCTGCCAAAAATATTCAGGTGTCGTCTCCTCCTCCGATCATAGTGGAAGATGAGCCTGAATATGAAATTAATAGAATACTCGACGCTCGGGTGCTTCAAAACTCTTTACAGTATTTAATAGATTGGAAGGGTTTTGGTCCTGAGGAAAGGTGTTGGGTACCGGCCAAGGATGTCCATGCCAAAACCCTTATTAATAGGTTTCATCGTGAGAATCCGGATAAGCCTGGTAAGGGTCCAGAGGCCCCTCGTGAAGGGGGGGGGGTAGTGTCACGGCCACCTCCTCACCTGTCCTACGCTCCCCCGCCGACTCCTCTCCACGGGCTGGGCGTCTGTGGCAGCCGGCGGCGGGTCGGCGTCGCTCCTGCCCGCCCGCCGCTCGGCTGTCACGAGCAGCCGCTCGGGCGGCTTCCTGCTCAGCAGCGTCGGGAGCGGTCGCGCCGCTCTCTGTGCGGCGCGCTCCCAGCGCGTGTCCTCGTATACGCGCGCGCGCGCGCCTGGCTTCCACTTATGCCCTCCGGCGGCGCTGCGCACAGCGCGCCCGCCGGAGGTGATTAGTATGGGCCAATGAGCCCTTGTTGTTAAAGAGCATATGCCCAAGTGTACTGTCCGCCTCCCTAATTCTAACTGGGCAATCAGCCCAGAGATCCCATGTACACCAATCACTACACTCCCCCCTCAGCCAATCCAGTCAGCCCCCATCCTATAAAGGTTTACACCCTGCAGTTAGTCCTTGCCCGTTATAGCGTGCTACTGGGTGCGATTTTGATAGCTCTTCTCCTTGCGATTCCTGCTGTGTTTTTGACCATCCCTGATTGCCGCCTGGACCGACCTTGCTTGCTCTTTGACCACGATTCTGCCTGCTCCTCTGTACCGCGAACTTCTGACCTCCCGTTGTGACCCTTGGCTTGCCCTGACTACTCTTCCGTCTAACCCTTCTGTACCGTGCCTCCTCGGATTGACCACCCGTGTATGACCCCTGTCCATTTATTGCTACTCAGTCTAGTCCCTGGATTCATCGGCCTTCCCCTGCATAAGTCAGCATCCTTTGTGCTAACAAGACCTGGGGGCAACCGTGTCCGGTGAGGCGTGTCTAGCGTCCCGGCAAACAGGGGCTTACTATAGGCGAAGAAAGCAGCGGAGATTGGGGGTTGCTGATTTATTGGAAGGTGGGTGTCTCCGGGACCTGACACTGTGACTTACCTCCTCCCGATCCATTTCTGTCAGCTGCAGCGCAGTGGCAGCAGTGACAGCCGTATTTGAAGCTCATGCCAGCCGGGCTGCAAATAGATGGCCACTGGCTCCCATGAGTGAGGACATTTCTAGTAGTGTCACTAGGCCAGCACTAGGAGTGTCCTCAAACATGGGAGCTGACGACTATCTTTTTGTAGACCCAACTGGGGCCAGATTCAATTGCTGCTGCTGCCACTGTGCAGTCAGGAGAGAGTCAGGCAGAGGTAAGTCACAGCAGCTTCTAGCTGTTGCAATCATAGGTGAAGCAGGTTGACGGGATGCTCAGCTTTTCCATGTTAAGGCCGGATGCCGAACTCGAACACAGACTTCTGGCTGAAGTCCATGTTTTGGTTTGGGAACCCGAACTCGCAAAGTTCGGTATGAGCCCATCAGTTTAGGTTCGCCCATCTGTACCTGCAGTTGCTATTATTGGATATTGAGACTGTCACTCATCATCCAACTGCATCTTAGCATTAGCCTGTCCCTATAGTAGGACTGCCCCCACTAAATGTTTTTTTCTTAGTTCACTAGTAGCAAGGGGGAGAGGTATAGAGCAGGGTTTTTCTTTTCAGTCACCCACTGACAGAAAGCCTTTACTTCTTGCCAGCTTATATCTGCTATACACTGGCCATGCTCTATTCTAGGTCTCAATAAAGTCTTATTTCAACAAAACACACTGCCACAGAGTGGTGGATTATATGATCAGTGTTCAGGAAGATAGTCTGACCTGGAGATGAGATTTACTGCGGAACATCTTGATGTGTGTCTGGGACTGGGAGCTAGCTTCTCTCCTAAAAAGTAGCTGAGTTTTTTCACCTGCTGCTGAATCGACCCTTTTGTTGTGTCCTCTTTAAGTTTTTTTTACATGGAGATGTGCTGGGTCTGCTGAGAAGTGCAAACCTGTTCCTGCTTATCAATTGATTGAGCAGTTTGGCTGCTAACTTTGTTACAGCTGGTAAGCACTTATTAGAGGTGGAGTGCACTGTATTTTACAATAAGAAATGAGAAGCATTCACCTTCTTCTGGATTAAAGATCGAATATTTATATTGAGGATACGTACAAATACATACTATTAACAGCATTTGTGTGAAATGCATGTTAATAGCTTTTATATAAAAGTAAAGTTGTATGCATGTTTGTATTTAGTCTCTTGTTATTAAATTATCAAGTTATAATAGTACTTGCACATATAATTCAACTGAAATCTCCCATATCAAGTCGTTATAGTAACAGAACATATGTTACATATTTTTAAGATACTATTATCGATGTTATAGCAAAACAATAATGAAGGTTCCTTATATTTTTAACTCTATGGGGTTGATTCAAAGCCCCAGGGGGAAATTGGTTTTGATGCAATAGTAAACTCAAACTGTGGGTAAGCTCTTAATTTCTTATATAAATGTTTTAGATTTGCCACATCATGATCTATGATTAAGGACCTATTTTTTGCGACCGAAACGCGTTAGAATGCGTGGCAAACTTTGATCTGTCTGGGTCCTAAACTGTTTTTAGGCTGCGTGATTACTATGGAGATGGTTTTATGGATTTGAAGAAATAAAGCTTTGAAATTTTAAGTGTGGACCTCTTCAAAATTTGCTTTGGATATTCTGTGGGGCTGGGGACGGTCCCAGGTCTTGCACCCGCTTACCGGTGTGCGTTTACACCTCTTCCTTCTTGTATTTCGATAGTAAACTCACCAATGCAAATTTTCGGAATCTCAGCTGATTCCATACTGGGCAAAAACGTTCACACCATCCTGCAAAACGGCTATCTTAACCCATTAAATGCCAAGCCCATAACTCTCATGTGGTTGCCTCTGTTGCCGTTAATCACCAAGTACGTGAGTTAGGGGCCTGACTTTCCCCCTGCTAGTCACCTGACTCCTTGATTGGTCCGGTCGGGTCTTCTCTTCACCTGCGGAGCATCTGATCCCCCCCCCCCCCCCCAGGGCTCTTCTGGCTTCCAAATATTAAAAAATATTAAAAATATTACACTATATAATATAATTAATAATATATAATAGTTAATATAACACTGGAAAAATTACAAACAAGCAATTTCATGTTAAAGCCTAAACTCTGCAACACTATATATATATATATATATATATATATATATATAATTTTCCAGGAAATGTCTGCAAACTTCACAGTTGAACATAGCGCAAAATGGTGATAAATAGTAGGCTGACAGTTAAAAGGGTTAAAAGTAGCCATGCATGTTGGGTATTGTTCTGTTCGGTGGACCTTGCGCTATCAGATTTAGCTTGTTTTTTCTTGTTTACATATTGATATTTTAGGAGAATGTGTTTTATTCTGCTTTTTTACACATTTTTTAGGGAACCTATGCAACCAAAGAATTCTTCATTCTCCAGGGATGACTTCCAAAAAAGATGAGCCCACTACAACATGCTAGGTATGCCTAGAAAGCTTAATGTGTGTACCTTTAGAGAATATATGGTTTGTGAGGGGTATTTCAAATGCAAAGGGTTGTTTTGGTTGAAAAGAGTGCAGAGTTGAAATTCTCAAGTAAAATTACCCTTACGCGCATGCTTTATTTGGGGTATCTGGCAACCCTTCCTTTGATAGTAACCATGCATGTTGGGCATTGTTATGTTCGGGGCACCTTGTTTTTATCTTGTTTGCATATTGTTTTTTTTTTTTTTAGGAAAAATGTGTCTTTGATCCTGCTTTTTTATTCTTTTTTTTTTTTTAGGGAAACCCTGTGTAACCAAAGAATTCATGGAGGGATTACTTACAGAAAACAGTGCCCATGTCAACAAGCCTGGTATGCCTAGAAAGCTTAAGGTGTGTACTTCCAGACAATATATCATTTGTAGGGGGTATTTCAGAGTTAAAGGGCAGAGTAGTCTTATAACAGGTAGATAGTAGGAGGGGCCAGAATATAACCAGAGATAAAAGGGTGGGACACACATTAATGAGAGACCAGGAGCTGTGGAGTAAGATTTTATGCCAGAGGGAACAGGATTGAGTTAGGCTCTCAGTATATGTAGTGGGTGGAGGTTCCCTTTATACCAGGGGTATGGTGGGTGTAGTTTATGGTCGGTCACTAGGTGGGTTAACCAATAAAATCCCAATTTCGTGCCAGATCAGGGAGTGGCAGGAACAGCAATGGGACAAAATGCAGCATGCAAGGGTTTTGGGACACCCTGGTGGCGAGCGAGAACCCATGGGGATGCCTTTGGTGTGGAACTAAAGGTACGGAGCTGTCCCTGTTGTAAACTCTTAAGCTCCAGAGAAGTGTTGAAACCCATTGGGAGTGTTGTCCCTAGACATTCGCTGATTTGATGCTTAAACCAGTGGGACCACTGGGAGCTTTACATAAATTTTGACCAATATCCCGAAGGTCGAGAGGATCGCCCTTAGCAACCATTTCCTTGCAATGTTCCCTGCCTAATGTTCACATCAAAGTGGGGTGGAGTAGGCCCTATGCTACCTTAAATAACTGTAAACTGTGCTATTACTGAGAAAGTTGATACCGTGACTTTGCCTTTGAATCTGTGAAATGTATTCTGTGAAGCCATCTGAAAGTGTGCTATGATTTGCTACCAGTGGAGATTGGCTTGTGTGAATCTACAGCTTGAACCTGTCATTTGTGCTATGAGCTGCACTGTGAGGAAAGTTAAATAAAGAATAGCTAATAAAGACAGAGCTGAGTTGTGCATCTGTTTATGAACTGATCGTGAGATACACCTGTTGGATTCCAAGTGCTGTGACCATGACATTTATCTGTTGAATAACAAGGACCAAGACCATGACCTTTAACTGTGAATTACAATTGCTGTGACCAAGACCGGTCTTTGGATTACAAAAAGGGATGACCATGTGTCAATAGAGTGCCTTATCCCATTTACCTAGGTGCTCCTCTGGGACTACACCTTACAACTTTTATTCTTCCAACTCTCTTCTCTGCCTGGGCACTGTCCACTTTTAAAAGAGTAAAAGGCATGTGAACCTATATTTTTGACGATGTGTAAAAGATATAATTCACTTACTAGACTTATGGAGACTGATAGTAGGTTCTGGGTTTGGGTGCCACCCTGTGCACTGGCGCTGGTCCTTCTTCTGGATCTTCTGAGAAGCCTTCAAGTAAAGACCTAAGAGCGAAGTTGTAAACTGAACTAACACACTTGGCACAGTGCAGCGAGGCAAATCTAGTACATGTACATGTACATGGCGGAGACACCTCATCGGGGATATACAATCGTGTAGTAGAGAAGTCATATTTAGGCAACATGCCTCAGTGGAACCTGGAAGTGGGGTGGCTGCCACTACGCACATGTAGGCCTTGCGTATGTCAAATCGCATCATTGCGCATCCTGAATAAAGCTGCAATTAATTTGTTTCCCTCCCTTTGGTCTATAAAATAACTGAGGGTCTAGCTGTTGATTGATGGCAGTGCTAACTAGGACAAACTAAGACATGATGCCCCACAGAACGTGACTGAGGAAGCTGACGAGCCTTGAACTAAAATTTAGGTAGTACTTGTGGTAAAATACAGGAAGTGCACTGTGACGAATTAATTTTTAGGGAACCCCAGTCAGGCACATGTTACCCCAACACTATTTGGGTCATGCCAATGGGCAGGTGGGATGCAGTCAGCACAGAAGCATACCAAAATGTGCCAAGTGATGTTTGTTTGCATTAACTGTAACACACATTTTGTTTCTCCCAAACCACAGGCACCATCAATAGTGGAGAACATCCAACACCAGGAGGAGTAGGAGCAGAAGCAGCAGCAAGCTGAGACTGTGCGCCCCACTGTTCCCTCGAGTCCTCTTGAGCTCCACCTACCAAAACCAAGGACACCCCTGCACCCGGACCTGCACCCACACCAGCACCAACTGAAGAGCCCCTGTCCAAGCACCCAACAAACAACAGGATGCCACCATGAATCACTGGTGAAAAGGGCGCACCAGGTGGGGCAGGAATTGCTTGCAGAGAGCTATCCCTTTCAGCACACATTGGCAACCAGCTCCACAAGGACCCGGTAGCAGGGATGATGGAGCAGAGGGGAACCAACCAGTGCCTGGATAATTGAAGATGATTGAAGAGTAGCGCCGGCATAACCAGTGCATGGTTTGGTTTGGGGGGGGGTTTAGGTTTGATTGTTGGCTTTTGGCACCCTGTACAGGCCAATTTGTTTTGCCTGTTTAAAACACTCGCAGAATACCAGTAGTGCATAATTTCAAAAATAAAAGACTACAAGTGAAATTGTGTAATGATGAAATGTATTTACTCAAACATTATAAGGTGGTAGCAACAAAATTGGCCAAACACATGTACGAGGCCACAAAAACATTCTTCAAAATAATAGCTCTTGGTATACAACAAAAACAAACCAAATACGAAATCAGCATAACAAATTATGAAAAATGAGTAGATAACAGATGTTGACGCACAGATTTGCCAGCCTCACTGTGTATGCCAGTAAATAAATCCTCTGGCATGTCTGCCACAGCTGGTGTCGGATCAGTTGAAACATAACACGACACTTTCTGTACAATGGCAAAATTATGCAGAACCAGGAACACCATAATAATCTCAACAGCCTTCTTGGGTGTATACTACAGGGCACCCCCAATAAGGTGCACCTTTAGTAGACCAAAGGTCTACATCAAAGGTTTGGCGGTGTGCACGGTTGTAGGCATCCTCTGCAGCTTTTTGGAGCCTCATAAAAGGTGTAAGGTTCGGGAGTAGCCAGACTCACCTAAAACATTAATACAAAAATGGAAACATGAAGCAAAACAATGGGCACGAAGCACAATCTGGAGAAACAGATTTAATAGACACATTCCTGGACATATACACTGCATCACAAAGCCACAAGGTGGGAATACACACAACCTGCTACTTGGGACATGTAACCAGAAGGGAAGGGTAATGACAACCTGGTATTGGCGGTGGCCAAAAGCCAGACATAAACATACACACATAAGGGTAGAAATTTACAATAACCTACAGTAAGGGAAACTCCCCTATCAAAAAAAGGTCTCACACCAAGTAATCTAATAAAAACAGGTGTGTGGGGGCTATTCGGAAAAAAAACGGGGCACTACACCACAGGCTACACATTACTAAAGAAAAATTAGGATTTGGGCAAGAAATAAAAATGGACCAAAAAAATAATGCAGACAAAATGCAATGAAATTTGTCATCGTATAAAGAATAAGAAATAGAAGAAAGAAAAGGAGAATACATTTAAAAACTAAATCATGGGATTAGGCAACATTAGTGTGGCTGAGCCAAGTAGGAAGCCAATGGCTGGGACAAAATTGGCAAACAAACAAAATGCAAGACACATTATAGAGGCTAAAAACATGAACATGGATTAACTTATCAAGAAGCCACTCATCAGATAGTACACCTCGAACTTATAAGACAAGCTGGAATTGCACAAGATGTATGGGTCATGCAAGGAGCCTGGAAAGCCAGCCAGAACACTCGGGAAACTTAAATCAGGCGCGGTCATGCACTGGACTTTCAAAGAACATTCTATTTTGTGATTCCTGTGGGAAGTACATTTCAAAATACTAGCAAGACAAATATAGTCATAAAGGTAAATAAAAGATTCAGAGAAGAAACCTGGAACAAAAGAACACAACAGCTATTACAAACAAAGAAAAAGGTAAAGCAAAAAGGGGGGTTCACCAAAGTAACATGGTTGCAATCAATTGCCCTCATCAAATTTGGGCATAACGGCTATCTCGTAAAGCCCAAACTTAAAGTGGACCAACAGTAAAAAATGACTTAAACTGGACCAACACAACAAACAGTTTTAATATGCATCCCTTCCCAGGGCAATTTTGAAGTGTTTCTCCCAGCTTTACTTGCCCAATGACATAAGTGGCTTTCAGGTTATTAGACCCCAAGTACATCAGTTTACACTTATCCACATTGAACTTAATTTGCCAGTTGGATGCACAGACACTCAAAGTGTCCAAGTCAGCCTGAAGCTTGTGAACATCTTCAATAGACTGCACTGTGCTTTATATCTTGGTGTCATCTGCAACCAAAAATACAGATAGTGCTCTTTCTATATAATTTATAAAAAAATTGAATAGAAGGCCCAGCACTGAACCTTGGGGTAGGTTCAGAGTAGGTATCAAAGTAGGTATCATTAATAGGGATGAGCGAATCGATCCGGACGAACCCGGATTCGATCCGAATTTCATGAAAAATTCAATTCGGATCGAATCCGAATTTCCCCGTGCTTCGATCGCTCGAAGTTTTCCTTTAACATCCATTCATTTACATTACAGGCATTCTAAGATGGCGGACGGGACATGTCCAGACATCTACCCCGCGCCAGTGCAAGCTGGGGCAGTCACATGCAGCCTATCAGCAGCCAGCAAGCCTGGTGACGTCACAGCGCTATTTAAGTCGGCGGACATCTTGCTTTTCCTCATTTCTCTATTGCATTCGAGAGAGACAGGACGCTGCTGTAGTGAGAGAGGCAGAGAGCCAGGGACAGACAGGGACAGGCAGGAGACAGGCAGGAGACAGGCAGAAAGTCAGCGAAAATCAGGGAAAGTTAGGAAAAATCGGAGGCAGTCACAGGGAGAATTTTTTTTTTTTTCATCCAGCCTGAGTGTTACTGGCTGGCTGACTAGCTTTGTTAGCGTTTTCAGGCTGCTTATACACTTACTGTGCATATATACTGAACTGATCTCAAGTCTGCTGTGAGGCATCCCATTCTGTGACTACACCAGCCTCTATTTACTATAACCCTTTGCACTTATTCTAAAAGTAATTTGGCCTGATAAAGACACTTTTGCTTTGCATAGGACTACTGCTGCCAGGTGCTCTCTGGTTGGGGCATCCCATTCTGTGACTACAACAGCCTCTAACCCTTTGCACTTATTCTAAAAGTAATTTGGCCTGATAAAGACACTTTTGCTTTGCATAGGACTACTGCTGCCAGGTGCTCTCCGGTTGGGGCATCCCATTCTGTGACTACACAAGCCTCTAACCCTTTGCACTTATTCTAAAAGTAATTTGGCCTGATAAAGACACTTTTGCTTTGCATAGGACTACTGCTGCCAGGTGCTCTCTGGTTGGGGCATCCCATTCTGTGACTACAACAGCCTCTATTTACTATAACCCTTTGCACTTATTCTAAAAGTAATTTGGCCTGATAAAGACACTTTTGCTTTGCATAGGACTACTGCTGCCAGGTGCTCTCCGGTTGGGGCATCCCATTCTGTGACTACACAAGCCTCTAACCCTTTGCACTTATTCTAAAAGTAATTTGGCCTGATAAAGACACTTTTGCTTTGCATAGGACTACTGCTGCCAGGTGCTCTCTGGTTGGGGCATCCCATTCTGTGACTACAACAGCCTCTATTTACTATAACCCTTTGCACTTATTCTAAAAGTAATTTGGCCTGATAAAGACACTTTTGCTTTGCATAGGACTACTGCTGCCAGGTGCTCTACGGTTGGGGCATCCCATTCTGTGACTACACCAGCCTCTAACCCTTTGCACTTATTCTAAAAGTAATTTGGCCTGATAAAGACACTTTTGCTTTGCATAGGACTACTGCTGCCAGGTGCTCTCTGGTTGGGGCATCCCATTCTGTGACTACAACAGCCTCTATTTGCTATAACCCTTTGCACTTATTCTAAAAGTAATTTGGCCTGATAAAGACACTTTTGCTGTGCATAGGACTACTGCTGCCAGGTGCTCTCTGGTTGGGGCATCCCATTCTGTGACTACAACAGCCTCTATTTACTATAACCCTTTGCACTTATTGTAAAAGTAATTTGGCCTGATAAAGACACTTTTGCTTTGCATAGGACTACTGCTGCCGGGTGCTCTCTGGTTGGGGCATCCCATTCTGTGACTACAACAGCCTCTATTTACTATAACCCTTTGCACTTATTCTAAAAGTAATTTGGCCTGATAAAGACACTTTTGCTTTGCATAGGACTACTGCTGCCAGGTGCTCTCCGGTTGGGGCATCCCATTCTGTGACTACACCAGCCTCTAACCCTTTGCACTTATTCTAAAAGTAATTTGGCCTGATAAAGACACTTTTGCTTTGCATAGGACTACTGCTGCCAGGTGCTCTACGGTTGGGGCATCCCATTCTGTGACTACAACAGCCTCTATTTACTATAACCCTTTGCACTTGTTCTAAAAGTAATTTGGCCTGATAAAGACACTTTTGCTTTGCATAGGACTACTGCTGCCAGGTGCTCTACGGTTGGGGCATCCCATTCTGTGACTACAACAGCCTCTATTTACTATAACCCTTTGCACTTATTCTAAAAGTAATTTGGCCTGATAAAGACACTTTTGCTTTGCAAAGGAGTACTGTTGCCAGGTGCTCTCTGGTTGGGGCATCCCATTCTGTGACTACACCAGCCTCTATTTACTATAACCCTTTGCACTTATTCTAAAAGTAATTTGGCCTGATAAAGACACTTTTGCTTTGCATAGGACTACTGCTGCCAGGTGCTCTCTGGTTGGGGCATCCCATTCTGTGACTACAACAGCCTCTAACCCTTTGCACTTATTCTAAAAGTAATTTGGCCTGATAAAGACACTTTTGCTTTGCATAGGACTACTGCTGCCAGGTGCTCTCCGGTTGGGGCATCCCATTCTGTGACTACACAAGCCTCTAACCCTTTGCACTTATTCTAAAAGTAATTTGGCCTGATAAAGACACTTTTGCTTTGCATAGGACTACTGCTGCCAGGTGCTCTCCGGTTGGGGCATCCCATTCTGTGACTACACAAGCCTCTAACCCTTTGCACTTATTCTAAAAGTAATTTGGCCTGATAAAGACACTTTTGCTTTGCATAGGACTACTGCTGCCAGGTGCTCTCTGGTTGGGGCATCCCATTCTGTGACTACAACAGCCTCTATTTACTATAACCCTTTGCACTTATTCTAAAAGTAATTTGGCCTGATAAAGACACTTTTGCTTTGCATAGGACTACTGCTGCCAGGTGCTCTCCGGTTGGGGCATCCCATTCTGTGACTACACAAGCCTCTAACCCTTTGCACTTATTCTAAAAGTAATTTGGCCTGATAAAGACACTTTTGCTTTGCATAGGACTACTGCTGCCAGGTGCTCTCTGGTTGGGGCATCCCATTCTGTGACTACAACAGCCTCTATTTACTATAACCCTTTGCACTTATTCTAAAAGTAATTTGGCCTGATAAAGACACTTTTGCTTTGCATAGGACTACTGCTGCCAGGTGCTCTACGGTTGGGGCATCCCATTCTGTGACTACAACAGCCTCTATTTACTATAACCCTTTGCACTTGTTCTAAAAGTAATTTGGCCTGATAAAGACACTTTTGCTTTGCATAGGACTACTGCTGCCAGGTGCTCTACGGTTGGGGCATCCCATTCTGTGACTACAACAGCCTCTATTTACTATAACCCTTTGCACTTATTCTAAAAGTAATTTGGCCTGATAAAGACACTTTTGCTTTGCAAAGGAGTACTGTTGCCAGGTGCTCTCTGGTTGGGGCATCCCATTCTGTGACTACACCAGCCTCTATTTACTATAACCCTTTGCACTTATTCTAAAAGTGATTTGGCCTGATAAAGACACTTTTGCTTTGCATAGGACTACTGCTGCCAGGTGCTCTCTGGTTGGGGCATCCCATTCTGTGACTACAACAGCCTCTAACCCTTTGCACTTATTCTAAAAGTAATTTGGCCTGATAAAGACACTTTTGCTTTGCATAGGACTACTGCTGCCAGGTGCTCTCCGGTTGGGGCATCCCATTCTGTGACTACACAAGCCTCTAACCCTTTGCACTTATTCTAAAAGTAATTTGGCCTGATAAAGACACTTTTGCTTTGCATAGGACTACTGCTGCCAGGTGCTCTCTGGTTGGGGCATCCCATTCTGTGACTACAACAGCCTCTATTTACTATAACCCTTTGCACTTATTCTAAAAGTAATTTGGCCTGATAAAGACACTTTTGCTTTGCATAGGACTACTGCTGCCAGGTGCTCTCCGGTTGGGGCATCCCATTCTGTGACTACACAAGCCTCTAACCCTTTGCACTTATTCTAAAAGTAATTTGGCCTGATAAAGACACTTTTGCTTTGCATAGGACTACTGCTGCCAGGTGCTCTCTGGTTGGGGCATCCCATTCTGTGACTACAACAGCCTCTATTTACTATAACCCTTTGCACTTATTCTAAAAGTAATTTGGCCTGATAAAGACACTTTTGCTTTGCATAGGACTACTGCTGCCAGGTGCTCTACGGTTGGGGCATCCCATTCTGTGACTACACCAGCCTCTAACCCTTTGCACTTATTCTAAAAGTAATTTGGCCTGATAAAGACACTTTTGCTTTGCATAGGACTACTGCTGCCAGGTGCTCTCTGGTTGGGGCATCCCATTCTGTGACTACAACAGCCTCTATTTGCTATAACCCTTTGCACTTATTCTAAAAGTAATTTGGCCTGATAAAGACACTTTTGCTGTGCATAGGACTACTGCTGCCAGGTGCTCTCTGGTTGGGGCATCCCATTCTGTGACTACAACAGCCTCTATTTACTATAACCCTTTGCACTTATTGTAAAAGTAATTTGGCCTGATAAAGACACTTTTGCTTTGCATAGGACTACTGCTGCCGGGTGCTCTCTGGTTGGGGCATCCCATTCTGTGACTACAACAGCCTCTATTTACTATAACCCTTTGCACTTATTCTAAAAGTAATTTGGCCTGATAAAAGACACTTTTGCTTTGCATAGGACTACTGCTGCCAGGTGCTCTCCGGTTGGGGCATCCCATTCTGTGACTACACCAGCCTCTAACCCTTTGCACTTATTCTAAAAGTAATTTGGCCTGATAAAGACACTTTTGCTTTGCATAGGACTACTGCTGCCAGGTGCTCTACGGTTGGGGCATCCCATTCTGTGACTACAACAGCCTCTATTTACTATAACCCTTTGCACTTGTTCTAAAAGTAATTTGGCCTGATAAAGACACTTTTGCTTTGCATAGGACTACTGCTGCCAGGTGCTCTACGGTTGGGGCATCCCATTCTGTGACTACAACAGCCTCTATTTACTATAACCCTTTGCACTTATTCTAAAAGTAATTTGGCCTGATAAAGACACTTTTGCTTTGCAAAGGAGTACTGTTGCCAGGTGCTCTCTGGTTGGGGCATCCCATTCTGTGACTACACCAGCCTCTATTTACTATAACCCTTTGCACTTATTCTAAAAGTAATTTGGCCTGATAAAGACACTTTTGCTTTGCATAGGACTACTGCTGCCAGGTGCTCTCTGGTTGGGGCATCCCATTCTGTGACTACAACAGCCTCTATTTACTATAACCCTTTGCACTTATTCTAAAAGTAATTTGGCCTGATAAAGACACTTTTGCTTTGCATAGGACTACTGCTGCCAGGTGCTCTCCGGTTGGGGCATCCCATTCTGTGACTACACAAGCCTCTAACCCTTTGCACTTATTCTAAAAGTAATTTGGCCTGATAAAGACACTTTTGCTTTGCATAGGACTACTGCTGCCAGGTGCTCTCTGGTTGGGGCATCCCATTCTGTGACTACAACAGCCTCTATTTACTATAACCCTTTGCACTTATTCTAAAAGTAATTTGGCCTGATAAAGACACTTTTGCTGTGCATAGTAGTACTGCTGCCAGGTGCTCTCCGGTTGGGGCATCCCATTCTGTGACTACAACAGCCTCTATTTACTATAACCCTTTGCACTTATTCTAAAAGTAATTTGGCCTGATAAAGACACTTTTGCTGTGCATAGTAGTACTGCTGCCAGGTGCTCTCTGGTTGGGGCATCCCATTCTGTGACTACAACCAGCCTCTATTTACTATAACCCTTTGCACTTATTCTAAAAGTAATTTGGCCTGATAAAGACACTTTTGCTGTGCATAGTAGTACTGCTGCCAGGTGCTCTCTGGTTGGGGCATCCCATTCTGTGACTTCAACAGCCTCTATTTACTATAACCCTTTGCACTTATTCTAAAAGTAATTTGGCCCGATAAAGACACTTTTGCTGTGCATAGTAGTACTGCTGCCAGGTGCTCTCCGGTTGGAGCATCCCATTCTGTGACTACAACAGCCTCTATTTACTATAACCCTTTGCACTTATTCTAAAAGTAATTTGGCCTGATAAAGACACTTTTGCTGTGCATAGTAGTACTGCTGCCAGGTGCTCTCTGGTTGGGGCATCCCATTCTGTAACATACCATACCCCTCTTTATTTACACTAAGCAGCTCTCTTTTTTACACTAAGCAGGCCTGTTGGAGGCTGAGTGTTACTGCTCACTTTTGGTGTGCATTATATTCTGTTTCATATAGACCCACCGCTGCCTGGGGGTTCTTAAAATATCACCTACTACCACGCCAGTTAGACTATGTCGGGCAGACAAGTGCCTGGAAGTGAAAAGAGGAGTGGCAGAGGCCAAGATTCCGCAGGCAGAGGTCGCAGCAGACTGGGGGCCAGTAGCAGCAGGAGTCACGCTGAGAGACCTAATCTGCCAGTATCTGCTAGCGGTCGGGTCTCCACCAGTAACGCATCTGCCGTGGTAGATTGGTTAACACGCTCATCAACAACATCATCACAACTTACGTCTGAGACCCCCAGTCTAGGGTCGGTAGGTTCCTCTGACACAACCCTGAGTTGGCATGCCCCGAGAGCAGTCCCTGTCCTCCCATTGCCTCTGTCCTACGCCGTTCCCTCCCCCAGCGACGTATCCTATGCTTTGGGTTCAGCTCCACTCTTTAGTGAGGAGGACGATCAGATAGAGGACAGTCAGCAGCTACTGCCCAGCCAAGAAATGAAGGTGGCTTCTTTAGCTAGGCAGACAAATAGTGATGTGGACAGTGTCGTGGGTGCTGCGAGCGTTCCAGCTCCTGCGCCAGACACTGTTGACGAATCCACGAACATCAGTGACGTACAGCCACAACTCGGTGATAATGATGATGACGATGAAGCCGATCGCACTTGGGAGCCGAGTGATGAAGGGGCTTCATCGTCATCATCAGGAGAAGAGGGGCGCAGGTTGCCCCGGAGTCAGCAGCTGAGGCAGCAAGGTGGTAGCAGTCAGCATGGGGGCACAATTCCAAAGGCTGGAGCCGGCCGGGGCCGGGGTAGAGCACCTGCTGTGCGGCAGTCTACCTTATCGGGAGGTAGTGGAGCAGGGGTTCCTGTAGTTGGCAACAGCAGCAGTGAATCAGTGAGGCCAGGGGGTGGGAAAAGTAGCTACTCGGCAGTGTGGCAGTTTTTCCTGAAGCATCCGCAGGAGGGTAACATGGCCACATGCAAGATATGTAGGCAGAAGGTGAAGTGTGGCCAGGGTCCAAATGTTGGCACCACGGCCCTGCGTCAACATATGATGCGTCACCATAAAGCGACCTGGGAGAACCGAGGCTCCCAAGGGGTGGTCCAGTCTGCTTCCTCACCAAGTGGCACGCCGCTCCCAATTTCTGCCAGCCAAGGCTCCAGCACCTCAGCCGAAGGCAGCTGTGCGTCATACCCATCCTCTGTCGCTCCTGCTCCTACTCCTCCTCCTCCAAGTCATGCATCCCGCCAGCAATCCATCAGCGAAGCCATGTCCAAGAGACAGCAGTATGCGCCCACTCATCCTACGGCGCAGAAGCTGAATGTGCTCCTGTCCAAGTTGCTGGTGCTGCAGTCGCTCCCTTTTCAGGTGGTGGACTCTGCACCTTTCAGAGAACTGATGGCTTGTGCCGAGCCGAGGTGGAGAGTCCCAAGCCGTCATTTCTTTGCCAAGAAGGCAGTACCAGTGCTGCACACTTTTGTTGAACAGAAGATGGGCCAGTCCTTGAGCCTGTCGGTGTGTAGCAAAGTGCATGGCAGTGCCGACGTCTGGAGTTGTAACTACGGTCAGGGACAGTACATGTCGTTTACGGCCCACTGGGTGAATGTGGTCCCTTTGCAGCAGCAACTTGGACAGGTCACGCCGCTTCGGCCTCCGCGTTCCCTGCCCGTTGGGCCTGTGACACCGTGCGACTCGGCCTCCTCATCCTCCGCCATCTCCTCACCCTCCACTGTAGGCTCAAGTCTCAGTGCCCCTCCAGTCTACCATGTGTGCAGGGCACGGAGGTGTCACGCTGTGCTTCACATGGTTTGTCTTGGCGAACGGAGTCACACAGGGGAGGAACTGCTTAAATTTATTCATCAGGAAATCCAAACATGGCTTACTCCAAGAAAACCTAAAATGGGAATCATGGTTACCGACAATGGGAAGAACATTTTGTCTGCGCTGCGCCAAGGAAGCCTGACCCATGCCCCCTGCATGGCTCACGTCTTCAATCTGGTTGTCAAGCGGTTTCTGAAGTGTTCCCCCCATCTGCAAGACATCCTAACAACTTCAAGGAAACTTTGCATGCACTTCAGCCACTCATACACCGCCAAACACACCCTTCTTGAGCTACAGCGTCAGAACGGTATCCCCCAACATAGTCTGATTTGCGATGTTTCCACCCGTTGGAATTCCACCCTTCACATGTTGGACCGATTATATGAACAGAGAAAAGCCATCACGGATTTCCTGATGATCCAAGCAGATAGGGGGACTCCCCTGTGTAACTTCAATGTCAACCAGTGGCAGCTCATACGTGAAACCTGCCGTTTGCTCAGGCCCTTTGAGGAAGCCACTTTATTTGTCAGTCAGCAGGATTACGGGATGAACAACGTGATTCCACTGCTTCATGTACTACAGCACATGTTGGAAACCATGGCTGGTCAGGGCACTGGAGACATGGCGTTTACATCTTACGGCCACATGAACCCCGTTGGAGCTGAACTGGAGGAGGAGGAGGAAGAGGGGGAGGAGTTGCCCAGCGAAACACAGTTTAGGCTTGGCGAAATGGCTGGTTTATCTAGCCAGTGGACAGGAGAGGAGGAGCAGGAGCAGCCAGAGGAGCTAGAGGTTTTTGAGGAAGGCGAGACAGAGGACCCGGGCACACCGTGGCAGTATGCAGTGGAGATGGAGACAGGTAGTCCATCCGAGTCACTTGCGCAAATGGCACGAAGCATTCTCACGTGCTTGCGTAGTGACCCCAGAATTGTTTCCATCTGTCGGCGGGATGACTTCTGGCTGTCCACCTTATTGGACCCTCGCTTCCGGCACAAAATGGGGGCATTTTTTAAACCCACCGAGAGGGAGGACAAACTCAACTACTACAAAGACATTCTACGTAGGCAGTTGGCCGATGCCTATCTGCGCCATGGTCCATACTCTCGCAGGTCTGACTCGAGGGGACCTCTGCGCTCACCTTCCACTGCCATAGCTGCTGGGGGGGTTAGCAGGAGCAGCAGCAGCAGCTCCATCAGCAGCAGCCTCAGTCTTCAGTCGCTAATGAGTAGCTTTCTACACCCGCATAGTGAGGCTACTCATGAGCAGCAGGAAGACCTGGAGCAGGACCTGAACCAGCAGGTCATGTCATACTTTGACATGACCATGCCAACAAACCTTGAGGATCCGCTGGACTTCTGGGCAGCCAAACTTGATTTGTGGCCGCAACTAGCAGAGTTTGCCCTGGAAAAGCTGTCCTGCCCGGCAAGTAGCGTGCCATCTGAGCGGGTGTTTAGTGCGGCGGGGGCCATAGTTACGGCGAGGAGAACTCGTCTGTCAACTAAAAATGTGGAGAGACTCACCTTTGTCAAAATGAATCAGGGATGGATCAGCCAGGATTTCCACCCACCAATGGCTGATGCATGCCACTAGATTCAGCATGGTGCCACGTTTTACACTTTCCAAATGGTGCAAAACATATTTATGTCTTTAGGCCAATTTTTGGGCTCCTGCTGCTGCCAACTCCAGGGCATGATTCATCCAATTTTTGGGCTCCTGAAGCCAACCCCAGTGTCTCTTCAAAGTAATGTTTGGGCTCCTGCTGCTGCTGCCAACTCCAGGGTGTGATTCATCCAATTTTTGGGCTCCTGAAGCCAACCCCAGTGTCTCTTTAAAGTAATGTTTGGGCTCCTGCTGCTGCTGCTGCCAACTCCAGGGTGTGATTCATCCAATTTTTGGGCTCCTGAAGCCAACCCCAGTGTCTCTTCAAAGTAATGTTTGGGCTCCTGCTGCTGCTGCCAACTCCAGAGTGTGATTCATCCAATTTTTGGGCTTTTGAAGCCAACCCCAGTGTCTCTTTAAAGTAATGTTTGGGCTCATCCAATTTTTGGGCTCCTGAAGCCAACTCCAGTGTCTCTATAAAGTAATATTTGGGCTCCTGCTGCTGCTGCTGCTGCCAACTCCAGGGTGTGATTCATCCAATTTTTGGGCTCCTGAAGCCAACTCCAGTGTCTCTTTAAAGTAATATTTGGGCTCCTGCTGCTGCTGCCAACTCCAGGGTGTGAATCATCCAATTTTTGGGCTCCTGAAGCCAACTCCAGTGTCTCTTTAAAGTAATATTTGGGCTCCTGCTGCTGCTGCCAACTCCAGGGTGTGATTCATCCAATTTTTGGGCTCCTGAAGCCAACCCCAGTGTCTCTTTAAAGTAATGTTTGGGCTCCTGCTGCTGCTGCTGCTGCCAACTCCAGGGTGTGATTCATCCAATCTTTTGGCTCCTGCTGCCAACTCCAGTGTCTCTTTAAAGTAATGTTTGGGCTCCTGCTGCTGCTGCCAACTCCAGGGTGTGATTCATCCAATCTTTGGGCTCCTGCTGCCAACTCCAGTGTCTCTTTAAAGTAATGTTTGGGCTCCTGCTGCTGCTGCTGCCAACTCCAGGGTGTGAATCATCCGATTTTTGGGCTCCTGAAGCCAACCCCAGTGTCTCTTTAAAGTAATGTTTTGGCTCCTGCTGCTGCTGCTGCTGCCAACTCCAGGGTGTGAATCATCCAATTTTTGGGCTCCTGAAGCCAACTCCAGTGTCTCTTTAAAGTAATATTTGGGCTCCTGCTGCTGCTGCTGCCAACTCCAGGGTGTGATTCATCCAATTTTTGGGCTCCTGAAGCCAACCCCAGTGTCTCTTTAAAGTAATGTTTGGGCTCCTGCTGCTGCTGCCAACTCCAGGGTGTGATTCATCCAATTTTTGGGCTCCTGAAGCCAACCCCAGTGTCTCCTTAAAGTAATGTTTGGGCTCCTGCTGCTGCTGCTGCTGCCAACTCCAGGGTGTGATTAATCCAATTTTTGTGCTCCTGAAGCCAACCCCAGTGTCTCTTTAAAGTAATGTTTGGGCTCCTGCTGCTGCTGCTGCCAACTCCAGGGTGTGATTCATCCAATCTTTGGGCTCCTGCTGCCAACTCCTGTGTCTCTTTAAAGTAATGTTCGGGCTCCTGCTGCTGCTGCCAACTCCAGGGTGTGATTCATCCAATCTTTGGGCTCCTGCTGCCAACTCCAGTGTCTCTTTAAAGTAATGTTTGGGCTCCTGCTGCTGCCAACTCCAGGGTGTGATTCATCCAATCTTTGGGCTCCTGCTGCCAACTCCAGTGTCTCTTTAAAGTAATGTTTGGGCTCCTGCTGCTGCTGCCAACTCCAGGGTGTGAATCATCCGATTTTTGGGCTCCTGAAGCCAACCCCAGTGTCTCTTTAAAGTAATGTTTTGGCTCCTGCTGCTGCTGCCAACTCCAGGGTGTGAATCATCCAATTTTTGGGCTCCTGAAGCCAACTCCAGTGTCTCTTTAAAGTAATATTTGGGCTCCTGCTGCTGCTGCCAACTCCAGGGTGTGATTCATCCAATTTTTGGGCTCCTGAAGCCAAGCCCAGTGTCTCTTTAAAGTAATGTTTGGGCTCCTGCTGCTGCTGCCAACTCCAGGGTTTGATTCATCCAATTTTTGGGCTCCTGAAGCCAACCCCAGTGTCTCCTTAAAGTAATGTTTGGGCTCCTGCTGCTGCTGCTGCCAACTCCAGGGTGTGAATCATCCAATTTTTGGGCTCCTGAAGCCAACTCCAGTGTCTCTTTAAAGTAATATTTGGGCTCCTGCTGCTGCTGCTGCCAACTCCAGGGTGTGATTCATCCAATTTTTGGGCTCCTGAAGCCAAGCCCAGTGTCTCTTTAAAGTAATGTTCGGGCTCCTGCTGCTGCTGCTGCTGCCAACTCCAGGGTGTGATTCATCCAATTTTTGGGCTCCTGTTGCCAACTCCAGTGTCTCTTTAAAGTTATGTTTGGGCTCCTGCTGCTACTGCTGCTGCCAACTCCAGGGTGTGAATCATACAATTTTTGGGCTCCTATTGCCAACTCCAGTGTCTCTTTAAAGTAATATTTGGGCTCCTGCTGCTGCTGCCAACTCCAGGGTGTGAATCATCCAATTTTTGGGCTCCTGAAGCCAACCCCAGTGTCTCTTTAAAGTAATGTTTTGGCTCCTGCTGCTGCTGCTGCTGCCAGCTCCAGGGTGTGAATCATCCAATTTTTGGGCTCCTGAAGCCAACTCCAGTGTCTCTTTAAAGTAATATTGTCAGTGTCCGCTTACCGGTCTCTCGTTCCAGCGGCGTCTCGGGTCCTCAGCCGCCCGCTCCCGCTGCGCAGCCACCTGTCCAGCGGCCGCGGCGGGCGGTAGCTTCTGTTCCGGCTGGCGTGCACGCGCCTCCCTCCTCAGCCAGCGGCTCCAGCGTTGTCTCTCGTGCTCGCGCGCGCGAGCACGTTCTGTTTATACCCTCCGGCGGCGCTGCTCTCAGCACAGCCGCCGGAGGAAGGTTAATTAAATTAAAGGCCCAGCTGCACTAGGGGGAGTGCCCCACTGGGACTGGGCCAATCGGCTGTTTTGGAGTTCTGGGCTGTACGCTCTTTGTTCGATCTCGATCTACACTCCTGTTGCCGACCCTTGCCTGCCTTTGACCATCCTCGATCTACACTCCTGTTGCCGACCCTTGCCTTCCTTTGACCATCCTCGATCTACACTCCTGTTGCCGACCCTTGCCTTGAACCTAGACCACGATCTGTCTATTGCAATTGTTCTGTCGCCACCTCAGATCTACTGTTGCCAACCTCCAGCCTGTCCTTGGACTTCCGTCTTACGCTCAAATTCGGGCTACCCAATTCCACTTCCAGCCGCGGGTTCTCCAGTCCTCTGTACAGTAAGGCTTCATCCTTTGAGCCATAGAAGTCCTGGGGGCAACCGATCCCGAGCAGGCGTGTTCTGCGTCTCGGCAAGCGGGGGCTCCTATAGGTGAAGCTGGCTGCGGAGATTGGGGGTTGAGGTCCTTACCAAGAGAGCTGAAGTTATTCAAGTGGTTAATTGCGGTACCTGGAGCGTGACAAATATTTGGGCTCCTGCTGCTGCTGCTGCTGCCAACTCCAGGGTGTGATTCATCCAATTTTTTGGCTCCTGAAGCCAACTCCAGTGTCTCTTTAAAGTAATGTTTGGGCTCCTGCTGCTGCTGCCAACTCCAGGGTGTGATTCATCCAATTTTTGGGCTCCTGAAGCCAACCTCATTGTCTCTTTAAAGTAATGTTTGGGCTCCTGCTGCTGCTGCTGCTGCCAACTCCAGGGTGTGATTCATCCAATTTTTTGGCTCCTGTTGCCAACCCCAGTGTCTCTTTAAAGTAATGTTTGTGCTCCTGCTGCTGCTGCCAACTCCAGGGTGTGATTCATCCAATCTTTGGGCTCCTGAAGCCAACTCCAGTGTCTCTTTAAAGCAATATTTGGGCTCCTGCTGCTACTGCTTGCAACTCCAGGGTGTGATTCATCCAATTTTTGGGCTCCTGCTGCCAACTCCAGTGTCTCTTTAAAGTAATGTTTGGGCTCCTGCTGCTGCTGCTGCCAACTCCAGGGTGTGAATCATCCGATTTTTGGGCTCCTGAAGACAACCCCAGTGTCTCTTTAAAGTAATGTTTTGGCTCCTGCTGCTGCTGCCAACTCCAGGGTGTGAATCATCCAATTTTTGGGCTCCTGAAGCCAACTCCAGTGTCTCTTTAAAGTAATATTTGGGCTCCTGCTGCTGCTGCTGCTGCTGCCAACTCCAGGGTGTGATTCATCCAATTTTTGGGCTCCTGAAGCCAACCCCAGTGTCTCCTTAAAGTAATGTTTGGGCTCCTGCTGCTGCTGCTGCTGCCGTCTCCAGGGTGTGATTCATCCAATTTTTGTGCTCCTGAAGCCAACTCCAGTGTCTCTTTAAAGTAATGTTTGGGCTCCTGCTGCTGCTGCTGCTGCTGCCGTCTCCAGGGTGTGATTCATCCAATTTTTGTGCTCCTGAAGCCAACTCCAGTGTCTCTTTAAAGTAATATTTGGGCTCCTGCTGCTGCTGCTGCCAACTCCAGGGTGTGATTCATCCAATTTTTGGGCTCCTGAAGCCAAGCCCAGTGTCTCTTTAAAGTAATGTTCGGGCTCCTGCTGCTGCTGCTGCTGCCAACTCCAGGGTGTGATTCATCCAATTTTTGGGCTCCTGTTGCCAACTCCAGTGTCTCTTTAAAGTTATGTTTGGGCTCCTGCTGCTACTGCTGCTGCCAACTCCAGGGTGTGAATCATCCAATTTTTGGGCTCCTGTTGCCAACTCCAGTGTCTCTTTAAAGTAATATTTGGGCTCCTGCTGCTGCTGCCAACTCCAGGGTGTGAATCATCCAATTTTTGGGCTCCTGAAGCCAACCCCAGTGTCTCTTTAAAGTAATGTTTTGGCTGCTGCTGCTGCTGCCAGCTCCAGGGTGTGAATCATCCAATTTTTGGGCTCCTGAAGCCAACTCCAGTGTCTCTTTAAAGTAATATTGTCAGTGTCCGCTTACCGGTCTCTCGTTCCAGCGGCGTCTCGGGTCCTCAGCCGCCCGCTCCCGCTGCGCAGCCACCTGTCCAGCGGCCGCGGCGGGCGGTAGCTTCTGTTCCGGCTGGCGCGCACGCGCCTCCCTCCTCAGCCAGCGGCTCCAGCGTTGTCTCTCGTGCTCGCGCGCGCGCGAGCACGTTCTGTTTATACCCTCCGGCGGCGCTGCTCTCAGCGCAGCCGCCGGAGGAAGGTTAATTAAATTAAAGGCCCAGCTGCACTAGGGGGAGTGCCCCACTGGGACTGGGCCAATCGGCTGTTTTGGAGTTCTGGGCTGTATGCTCTTTGTTCGATCTCGATCTACACTCCTGTTGCCGACCCTTGCCTGCCTTTGACCATCCTCGATCTACACTCCTGTTGCCGACCCTTGCCTTCCTTTGACCATCCTCGATCTACACTCCTGTTGCCGACCCTTGCCTTGAACCTAGACCACGATCTGTCTATTGCAATTGTTCTGTCGCCACCTCAGATCTACTGTTGCCAACCTCCAGCCTGTCCTTGGACTTCCGTCTTACGCTCAAATTCGGGCTACCCAATTCCACTTCCAGCCGCGGGTTCTCCAGTCCTCTGTACAGTAAGGCTTCATCCTTTGAGCCATAGAAGTCCTGGGGGCAACCGATCCCGAGCAGGCGTGTTCTGCGTCTCGGCAAGCGGGGGCTCCGTCAGGTGAAGCTGGCTGCGGAGATTGGGGGTTGAGGTCCTTACCAAGAGAGCTGAAGTTATCCAAGTGGTTAATTGCGGTACCTGGAGCGTGACAAATATTTGGGCTCCTGCTCCTGTGATTCATCCAATTTTTTGGCTCCTGAAGCCAACTCCAGTGTCTCTTTAAAGTAATGTTTGGGCTCCTGCCGCTGCTGCCAACTCCAGGGTGTGATTCATCCAATTTTTGGGCTCCTGAAGCCAACCTCATTGTCTCTTTAAAGTAATGTTTGGGCTCCTGCTGCTGCTGCTGCTGCCAACTCCAGGGTGTGATTCATCCAATTTTTGGGCTCCTGTTGCCAACCCCAGTGTCTCTTTAAAGTAATGTTTGTGCTCCTGCTGCTGCTGCCAACTCCAGGGTGTGATTCATCCAATCTTTGGGCTCCTGAAGCCAACTCCAGTGTCTCTTTAAAGCAATATTTTGGCTCCTGCTGCTACTGCTTGCAACTCCAGGGTGTGATTCATCCAATTTTTGGGCTCCTGCTGCCAACTCCAGTGTCTCTTTAAAGCAATGTTTGGGCTCCTGCCCCTCATAGTGATGCCACTTCAAGTCTCTGCAATTTTGCCGCTCTGCGATTCTATTCTGATCTGCATGTGATATTTATTCAAAGTATTATTTAACTAACCCAGCACGCATCCTGTGCGTGTTACAGCAAGGCAGAATGGTTTAGAACCCTATTGAGGCTCTAGGAGGCTCAGAAATAGCTGTTTTTAATAGCGATTCGTCGCGAATAAATTCGGGTCGAAACGAATTTTGACGGAAAATTCTGCAAAAGTTTGCTCTATCTCTTTGATCTCTAATCATTAACCACAACTCTCTGCACATGATCCTTCAGCCAGTTTTCTATCCACTCACAAACTGTATTTTCTAATCCTGAAGACCTCAATTTCCCCAATAAGCATCTATGGGGGACAGTGTCAAATGCTTTTGCAAAATCCAAAAATACTATATTTACAGCTGCCCCTCTGTCCAGGCTTCTACTCACCTCCTCATATAAGCCAATCAGGTTAGTTTGGCAGCTTCTGCCCTTAGTAAATCCATGCTGGCTGTCACTTAGAATATTATGCATAGTTACATATTCGTGTATGTAGACTCTTAGGAGTTACTCAAGCAATTTTCCCACAATGGATGTTAAGCTAACAGGTCTGTAATTACCTAGTCCTAGTCTCTATCGACATGGTTGATTTCCAGTGAAAGTTTAAGAATAATAAGGAAAAAATAGGAAACAAAGAAAAAAGAGAAGAGGAAAGAAAAGAAAAGCAAGCGAAGAGATAAAAAGAGAAAAAATGATAACTCCAACCATGATCTCCAAATAATTTAAAATTGTTCCTCTGAGTCATTCATTAAACTCAAACTCTAGAGGCTCTTGGTTGATCATTACCCAAATTACTTTTTGTTTCTAGTATATTATAGGGATGCAATTCTTTTTCCATGCACTCGCATTTGTCATTCTCGCTGCCGTTAGTAAAAGGATATCAATCTCCTTTTAATATTTGCAATGTTTCCTGTTTTTTCATTAAATAAGGCTATTTTTACTTACACTAAATCTCTAGTAGAGTAATTTTGGTTATTTTCTTTAAAAATGCATCAGCATATGGAATGCCAGCAGACGCATTCCTGGCTCCCCTGCAGGACCATATTTAGGGTTTGTGCTACCTGTCCGCTGCCCCCTTCCACAGATGCATATACTCCTTGAGCCTTCCCCCGCTCCACACCCCACACACATATACTACTGTACCAGTACCAGCCCCCCATGCACACACACACACACACACACACACACACACACACACTCCATGGCGGGAGAATGGCAGGAAACGAAGAAAGGGCAACAGGCAGGGGACACAGTTTTCAGCATGAAAGAGGTAAAAGAACGAATAGCAAGCAGCAAGAAAAGAGCATCATGTGTAACAGCAAGAGGGCACAGTGGGCAAGAAGGAGGTGGCAGAAAGGAGGTCTAGCAGACAGCAAGAAAGGAGATCAGTGGGCAATAAGAAGGGGCAATAAGAAGGATAAAAACAGCCAACAAGAAGAGGGCACTGGGGGCAGCAAGAAGGGGCAGAAAGGGGCACAGTGGGCAGCAGGATAAAAGCACAGTGGACAAAAGGAAGGGGCAGAAAATAGAAATAGCAGGCAGCATGAAAAAGGGCTTAGTGGCCAACAAAAAGATGACACAATGGGCAGCAATAAGAGGCAGAAAGAAGGAGTAGCAGGAAGCAGAAAGGGGACATTAGTGTAGAAATGTGTAGAAAGAATCACACATCCCAAAACGGAATGCCAGGGACATAGCCCGAAACATGGTATGGGCAAAATTCTGGGTTTTGGTCCACTTTAATATGATGGGGGTCACAAGCAGTGGGCAGTTTGTGCCCCTGTGGACCAGGACTCTCTCCAGCAAAGACTTAGCAATGTAGGGGTTACATCTACTTTAATTATGAAGGGGCTCATTGTGTGCTATAATGGTGTAGAGTCATGAGGCAAAATCCTTTCCCTGCAGCAGTGGGGGAATGCCAAGTGCAGGATGGGTGTTGCTTTTGTGAATACCAGCTACTGCAGTCGCTACAGCCATGTCTGATTTGCTGCTGGACTGCCAATTAAATTATAGAGGACAACACCCAAGAAATTAACATTCTTGAGTGGTGTTGCTCTCTAGTGGGACATTCCGATTTCAGATGCCCCCCCCCCCGTGTGTATCCCCACGGATCACCAAAAAACTCACCTCTCACTGGTTCCCACTTGGAACACTCAGCCAATCAGTGATGCTTGTTCTATTCATATTTTCTTTGCCACATTGTTGTCTGAATGTGTTACTCCACACACCTCTCCATGAGTAACCCCCCAGTGGCAAGGCACATGTTTGTCTGCTCCTTTCCCTGCTCACTCACAGGCTCCCACACTTTACTCCACACACCTCTCCATGAGTAACCCCCCAGTGGCAAGGCACATGTTTATCTGCTCCTTTCCCTGCTCACTCACAGGCTCACACAGCCTCTGACTGGAGTGGTCTTGGTGTTAAGTGGCTGCAGCTCCCAGGGTCTTCACCCACCAGAGCTGAGAGCGATGTCAGCAGTGGGCAGAGTTGGGCTGTTTGTTGGGAGGACAGCGTACAGAGGGGGGACGAAAGGCAGAATATAGCGAAGTTCTTGCCGGCTGCTGGCGCCACCATTGAATCGCTAATAAATATTAAACTAGGCACAGGCCTAGGTTTGCCTTGCCCAAATACGGCACTGCTCCCCTGGGGAGATCATGCTCTGTGTGCCTGGCCTATCTGGATAGCTGGGTACAGGAGTGCACACAGCTGCAGTGATGCCGGGGATGCGGCAATGACCCATGATTACAGTGAGGGACTGGTGGAAAGGTAAGGGGTTTGTGTGCTATCTGGGCGGGGGTTTATACAATGGGGCATCCTGAATAAGGAAACAATTGTGCAATATTCAAAATCCATATAAACACATTGACTAATGATAAGAGGAGGAGTCACGTATACACCTGAACTGAAAACTACTAGCGCCAGGCTTGGGGTTTAATCTCTCCTGGTAGGAATAAATACTACCCAACATGTATAGATACTTTTAACACTTAAAACTGCCAGCCTACTTGAGATTTTGTCGCCTTCTCTTGACAGCCCATTTCACCATTTTGCGCTATGTTTGCTGAACCGAAAAGAATGCTTTATGACATTTTTCAAGTAAATACAACTACTATGTGCACTCACAAGTGTTACATTTTAAAAAAATTGGCGAATGGTTCCCCCTCTCCAGGTGGGGGGGGGGGGGGCATGCTTTTAAAGAAAAACTTTAAGGGTTAAAGAGAAACAACACACAGGTATTACTTTTCTGTGCATTGTTCCTCTCAGGGGGCTTCCCAAATTGGGGTCGTCCGATTCATTCACCCCTCTGTCTTTACCCCACTGCGCAGGCTCAGCCGAAAGTGAGGGCGCTTATTGGCTGAGTGGCCCGCTCAGGCGATCAGCGCGCTCAGTTTCATTCTATTCCCTTCGGCTCTGTCGGTGGCTAAGCTTCCTGAACAGCTAAGCAGCCAAGTGGGTAACATCCCCCGCTCAGCTTCTAGCTGTGGCTTACCCACGCCCCCATTCAGAAAGGTCTGAAAGTCCTAAATGCGTACCAAATTGTTTCTTTTCATTATCACAAACTAATAAATCACTTGTGACACGATTTTATTAAACCGGACCTTCAGCATCATTTAATGAAAAGCACAAACCCTTAAAGAACTTTTCCCCAGCATCTAAAATAATATATTTTAAGTTTTTAGTCACTTACTTATTATTCTTTTTTCCACTGGGCTGCAACTCTGTTCAGGGCTGTAGGATACGGGCGCCACCATCTTGACTCAGAAGCATCACACTTACTGAGGAGAGGAGAGCGGGATAAAGTACAGGGGATGGGTTATAGCTGTGCTTTGCACAACCAAAGCAGAGCTAGGGTCAGGGAAAAGACAGCAATCCCAGAATGCAGAGCGGCACAGTCAGAAGACACTTCCTGTTTGCAGGCTGCCTGAAGCCCCATGAGCCGCCACCTTGGATGTTTAAAGGCTCATAACATGCAGTAGATGCAGGTAGGATGATTTTTAATGTGAGATATCTGCATATACAGGGTGTGGGAAACATATAAGATATGCTCTTATTCAGGGTGAAGGTCCACTTTAATTCCTTCTGTCTCCTTTATATATAAAAGGAATTGCCACCTCCTATGCCAAGGGTTCCAGTTAAAACTTTATCAGGGACATACATACCATAGGGGGCCCAGCTTGCTGCCTCCATTGCATCTGCGGTATGTAACTCTCACTACTCACCACCCACTACTCTTGTGGTTTGCCGCACTGCACTGCAGGGGGGGGGCACACACAGCACTGCGTCTCTGCTGGCGGTGCTTTCCGGCAGTGCTCTGCCTCATCGCCACCGTATCTGGCACTTCTCCCTCACTGGGCCCATGCCGCACTTGAGCCCCGATTTTCATGACACATTTCAGGTTGATTAGGGAACCCCAGGATGACGTCAATTAAGATGTCACCGCCTGTTAATTTACAGCTGGTTAATTTCGTAGGGGTAAGGGCATAGGGAGGCTAAAGTATGACATTAACATGTTGTCTGCAACAGCGCCGGTATAGAAAATGATTTTCAGCCTCGCTGGCAATACTGACAAAGTGCCAGTGCATAAATAGTGATGCCGGCAACACGCCATCGCTCCAGAAGATATGACATGGCCCTAAATATAATAATAATGGAGCACTAAGCACAATTGATTATATCCAAATTTTTAGCTAGAAAAATTAATGTGGAAGCTTGTTAACCAGGTTAACTGGCAGAATAAAATATCTTAGACCTATATCCAGCGACAATAATGTCATGAGAGTGGTATCTATGCCTACCTATGAGGAATTATCTCTCAGAGGGTACATAAAAGTACCTGTCCCCCGGAGGTTAACAATAAAACTAATAATAAAAATAAATTGAGATAAGATTTAATCAAACTAAATTCCTAATGTGGACTTAAAGTGGACCAAAACCCACCCTGGACTCTATGAGACTCCAGGGCAGGCACACTTGCTCCCCCCGAGCATCCAGATTCAGGATGCCACGTTGTGTCAAACCCTCCAGGCCGCCCGAAAACTCACCTTCGTTCCCGGTCCTACGACACATGCGGGTGCAGTGGCCGCATCCCCACTATCTCTTTAGTAGGGCGTGTGCCCACGCCAGGCATTTTTGAATGGCTGTTGTTGGCAAGCTCCCTGTTAGAGTATAGCAGGGGATGCAGCCGCCAGGTCACCTTAGACAAGCTTTTGGACGAAAAAGCAGAGTGGAACCGAGCACCCTGACTGGACGAGAGGTTGCACATGTGCCATAGGACAGAGGAAGGGTGAGTGAGATCAGGCAGCCTGGGGGTTTCACACAGCGGGGCATCCCCAATCGGGGTTCCCGGGAGGCAAAGACCAAAACCCAGGATAGTCAAATTCCTGGGTTTTGGTCCACTTTAACACCTCTGGAAATAGTCAAGTAGCAAGTTGCTAGATAAAATAACTCCAACACAGAAATAGTCACCCGCCCCATATAAATACCCTCAGCAACTGCATAGAATAGATTTAGCAGCATCAACCACCAGTGGAAGGACCAAATAAAACATACTATATAGGTTAAAAACAAGAATGTGCAATAAGTACAATGAATATAACCTTCGATGAAAATCAGGAAAGAAGAGAAATTGATAACTTTATCAAGAATTATGACCCACAGGCAGGGAAATCTAGATCTGAAGAGAAATGTCTAGCATGTCATTGAAACCTGCTGGACATCTAGTGTCTATATGTATGATCCACCATCCTTCCCTTGTGGTCAGGCAACATAAACAGCATATGTTTGCTAGATAATGATTTTATTTAGCTGTGGAACTCCCCTAAGAATGGGGAGGCTATTGAGTGCACTGTTTTTGATGGCATTGAACTGGGCACGATAGAACAGTATTAATTTAAGGGGACCACTGGTATCCTGACGGAGGGAGGGGGGGTAGGGTAGTAGGGGAATGGATCCAACAGGTAACTCCTGGCCAGTAGTCTCATCCTAATAACCTCACATTCCTGAGAAAAAGTTTCATCTGTGGGGCAGTTGCCATGAGCTCTACTGAATTCCCCCACCAGAACTGCCCTGATGGTGTCCTGATGGTGTGCCTTGGATAAAAACTTCTTGCATGCAGGGTACTATTGCCACTAGATTGTCTCGTGTGAACATAAAATACATACATAATAACCATCTCATGTAGATATTTTCGAAGGATTGGGAAAAGGGGGCACCCATCGAGGCACCACAGCACTGTGGGTAAACTGCCATACATAAAATAATTATGTGTAAGTAAATACTGTGTGGAATTGAGGAATAAAGTGATGACACATCAAATGTAGCAAGGATATAATTGGTCTGGAAGGTCATTGTATCAAATGCTCTTAATAGTTGGTCACTATCTTTGATATATCCCGGCATGTGTCTTACAATAGTTTGTAATTGATGATCCAACCACTTGATTCATTTAGATCCCCTATACCTGAGACAACAGGTCTGACTAAGGGGGTATGGTGGTCTCATGAATCTTGGGCAAGTGGTGGAAGATAGGTATGGTAGGAGATTCTGGCAACATCTGGTCAGCTGGGCATGTCTATAAAATTCCAAGTGATACCCCTTCCTGTAACACATTCTATAGAGTGATACTATAGGTAGTCATTGGGTCAGATTTCAGGGGGGAGCATGTGGTCAAATACGACAATTGGCGTAACGATTCAGTGTCATAGTCAGTAACACTATTGAACTCACCTTGTCTGTTGCGCATATCACTATGTCCCCCTGTTATTGCAATTCCTTCAGGGCTGTGATCTCCAATTTGGTCAAGTGTGGGGATTTAATTACTGTGTTAGTATTAGCCAATACCTGGACTTGCATCTGCTCCACATTCTCTTGAAATGTATCCATGACAGGCACTCTTGATTGCAGGGTAAAACTGGGGGCCTCTATGACCTCTTTATTGCTTTTTGAGTCTATTGTATTAATGCATTCCTTGAAATTTTTAGATATTGTCAGGATCTGGGGCCAACAGCAATGACTCGGAGGACAGTTCTTATTCAAATGACAAGCATTTTATTGAAAATAAAATTCCAACAGCCAATATCTCTTAACTTAACCCAGAGAAGGTTGCAGCATACAATGCAGTACAGCAAGCGGTTACCTCACCAGCTCTAGCAATGTCCAGGGTAGGATAATACAGCGTACTGCAAGTCCTTGTTGTAACAGGTCCTTTTTCAGGGCATACAAATCCAGGCTGTTAATCCACAAGTTCCAAGATCGGTTGACACAAAAAAGTCCTTCGGCTGCAATTCAGTATTGGGAGCAGCAAGGCCTGGGCTCCTCATCCCAGGCTGTCAAACCTGAAAACCTGATTTCAGATCTTTTATTCCTTCTGGTAGATGGTCAGGACGCCAGGTATATCTTTTTGAGCGATGGCGGGTAGCCGGCATCACCATTCATGCATTGTCGCTTTGTCAGTATTGCAGGTGAGGCTGAGCCTCACTTTCTATACCGGAGCTGTTGTAGACAACAGGTTAATGTCATACTTTTAGCCTCCCTATGCCCATACCCCTATGAAATTAACCAGCTGTAACCATGGGTGGTGACGTCCTAATTGACATCACCCCCTGCCCCGCACTAGTTGGATCCCGGAAGCTGAACATCTTTGCACAGCTTGTTATACTGCAGTGCCCCCTGTGGGAAAATACATGACTAACTTGGTTCCCTAATCACCCAAACGCGTTGTGAGGACCTATGTGCACCATGTTTCTACTAGATATATTTTAATGCATATCATAAAGGCTAAGTTTTAACTGGAACCTTTGGCATAGGAGCTGGCAATTCCTTTTCCATGCGTCTCTCCACGGCCTGCAGTGACCTGATCGTGCTCCACCTCGGGTCTCCATTGAAGCTGACAGCAGGTGAGCTGTGTGTATAATACAAATGACATTTCCTCTCAAGCATGAAAAAAAGGAGGGGAAAGGAACCACATACAGTAGAAACAGAAAAAACATTAGCACTTGGGTTAAAGGCCAGTTCCAGCCAAAAGTTTTTGGTTTGACTAGAGTAAAGATGTGTTAAATCATCCTTACTTCCAGATCAGTAGAAAGAAAAGTAATCTATAACTGGGTTCGTACCTAACCCGAAAATGGACTTCGGCCAAAAATCTGTGAGTTTGGCGTCTGGCCTGAACATGGAAAAGATGGTTGATGGGCTGCATAGCAGCTTATCAACCCACCTCACCTAAGGTCGACAGACTTTAGCTAAGGGCTGGCACTATAAGTGTCCTCATGACAATTGGCAGCCATCTTGCTGTAGTCCCAGCTGGGGCTTATTTCAAAGGAAGCTGTCGCCGATGACAGGAAGAGGAACACAGGGCCAAGGTAGGTTACAGCATTTATTCAAAGTTCAGCCGAACTTGCCAGACCCGTTTGCTCATCCCTAGTAATCTAACAGTAAAAGAACATATGTACTACAGGGACCATAGGGGTAACATTGGACTATAAATATCTTATATATCATAAATATCATATAACATATGTTGGTCACAGCTAGAGATGATTTATTACTCATACTTTAGACTCCACTGTCTACTACTTGCTTGATGTCTGGATTGATTTGGACAAAACATTTGACTTTGGTATCAGATTAGTTTTGTCAGCTGGCACTAGGAATTCTCATTCATGGGAGTGGCGGGCATCTTTCTGTGGTCCCTGCCATGGACCATTGGAACTGAATTCCGCTGCCGACAGGACAGGGATCGCAGGGTTCCGATAAGTTGACAGCAGCACTTCCTGCTGCACACTCTGCGCCCACCCCCCAGAGGCAGAATCGCCCCCTCCCCTCCCAAATGGATCCCCATTGTCTTTTTTCAAAGTTTGGGTGAAGTTGCCAAACCCAAACTTTGGAGGGATTGCTCATCTCTAGATATGATGTAATACCAGCAATATCAGGTTATACTAACATATATAACATTATGTGTAATAAAGAGAACTAAGTATTTTCAAAAGCTCATCCTCCAATATACTCATGTTAGCCCGCAGAAGATTTTATTTCTTCACTTTCCACTGTACACTATTACACTATGGCTGACACAGTGCAACACACTACTGCTAGCTTTGGATAGTAAGGTGTTTCTGTCTTTCTTTCCCTAGAACCTAATTTATTAAAAAAAAACTGGTTGCAGTCTGCCCCCACCCCCATTAATGTTTAGAAGAGTAATTTTGGAGACCCTGGTGGTATGAAATTACAAAACAAATCCTGCTCTTAGCGGGTAGAAACATATCAATATGTATTAGGGGTTTACTGTTGAATTGTAAATAAGTATAAATCTATTATACACAGTTACTGAACTAGTACTGTGAACAGGCTAGTACTAGTACTAGTACAGTGAAGTGTTGCCACCTCCAATAAACTGCCATTTTGTTGCTTGTCCTATCTCTTTATAATCTATAAGGATGGCCATGATAAAGTGCTTCTGTAGCAATTGTAATGGGCAGGAAAATATAGCATTAATTTGCCTCTAAATGTGAATAAAATAAATGACACATCCCTGTGTATATTATCAGAAAGAAACTCTGTTAGAACCTTTGCATCAGAAGCAAATATTCTGCAATGTATGCTATATGATAGGAAAATTCAAAGGGATGGAAACAAAGAGATAAATCATTAGCTCACACTGATTTATCTGGCTTATTAAGTAAGATGCCAGCTATGCAGAGGCTAATGTCGGGACAGAGTTAGCAAATGATGATCTTTGTTTTTATGCTTTACAAGAAAGCATTGGACAGTTAGAGTTCCTACTCAGCAGATCAAAATGTAAGATGATGAACTGTGCTGTATTTTACTTTGACGTCTTAAAGTGGACCATCACCCTCGGGTGATCGGCCCGGGAATCTATAAGATTCCCGGGCCGATCACCTCCCTCCCCGCGGGACATCCGAGATCGGGATGTCCCGCGGGGTGAAACCCCCCCAAAACCCCCTTATCTTAGCTTCCGCCGGCGTCTGTGAATGGCCGGCGCGGGCGCGCGCGCATCAAGAGGGACGCGCGGGAGGCGGCGGCGGAGGAGCCGCAGACAAGCGGCTGTCAAATCCCTTGTCCGTCGGCGCTGGGAGCGGGGAGAGGTGAGTTTTTAGGGTGATCGGGGGGGTTTCACACAGCGGGGCACCCCGATCGGGGGTGCCCCACCGACGTGGACCAAGACCCAGGATAGTCAAAATCCTGGGTGTTGGTCCACTTTAAAGGGACACTAGTCAAGTAATCAACTCCTCATTCAGGTTTGGTGGGAAATGGCAGCCAGTGATGTTACCACCTGCAACCATTAAGGTTTGATGTGCAAGCCTACTAAGCAAGCTCAAATGGTTACTGACAGTCCCATGACCATACATTGAGTGAGGACGTTGGCTGATTACAGTGCTGCTTTAGGGAGTAGAGCTCGATAAAGGAAAAATGGTGGCTGATTAGTCATATGGCAACCAACATTAGGGTACATTGTGATTAGAGATGAGCGAACTTTTGAAAAATTAGATTCGACTGATTCGCCGAATTTTCCGACAAAAATGGTTTCGACCCGAATTTATTCGCGACGAATCGCTATTAAAAACGGCTATTTCTGAGCCTCCTAGAGCCTCAATAGGGTTGTAAACCATTCTGCCTTGCTGTAACACGCATAGGATGCGTGCTGGGTTAGTTAAATAATACTGTAAATAAATATCACATGCAGATCAGAGGCATCGCTAATAGAATCGCAGAGCGGCACAATTGCAGAGAATTGAAGTGGCATCACTATGAGGGGCAGGAGCCCAAACATTGCTTTAAAGAGACACTGGAGTTGGCAGCAGCAAGAGCCCAAAAATTGGATGAATCACACCCTGGAGTTGCAAGCAGCAGCAGGAGCCCAAACATTGGCTGAAAGAGACACTGGAGTTGGCAGCAGCAGGAGCCCAAAAATTGACTGACACACCCTGGAGTTTCAAGCAGCAGCAGCAGCAGGAGCCCAAACATAGCTTGAAAGAGACACTGGAGTTGGCTGCAGGAGCCCAAAGATTGGATGAATCACACCCTGCAGTTGCAAGCAGCAGCAGCAGGAGCCCAAATATTACTTTAAAGAGACACTGGATTTGGCAGCAGGAGCCCAAAATTGGATGAATCACACCCTGGAGTTGGCAGCAGCAGCAGCAGTAGCAGGAGCCCAAACATTACTTTAAAGAGACACTGGGGTTGGCTTCAGGAGCCCAAAAATTGGATGAATCACACCCTGGAGTTGGCAGCAGCAGCAGTAGCAGGAGCCCAAACATTACTTTAAAGAGACACTGGAGTTGGCTTCAGGAGCCCAAAAATTGGATGAATCACACCCTGGAGTTGGCAGCAGCAGCAGCAGGAGCCCAAACATTACTTTAAAGAGACACTGGAGTTGGCTTCAGGAGCCCAAAAATTGGATGATTCACACCCTGGAGTTGGCAGCAGCAGCAGGAGCCCAAATATTACTTTAAAGAGACACTGGAGTTGGCTTCAGGAGCCCAAAAATTGGATGATTCACACCCTGGAGTTGGCAGCAGCAGCAGCAGCAGGACCCCAAACATTACTTTAAAGAGACACTGGGGTTGGCTTCAGGAGCCCAAAAATTGGATGAATCACACCCTGGAGTTGGCAGCAGCAGCAGCAGCAGGAGCCCAAACATTACTTTAAAGAGACACTGGGGTTGGCAGCAGGAGCCCAAAAATTGGATGAATCACACCCTGGAGTTGGCAGCAGCAGCAGCAGGAGCCAAAACATTACTTTAAAGAGACACTGGGGTTGGCTTCAGGAGCCCAAAAATTGGATGAACCACACCCTGGAGTTGGCAGCAGCAGCAGCAGGAGCCCAAATATTACTTTAAAGAGACACTGGAGTTGGCTTCAGGAGCCCAAAAATTGGATGATTCACACCCTGGAGTTGGCAGCAGCAGCAGCAGGAGCCCAAATATTACTTTAAAGAGACACTGGGGTTGGCTTCAGGAGCCCAAAAATTGGATGAATCACACCCTGGAGTTGGCAGCAGCAGCAGCAGCAGGAGCCCAAACATTACTTTAAAGAGACACTGGGGTTGGCTTCAGGAGCCCAAAAATTGGATGAATCACACCCTGGAGTTGGCAGCAGCAGCAGGAGCCCAAACATTACTTTAAAGAGACACTGGGGTTGTCAGCAGGAGCCCAAAGATTGGATGAATCACACCCTGGAGTTGGCAGCAGCAGCAGGAGCCCAAACATTACTTTAAAGAGACACTGGGGTTGGCAGCAGAAGCCCAAAGATTGGATGAATCACACCCTGGAGTTGGCAGCAGCAGCAGCAGCAGGAGCCCAAACATTACTTTAAAGAGACACTGGGGTTGGCTTCAGGAGCCCAATAATTGGATGAATCACACCCTGGAGTTGGCAGCAGCAGCAGCAGGAGCCCAAGCATTACTTTAAAGAGACACTGGAGTTGGCTTCAGGAGCCCAAAAATTGGATGATTCACACCCTGGAGTTGGCAGCAGCAGCAGCAGCAGCAGGAGCCCAAACATTACTTTAAAGAGACACTGGGGTTGGCTTCAGGAGCCCAAAAATTGGATGAATCACACCCTGGAGTTGGCAGCAGCAGCATGAGCCCAAACATTACTTTAAAGAGACACTGGGGTTGGCTTCAGGAGCCCAAAAATTGGATGAATCACACCCTGGAGTTGGCAGCAGCAGCAGCAGCAGGAGCCAAAACATTGCTTTAAAGAGACACTGGGGTTAGTTTGAGGAGCCCGAAAATTGGATGAATCACACCCTGGAGTTGGCAGCAGCAGCAGCAGCAGGAGCCCAAACATTACTTTAAAGAGACACTGGGGTTGGCTTCAGGAGCCCAAAAATTGGATGAATCACACCCTGGAGTTGGCAGCAGCAGCAGCAGGAGCCCAAAAATTACTTTAAAGAGACACTGGAGTTGGCTTCAGGAGCCCAAAAATTGGATGATTCACACCCTGGAGTTGGCAGCAGCAGCAGCAGCAGGAGCCCAAACATTACTTTAAAGAGACACTGGGGTTGGCTTCAGGAGCCCAAAAATTGGATGAATCACAACCTGGAGTTGGCATCAGCAGGAGCCCAAAAATTGGCCTAAAGACAAATATGTTTTGCACCATTTGGAAAGTGTAAAACGTGGCACCATGCTGAATCTAGTCGCATGCATCAGCCATTGGTGGGTGGAAATCCTGGCTGATCCATCCCTGATTCATTTTGACAAAGGTGAGTCTCTCCACATTTTTAGTTGACAGACGAGTTCTCCTCGCCGTAACTATGGCCCCCGCCGCACTAAACACCCGCTCAGATGGCACGCTACTTGCCGGGCAGGACAGCTTTTCCAGGGCAAACTCTGCTAGTTGCGGCCACAAATCAAGTTTGGCTGCCCAGAAGTCCAGCGGATCCTCAAGGTGTGTTGGCATGGTCATGTCAAAGTATGACATGACCTGCTGGTTCAGGTCCTGCTCCAGGTCTTCCTGCTGCTAATGAGTAGCCTCACTATGCGGGTGTAGAAAGCTACTCATTAGCGACTGAAGACTGAGGCTGCTGCTGATGGAGCTGCTGCTGCTGCTCCTGCCAACCCCCCCAGCAGCCATGACAGTGGAAGGTGAGCGCAGAAGTCCCCTCGAGTCAGACCTGCGAGAGTATGGACCATGGCGCAGATAGGCATCGGCCAACTGCCTACGTAGAATGTCTTTGTAGTAGTTCAGTTTGTCCTCCCTCTCGGTGGGTTTAAAAAATGCCCCCATTTTGTGCCGGAAGCGAGGGTCCAATAAGGTGGACAGCCAGAAGTCATCCCGCCGACAGATGGAAACAATTCTAAGGTCACTACGCAAGCACGTGAGCATGCTTTCTGCCATTTGCGCAAGTGACTCGGATGGACTACCTGTCTCCATCTCCACTGCATACTGCCACGGTGTGCCCGGGTCCTCTGTCTCGCCTTCCTCAAAAAACTCTAGCTCCTCTGGCTGCTCCTGCTCCTCCTCTCCTGTCCGCTGACTAGATAAACCAGCCATTTCGCCAAGCCTAAACTGTGTTTCGCTGGGCAACTCCTCCTCCTCTTCCTCCTCCTCCTCCAGTTCAGCTCCAATGGAGTTCATGTGGCCGTAAGATGTAAACGCCATGTCTCCAGTGCCCTGACCAGCCATGGTTTCCAACATGTGCTGTAGTACATGAAGCAGTGGAATCACGTCGTTCATCCCGTAATCCTGCCGACTGACAAATAAAGTGGCTTCCTCAAAGGGCCTGAGCAAACGGCAGGTGTCACGTATGAGCTGCCACTGGTTGACATTGAAGTTACACAGGGGAGTCCCCCTATCTGCTTGGATCATCAGGAAATCCGTGATGGCTTTTCTCTGTTCATATAATCGGTCCAACATGTGAAGGGTGGAATTCCAACGGGTGGAAACATCGCAAATCAGACTATGTTGGGGGATACCGTTCTGACGCTGTAGCTCAAGAAGGGTGTGTTTGGCGGTGTATGAGTGGCTGAAGTGCATGCAAAGTTTCCTTGAGGTTGTTAGGATGTCTTGCAGATGGGGGGAACACTTCAGAAACCGCTTGACAACCAGATTGAAGACGTGAGCCATGCAGGGGGCATGGGTCAGGCTTCCTTGATGCAGTGCAGACAAAATGTTCTTCCCATTGTCGGTAACCATGATTCCCATTTTAAGTTTTCTTGGAGTAAGCCATGTTTGGATTTCCTGATGAATAAATTTAAGCAGTTCCTCCCCTGTGTGACTCCGTTCGCCAAGACAAACCATGTGAAGCACTGCGTGACACCTCCGTGCCCTGCACACATGGTAGACTGGAGGGGCACTGAGACTTGAGCCTACAGTGGAGGGTGAGGAGATGGCGGAGGATGAGGAGGCCGAGTCGCACAGTGTCACAGGCCCAACGGGCAGGGAACGCGGAGGCCGAAGCGGCGTGACCTGTCCAAGTTGCTGCTGCAAAGGGACCACATTCACCCAGTGGGCCGTAAACGACATGTACTGTCCCTGACCGTAGTTACAGCTCCAGACGTCGGCGCTGCCATGCACTTTGCTACACACCGACAGGCTCAAGGACTGGCCCATCTTCTGTTCAACAAAAGTGTGCAGCGCTGGTACTGCCTTCTTGGCAAAGAAATGACGGCTTGGGACTCTCCACCTCGGCTCGGCACAAGGCATCAGTTCTCTGAAAGGTGCAGAGTCCACCACCTGAAAAGGGAGCGACTGCAGCACCAGCAACTTGGACAGGAGCCCATTCAGCTTCTGCGCCGTAGGATGAGTGGGCGCATACTGCTGTCTCTTGGACATGGCTTCGCTGATGGATTGCTGGCGGCATGCATGACTTGGAGGAGGAGGAGGAGGAGCAGGAGCGACAGAGGATGGGTATGACGCACAGCTGCCTTCGGCTGAGGAGCTGGAGCCTTGGCTGGCAGAAATTGGGAGCGGCGTGCCACTCGGTGAGGAAGCAGTCTGGCCCACCTCTCAGGAGCCTAGATTCTCCCAGGCCGCTTTATGGTGACGCTGCATATGTTGACGCAGGGCCGTGGTGCCAACATTTGGACCCTGGCCATGCTTCACCTTCTGCCTACATATCTTGCATGTGGCCATGTTACCCTCCTGCGGATGCTTCAGGAAGAACTGCCACACTGCCGAGTAGCTACTTTTCCCACCAACAGGCCTCACTGATTCGCTGCTATTGTCGCCAACTCCAGGAACCCCTGCCCCACTACCTCCCGATAAGGTAGCCTGCCGCGCAGCAGGTGCTCTACCCCGGCCCCGGCCCCGTTTGGCTCCAGGCTTTACAATTATGCCCCCATGCTGCCTGCCAACCATGCTGCTAACACCTTGCTGCCTGAGCTGCTGACTCCGGGGCAACCTGCGCCCCTCTTCTCCTGATGATGACGATGAAGCCCCTTCATCACCCGGCTCCCAAGTGCGATCGGCTTCATCGTCATCATCATTATCACCGAGTTGTGGCTGTACGTCACTGATGTTCATGGATTTGTCAACAGTGTCTGGCGCAGGAGCTGGAACGCTCGCAGCACCCACGACACTGTCCACATCACTATTTGTCTGCCTAGCTAAAGAAGCCACCTCCATTTCTTGGCTGGGCAGTAGCTGCTGACTGTCCTCTATCTGATCGTCCTCCTCACTAAAGAGTGGAGCTGAACCCAAAGCATAGGATACGTCGCTGGGGGAGGGAACGGCGTAGGACAGAGGCAATGGGAGGACAGGGACTGCTCTCGGGGCATGCCAACTCAGGGTTGTGTCAGAGGAAACTACCGACCCTAGACTGGGGGTCTCAGACGTAAGTTGTGATGATATTGTTGATGAGCGCGTTAACCAATCTACCACGGCAGATGCGTTACTGGTGGAGACCCGACCGCTAGCAGATACTGGCAGATTAGGTCTCTCAGCGTGACTCCTGCTGCTACTGGCCCCCAGTCTGCTGCGACCTCTGCCTGCGGAATCTTGGCCTCTGCCACTCCTCTTTTCACTTCCAGGCACTTGTCTGCCCGACATAGTCTAACTGGCGTGGTAGTAGGTGATATTTTAAGAACCCCCAGGCAGCGGTGGGTCTATATGAAACAGAATATAATGCACACCAAAAGTGAGCAGTAACACTCAGCCTCCAACAGGCCTGCTTAGTGTAAATAGGAGAGCTGCTTAGTGTAAATAAAGAGGGGTATGGTATGTTACAGAATGGGATGCCCCAACAGCAGAGCACCTGGGAGCAGTAGTACTATGCACAGCAAAAGTGTCTTTATCAGGCCAAATTACTTTTAGAATAAGTGCAAAGGGTTATAGTAAATAGAGGCTGGTGTAGTCACAGAATGGGATGCCCCAACCGCAGTACACCTGGCAGCAGTAGTACTATGCACAGCAAAAGTGTCTTTATCAGGCCAAATTACTTTTAGAATAAGTGCAAAGGGTTATAGTAAATAGAGGCTGGTGTAGTCACAGAATGGGATGCCCCAACCGGAGTGCACCTGGGAGCAGTAGTACTATGCACAGCAAAAGTGTCTTTATCAGGCCAAATTACTTTTAGAATAAGTGCAAAGGGTTATAGTAAATAGAGGCTGGTGTAGTCACAGAATGGGATGCCCCAACCGGAGTGCACCTGGCAGCAGTAGTACTATGCACAGCAAAAGTGTCTTTATCAGGCCAAATTACTTTTAGAATAAGTGCAAAGGGTTATAGTAAATAGAGGCTGGTGTAGTCACAGAATAGGATGCCCCAACCGCAGTGCACCTGGCAGCAGTAGTACTATGCACAGCAAAAGTGTCTTTATCAGGCCAAATTACTTTTAGAATAAGTGCAACGGGTTATATTAAATAGAGGCTGGTGTAGTCACAGAATGGGATGCCCCAACCGGAGTGCACCTGGCAGCAGTAGTACTATGCACACCAAAAGTGTCTTTAGCAGGCCAAATTACTTTTAGAATAAGTGCAAAGGGTTATAGTAAATAGAGGCTGGTGTAGTCACAGAATGGGATGCACCAACCGGAGTGCACCTGGGAGCAGTAGTACTATGCACAGCAAAAGTGTCTTTATCAGGCCAAATTACTTTTAGAATAAGTGCAAAGGGTTATAGTAAATAGAGGCTGGTGTAGTCACAGAATGGGATGCCCCAACCGGAGTGCACCTGGCAGCAGTAGTACTATGCACAGCAAAAGTGTCTTTATCAGGCCAAATTACTTTTAGAATAAGTGCAAAGGGTTATATTAAAAAGAGGCTGGTGTAGTCACAGAATGGGATGCCACAACCGGAGTGCACCTGGCAGCAGTAGTACTATGCACAGCAAAAGTGTCTTTATCAGGCCAAATTACTTTTAGAATAAGTGCAAAGGGTTATAGTAAATAGAGGCTGGTGTAGTCACAGAATGGGATGCCCCAACCGGAGTGCACCTGGCAGCAGTAGTACTATGCACAGCAAAAGTGTCTTTATCAGGCCAAATTACTTTTAGAATAAGTGCAAAGGGTTATATTAAAAAGAGGCTGGTGTATTCACAGAATGGGATGCCACAACCGGAGTGCACCTGGCAGCAGTAGTACTATGCACAGCAAAAGTGTCTTTATCAGGCCAAATTACTTTTAGAATAAGTGCAAAGGGTTATAGTAAATAGAGGCTGGTGTAGTCACAGAATGGGATGCCCCAACCGGAGTGCACCTGGCAGCAGTAGTACTATGCACACCAAAAGTGTCTTTATCAGGCCAAATTACTTTTAGAATAAGTGCAAAGGGTTATAGTAAATAGAGGCTGGTGTAGTCACAGAATGGGATGCCCCAACCGCAGTGCCCCTGGCAGCAGTAGTACTATGCACAGCAAAAGTGTCTTTATCAGGCCAAATTACTTTTAGAATAAGTGCAAAGGGTTATAGTAAATAGAGGCTGGTGTAGTCACAGAATGGGATGCCCCAACCGGAGTGCACCTGGCAGCAGTAGTACTATGCACACCAAAAGTGTCTTTATCAGGCCAAATTACTTTTAGAATAAGTGCAAAGGGTTATAGTAAATAGAGGCTGGTGTAGTCACAGAATGGGATGCCCCAACCGGAGTGCACCTGGCAGCAGTAGTACTATGCACAGCAAAAGTGTCTTTATCAGGCCAAATTACTTTTAGAATAAGTGCAAAGGGTTATATTAAATAGAGGCTGGTGTAGTCACAGAATGGGATGCCACAACCGGAGTGCACCTGGGAGCAGTAGTACTATGCACAGCAAAAGTGTCTTTATCAGGCCAAATTACTTTTAGAATAAGTGCAAAGGGTTATAGTAAATAGAGGCTGGTGTAGTCACAGAATGGGATGCCCCAACCAGGGTGCACCTGACAGCAGTAGTACTATGCACAGCAAAAGTGTCTTTATCAGGCCAAATTACTTTTAGAATAAGTGCAAAGGGTTATATTATATAGAGGCTGGTGTAGTCACAGAATGGGATGCCACAACCGGAGTGCACCTGGCAGCAGTAGTACTATGCACAGCAAAAGTGTCTTATCAGGCCAAATTACTTTTAGAATAAGTGCAAAGGGTTATATTAAATAGAGGCTGGTGTAGTCACAGAATGGGATGCCACAACCGGAGTGCACCTGGCAGCAGTAGTACTATGCACAGCAAAAGTGTCTTATCAGGCCAAATTACATTTAGAATAAGTGCAAAGGGTTATATTAAATAGAGGCTGGTGTAGTCACAGAATGGGATGCCCCAACCGGAGTGCACCTGGCAGCAGTAGTACTATGCACAGCAAAAGTGTCTTTATCAGGCCAAATTACTTTTAGAATAAGTGCAAAGGGTTATATTAAATAGAGGCTGGTGTAGTCACAGAATGGGATGCCACAACCGGAGTGCACCTGGGAGCAGTAGTACTATGCACAGCAAAAGTGTCTTTATCAGGCCAAATTACTTTTAGAATAAGTGCAAAGGGTTATATTATATAGAGGCTGGTGTAGTCACAGAATGGGATGCCACAACCGGAGTGCACCTGGCAGCAGTAGTACTATGCACAGCAAAAGTGTCTTTATCAGGCCAAATTACTTTTAGAATAAGTGCAAAGGGTTATATTAAATAGAGGCTGGTGTAGTCACAGAATGGGATGCCCCAACCGGAGGGCACCTGGCAGCAGTAGTACTATGCACAGCAAAAGTGTCTTTATCAGGCCAAATTACTTTTAGAATAAGTGCAAAGAGTTATAGTAAATAGAGGCTGGTGTAGTCACAGAATGGGATGCCCCAACCGGAGTGCACCTGGCAGCAGTAGTACTATGCACAGCAAAAGTGTCTTTATCAGGCCAAATTACTTTTAGAATAAGTGCAAAGGGTTATATTAAATAGAGGCTGGTGTAGTCACAGAATGGGATGCCACAACCGGAGTGCACCTGGCAGCAGTAGTACTATGCACAGCAAAAGTGTCTTTATCAGGCCAAATTACTTTTAGAATAAGTGCAAAGGGTTATAGTAAATAGAGGCTGGTGTAGTCACAGAATGGGATGCCACAACCGGAGTGCACCTGGCAGCAGTAGTACTATGCACAGCAAAAGTGTCTTTATCAGGCCAAATTACTTTTAGAATAAGTGCAAAGGGTTATAGTAAATAGAGGCTGGTGTAGTCACAGAATGGGATGCCCCAACCGGAGTGCATCTGGCAGCAGTAGTACTATGCACAGCAAAAGTGTCTTTATCAGGCCAAATTACTTTTAGAATAAGTGCAAAGGGTTATAGTAAATAGAGGCTGGTGTAGTCACAGAATGGGATGCCCCAACCGGAGTGCACCTGGCAGCAGTAGTACTATGCACAGCAAAAGTGTCTTTATCAGGCCAAATTACTTTTAGAATAAGTGGAAAGGGTTATAGTAAATAAAGGCTGGTGTAGTCACAGAATGGGATGCCCCAACCGCAGTGCACCTGGCAGCAGTAGTACTATGCACAGCAAAAGTGTCTTTATCAGGCCAAATTACTTTTAGAATAAGTGCAAAGGGTTATAGTAAATAGAGGCTGGTGTAGTCACAGAATGGGATGCCCCAACCGGAGTGCACCTGGCAGCAGTAGTACTATGCACAGCAAAAGTGTCTTTATCAGGCCAAATTACTTTTAGAATAAGTGCAAAGGGTTATAGTAAATAGAGGCTGGTGTAGTCACGGAATGGGATGCCCCAACCGGAGTGCACCTGGCAGCAGTAGTACTATGCACAGCAAAAGTGTCTTTATCAGGCCAAATTACTTTTAGAATAAGTGCAAAGGGTTATAGTAAATAGAGGCTGGTGTAGTCACAGAATGGGATGCCCCAACCGGAGTGCACCTGGCAGCAGTAGTACTATGCACAGCAAAAGTGTCTTTATCAGGCCAAATTACTTTTAGAATAAGTGCAAAGGGTTATATTAAATAGAGGCTGGTGTAGTCACAGAATGGGATGCCACAACCGGAGTGCACCTGGCAGCAGTAGTACTATGCACAGCAAAAGTGTATTTATCAGGCCAAATTACTTTTAGAATAAGTGCAAAGGGTTATAGTAAATAGAGGCTGGTGTAGTCACAGAATGGGATGCCCCAACCGGAGTGCACCTGGCAGCAGTAGTACTATGCACAGCAAAAGTGTCTTTATCAGGCCAAATTACTTTTAGAATAAGTGCAAAGGGTTATAGTAAATAGAGGCTGGTGTAGTCACAGAATGGGATGCCCCAACCGCAGTGCACCTGGCAGCAGTAGTACTATGCACAGCAAAAGTGTCTTTATCAGGCCAAATTACTTTTAGAATAAGTGCAAAGGGTTATATTAAATAGAGGCTGGTGTAGTCACAGAATGGAATGCCACAACCGGAGTGCACCTGGCAGCAGTAGTACTATGCACAGCAAAAGTGTCTTTATCAGGCCAAATTACTTTTAGAATAAGTGCAAAGGGTTATAGTAAATAGAGGCTGGTGTAGTCACAGAATGGGATGCCACAACCGGAGTGCACCTGGCAGCAGTAGTACTATGCACAGCAAAAGTGTCTTTATCAGGCCAAATTACTTTTAGAATAAGTGCAAAGGGTTATAGTAAATAGAGGCTGGTGTAGTCACAGAATGGGATGCCCCAACCGGAGTGCACCTGGCAGCAGTAGTACTATGCACAGCAAAAGTGTCTTTATCAGGCCAAATTACTTTTAGAATAAGTGCAAAGGGTTATAGTAAATAGAGGCTGGTGTAGTCACAGAATGGGATGCCCCAACCGGAGTGCACCTGGCAGCAGTAGTACTATGCACAGCAAAAGTGTCTTTATCAGGCCAAATTACTTTTAGAATAAGTGCAAAGGGTTATAGTAAATAGAGGCTGGTGTAGTCACAGAATGGGATGCCTCACAGCAGACTTGAGATCAGTTCAGTATATATGCACAGTAAGTGTATAAGCAGCCTGAAAACGCTAACAAAGCCAGTCAGCCAGCCAGTAACACTCAGGCTGGATGAAAAAAAAAAAAAATCTCCCTGTGACTGCCTCCGATTTTTCCTAACTTTCCCTGCTTCTTGCTGACTTCCTGCCTGTCTCCTGCCTGTCCCTGTCTGTCTAACTGTCTCTCCCTGACTACAGCAGCGTCCTGTCTCTCATGAATGCAATAGAGAAATGAGGAAAAGCAAGATGTCCGCCGCCTTAAATAGCGCTGTGACGTCACCGGGCTTGCTGGCTGCTGATAGGCTGCATGTGACTGCCCCAGCTTGCACTGGTGCGGGGTAGATGTCTGGACATGTCCCGTCCGCCATCTTAGAATGCCTGTAATGTAAATGAATGTGATATATTGTGATAATTGTGATATACAGTATGTGGTGAAATGTTTTGCAAGACTGCTCATGTATGGCGAAGATTCTAGTAAAAACAAGAATACAGGGAACGTTTTTTTGAGTTTTTTCTTTAGTTGGTTTGGAGTATAGAACAAAGATAACCTCCTCCCATCTTTGTGGATAACCCCCATTAGTTATACACATTTTCAAATGTATGAGACTTCATCACTATGAATAGTAGTCTTACAACCATGCATATTTCTGAAATATTTAAAACAGGGATTCCTAACCTGTAATTTGGGCTCTATTAGAATGCTTATGAAGTTCTAGCACACAGTTGTAGCTTGGGGGTACATGCTGCCCTAGGCAGAATCAAGTGAGCAGTGAAGCACACCAGCTTACCCCCTAAAGCTTTTTCACGGTTTCTTAGCCTCTCCAAGTCATGCTATGTTTTAATCCTGCAATTTATCCTTGTGCATGTAACCTTTTCAGACCCACTTTTTAGGAACCCACCCATTTTCTGCACTATAAAAATAATGCATTTATTTCCTTGAAAGATGCAATTCTTTAGAAACGGGAAAAAAACTTCTTACTCCAAAAACATGGACAAATGAAATGACTTTTTATGTCATTGATTCAAGGCCCTAATATAAAAAAATAAATAAAAAACAATGTTGAATTGAAAGTTATTTTCATAAATGCGATAGAAAAATTTCATAGAAATAAGGGAAAAAAATCAAATATATTAGTAAACACCAAGGCATTTCAGTAAATTAGCTTATTGCTTATCAATATCTCACAAACTATATGTGCATTGGATTGTGTTTTGCTATTGATTTCTGGAGAAAGTTATTTTGTTTTGGCTTTTGGGGGATTGCAGTGAGTCTAGATTTACAGTAATTATTATTATTCACTAAATGGCATAAAGACATTAGATTTTAATGTCAACACTAATCTTTGCTAGCACAAAAAGTCAGTTTGCAGCATTCAATAGAAAACAAGAAGAGAAGAAAAGTTAGGCTGAAAAAGATTTGAAACCTTACTTTTCTAATGTGTGTTCAAATTATATGAGAAAATAGAAATGTATTATATTAAATAATTGCCAAAAGCAAACAGCCTTTTTTGATGTTTTAAACTGAAAGGCCAGCCTCTGCTGGATTCTCCTGCCTCCCTCTCAGTGCTGAAGTGGATTTGGGTTAAAAATAAAAAGTGAAGCTTATCTTAAAAAAAAACAATAAAAAGCACTTACCTCTGCCGAAATCCAGCGCCAATGGTTGGGCGACTCGAGCGTCAGATGCCACTGTCTTTCCTTACAGCTGCTCATGCCGCTGGGCCACCACTCTGTGTGCGCCCGCTCACCCCTTCAGGTGAATGGATGATTTGGGCTGCAGCATAGAGTGGGGAACATGCTCACAGTGGCATGAGCCTGCTAAATGGAAAGATGGTGACGTCTGACAATGGAGTTGCCCAACCACTGATGCACGTTCTCGGCCTACGATGCTTCAGCGCTGGGAAAGGGTGGCAGGATGAGGGGGACTTGAAAAATGATCAGTCCTTTAATGGCATTAGCTGCCCACTCTCCTGCCAGGAGCAGAAATTATTTGTTCTGAGTTCCTGTCCCTGCTGTAAATAAGTGCCTAGTCAGCCAAGCCATGTACGCCATAGCTGAACTGATTGGCTGGCTAGACACTCAGCTTGGGAAGGTCATTTTTTTATGCCCTGCAACTGAATTTTAAACGTTATATTTTAACAAATTATACAAATAACAATAAAAAACATGTTTGAAATAATTAAAATAGTCCCTTAAAACACATGCACTGCATTTCCAATTATTATGAAAATTAGATTTAGAAGTGTCATATAGATGTAATTTTTTGATTTGCAATTAAACTCGATAGTATTGTGTATTGAAGTAGTGGATGGTTGGTGGATGGCCCTTATATCTCCATGGCTACAACGTAAACAAGGAGGTGGCAGAGTCATGTTTTAGGACAGAATCCTGACGAGAAAGCTGGTTGGTCCCTATAGGATATTGAAAGGTGTAGAAATGACTAGTATATAGAGTTTCTGGCTGACCATTTTCTTTCATGGTTAGAGATGGGTGAACCCAAACCCAAACACGGACAGCCAGAGGTCAGTGTTCGGGTTCGGCATCTGACCCAAACATGGAAAAGCTGGTTGAGAAGCACTGCTGTAACTGGCCTGAGCCCATATCCTCTTTTGTCATAATCCATATCGTACCAATCCATAAGAAGGGGAGTAGAGAAAAAGCCAGTAATTACAGGCCAGTTAGTTTAACATCTATAGCACTCTTAAAAAACGGATAATTTCCGATGTAAAAATCAACGACCGGTTGGACCCAAAACAGCACGGCTTTACTGAGGACAGATCATATCAGACCAAACTTATTAATTCCTTGACAATGCCACTAAAGTGTTAGATGAGTGTGGATATCGCCTATCTGGATTTTCGCAAAGCCTTTGACACTGTACCACATAAAGAGCTCATAGATAAGTTATTGAAGGTAGGACTCAATCCTTGGATAGTTCAGTGGATTTCCACTGTATTGGCCACTGTATTTAGCCCTGGTTGAGTCCACAGCTAGAATACTGTTTGTAGTTCTGCAAAAAGACATTATTCAAATTGAACGGAGAGACTTAAAGAACTTAATTTGTACAGTCTGGAGGAAAGAAGGGAGAGGGGGGACATGATTGAGACCTTTAAATATGTGAAAGGATTCAATAATGTTGATGAGGGAAGTGTTTTAAGAAGAAACCTAATGATAGAACAAGGGGGCACAACCTAAAGCTAGTCGGGGGGAAGATCAGGAGCAATGTTAGAAAATATTATTTTACACAAAGAGTAGTAGATGCTTGGAACAAACTTCCAGCAGAAGTTTATCTATCCTAAGATAAAGAGAACATACAGTATACACACAAGGGCAGACTAGATGGAGCGTATGCTCTCCTTCTGCCGTCAACCTTCTATGTTTCTATGTTTCAAATGTGATCTCCAAACATCAAAAAGATGGCCGCCGGCACTAGAAGTGTCCTTACTTATGGGAGCTGTCGGCCATCTTTTTGTAGCCCCAGCTGGGGCCAGTTTAGAATGCCCACTGCTCACAGAAGAGGATCGAGGCTCAGGTAAGTTAAAGCATCACTTCTGCTGCACACTCTAGGAGAGGCAATACTCTCTCTGCAACAAAATCTAATTTCTGGAATCTCATTGTGAGTGGTGACAGATGGAGCCCTGAGCATGATAGACAGGAATTCAATGTGTGTGTGGTTTAAAGGATGTGGGAAATGTTTTATGAATGGGCTACATTTGGCACTGTCCTAAAGTGTTTTCTACTTTTAAATTGATAAAGATATGGCCGAGATATGAAGTGCAAGAGATGAGCAAGTGCATGGAGCTGTGATGCAGAATAATAATCTGCATAATGGGTGGGGGTGTGTTAGAGGTGGAGATCTTGCTTCAGACACAGCTATTCTCATCACCCTGGCTATGCTCCTTCCCTATCTCCCTGTTGCGAAGCAACAGTGGACCCCTAGACTTATACTCCAAGACACACATGTACACACCCCCAGATGTGTATGCTCACCCACCCACTGGCACATATGCACACCCCCAGATGCGCACGTTCCCAACCCCTAGACACAGATGAGCCCACTCTCACAGGCTCATACGTGCACCCACAGACGCGCATGTGCTCACCCCAAGATGCACATATGTGCATCCCGAGATGCACATGAGTGCACCCCAAGATGCACATGCACCCACCTGAGACCCACATGCCCGCACCCCGAGATGCCCATGCACATACCCCCAGACGCACATGAGTGTACCACTAGATGCCATCTAAGTTCAACAATCCAAAATAATATTGGCACTTTGCTTCACCTACTGACAGCACTTCTCATTTCAACAAAATTAAAGTGAAGCTTCAATTAAAAATCATCTAGTTTCACAGCCCGGAGGTCCAACAACGGGACAGTTTCCACAACTTTGCTGTGTAAGGGGAAAAATGTGAAGCTGATGGTAAACTTTTTCTCTCAGAGGTCACTCAGGTTTGTAGGGACCAAAGAGCTGATGATAAAAAGAAGCTCTGGAAAAGTTCTGATGCTGTGGTGTGGAGCAGAATACCACTCAGAATTGAGTAAGATCATGGATACTGGTACTAGTCCTGAGATAATCAGGCAACAAAGACGGTGGCAACAGTTTATCAGGAGCATGAAATGAAAGTGAGTTCTTTGGATAAGCAGCATGGAACAGGTTTTTAGTGGCAAAGTCTTAGGTCGGTACCAGGTAGGCAACAGGAAACAGTTTCAGAAGCTTAAATTAACTGTGAGAACTAAGAGCGGTGCCCAAGATTAGGATTCCACTGAGACTGCCACTTACATGTCTGACACACAGAAGATAACACAAGAGGGAATGTGGCGCATGGAGCGATATATCCTGGAATTCATCTAACTCTCCTTGATACAAAAACAAGAAGGATTCTAGGACTGATCCAGCTACTGGACTTTTTTACCTATTTATTTTGTTATTTATATATCTATTTACCAATTCTTTCTAAGTCATGCCATGTGTTGAACTTGTGAAGCACAATGTAATCATAATTTCATTAATTCAAAGATGTGCCCTTTTAAAAAATATTTGAATCCTGCTAAAAAATCATATCAGCACATGTCAAAGACTACGCAGAGCAATAATGTCATACACAACGCCAAATCATCTGTACTTAATAATCCCCAAACCATTCAAAAACCACCCATTGTGCAGTTTTATAAAATATTTCATGTTCCAGAAATGTCAAACAGGCAGTCCAGAAAAGTTCTACCTCATTAGACTTCATCTTTTTAACATTATTTAAATATTTTTCCTTACGGGCATTTCCTGCCCAGTGACAGGCAGTTTGTACATCTGACATTTCCATTGTGCATCGCAATTGATTTGATATATTCTAAATTTGGACTTCTTATTTTCCATCACTTATGTTGCCATGACAACCATGCTAAATGTTTCCCACATTTTGGAATTTTATAAAATATACATTGTGTGAGGCTAAAAGCCAGCAATACAAGTACACAGATTTCAATAAAAAAATGCAGTTGACAAAATGCATATTAAATACTAAAAATATGTTATGTATATTATGCTTTATAACTCCTGGATACCCTATCATGAATTGTTTTATATTGTGTGAACAGCAGACTTTAAAACCAGAGCTAATGCTGTTGAAGTGGTAAGTAGAGTTGGGAAAAAAAAACCATAGAAGTGACCCCTTGACCCAAACCTGAATCCAAACCCCAGTGAAATTAATGGGGCCCCAAACTTTGGTGACCATAGGCTATACCTTTAGCCAGACAAACGCCCACACCAGGCATTTGTGAATGGCCATCCCATCACAGGCAACCTGTTAGAGGGTAGTAGAGATGTGACTGCCAGCATGATGAGCTCCAGTCATCTCCGCACGGCTGCTTTTGGATAGAATCGCCATTAGCTGATTCCTAGCTGAAATGGATGTGTGCAGCTGATGGAAGAGAGCCAGCGCATGCGCCAAAGGACCACGGCAAGGACTTGTCGACATGGGAGGTTTCACACAGCAGGGCATCCAATCTTGGAGGGCTGCCATTTTGTTTTTAAACGTTACCACAGCAGGATTTGGAAAAAGGTAAAATAATGTTAATGTGCAGCAATCTAAATTGCCATGGGGAGGGATGCATATGAGCACTGCTGTTGTGTTGGTCTGGTTTACGTCATTTTTGACTGTTGGTCCTCTTTAAGCCCATTAGAAGCATGCCAGATATGACATTACATGTGGCATTCCTTTGTGGACTCTCTAATAACCGTATACATCCTTTCTTTGTTCACTGACTGTACCTTTTCTAATGTACTGTTATTTGAAAATGCTTAAAGAAAAAAATATGTTTGCCATATGGCCCACATAGCATTCTTCAGTAATGGTCAGTCCTATGAGGGAGTGTGAGTTCCCCCACTTTAATTTTCCCCTTTAGCATGCACATCCAGAACCTGCTGTGGGGGAGTGCCTGCCACTCCCCATCCTCACTATTGGTGGGCCATGAGGAGGAGGGTTGGGGTAAAGTCCTCCTCAAGGCTTCTGTGGACATTATTCTTTATTTTTTACTTTTTATCAATTCACCAAGCAACTAAACTTTTCAGATGTTTGGCAATGGCATTTTCATTGTGATTGATTTTCTTTTAGTATGCCGACCAGTTGCAAGCTCTATAGATAGATAATATAGTCTACAATTAGTTCTGATTTACATATATATTAACTATAGCATCTAGCAAATGAATTCATATGTCCTAAGACATTCAATTAATTTGAGATTGAGTGTTATAATCGCTCTTGTTTCCTGTGGGAGATACAACTCCAATATCGAATCAATTTCTTGCTCATTTTCACCTTACAATACTTGTATTCATGTTTTATTGAACTGCATATCCTTATAACTCCAGGCATTTTCATGCTGCTTGCACCAAATACAGTTGGTAAATTTTGCCACACATTTGTCAAGTTCAATATCTTATGGATGTTTTAAATGCTTCCAGGCTCATTTTTGATTATGTAGTAAATAGATAACTGAATGTATATTTCCCACCTGTGAGAGTCAGATTGCACTATTTGGATTCCTAGATTCAAAGACTATATCCTCAGGGATTACCTAGTGTTCGTTGTTTTTTCTTCTTTTGCTATGTTAACGTATTCTCTAGTATTGACTACATACTTTTCCCTCCCCCTTCTTTTTTTTTTTTCAATTGGAGAAGTGCAAGTTACAGACCATGTTCAGGATACAAGGATATACACACAGTATCTGAAGCATTAAAACACAACAAGCAGGTTGGATATCGATCAACTCGAGACAGATCGACACAAACATAATGTATCAATAAAAAGAATCAGTCAATAACTTTCGGTTCTGCTCATATCTAGCTCCTTGCTGAGCCAAAAGGACGGTATAGTGCCCTGTTGATCCAGATTTGTGTGCAGAGGGTTGAACAAATGAAAGAAAGATAAGTCTGGGGCCTGCATACCATGCCTCCTCTTTCTTTTTTTTTAGTAAGGCTATTGCTAGCCTAAGACAAACCGTACAAAACGCTAACGAGAAAACGCTAGAGAATGGTCAAACATGACTCACACACACAACATGGGGGGGGGGGGGGACACAACAGATGAGGGGGAAAGAAGGAAGGGGAGGGGAATGGGGAGGGGGGGAAGGAGGGGGGGAGCAGGGAGCCCCGGGGAGACGGTAGGCCCCTTACTGCCTATGTCCTCATTACATCTTCAGGTATTCTAGTCCGACGAGAAAGTAAAGCAGTCCCACTCAAGCCATGTCTCTCTATGTTTCTCTAAATTATCCTTTAGTGAGGCTGTGAGTTCCTCCATCCTGCCGATATCTCTGACTCTGGCAAGCCACAGCGTGGAAGTTGGGGGCTCCTGAGATTTCCAGCATGCCGGGATGCAAGACCTTGCAGCATTCAAGAGTGTAGCCGAGCAGAGACTTGTCTCGTCTCCGGATAGAGGTAGGGGCAAGATTGAGAAGGTAACCTGCTGGGTCTTTGCCCAGGTCAGTGTCTGTCAGGGCCTGGACAACTTTCCTCACGTTACCCAAAACCTGGAGAGGCCCTCACACTCCCAGAAAATGTGTATCATTGTGCCCCTTGCGCGCGAACATCTCCAGCACAAGGGGGAGGAGGAAGGGTATATTCTTGACAATCTGGTCGGCACCAGATACCATCGAGTAAGAATCTTGTAGGACGCTTCTTGATACCTGCAAGACATGGAGGATTTGTGGGCCAGCTGCATCATTGCCAGCGTTTGCCAGTGAAATTCCTGTTTAACTCCCTCTCCCACCCCTCTACAAAAGATGGTGAAAAGGATTCTGGGGGGCTGATCACTAGTGAATAAGCGAAGGCCAAGGCCCCTCTGAAGTGGCCACTCCCCACACAGACCTGTTCAAAGGGGGTCAGGGATCTGGAGGTCTCGGTGGCCCGGCTTATTGAGTTCTGGAAGTGTGTTAACTGGAGGGTTCGCTAGAAGCCAAGCGCGGGTAGGGAATCTCTCTCCGCCAGCCCATCCAATCCCAACCAACCCGACCCATCCCGTAAGTGCAGGATCATGCTGTTGTCGGAAATGCCTGCTGGGAAATCCGGATGGCCTATTAGTGGGGTCAAGGGCGAGAGGGCCGGGGAGATATCCAAGCTCTGAAACATCCTACTTGCCACTCTCCGAGTGGGCCCAATTGTGGGGTGTTTGTTTTGTGCAGTAGTCCGATTCAATGTTACTCAGGGCAGCCCCGGTAGGGGGGTTGAGGAAGCCTCCTGCTCGATACTCGTCCACTGCTTTAGGCGGGAGTGTCTGCACCAATCAATCACCTGGGTAAGGTGAGCCGCGGCATAGTAAGACTTCCAGTCCGGGAGGCCTAGACCTCTCCGTCTCTTGGGGAGAACCAGGAGAGAAGCTGCTAACCGATGAGGTTTCCCCGCCCACACAAACCTCACACAAATCCCCATCAATCGCCTGAAGAAGGTGTGGGGGACCTCAATTGGCAGGGCCTGGAAGAGGTAAAGCACCCGAGGTAGGATGTTCATTTTTATGATGTTCACCCTGCCAAACCAGGAGAATGCACTTTCCACCCTCCCCAGCAACGGGGGGAAATTCAGGCTGTATAACTTTTGGGGGCAAGCTGATATTTGTGTACCCAGATAGGTCACCGTCTCCCTTTCCCATTTGAATGGGAAGTTCTCTGAGATCTGCTTCAATCTCTTGGGGGGGATATTAATATTCAGAGCCGAGGATTTTTGATAATTTATTTTGTAGTTGGACAGTGATTGAAAGGTTTTGAGTTCTTCCAGAAGATTGGGGAGAGTCGTCTCAGGTCTGGTGATAAAAAATATGAGGTCATCGGCGTAAGCCGACACCTTGTGTTCCACCTGACCCGAAAGGACCCCAGAGATGTCGGGGTTTTTCCATATTGTGCGCAAGAAAGGTTCTAGTGTTATAGTGTTGAATAAAAATTAAAGGGGAAAGCGGACAGCCCTGACGTGTGCCATTTGCTAGGGAGAACGATTCAGAAGCAAGCCCATTCACCACGACGGACGCCGAGGGGCATGAGTAGGAGGCCATGATCCAATGGGTCAAGATTTTCCCCAAGCCGGCATGTCTAAGGGTAGCAGAAATAAATTCCCAGCTAACCCTGTCAAAGGCTTCCTCGGCGTCCGTCGAGAGAAGCAGCGCAGCCGAACCAGCCATACGCGCATGGTGGATCAGATTGATCACTCTTGTAGTGTTGTCTCTACCTTCCCTCGTAGGAAGAAAGCCCACCTGGTCCCAGTGTATGATGGAAGGGATGAGCGGGGCAAGCCTGTCAGCCATTATTTTATTAAAGAGCTTTATGTCGCTGTTCAACAGGGAGATAGGTCTGTAGCTTCTGCATTGTGTTGGATCTTTACCCGCCTTGGGGGCCCAGGTTTTCCGAGAACTCTTTGTAGTACTCTAAGCCGAAACCATCAGGCCCCGGGGCCCTCCCTGGCTTGGTATTTTTAATGGCCCATAAAAATTCATCCATCTCGATTGCATCCACCACCTCCTGTTTCAGTTGCGGGAGCCCTGACTCACGAATATAAGTTTCTATGTCGCTCCGATAGCTGGCAGGCCTGTCCCGCGGCAAGTTATAGAGTTTCTCGTAGAACCCCCTGAAGGTCTTGGCAATGTCCGCCGTCAGGTGTCGCCTATTACCCTCCGGGTCATGAATGAGGGGGATGTACTTTCTGCTACGTTGTGTTTTAAGGGCCCTGGCCAGAGCCTTGCCGCATTTGTCACTATATTCATAAAAGAACCTCCTGCATCTGACCGCTAAGTTTTTTGCCTCCACAAAGCAAATATCTCTGAGGGATTCCCGCAGGCTCATCAATTTGGCTGCCAAAGCCCCGTCAAGGGTCTGTTTATGCAGGGTTTCAATTTTAAATATCTCTTGGGCAAGGTGGTCGATTTGTTTATTCCTTTCTTTTTTAAGGCGGGCTCCATGCTTAATCAGAAGCCCCCTTATCACTCATTTGTGGGCTTCCCACAGAGACATTCGCGAAATCCCCTCCGTGTTGTTTGTCACGAAAAACTCTGTAATGGCCTTTTTAATATCTGCCTTTACCCCCGGGTCTTGCAAAAGAGAGCTGTTCAGCCTCCATTGGCCTCTAAGGGGGGCGGGGCCAGGATGGAGATGGTCAAAGAGACTGGAGCATGGTCCGAAACTGTAATCTGACCAATATCCATGCTGACAATGAGGTGGAGGAATCTGTGGGGGACCAGGAACCAGTCGATGCGAGAGTACGAATTGTGGGCTGTGGAGAAAAAAGTGTAGTCCCTCCCCTTGGGGTTCAACGTCCTCCAAGCGTCCATGAGCTGGTTTTTAAATAAGAGGGCTTTAAGTTTTTTCATTGCCGTGAGGGAGAAGTGGGACAGCCCACAGGATGTATCAACCGTGGGATCAAGGACCATATTAAAATCCCCGCCCAGCAGGAGAACACCCTCCATAAACGCTGCCAGTTTCCCAAGAGTGGAGCGCATGAATTGGTATTGGTTGACGTTCGGGCAATAACATGTAGCCACTTTTAACCCTTCTATTGCCAGCCACGTAAATTTTACGTGGCTGCCTCTCCAACTGTTAAACGCCAGCCACGTAAAATTTACGTGCCTGACTTTCCCCAGCAATAAAGTAAAAAGTATTTAAAAAAATCACTTACCTGACCCCTTGTTTGATCCGGCCGGGTCTCCTCTTCAGCCAGAGGGGCTCCGATTGCTGATTGGGGCTCCTCCGGCTGCAGGGGAGGGCCCGGAATAGGGTGCCCCCCCCCGTTTCTGCAGCCGCCGGCATTTGCCTGTAAAAAAAAAAAAAAAAAAAATGACAGTTACTCACCTCCGCTCCCGCCGGCTCCCGCCGCCTCTCCTCTTCATGGGGGGGGGCTCCGATCACCCCCCCCGCTCTTCCGTCTTCTGGAGGGGGCATAACAGCCCTCCTCCCTTTCTGTCCTCCGATGGCGGCCGCCATCTTGGATTCTGGCCCCGCCCCTTCGGGGCGGGGCCAGATGACGTCACCACCGGGTGTCATCGGGGCACCCGGCAGTTGAACTCTCAGATGCCGGTGACGGCTGGGCGGGGAAGGAGGGAGGTAGGCGATCCTCCGATCGCCTGCCTCCCCCCTTCTCTGCCCAGCCGTCACTGACAGCAGATCGCCGCGGGACACAGAAGATGAAGATCGGAGGTGAGTAAAGCAAAAAAAATTTTTTTTTTTTTAATAAAATGTTTTGAAATAAAGTGTGTGTGTCTTTTTTTTAACTTTTAACCCTTTGTGAACTGGTAAGGGGTCCATGTGACCCCTTATACCAGTTCACAGGGCTCGGGGGTCTGGCAAGTCACCTGCGCAAGCGGGTGACTTGCCATTAACCCCTGGCCCCCCAAATTACCTGCCTCCCCAAAGCCCAGGGGGGGGCAGAAGAGCCGTGGCCCTAGGCTATGACGGCTTGTAGCCGCAGGGCCAGGGGCCACTAAAGCTGGCCCCTGCGCCCTGTTCTACAAGCCCCCATAGCTGGTCACAGGCTGGTTACGCTGGGTAGGGGGGACCTCACGCCATTTTTTTTTTGGATTTTTAAGGGTTTTAACCCTTAAAAATCCAAATAAATATGGGGTCCCCCTCCCTTCGAGGGGGGACCCTATGTCATTTTTTTTTTTAAATTAACCCTTTGCTACCTGTAACCCAGTAGGTATAAAAGGCTTCCAGCAGCAGCAGGAGAGCAGAAGCCTGATTAGCGTGGGACACAGGGATTGATGGGAGGTAAGTATTAAAAAAAAATAATTAAAAAAAGTATTATTTTTTAATAAAGTTATTTTTAAAGTGTGTCTCTGTGTGTGTGTTTTTTTTAACTTTTAACCCTTTGTGAACTGGTAAGGGATCTACGAGACCCCTATACCAGTTCACAAGGCTCTGGGTCTGGCAAGTCACCTGCGGCTAGTGGGTGACTTGTCATTAACCCGAGACCTCCCCAAAAAAACCTTAAAATTCCCCCAAGAAATGGTGCCCCCCCCCCCCTGTGCAAGGGGACCCCGCACCAATTTTTTTTATTTAACCCTTTATTATGTGGATAGTAGTTGTATTTTATTTGTAAATGTTATAAAGTGCTCTTTTCAGTTTATGGGATCACCTAGACAGGAACGGGGGGCTACCGATACATATGTGGTATCATTGTAATCGGGAGAAATGGGGCTTTCACATGCAATATGGTTTTCTTTAATAAAATAAATGTTTTTGTTAAAAAAAAGGAGACAATTTAAAAAATATATATATTTTTTTATTTTTTTTACTTATTTACTTAACAATATATAAAAAAAGTAGAAAAAATACAAACAAGACATTTCAGGTTAAAGCCTAAACTCTGCCACAAAAAGAAAATATGCCATTTTCTTGGAAATTTCTGCAAAAATCACAGTTAAACATCACGCAAAATGGTGAAAAATATCCTGTCAGCAGCGGGTGACAAAATCTCAAGTAGGCTGGCAGTTAAAAGGTTACAGGTACCTATGCATGTTGGGTATTGTTCTGCTCGGGGGACCTTGCGCTTTCAGATTTACCTTGTTTTTTCTTATTTGCATATTGATATTTTAGGAAAAAGGTGTTTTTTATTCTGCTTTTTTATACATTTTTTTGTGAAACCCTGTGCAACCTAAGAATTCTTCGAGATATTACTTCCAGAAAGATGATCCCACTATAACAAGCTGTGTATGCTTAGAAAGCTTAACATGTATACTTTCAGGGAATATATGGTTTATCGGGGATATTCCAAATGTAAAGGGTTGTTTTGGTAGAAAAAGCACAAGGTGCGCACTTTGTCTGCAGAGCTGAAATTTTGAAGTAAAACTACCGCTATGCGCATGCTTTACTTTGGTGTGTTTGGCAACTCTTTCCTTGACAGAACCTATGCATGTTGGGTATCGTTCTGTTTGGGGGATGTTGCTTTTTCAGAATTTCTGGTTTGCATATAGTTTTTTTTAGGGAAATGTGGTTTTGATTCTGCTTTTTTATTCATTTTTAAGGAAACCCTGTGCAACCAAAGAATACATTGAGGGATTACTTTCAGAAAACTTCACCCATGTCAACAAGCCTGGTACGCCTAGAAAGCCTGAGGTGTGTACTTCTAGGGAATATATAGTTTGTGGGGGGTATTTCAAATGTAAAGGGTTGTTTTTCTTGAAAAACTGCAAGGTGCGCATATTGCATAGCATAGTTGTATTTTTATCTCAAAATCTCCTAAAGCTCGGTTTCAGTTTGGGGGAGTTTCCTGGGCAGGAAAGGGTGTCTACCTATACATATGTGGTACCACTGTAACCGGGAGAAATTGGGGTTTCACACGCAATAAGATTTTATTGACAAACTTACATTTTTTGTTACAAAAAAACACTACAAATTGTAAAAAATAGTTTTTTTTTTATTTTGTTGTACAATTTTCACCCAAAAATATTGAGAATACACTTAGAAAATGACAAACAAGACATTTCATGTTAACGCCCAGGCTCTGCTGGAAAAAACAATATATCACTTTCCTGGGAAATCCCTGGAAATCCCTTCAAAAATCACAGTTGAACATGGGGAGTGCAAAATAGTGCAAAATGGTCTGGCAACAAAGGGTGACAAAAACTCCAGGTAGGCTGGCAGTTAAAGGGTTAAGGAGAAGAGAGTGCCCTTAACAAAACGGAACCTCCCCTCCGGGTCCTGGAGCGTCCCGGAGTGCGTCCACGGCAGGGATCTGGCCAGGAGGATGGCAACACCACTGTATTTCGAGTCTGGGGAAGGACAGAAATATTGGGTTTTAAAGGTGCGGTTTGTGAGGTTATGTGACCTTCCCTCCTTTAGGTGAGTCTCCTGCAGGAAGGCGATCTGTGTGAATAGGCACCCCAGCTCCCTCAGGACAATGTATCTCTTATATGGGGAATTAAGTCCCTCAACGTTCAGGGAGGTACACTTAACCCTTGACATTGCTGGACCTCAAGACTCCCAGGCTCGTGGGCCTGGGGGGCAGCCCAATATGTCCCGAAAATGAGATATCAGGGGCTGAGGGGAGTGAAAGTAAGGAGGGGGGAAGAGGAATGGAGACACATGGGAAGAAGGGGGGACAGAGAACGTGGGACGATGGACAGAAAGAAGGGGGATGAACAGAAAAAGACAACACTGAACACTAAAACCACAACTGCACCCCAAAGAGGTGCCTACAAATAGCACAGAAACCTAAACGGGAAATGTGTTTTGTTTCCCAATCACGAACCCCACCACACCCCTCGAGGTAGGCGGAGGGGGTTCAGTCCTAATGTGGGAGCGAAGCGAACCTGAAGGATAGAAGGCTCCCCCCAGCCGACCCCGAGGATAAGCGACGCACCCCCGGGTGAGCCTAAGCGCCCCCCCCGGGGGGTTGTGGCCTGGGGTGTCACCCACCCACATACCTCAAACAAATAACACAATGTTTGGGCTCATCCAGGCCGCCACCAGAGTGGCCACAGAATGAATAGAAATGTGGGACTACCACCCGGAAGCGAAATACATAGGATGCCTAACAATGAAAACGGCAAGATAAGTGAGAAAAAACAAAAAATGACAACAATTGGCTTATTAAAGTGTCAGCTTAATAAAGGATATCTAGGCCGCTGAAAGGCTTGAGCTGGTTCAAGTCTCGTTTTCCCGGAGACCCGGGGTTCCAGGCGACCTCCTGGCATTTCTTCTGCGCGCTGCACTGCCGCCTCTGGTCTGTCGGGCTCTCTGCGGCAGACCCTCGCCTCTTCGGAATGGAGTGGTGAGGGGCAAGGGGTCTAGCCAGTCTGGTACTTCAATTGGCACAGTCTCCAGAAAAGTGAAGAGCTCAGGAAGATCAGCCGGGGTCCTCAACGTGTAGGTCTGCTGGTTCTTGCGGACAAGCAGGTGAAACGGGTAACCCCATCGGTAAGAAGCACCGCACTCCAGGATTCTCGCTAGGAGGGGCTTCAGGAGCCGTCGCATATGGAGTGATCTTCTGGAAACGTCCGGGAAAATTTGGATGGTCGCTCCGTCGAAGCAAATTCTATCTCTCTCCCAGGCTTTCCTCAGGATCTCTTCCTTAACGGAGTAATAATGCAGACGACAAATGATGTCCCGAGGGCGCTCCGGATCAGCTGGCCACGGGCCGAGAGACCTGTGGAGGCGGTCGATTACAATTTCCGTGTTGGGAGGTCGGTTAAGGATCTCATTGAAGATGCCCGTGGCGGTGTGTAAAAGTTGGTCTGGGCCCGTCGCTTCTGGCAGGCCTCTCAATCTGATGTTGTTCCGCCTGCTTCTATTCTCAATGTCGTCCAGGTGGAGGATTGTGGTTTGGGAGATGGATCGCTGGACCGCTAAGCCTTTTTCTAAGGCCTCAATTCTCTGCATTGTCGAGAGGTGCGATTGCTCCAAACCTGACACCTTGGAATCAAGGCCCGTCACTGAATTTTGCAGATCTGAAATGTCTTCTTGAAACAGCTTTCCACCCTCGGAATAAAGGATTCCAGGTCAGCCTTGGTGGGCAGGGCTCTGAGCTCGGCCCTGATATCTGCAAGCACCCCATCTCATGTGTCAAGGGCGGAGGTGTGACTCTGCCCCCGGGAGCTGGCCGGCGTGTCCAGCGGATCTGGGGTGTTGGCAAACCCCTCGAGTAGGATCGGCCGAGGCCATTGAGCGGTGGTATCAGCCGTGTTCCGTTGCCGAGACCCCTCGCCAAAATCCGGGGCATGAGGCATGGGATGGCCCACCCCCACGAGCCCACAGCCCCCAGTGTCCGCCCTGCGGTGATCCCTGGGCTTCCTGCAGTGTGCCAGGTGGGGGAGGGGGCATTCCGAGCCCGGGCGTTGGGAGAAAACCAGTCCTCACAGGGGCTTTGGGATGGCTCAGAGAAGGCTGGGGATCCCAAGCTGTGCAGGTGCGGTGTGCTGTGGGTTCCACAGTAATGCTGGTGTGGGGGGTTAGGGGGATCCGTAGCGCCCCAAGAAGGGCTTTTCAGGCACGGGGGTGTTCCTGTCCCCGCTGCACTGGACTCCACGTATGGGGATGCCCCCCGCCCTGCAACATCTGCCACCAAGAGGCCGTCTGCTGCTCCCATCTCCTCTGGAGCTACATGTGGAGTGTCAGCCATGGTGTCAGCCATGCTCCCATTATATGACCCCCCCTGTGCGGGGCCGCGAACTCCCCCTCGGAGAGCCCAGGTGAGTGCGGGGATTCCCTCCCGCCTCCCCCGATGTCAGCCACTCTGCCCCTCTCTCCCCCGGCCGAACAGACAGAGCGGTGAGGCATCACGCTATGGGAGAGGGGGCGCCGCCGCATCGAGGCGCTTGCTGCCGGCGGCGCCTCCCGCCCTCTCCCGTCCGCTGTCTCGCTGGGTGTCCTCCCTCCTCGGGCGCAGAGGTCATCTTCGGTCGCCGCGACCGCAGCGTGCGACCCGTGGCCGTCCTCACACATGGCGGCGTCCCGGCCGTCCAGCCGCCGCTCGCTCCTCTCACCTCCACTCCGGTCAAGCTTGTTGGGGCTCCTCTGCTCACCGCTCCTGTCATCAGGCACACATCCAGGGTGAGTGATTGCCGCAACCAACTTCTGTCCCTCTCCCTCGCTCGCCTTCTCCCCCACCATGAGGGGTTGTGGGCTGACATCCGCCATCTTGGAGTCCTCCTCTCTTCCTCCCTTAGGAGACTCCGCAGCCATGTATGCGCTGATCTTTCTCATTTGAGGGGACGAAGCGGCCTTCGCCCCCTTCCTCTTCTTTGCCATCACCTCCGGGTAGCAATAAAGTTGTCTCTCACCCCGAAAAGCCTAAAAACTAAGTCGGCTGGAGGGAGCACGAGACAAACACATCCTCACTCCTCCATGTCTGGCCACTCCCCCCTCCCTCCCCCTTCTTCATAGGTATTCTATTAGGGCCAGTGCCTGACATGGATTCTTAAAATAACATGATACAGTCTACAAGTCGAAAAGCAGGGAGACTCCTACAATCACCTGCATGTGCACTGCCGTGTTTATACCTGGCGTCCCACTAACCAAAATCAATATCCACTACGGAACACATAGACACTAGGTTACCTGTGGGACTGGCACTATGATTTGTATGAAAGAATCATTCCAGGGGAACAGGATAGAAAGTGATGAAAACCAACTGTATTCATAATATTGCACTATATATATTTATCATATACTTAGCTGCACAGCTAACCGACGCGCTTTGGAAGTGGGAGGGACCCTGACGAAGACCTGGGGGCGGGGCGAAACGCGCGTTGGAAGTGGGAGGTCTCACATTGCCTCGTGTCCCTCCACTACGTTCTGCTGCTGACCAGCCTCTAGCCTGTGTGTGATGTAAGGACACCCCTCTGCAGCAACGAGACCTTCCCATGAGATTGGCTGAAGCTGCAAATGATTGAAGGCTGTGCAGCTAAGTATATGATACTCACATCATTGTTATGCTAATTGTGGTCTGCTGATACTGAGACCTGGCAGCTGTGATTCACCTATCAGCTGTGCATATTACAGTATACGCTAGACGGGCTTGCAATGCCAACACAGTCAGTGGAAGTTTTAATGTATATTATTGATGCTACTTTGCACAGGCACTTTTTGAACTGACATGTAGGTCAGTGTAAGGATTTGCATAGACTGTTGCTGTACAGCTGCTATGTGACTATAAGACTTGTGGGACACTGTGAATGCAACAGCGCATTAGGAGACAGCCATTTGTCATTTGATGCTGCTCAGCATTTAGCACACGCACTTTACAATTCAAGGTTGTGGAATTAAACACAGGAAAATGAATAGCACGTGGTTGCTGTGGCGGTGCTACTATCAATTCAACAGTAATACATAGAATATTGTTAAAGTGAATATATGTCTGCAGATTGTGTTCTACTATGGCGCCCCACACAGAGCAATGAAGAAGCATGCTAATTAGTGCAAGTCATTATGGTCTGTTATGCTGCATGAATGTGTGGTGAGTGGATGCGTGTGAGAGGCAATGGTGCATGTGCATGGGGGGACCCCCGATTTTTTAGCAACACAACGTTGTGCTTTTTTAACCTTTTTCTGGTGTAATACAATGATGCTGTGTGGGTGAGTGCAATATTATGAATAAAGTTGGTTTTTATCAATTTCTATCCTGTTCCCCTGGAATGATTCTTTCATACAAATCATTGTGCCAGTCCCACAGGTAACCTAGTGTCTATGTGTTCTGTAGTTAACATGATACAGTATCTATCTTAAACTTCAGCCTAATAATTTCCATGCTGGTTGCGCTACATAATTTAATTGTTCAGATATAAAGCCTAAGTCAGGAATTCTTCCATATATGGCATCTTCATGACTATTGGGTGGATTCAGCTCCATATTTTTTTTTACTCCCGTCTTTTAAGAGAATTACAGTGCTGAATCAACCCTTGTATATTGAATAAAATGTCATTGTGGACTTAGCTCTGACCAATGGGGATCTGGAGTCTGAGGTCAGGGTTGAAGAAAATCTAGGTTCCAGTGACATCAATGCTTATGGTTCAGGATAAAAACAGACATTGTGCAATCACACACCAGAACCAATGTGCAAGACTTTAGGAAAACATAGTTCAAGGAAATGGCGGACTATGTAGGAAGGGAGTTAGGTGAGTGGAACAGGGAGTGCTCAGTGGTCACTATTAAAAAGGCCAATCCTAAAGGCAACTAAGCAATTTGTGAAACAAACTAGCAAGAATAAAAGGAAGAAGAAATCGCTATGGTTTACTAGGGAAGTCAGCACTATCGTAAAAGAAAAGAAGTCTGCCTATAAGAAGTATAAAGAAAGTGGAAGTGTAGCTGACAGAGAGGTGTATACAATTAAACAGAGGGAAACAAAACTGATTATAAGGGTCGCTAAATGGCAAAGGGAGAAAGGAATGGCTAAATATGTGAAGAGGGGAGATAAAACCTTTTTCCAGTATATATTGGTGACAAAAAAAAGAAAAACAGTGCAGTCTCAAAAATTAGAAATAGGGAAAATAATTATATTGACGAAGATAAGGCTGTGACTGACCATCTGAATAGCTACTTTTGTTCAGTATTTTCAGATAGTGGCTTTCAAACCCATAGCAGGCGTGGCCCTAGTATAGAATCCAGCTGGGAGGGCCCAGCTTCAGAGTTTTTGGAGGCTGATGTCTTAGCTGAGCTGGCACATCTAAACGTAAGTAAGGCAATGGATCCAGATGGAATCCACCCCAGAGATCCAAGGGAACTCAGATTTGTGGTTAAGTTTCAGATGATTGGATAATGGCCAATGTTGTACCAATCCATAAGAAGGGGAGTAGAGAAGAAGCCAGTAATTGCAGGTCATTTAGTTTAACATCTATAGTGGTCAAACTAATGAAAACTCTCTTAAAAAACAGATAATTGCCTTCTAAAGATTAACAACCCATTGAACCCAAAACAGCCTGGCTTTACTGAGGGCAAGATCATGTCAGACCAATCTTATTGATTTCTTTGGCAATGTCACTGAAGTGCTGGATGAAGGTGGTGCTGTGGATATCGCCTATATGGATTTTAGCAAAGCCTTTGACAACGTGCCACATAAAGCGCTTAGAGATGAGCGAACTTTTGAAAAATTCGACTCGACTGATTCGCTGAATTTTCCGACAAAAATTGTTTCGACGGCTATTTCTGAGCCTCCTAGAGCCTCAATAGGGTTGTAAACCATTCTGCCTTGCTGTAACACGCATAGGATGCGTGCTGGGTTAGTGAAATAATACTGTAAATAATTATCACATGCAGATCAGAGGCATCGCTAATAGAATCGCAGAGCGGCACAATTGCAGAGAGTTGAAGTGGCATCACTATGAGGGGCCCCTATAGTGCCTGAAAAACACACCCTGGAGCTGGCAGCAGCAGGAGCCCAAAAATTAGCTGAATCACACCCTGGAGTTGCAAGCAGCTGCCCAAACATTGGTTGAAAGAGACACTGGAGTTGGCAGCAGGAGCCCAAAAATTGGATGAATCACACCCTGGAGTTGCAAGCAGCAGCAGCAGCAGGAGCCCAAGCATTGCTTTAAAGAGACACTGGAGTTGGCAGCAGGAGGCCAAAAATTGGATGAATCACACCCTGGAGTTGCAAGCAGCAGCAGCAGCAACCCAAACATAGCTTGAAAGAGACACTGGAGTTGGCAGCAGGAGCCCAAAAATTGGCTGAATGACACACTGGAGTCGCAAGCAGCAGCAGCAGGAGCCCAAACATAGCTTGAAAGAGACACTGGAGTTGACTGCAGGAGGCCAAAAGTTGGATGAATCACACCCTGGAGTTGCAAGCAGCAGCAGGAGCCCAAACATTACTTTAAAGAGACACTGGAGTTGGCTGCAGGAGGCCAAAAATTGGATGAATCACACCCTGGAGTTGCAAGCAGCAGCAGCAGGAGCCCAAACATTACTTTAAAGAGACACTGGAGTTGGCTGCAGGGGGCCAAAAATTGGATGAATCACACCCTGGAGTTGCAAGCAGCAGCAGCCCAAACATTGTGTGAAAGAGTCATTGGAGTTGGCTGCAGGAGGCCAAAAATTGGATGAATCACACCCTGGAGTTGCAAGCAGCAGCAGCAGGAGCCCAAACATAGCTTGAAAGAGACACTGGAGTTGGCTGCAGGAGCCCAAAAATTGGATGAATCACACCCTGGAGTTGCAAGCAGCAGCAGCAGGAGCCCAAACATTGCGTGAAAGAGACACTGGAGTTGGCTGCAGGAGGCCAAAAATTGGATGAATCACACCCTGAAGTTGTCAGCAGCAGGAGCACAAACATTAGCTGGAAGGCACACCCTGGAGTTGGCAGCAGCAGAAGCAGGAGCCCAAACATTGCTTGAAAGACACCCTGGAGTTGGCAGCAGCAGCAGCAGGAGGCCAAAAATTGGCTGAAAGGCACACCCTGAAGTTGGCATCAGCAGGAGGCCAAAAATTGGCTGAAAGGCACACCCTGAAGTTGGCATCAGCCAAAGACATAAATATGTTTTGCACCATTTGGAAAGTGTAAAACGTGGCACCATGCTGAATCTAGTCGCATGCATCAGGCATTGGTGGGTGGAAATCCTGTCTGATCCATCCCTGATTCATTTTGACAAAGGTGAGTCTCTCCACATTTTTAGCTGACAGACGAGTTCTCCTCACCGTAACTATGGTCCCCGCCGCAATAAACACCCGCTCAGATGGCACGCTACTGGCCGGGCAGGACAGCTTTTCCAGGGCAAACTCTGCTAGTTGCGGCCACAAGCCAAGTTTGGCTGCCCAGAAGTCCAGCGGATCCTCAAGGTGTGTTGGCATGGTCATGTCAAGGTATGACATGACCTGCTGGTTCAGGTTCTGCTCCAGGTCTTCCTTCTGCTCATGAGTAGCCTCACTATGCGGGTGTAGAAAGCTACTCATTAGCGACTGAAGTCTGAGGCTGCTGCTGATGGAGCTGCTGCTGCTGCTCCTGCCAACCCCCCCCAGCAGCCATGGCAGTGGAAGGTGAGCGCAGAGGTCCCCACGAGTCAGACCTGCGAGAGTATGGACCATGGCGCAGATAGGCATCGGCCAACTGACTACGTAGAATGTCTTTGTAGTAGGTCAGTTTGTCCTCCCTCTCGGCGGGTTTAAAAAATGCCCCCATTTTGTGCCGGAAGCGAGGGTCCAATAAGGTGGACAGCCAGAAATCATCCCGGCGACAAATGGAAACAATTCTGGGGTCACTACGCAAGCACGTGAGCATGCTTCCTGCCATTTGCGCGAGTGACTCTGAGGGACTACCTGTCTCCATCTCCACTGCATACTGCCACGGTGTGTCCGGGTCCTCTGTCTCGCCTTCCTCACAACCCTCTAGCTCCTCTGGCTGCTCCTCCTCTCCTGTCCGCTGACTAGATAAACCAGCCATTTTGCCAAGCCTAAACTGTGCTTCACTGGGCCACTCCTCCTCCTCTTCCTCCTCCTCCTCCAGTTCAGCTCCAACGGGGTTCATGTGGCCGTAAGATGTAGACGCCATGTCTCCAGTGCCCTGACCAGCCATGGTTTCCAACATGTGCTGTAGTACATGAAGCAGTGGAATCACGTCGTTCATCCCGTAATCCTGCCGACTGACAAATAAAGTGGCTTCCTCAAAGGGCCTGAGCAAACGGCAGGTGTCACGTATGAGCTGCCACTGGTTGACATTGAAGTTACATAGGGGAGTCCCCCTATCTGCTTGGATCATCAGGAAATCCGTGATGGCTTTTCTCTGTTCATATAATCGGTCCAACATGTGAAGGGTGGAATTCCAACGGGTGGAAAAATCGCAAATCAGACTATGCTGGGGGCTACCGTTCTGAAGCTGTAGCTCAAGAAGGGTGTGTTTGGTGGTGTATGAGTGGCTGAAGTGCATGCAAAGTTTCCTTGAAGTTGTTAGGATGTCTTGCAGATCGGGGGGACACTTCAGAAACCGCTTGACAACCAGATTGAAGACGTGAGCCATGCAGGGCGCATGGGTCAGGCTTCCTTGGCGCAGCGCAGACAAAATGTCGGTAACCATGATTCCCATTTTATGTTGGAGTAAGCCATGTTTGGATTTTGTGATGAATAAATTTAAGCAGTTCCTCCCCTGTGTGACTCGTTCGTCAAGACAAACCATGTGAAGCACAGCGTGACACCTCCGTACCCTGTACATATGGTAGACTGGAGGGGCACTGAGACTTGAGCCTACAGTGGAGAGTGAGGAGATGGCGGAGGATGAGGAGGCCGAGTCACACAGTGTCACAGGCACAACGGCCAGCACGGAGGCTGAAGCGGTGTGACCTGTCCAAGTTGCTGCTGCTGCTGCAAAGGGACCACATTCACCCAGTGGGCCGTAAACGACATGTACTGTCCCTGACCGTAGTTACAGCTCCAGACGTCGGCGCTGCCATGCACTTTGCTACACACCGACAGGCTCAAGGATTGGCCCACCTTCTGTTCAACAAAAGTGTGCAGCGCTGGTACTGCCTTCTTGGCAAAGACATGACGGCTTGGGACTCTCCACCTCGGCTCGGCACAAGCCATCAGATCTCTGAAAGGTGCAGAGTCCACTACCAGAAAAGGGAGCGACTGCAGCACCAGCAACTTGGACAGGAGCACATTCAGCTTCTGCTCCGTAGAATGAGTGGGCACATACTGCTGTCTCTTGGACATGGCTTCGCTGATGGATTGCTGGCGGGATGCATCACTTGGAGGAGGAGAAGGAGCAGGAGCATCAGGAGCGACAGAGGATGGGTATGACGCACAGCTGCCTTCGGCTGAGGTGCTGGAGCCTTGGCTGGCAGAAATTGGGAGCGGCGTGCCACTTGGTGAGGAAGCAGGCTGGACCACCTCTTCGGAGCCTCGGTTCTCCCAGGCCGCTTTATGGTGACGCATCATATGTTGACGCAGGGCCGTGGTGCCAACATTTGGGCCCTGGCCATGCTTCACCTTCTGCCTACATATCTTGCATGTGGCCTTGTTACCCTTCTGCGGCTGCTTCAGGTAAAACTGCCACACTGCCGAGTAGCTACTTTTCCCACCAACAGGCTGCACTGATTCACTGCTACTGTCGCCAACTCCAGGAACCCCTGCTCCACTACCTCCCGATAAGGTAGCCTGCCGTGCAGCAGGTGCTCTACCCCGGCAATTGTGCCCCCATGCTGACTGCCAACCATGCTGATAACACCTTGCTGCCTCAGCTGCTTACTCCGGGGCAACCTGCGCCCCTCTTCTCCTGATGAGGATGATGAAGCCCCTTCTGCACCCAGCTCCCAAGTGCGATCGGCTTCTTCATCATCATCATCATCATCATCACCGAGTTGTGGCTGCACTTCCCTGATGTTCTCGGTTTCCTCAACAGTGTCTGGCGCAGGAGCTGGAACGCTCTCAACACCCACGATAATCTCCACATCACTATTTGTCTGCCTAGCTAAAGAAGCCACCTCCATTTCTTGGCTGGGCAGTAGCTGCTGGCTGTCCTCTATCTGATCGTCCTCCTCACTAAAGAGTGGAGCTGAACCCAAAGCATAGGATACATCGCTGGGGGAGGGAACGGCGTAGGACAGAGGCAATGGGAGGACAGGGACTGCTCTCGGGGCATGCCAACTCAGGGTTGTGTCAGAGGAACCTACCGACCCTAGACTGGGGGTCTCAGATGTAACTTGTGATGATGTGGATGACTGCGTTAACCAATCTACCACGGCAGATGCGTTACTGGTGGAGACACGACCACTAGCAGATACTGGCAGATCAGGTCTCTCACCGTGACTCCTGCTGCCACTTGCCCCTAGTCTGCTGCGACCTCTGCCTGCTGAATCTTGGCTTTTGCCACTCCTCTTTGAACATCCTGGCACTTGTCTGCCTGACATTTTTGTGTATTTGAAATGCGCAATAGGTACTTAAAAAATGTGTTTACTTTAAAAAGCAGAAGCTAAATAAAGTGAGGAACTGCTTCTCTGCACCAGATACTATGAAAATTGGCAATATGGGATACCCTGCGGCCTGGTGTTTTGACAGGAGGACAAAAAATATTTCAAAATGCAATAGCTTAATAAAGCTGAGGCTGAACAAGCTTATTTAGTATAACAGATAGGGTGCAACGTGGTGGTTTGGGATACCGTGCGGCCTGGTGTTTTGACAGCAGGACAAAAACCAATTCAAAATGCAATAGCTTAATAAAGCTGATGATGAACAAGGTTATTTAGCATAACAGATAGGGTGCAAAGTGCTGGTTTGGGATACCCTGCGGCCTGGTGTTTTGACAGCAGGACAAAAACCAATTCAAAATGAAATAGCTTAATAAAGCTGAGGCTGAACAAGCTTATTTAGTATAACATAGGGTGCAACGTGCAGGTTTGGGATACCCTGCTGCCTGCTGTTTTGCCAGCAGGACAAAAACCAATTCAAAATGCAATAGCTTGATTAAGCTGAGGATGAACAAGGGTATTTAGTATAACAGATAGGGTGCTACCTGCAGATTTGGGATACCCTGCGGCCTAGTGTTTTGGCAGCAGGAAAAAAAACTATTCAAAATGCAATAGCTTAATTAAAATGAGGCTGAACAAAGCTTATTTAGTATAACAGATAGGGTGACATGTGCTGGTTTGGGATGAACATGTGGGCTGGTGTATTTAAAGCAGACAAAAACCAATTCAAAATGCAATAACTTAATTAAAATGAGGCTGAACAATGCTTATTTATTATAACAGATAGGGTGACATGTGCTGGTTTGGGATGCCCATGTGGGCTGGTGCATTTAAACCAGACAAAAACCAATTCAAAATGCAATAGCTTGATTAAAATGAGACTGAACAACGTTTATTTAGTATAACAGATAGGGTGACGTGCTGGTTTGGGATGCCCATGTGGGCAGGTGTATTTAAACCAGACAAAAACCAATGCAAAATGCAATAGCTTTATTAAGCTGAGGCTGAACAACGCTTATTTAGTATAACAGATAGGGTGCTACGTGCAGGTTTGGGATACCCTGCGGCCTGGTGTTTTTCTGACAGCAGGACAAAAACCAATTCAAAATGCAATAGCTTGATTAAGCGAAGGATGAATAACGCTTATTTAGAATAACAGATAGGGTCCTACGTGCAGGTTTGGGATACCCTGCGGCCTATTGTTTTGGCAGCAGACCAAAAACCAATTCAAAATGCAATAGCTTGATTAAGCTGAGGATGAACAATGCTTATTTAGTATAACAGATAGGGTGACATGTGCTGGTTTGGGATGACCACGTGGGCTGGTGTATTTAAACCAGACAAAAACCAATTCAAAATGCAATAGCTGAATTAAAATGAGGCTGAACAACGCTTATTTAGTATAACAGATAGGGTGCTACATGCAGGTTTGGGATACCCTGTGGCCTAGTATTTTGGCAGCAGACCAAAAACCAATTTAAAATGCAATAGCTTGATTAAGCTGAGGATGAACAACGCTTATTTAGTATAACAGATAGGGTGCTATGTGCAGGTTTGAGATACCTTGCGGCCTAGTGTTTGGGCAGCAGACCAAAAACCAATTAAAAATGCAATAGCTTGATTAAGCTGAGGATGAACAACGCTTATTTAGTATAACAGATAGGGTGCTAAGTGCAGGTTTTGGATACCCTGCGGCCTAGTGTTTTGGCAGCAGACCAAAAACCAATGCAATAGCTTGATTAAGCTGAGGATGAAAAATGTTTATTTAGTATAACAGATAGGGTGACATGTGCTGGTTTGGGATGCCCATGTGGGCTGGTGTATTTAAACCAGACAAAAAACAATTCAAAATGCAATAGCTTGATTAAAATGAGGCTGAACAACGCTTATTTAGTATAACAGATAGGGTGACATGTGCTGGTCTGGGATGCCCATGTGGGCTGGTGTATTTAAACCAGAAGAAAACCAATTCAAAATGCAATAGGTTGATTAAGCAGAGGCTGAACAACGCTTATTTAGTATAACAGATAGGGTGCTACGTGCAGGTTTGGGATACCCTGCGGCCTGGTGTTTTTTTGACAGCAGGACAAAAAACAATTCAAAATGCAATAGCTTAATTAAGCTGAGGATGAACAACGCTTATTTAGTGTAACAGATAGGGTGCTACGTTCAGGTTTGGGATACCCTGCGGCCTAGTGTTTTGGCAGCAGACCAATAACCAATTCAAAATGCAATAGCTTGATTAAGCTGAGGATGAACAACGCTTATTTAGTATAACAGATAGGGTGACATGTGCTGGTTTGGGATGCCCATGTGGGCTGGTGTATTTAAACCAGACAAAAACCAATTCAAAATGCAATAGCTTGATTAAAATGAGCCTGAACAACGCTTATTTAGAATAAAAGATAGGGTGACATGTGCTGGTTTGGGATGCCCATGTGGGCTGGTGCATTTAAACGAGACAAAAACCAATTCAAATGCAACAGCTTGATTAAAATGAGGCTGAACAACGCTTATTTAGTATAACAGATAGGGTGATGTGTGCTGGTTTGGGATGCCCATGTGGGCTGGTGTATTTAAACCAATTCAAAATGCAATAGCTGAATTAAATGAGGCTGAACAACGCTTATTTAGTATACCAGATAGGGTGCTACGTGCAGGTTTGGGATACCCTGCGGCCTGGTGTTTTTTTGACAGCAGGACAAAAAACAATTCAAAATGCAATTGCTTGATTAAGCTGAGGATGAACAACGCTTATTTAGTATAACAGATAGGGTGCTACGTGCAGGTTTGGGATACCCTGCTGCCTAGTGTTTTGGCAGCAGACCAAAAACCAATTCAAAATGCAATAGCTTGATAAAGCTGAGGATGAACAACGCTTATTTAGTATAACAGATAAGGTGACATGTGCTGGTTTGGGATGCCCATGTGGGCTGGTTTATTTAAACCAGACAAAAACCAATTCAAAATGCAATAGCTAAATTAAAATGAGGATGAACAATGCTTATTTAGTATAACAGATAAGGTGATACGTGCAGGATTGGGATACCCTGCGGCCTGGTGTTTTTTTGACAGCAGGACAAAAAACAATTCAAAATGCAATAGCTTGATTAAGCTGAGGATGAACAACGCTTATTTAGTATAACAGATAGGTTGCTACGTGCAGGTTTGGGATAACCTGCGGCCTAGTGTTTTGGCAGCAGACCAAAAACCAATTAAAAATGCAATAGCTTTATTAAGCTGAGGATGAACAACGCTTATTTAGTATAACAGATAGGGTGCTACGTGCAGGTTTGGGATACCCTTCGGCCTAGTGTTTTGGCAGCAGGACAAAAACCAAATCAAAATGCCATAGTTTGATTAAGCTGAGGATCAACAAGCGTATTTAGTATAACATATAGGCTGCTAAGTGCAGGTTTGGGATACCCTGCGGCCTAGTGTTTTGGCAACAGACCAAAAACCAATTCAAAATGCAATAGCTTGATTTAGCTGAGGATGAACAATGCTTATTTAGTATAACAGATAGGGTGACATGTGCTGGTTTGGGATGCCCATGTGGGCTGGTGTATTTAAACCAGACAAAAACCAATTCAAAATGCAATAGCTGAATTAAAATGAGGCTGAACAGCGCTTATTTAGTATAACAGATAGGGTGCTACGTGCAGGTTTGGGATACCCTGCAGCCTAGTGTTTTGGCAGCAGACCAAAAACCAATTCAAAATGCAATAGCTTGATTAAGCTGAGGATGAACAACGCTTATTTAGTATAACAGATAGGGTGACATGTGCTGGTTTGGGATGCCCATGTGGGCTGGTGTATTTAAACCAGACAAAAACCAATTCAAAATGCAATAGCTTGATTAAAATGAGGCTGAACAACGCCCTTTTAGTATAACAGATAGGGTGACATGTGCTGCTTTGGGATGCCCATGTGGGCTGGTGTATTTAAAGCAGACAAAAACCAATTCAAAATGCAATAGCTTGATTAAAATGAGGCTGAACAACGCTTATTTAGTATAACAGATAGGGTGACATGTGCTGGTTTGGGATGCCCATGTGGGCTGGTGTATTTAAACCAGACAAAAACCAATTCAAAATGCAATATCTTTATGATAAATAGCCTTTAAAGTGGACCAACACCCAGGGGTGATCGGCCCGGAAATCTATAAGATTCCCGGGCCGATCACCTCCCACCCCGCGGGACATCCGAGATCGGGATGTCCCGCGGGCTGAAACCCCCCAGAAACCCCAAAAAGATCTTACCTGATCCGCCGCCGCTTCCGCCGCCTCCCGCGCGCCCCTCCAGACGTGCGCGCGCCCGCGCTGGCCCTCTGTGAATGGCCGGCGGGGGCGCGCGCGCGCCGAGAGTGACGCGCGGGAGGCGGCGGCGGCGGAAGAGGCTTGTAGTTCCTGTCCCCCGCCTAGACGTTGGCGGAGATTGGCTGCGGCGTTCACGTGGGAGCGGGGAGAGGTGAGTTTTTTGGTGTTTCTGGGGGGTTTCACACAGCGGGGCACCCCCATCGGGGTGCCCCACCGAAGTGGACCAAAACCCAGGATAGTCAAAATCCTGGGTGTTGGTCCACTTTAAAAGCTGCTTTAGTGTAACAGATAGGGTATGCCCATGTGGCCTGGGGTTTTTACAGCAGACACAAAAAAAAATTAAACTAATCCAGTTATAAGAAATGCTTGTGTGTAACAGATAGGGATAAATATGCCACTGCCAACATGGCATGCACAGTAGCAAGGAATTTTTACAGCACAAACAAAAGCAATTTAAAACTGATCTGGCAAATAGTGAAATGAAAATTAAAAAAAGCTTTCCCTGTCACTTTCTCTGCTGTCCCTGCCTCGATCTTTCCCGATTTTTCCCTATCTTTCCCTGGTTCTGTCTGGCACTCTGTGGGTCTCCCTGACTCTCCCTGACTCTCACTTAGGCCCTTATTTAACAAGGGATAGCGCCAGGTAGCGACTGGTGAGCGAACGGTAATGACGGTCACCGCCACGAGAACGCCGGCTCCCCACCACAATCACACATTTATCAAGCCGATCCTGCTTAGCGACTGAGCTAGCGCCAGATAGCGACTCATTCATCATTATTCCAGCCTCACCCCACAGCACCAGCGAGCGACCTTGAACAGCGCCAGGTATGACCTCTCGCTACCTGGCGCTTTCCAATGCATTTCAATGGAACAATCTTTAAATATTCATAATTAATTGTTAATAATTTTTTTTTTAATGTGAAAATTTCTGTTAGCACTTCTGCCATGTTAGATATTTTTTTTTAAGGTAAGAAAAAAATAAAAAAAAAATTTGTGCAGAATTGATATTACAGGTCTGATATTAATGTATTCATATTCAAAAATGTTTTTATAAACTTGTTTTTTTTGGTTTCCCAAAATATGGTTGTTTGGGGGTTAAAAAACTACTTTTAACCCATCGCCGCCAGCGCTCTGGGGTTTAAACATGCATTTCACAGCGCGAGAATTTTTGGAGCGTGATTTGTTAATGAATATGGTGGGAGCCGGTCACTATGGCCATTCGCTATCATGCGCTCCCATACAGCGCGGAACCTGTCAAATAGCTACTCATCACCTTGTATTCAACATTACTGCACACCGACTGAGTCGCTATCAACAACCGAACAACGGCCAAGCACAGCGACTACTAGTGGGCGCTGTGAAAATACCGCTACAGTCTCTCAACTGTCGCTACCTGGCGCTATTAATAAATCAGCCTCCCCATCTCTCCCTGTCTCTAAACAGCTCCGTTGTGGCCACAATACAAGGCTGAAATACGCACAAGCAAGATGGCCGCCGTTTATATAGCGCTGTGACGTCACCGGGGCTCCTGGCTGCTGATAGGCTGCATGTGACCTTCCCATGATAACTTGCCCCAGGGGATATGTCTAGACATATCCATCCACCATTTTACAATGCCTGTAATTGAAGTAAATGGAGTTTAAAGGAAAATTTCGATCGATCGAATCGCGGGGAAATTCGGATTCGTTCAGAGTCGAATATTTCCTGAAATTCGGAACGAATTCGGGTTCGTCCGGATCGATTCGCTCATCCCTAAAAGAGCTCATAGATAAGGTATTAAAGTTATGATTCAGACCACCTGGATAGTTCAGTGGATTTCCAGCTGGCTGAGTGCTGTTGTTAATGTTGTTGTTGTTAATGGCAAGCAATCTGAACAAAGGCGAATTACAACTGGTGTGCCACAAGGCTCTGACCTGGCCCTTTAATATATTTGTAAGTGACATTGGAGAAGGCTTAGTAGGAAAGGTTTGCCTGTTTGCTGATGATACAAAGGTTAGTAATAGGGTGGACACTCCTGGAGGTGTCTGCAACATGGAAAATCATTTAGCTTTACTGGATAAATGGTCAAAACTGTGGAAACTAGAGTTTAATGTCTACAAAAATGTAAAATCATGCACTTGGGTGGAAGGAATCTGCTCTGAGTAACGTATGGGCAGTACTGTGTTAGCCAGGACCTCGGAGGAAAAAGATTTAGGGATATTGATTAATGAAAGTTGCAAGATGAGTGGACAGTGTAGCCAGACAGTAGGAAAAGCTAGCAGGATGCTCGGAGGCGAATGCGGATACTCTCTCCAGTGTTCGTTGCATGTGGGCTAGCGTGCCTCTACCCCCGGGTCAGGAGAAGAGAGGAGGGATATGTCGGCATACAGCAGGCTATACACTGGAGGGAGTGTACATTTCTCCCAGAATGTTAGCTTGGGTGAGTTGAGAAACCCAGGAGGCTGTTCAATTCGGTGCTTTAGAGCGAGAGAGAAAGTTTTCTTGGCCAGGATTTCTACAGGACGGCAAGTAAGATTGGTAGTGGGACCTGACCCCTCCTTCCAGGCCAGAATTTGCCTGCCTGTCCCAGCCACACAGGTGGCTGCGTATGGCTCATCACAGGGCTAGAAAACGGCTGCTTTGTCTTGCAGTCTGGGGTGAAGCCATGTGAGGAGACAGACGGTCTCCATTGTGGAGATAAAGACAGAGAGAAAGAGAGAGAGAGACTTTTGTTGAATGCTTAAACAAAAGAACTTTGGCTTATATTAGTGAGAAAACCTTGGTTTTTGTTGCTGGATTTACTGCATCCTGCATTATACTATGAATGTAAGGGACTTTTCTGTTGGACTTTCACCTAAGAACTCTTTTCAGAGTCTGTCATTGCCGATCCTGACAATGTTTAAAGGAAATCTTCAGAATGACTATACAAAACATTTTGCTTTTTCATTTTTATGTATATAAAATTAAGCTGCAGCCACCTTTTACTCACGTTTGTGTAAAGTTTGAATCATGTGAATGCACAATTGTTTTTTTAAAGTGGTAGATCACTTTTATTTACCAAAAGGAAGTCAGTGGTTGCAACATTCATTAGTCATTATTTAGGGAAACTTGGGGATATCTGCACATCATATACTGCCCTAATATGTATGTATTTTATGTGGCTGTATTTATTATATATATGTATATGAGGATTATAAATACCTGTACTAAAATGTTGTTGGAGTTCTACCCTCTTCATGCTTTGTAAACCAGGAACAAGAAGAAAAATTATCCACTTGAAAGGTAAAATTTGAAACATGAAAAATGCATTCAGGCGAGATACCTAAGGTTATATTTAAGAAAAATCTCATCAGGAATGTTGAAATGACTGACAGTTTTGATAATACAAATTTGTCAAGTTTTTCAAAAACTTGTCAAAAGGTTGCATATTTCCTGAAGAAGACAAATATGTTATTGTATGAAAATATGATACTTTTTGTAGCTATCATTTGCAATCCATATGTCGTTACTAAAAAGTACTGAAAATTACCAGGCTGGTTGAAACATGTATCAACAGGCAGAATTACAATTAGCAATAGACATAAAATTGCATTATCATAAGTATAACTGGAAGGATTTCTGCTACTGCATACAGTGGATATAAAAGCCTACATGTACCGGTTAAAGAGCCAGTTTTTGTCCCCTAAAAATATAGTACCAAGAAGAATAATTTCGGACCCTTTAATAATATGGTTCATAATCAAATACCCCCTAAATTATGTTGAATGTCCCTTTAAATTTATGACAGCATTCAGTCTTTTTGGGTAGGAGCCTATCAGCATGGCACATATACAGTAGACTTGGCAAGACGCAGTAGACTTTTTGCCCACTCTTCCTTGCAATAACACTCTAAATCTATTGGATTGCGAGGGAATATCCTGTGTACAGCCCCCATCAGGTAAGCCCACAGATGTTCAATGGATTAAGGTCTGGGATTTGGCTGGACCACTACAAAAGTCTGATCTTCTTCTGCCAAAGCTATTCTTTTATTAATTTGGAGATATGACGTGGGTCAGTTTCATACTGAAAAGTGAAATTCCCGTTAAATTTCACCTTATAGCAAAGGCCTGAAGGTTGTGCGCCAAAACTGACTGACATTTAGAAACTGTTCATTATTCCCTTCACTTTGATTAAAGCCCCAGTTTCAGCAGCAGAAAACACAGTCCTAAAGGTTATTTTTCTGCTTCCACCATGCTTTGATATGAGTATATACGTGGGATAGCGAATTGGCAGCCATCAACAAGTCAACAAGGCAACACATGTGGGTACGCACAGTGTGGTTTTGAAAATTGGGGTGCCACAACCAGGGGAAGTAGAAGATATGTTTCCACTCACAAAATTTAGCCTTTCACACCCTATTATGTAGCGACATTCACAGGCTAAGGTTGTACAGTTCTTTCTTCCTCTTATTTGATTATTTTTGACTGTAGGATCACTTGAATCTCATACGATCAATTAAACAGTCTTATGTTACTATTTAGTTTGCTTAGAGGATAAGTTCATTTTGGTGGCCTTTCCCAAAAGACTCCAGACCAGAACTGCCATTGTGGCTCCTCCTTTCATTACCTTTAGCCTGTCAAACACAGGGGACACCCGTCTTCTTAGTGAGTTCACAACCCCCAAGCTAGCTTCACTTAAAGCCAAGCCCCTGTTTGCCAGGACGCTTAAAATGCCTCACCAGACTTGATAGCTTAAAGGATGTAAACTCACAGGGGTGAAGACGGATGAACCGATGGTAAGACTGGGCGTTATACACAGATAAATAGTTCTTACGATAACAGCTCCGAGGGAGAAACACGGGAAGGGTCAAAGGTCATGCCAAGGGTCAAACCTGGAATTCAAAGAGCTTAGTGGTACCAGGGATGAAATGGATTTGTAGTCAGGATCCAGGCAGAGGTCAGGTAATAGTCAGACTAGCAAGGTCGGTAACAGATGATCAAACAGGAGTTAGGAATATTCGCACCTAGCTATACACTATCAAGTGCAATGACTGAATGACATGGGAATACTTTTAAAGAGCATGGGTGCAGGGGATTAGACAGGAAGGAACTGGGCTCATTGGTTCACTAACAACATATGGGCTGATTGCCCCGTTTAAACCTTAAGGGTGTTTCGTGCACAGTAACCTTTGGGCTCATTGGCCCTTTAAACTAACCTCCGGCGGGCACGCTTGAGTGCAGCGCCGGCAGAGTGTATAAGTCAGCTGTGCGCACACGAGCACATACAGAGGTGTAGGGAAAGCGGCAAGGAGAGGCGGAGGTGAGTGTGATCGGTGCCACTTGAGCCCGCCCCCCTCGCCGGTGTCGCCGCCGATGCGGCTGCCGGGTGGAGTGCATCCCGGCCAGCCGCCCAAGCCCACACTGCCCGAGGACGCCACGGGACCGGACAGAAGGTAAGTGCATAATGACATAGCCACTGTTACTGCAACCATCACTCTTCTCAGGGCTGTTTCTATGCGATGTGATCTCTATGCAGGTTTTAGGTAAAGGACCAGGCCGAGGAGCACAAATAGAATAATGTGAGCCCTGAATTGGACTCTTACGTCTCTCGGTCCTCAAGAGAGTGATAGACACAGCAGGTATAGGTGGAAATAAGCAGGGAAGCCCTATGTTTTAATGGCTGCTAGTAACCCTGCTAGCTTCTTGAACACAAGACTTTTTCCCCCATCTGAAGATATTGAAATATTACAAATTGGGGTTACATTTGTCATGTCTGCCTAAGCCAATAAGATGATTAGCAAGCCAGAGTGAGGAAGCTTCTGAACTGTACACCTGAACACCGCTGTTTCTAAGGTACTCAACATATTGTTGCTATGTTTTCTTTTATAACATGAAGTTGCAAAAACATAAAAAAGTAGAAAATTGTTCAGCACCTTAAACGCATCATATTGGCACACTAGATTGAAAATTTTTAAAAATGCCATCAAAAGTGGAATTACCCTTTAAGTCTTTTGGAAAAGTCATTTAAAAAAGATTTTCCCTTTTAAGGAAAGTCAACTATCAAAAAGATAAATCTTTATCGTTATACATGCTGCCACACCAAAAACAAGATATCATCTTGTATAAAGTTTGCTAAACCTGTTTTTGTATAGAAATGAGCTACAAATTATTTTGGTATAAAAAAATCACTTGACATCTGGCTGCTTCCCCTGGTTCCAACTGCAATGATTGTTCAAGACCAGGCTATTATCCTTTTGAAGGAACTTGATTTAGAGCGCCAACACCTGTTAACTGCATTAACTATTAAGCAACCAAATTCAAGAAAGGGTGTCTTGTGTGTATATGTTGATTTTTGTTTTTTTGTACTCTCAATAAATTTGATTAATTGAATTGTTTGGCAGTGCTCCCTTATTGGTGACGGTTGGAGCTTGCCGCCTCAACTGCATCTTTTTTGTACATCTGCTCATCAGTCTTTAGCAGACATTAAATGTTTTTTGCATTCAAAGGACAACTATAGAATGGCTTAGAGGCTGCTAACCAATATGATAGAGACAGAAAAGGAAAGCTGAACAGCTAAGCTACTTCAGATACATTTTCTCTCACCCGAGCACCCCTTCAATACAGCAGATCAATGGTAAGCATGGTCATGGTCTACTTTTATATAAAACTGAAATACTGTAAAAATGAATTGATACCAAACCCTAGGAAAATGTACTAGAGTCACTGACTTCTCTATTGGCTAAGGATGAATACAAGGTTCTACATATTAGCCTGGCTAATTATCAGACCACTTCTCTTTAAGGCTTTTTGGATGCATTCAGTTATGGACTAACTAAAGGGCCTTTTTCCTCTGTCCTTGAGGACGTGCTGTATGTCATTATTGTATAGCAAGCGTGGGGAAACTGTTTGTGGCTCATGTCATTAAGTCAGCGCAAATTTTATCTATCCAGTCTAGTGACATTTTATTCTCTATTCAGGTATGTACAGTAAAAGGAAAGAATATTTGTTTGAAAAAATCTTTCTAATGGCACGCAAGAAGAAATGATCTATTGAAAAGTAATAATGTTAAAGGACTTTTATACTTAAACTCCAAACTGATGTATATACCATATATTAATTTGTATTTTCTTATCTCTTTCTCCCTCCCCTTTTACAGTCATCAGAAGGCAACCCTATGTTATCTACCCCATAAGCAGCCACATGTGCCCACTTTTGCCACAAAAGAGGTAGTTACACTATACTGTCTGGTGTTGATAAGTGCTCCACAAAGTGAGAAGTGGGACTCAGATGGTCCTGGACGTAGAACTTTTTAGTTTAGTAGAAGTTTTACTTAAAAAAATAAATGAAATGGTGCCTGTATGGGAGCCATAAACAGTGGGTGGGTCTGGAACAGGGGTTCCTAGATACCCCGATCTCCAGGATCGCTTGGCTGGGCGACCCTGGGACCCCTCTGGCCCTGAAACACCCCACAGTTGGAGCCACTATAAGAACCTGCAGGCGCCACTTTGAGCACCCGGAGTTCTCCCCTAACCCCTCTCCGATGCTCCCAATCCTAGGCAATCCTAGTTTTCCCCTGGGTAACGAAGGCCCCACATCTAGAGAGTGGAGAGAAGCAGGTGTTTGTCATGTCTGCCTAAGCCAATAAGATGATTAGCAAGCCAGAGTGAGGAAGCTTCTGAACTGTACACCTGAACACCGCTGTTTCTAAGGTACTCAACATATTGTTGCTATGTTTTCTTTTATAACATGAAGTTGCAAAAACATAAAAAAGTAGAAAATTGTTCAGCACCTTAAACGCATCATATTGGCACACTAGATTGAAAATTTTTAAAAATGCCATCAAAAGTGGAATTACCCTTTAAGTCTTTTGGAAAAGTCATTTAAAAAAGATTTTCCCTTTTAAGGAAAGTCAACTATCAAAAAGATAAATCTTTATCGTTATACATGCTGCCACACCAAAAACAAGATATCATCTTGTATAAAGTTTGCTAAACCTGTTTTTGTATAGAAATGAGCTACAAATTATTTTGGTATAAAAAAATCACTTGACATCTGGCTGCTTCCCCTGGTTCCAACTGCAATGATTGTTCAAGGCCAGGCTATTATCCTTTTGAAGGAACTTGATTTAGAGCGCCAACACCTGTTAACTGCATTAACTATTAAGCAACCAAATTCAAGAAAGGGTGTCTTGTGTGTATATGTTGATTTTTGTTTTTTTGTACTCTCAATAAATTTGATTAATTGAATTGTTTGGCAGTGCTCCCTTATTGGTGACGGTTGGAGCTTGCCGCCTCAACTGCATCTTTTTTGTACATCTGCTCATCAGTCTTTAGCAGACATTAAATGTTTTTTGCATTCAAAGGACAACTATAGAATGGCTTAGAGGCTGCTAACCAATATGATAGAGACAGAAAAGGAAAGCTGAACAGCTAAGCTACTTCAGATACATTTTCTCTCACCCGAGCACCCCTTCAATACAGCAGATCAATGGTAAGCATGGTCATGGTCTACTTTTATATAAAACTGAAATACTGTAAAAATGAATTGATACCAAACCCTAGGAAAATGTACTAGAGTCACTGACTTCTCTATTGGCTAAGGATGAATACAAGGTTCTACATATTAGCCTGGCTAATTATCAGACCACTTCTCTTTAAGGCTTTTTGGATGCATTCAGTTATGGACTAACTAAAGGGCCTTTTTCCTCTGTCCTTGAGGACGTGCTGTATGTCATTATTGTATAGCAAGCGTGGGGAAACTGTTTGTGGCTCATGTCATTAAGTCAGCGCAAATTTTATCTATCCAGTCTAGTGACATTTTATTCTCTATTCAGATATGTACAGTAAAAGGAAAGAATATTTGTTTGAAAAAATCTTTCTAATGGCACGCAAGAAGAAATGATCTATTGAAAAGTAATAATGTTAAAGGACTTTTATACTTAAACTCCAAACTGATGTATATACCATATATTAATTTGTATTTTCTTATCTCTTTCTCCCTCCCCTTTTACAGTCATCAGAAGGCAACCCTATGTTATCTACCCCATAAGCAGCCACATGTGCCCACTTTTGCCACAAAAGAGGTAGTTACACTATACTGTCTGGTGTTGATAAGTGCTCCACAAAGTGAGAAGTGGGACTCAGATGGTCCTGGACGTAGAACTTTTTAGTTTAGTAGAAGTTTTACTTAAAAAAATAAATGAAATGGTGCCTGTATGGGAGCCATAAACAGTGGGTGGGTCTGGAACAGGGGTTCCTAGATACCCCGATCTCCAGGATCGCTTGGCTGGGCGACCCTGGGACCCCTCTGGCCCTGAAACACCCCACAGTTGGAGCCACTATAAGAACCTGCAGGCGCCACTTTGAGCACCCGGAGTTCTCCCCTAACCCCTCTCCGATGCTCCCAATCCTAGGCAATCCTAGTTTTCCCCTGGGTAACGAAGGCCCCACATCTAGAGAGTGGAGAGAAGCAGGTGTTTACAGGGTGGGTCATTTTTTGGGGGGTGAGGATTGGTCGGATCTGGGGACACTCGCCCAAACAAAGGGGATAACGGCATGGACAAACTGGCAAAATAATCTGATTATGCACTTCCTCCTCTCACTGCGGAGCTTCACCAGAAGATTAAGGAAAACCACCCCCTGAGAATCTGTGTGCAGGTAAAAATGCTGTTCAACATACGCTGTCATACATCTATAAATTATTGATTACCCCCTCAGAGAGCGAGAGGCCCTCCTTCTTGAGGAAATGGGAGATTGATCTGGGAGTCTCTTGCAATGTAGAAAACTCTTGGCCATGCCACATAAAACATCCATATGCACGCCAATCCAAGAGTGTAAGTATAAAATTCTTTTGCGCTGGTATAGAGTACCTGCATCAATAAATAAATGGTTCCCAGAGGCCTCTGAAAAATGCTGGAGATGTAATGACGCAAGAGGTGACATGCTGCACATATTCTGGTCCTGCCCTGTCTTAAAGCCATTTTGGGATTTGGTTAGATAAGTGGCGAGTAAAGTGACAGAAGCAGCGGTGCCGGATGATCCGGCCTCCTGCCTGCTCCACATGACCAAAGTCCCCCTAAAGAATTACAAAAAATCTTTGTTATGCCACCTTCTCAATGCAGCAAAAACTTGCATCTCCCTAAAGTGGAAAAACCCGGATCCACCTTCAATTGACATGTGGATCATGAAGGTAAACGAGCTTATGAGATACGAGGACATTATTGTCTCGAGAGAAAATAGATTTGAGAGCTTCAAGATTACATGGTTCGGCTGGCTGAGGTTCTCGGAGTCTGCGGAGTGCAGGACCCTGCTGGGTGGTGCCCGGGGACCCGCACACACTAAGGACCACACAGACTCAAGATCTGTTCATTAGTTTTGAGTTTATTATGCTTTGTTGTATATTCACAATGCTCGCTGCCATCCCTTGATAAGGGTCTGAGATGTGTAACCTTCAATGTCTTTTGTGTGCTACACTGTACTTTATCTCTACCATTATTTTTGAAAATCAAAAATAAATAATAAAAAAAAATGAAATAATTTGTCACATAACTAATAAGTACATGTTTGAGGCATTAAAACACATATAAAGTATGGAGCAATCAATAGGTTCAAATCGTTCAATTAATGAAATTCCACCATTAATAAATGATCTAGAGAGAGATAAATGTACTTGATAATAAAAGTCACAACATATATGTGCCAATGTCCTTCCAAAGTTGCTAGAAACCCAAAGCCAGCTCCACCGACACCAGTCTCCAAGGTAACTCAGCAGATTGAGAACAGTAATCATCATATATTTACTCCAACACTCTCCTATATATCCAGCACATTATCCTTTATGTGGTCACCAGATTTCCTTTCTATAGAAATTCTCATTTCATTGATATCAAATCAAGCGTGTAGAACAAGAAAGATGGAGGCACATAGTGTAACTCTGTATTGCTATAGAACCGCTATTTAATAAATAAATGCATTCACAGAATTCCAAATTTCAATTGAGCCTTCATACAATAAATCGTGACTACATCAATACGTCCTCTCTCTCCTTGTGGCCGTTGGGTGAAGGGTAGCCTATGGTTATGTAGCCGATCAGAAAATAAACAGAAATGGAACCTTTTCCTTAAAATGGACACAAATTCCTTCAAATTCTTGGTGTATCCTCTCCACATAATTTGCAAGCCATACATTTCTTGCACCTATAGAATCCCTTTACATTGCTGAGGGTACCTATAGACCTATTTTTTACCGGTTCCACAAAGCTCTTGACCAATTTGGTTGCAAGTGTGGGGGGTCTCCGGTATATAATTTTAGGTTTTTCCGGTAATTTCGGACATAAGATCTCATCATGTGTGAGTAACACTGGTATATAATAATAAATGATGAGATCTTAGGTCCGAAATTACCGGAAAAACCTAAAATTATATACAAGAGACCCCCCACACTGGCAACCAAATTGGTCAAGAGCTTTGTGGAAAGAGTTAACCTTACATAGTTACGTCACCGAGTGAGGTGAAAAAATTAGTGACGATGTGGTGGGCCCGCAGCCTAATGAGTAAGTCGGAGGAGACGAAACGCGTTGGGCGGGGCTTCACCACATCGTCAGAACGCACTATCTTGGCAGCTGTGCACTTTTGATTTCGCTTCACAGCCCACGGCCGGGGCTTAGAGGCACTAAAAATTACACCTGTATTAGCGGGAATACAAGGCAAGATCTATAGGCACTGGGGACAGTGTTTGATATTGAAGCGGCGTGTTTAAAAAGTTTTTATGGTAAGCACAATAAATCCTTTTAAGGCTTTGACACAAGAACGCTATGTTTGGTTTCTCTGTTTCTCCCTTATAATGAGTTTGCAGTCATACCTACGGAGAATTATATAACCTGATTGGGAATTGATTGATTAAACACCACTACATCATTTTTATTTATGTGATGGGCTTGATTACAAGAATTTATCTGGTTCGTGCAATTTAAACTATTAGTGGCGGGGCACATAGTGGAGGTGTACGTGGAGGAGCACGAAAAAAAGAGGACTAATTAACCCTTTATATTCCGCGGAGTCTATCTATGTTTTTATACATAGTTTCTTTTAGTATCAATAGAGACTGGACTGACACAGTTTTTGACTCCTTGCGTAGAATTGTCAATTGTGTTTAATCTCTAGTGTTGTAGACAATTTGTGTAGTTATTTGTGTTTTTATTTTAAAGAAATAGCGCGGCTTTAAAAGTGGGAGAATCTTCTCTTACTTATCCAATGTTTATACATTGGCAGAGCTAAATGGTCACAGTGAACTTTTATGTTGCACCAGCTAAATGGGAGGCTTACTGCTGGGTGTCTCTGCTGGGTTAAGTTACTAATGTTCCTCATTATTATACAACAGTGGTTCCGACCAGTGCTTATAAGAGATTATGGTCTATGGGTTTCGAGTAGCTGTGCACTCATAAAATTTTATCATGGAAACAACACCTGACATGCTTGATATACCAAAAAACAGTTAGAGTTGATGGAGGATAAGAGAGAAAAGTGTGGAATGGAAAGAGGGGAGGTGGTAAGAGGAAAAGAAAAAGGGGGGCAGGGGGAGTGGGGATCCAGCTCAGGGGTCCCCCAGCAGAGGGGGCAACGTAAGCGTTTGTTCTTTAGGTGGATGGGAACATTTATACTCAATATGCCAGATCTGTAGGACTATTCTGCAGTCTGATATAAACAATCCATGGGGCCAAAGCCTTGTGGAAAAGTCATATGAGTCCCCTGTTATAGCTGTAATCTTTTCATTGCAAATGATGTCCGAGATTCTTTTTTTGATCTCGGGCCATGGAATGTGCGGGGATTTCCAGTTTCTAGCTATCTGCTATCAGTATGTGCTTTATTAAACACCATTATGTTTTGGAATATATACCAGTCCTGTGCAAAAGGAGGGCCTCCTGTATAAGTCGATTGGCACACTGTTGATATCATTGTGTAGACATTTCGCCATATGACTTAAGCTACTGGACACGCCCACCAGATATGCACCATTGACCCCACTTCTTCACACCCTCTAAAGCAGTATGGGGAGTCTGTGGGGGAGAATTTGTGAATTTGGTCAGGGGTATAGTACCATTTGAATAAGATCTTATAGGCGTTTTTAACCGCCAGTGCATTGTATGAAGATTTCCTGGTGTGCTTCCAGATGCCATGCCAATCCTCTAAATCGTTTACCATCCCCAGCTCAGCTTCCAATTTAGAGGCTGATTCACTACAAGCACCACGTATTGAAAGATGAGCGTCTGTAAAGTGGCGCTTAAAGCGACCGCTAGTAGACGCTATAAGAGGATATCAAGCACTGTAACCTAGCGTAGCGGTCGCTGTAATAATCTGGCCGGCATTGATGAATGTGATGTTTGTTTGGCGCTCTAACAACAGCACAACGCTGCAGCGAGCAAGAGGTAGCGCCACCTCAGTGCGTCCGGCACTCGTTGCTCAACACCATATTTAAGAAAAAAACAACACACACACACACAGCGGCGGTGCTCTAAAGCTGGGCGCTCTAGCTTAGAGTGCCAGACACTGTGTGAACAAAGTTTTTGAACACATATACACCAGTAACAAAGCAAAAACACAGGAGAGATCACACGATTTGAGCAAAAAAATAAATTTTAATGCCAAACACGCTATTTAAACACAAACAAATGAAAGCCCATTGAAATGTATGGGAGAGCGACACTGAGCGAAAGATAATACATGGCGCTCTTGAACCTAGAGCGCCGGCACTATACGCTGAGCCACCTCTGGTAATACATGTGAGGCTACATGCCGCTGTTAGAGGTGCTCACCAGATTCGCTTTTTTAAATGTGGTTTTGCGTACAGCACCCAGTGTTCACCAGGCCCTGCCTTTCACTACGAAGCACTACCTGGCGCTAGCCGTTCTTAAATAACCCTCTAGTCATATAGTTATGTTTTATTGGGGATGGCCACTAGGGGGAATAGCGGGTTACCAACTAATGGGAAGGCTGGCAAAAAGGATGACATACATTTATTTTTGATGTTGTCACAAATGGTTAGGGAATTGGGCAGATTGAGAGATAGATGCTTTGGGCAGAGGCTTTTAGGGGTCCATAACAGTGAAGCCGGCAAAATGGTTCTGCAGCTGGCTCCATCATTGGACACTCAGGTAGGGGTATGGCTGGTTGCATGTGATAGGACTAATGGGGCAATTTGGGCAGCCGTGTAGTATTTATGTAGAAAGGGAAAGCCAGGCCCTCCTGTTCCCTTTTACAAATAAGTATAGATCTTTTTATCTTTTTTAAGTCTAGAGTTGCTCCATGTAAATGAAAGAATCTTCTTTTCTAGTGCATCTAAAGTGTGCATAGGGATTGTTATAGGAAGTACTCTAAAAGGGTTTGGTAGAAATGCAATTTTAAGGGCCGTTATCCCTCTTATTCAGGAAAGCCTAAGGAATTAAGAAGGGAATCTAAAGCCTTATAGGCATCCAGGTAATTTAGTTTGTATAGATTGTCATAGCAAGATGTCAGCTTAATCCCTGAGTAGGATAGTGTCTGCGTCCAGGTCCAAGAAAAGTTGTTGGATAAGGTTCGTCTCGTGTGGTTAGAGAGGGCCATGGATTTGGTGGCGTTGATTTTCAGACCTGAGATTTGGCTGAAGCGGGTAAGTAACTTGATAGCATTTGGGACTGAGGTATTCGGAGATGTAAGTAATAGGAGCATATGTCTGCAAAAAAGACGGCATGTGGGATGCCTTTGATCAAGGGGTTTAAGTTTCATTGCGAGGGGTTCTAGGGCTAAAAAAAAAGGAGGGGAATAATGGGCATCCGCTTCGTGCCCGTCTTTATTGGGAAGTATGCGGATTCAAAACCTGCATATTTAACATATGCTGTGGGTTGGCCATAAAGGGCTGAAATCCAGGAGAGAAAGCAATGGCTAAATCCCAAATCCCCAATTTTGCAAAGAATGCTGGAGGTGGTTCCATGAGAGAGAAAAAAAGTCTCTTTTGAAGAGGTGTGGTGTTAGTGCCCCACTGGATGCTCCGTCCAGTGCTATGCTTCCACTGCACCTGCGTTGTCATGCTGTGCCTGTTTCAAACGCTTTTGAGATGAAAAACATAAGAAAAAAACATTTCTTCACCATAGTGGGCCTGATGGTGGAGGGACATATGATTTCAAAATACATTTATTCATAGACTCTTGTTATGTAAAGCTGATGGACTTTGTTTGTCCCCAATCACTGGAAAAAGAACATAAAAGAAGTTTTTGTAGCTGAAATCCAGCAGTACTTTCTTTGCCACTCGTCCCAAAGGAAATGATGTGTTTTATTATAGTGTAAAGCTCTTTAGATTAATTGGAATACACACAAGCATAACGCTGAGACGCTCTACAAGCAGAAATGTTTAACCTTTGACACGCTGTCTCCACTGAATTCTATTTGCGCTGTACAGTACTTAACCTATTGATGAAATAAATAAAGCATAAATGTGAAGAAACTGTACAGTTATGCTGCAAAGAAAGAAATGAATATGCAGAGGCTAACTGCTATAACACATGCCTTATAATATAGGAGTATTCATGGCAAAGATGTCATGTTTTGTTACAGTTAAACCTTTCGCTAACTGAATTGGAGATACTATTATTTTTTGCTACATTCCTGACATGTCATTTTAAATTAAAAAAAAACCCCAAGAAAACAAAAAAATGATGCTTAGTTAAACATACAAGGTAAGAAAGAAAATGTATCATCCAAAATAATCAATTCTCCTATTAATCTATATCTTTATTATAACAGAATATGTGGTTCTCAAACTGTTAAATAATTTTATTAAGTAAAAAAAAATAAAATTGGATATGAAATATTATTAATGGAGTGCCTTTGTTAGTCTCTGGTTATATTCCCTTTTTGGGGTTGGGGCACCCCTTGTGTTTGCACTATAACAGAATATGTCATGAAACAAATATTTGCATCTTAGGATATTACATAAATATATTAGTCATAAGCCATGCTCATAAATATTTACATTACACATTATAACATATATATTTGTCAGCCCCTGGTTCCCAACATGTATTGCCTCTTCGCTTCCTCAGGGTTAAACCAGATCTATGTATGATACTGCACATATCTTCTCATCTGCATTACATAATCCATAAGTAGTGTAGAGCGAACGCGACCTGACGTTCAGGTTTGTATCAAACTTTCCGAATTTGGGTTCCCAAACACAGACTTTAGCCAGAAGTCCGTGTCCGGCATTCAGCCCAAACACGGAAAAGCTAAAGGGTGCAGCAGCAGGAAGCTGCTGTACAACTTACCTGTGCCCCACAATCCTGGTCTCGGTGGCGGTGTTCCTTTCAAATGGTCCTTGGCTGGAGCTAGAGAAAGATGTCCGCCCCTCCCATGAGAAATGGGGACCGGTTCGGTTAGCCGAACCCGAACTTTGCGGGGTTCGCTTATCCCTATGAATAAGGAAAATAGAATATGAATTATTGTGCAATTACAAGTGTTGCTTCACGAGTTGCTATATGTGGAGAAAGGAAATTGCCTTTATTGGGAGTCCCGGCCAGGAACTTTCACCACCACCACCACCGCCGGGATCACCTTGTGGCTGGATGGTAAGTATCAATCAGTGCAAGAAATAAGTGAGCACTTTAATAGCTATTTATTTACAATTACAATTAATGTTTTATAGCTTTATTTAAAGTTTTACTAAAGGCAAGCTTGATTGTTGTCCCATTGTGTCGGGCTACACGTTGCACTGTCCTAAACTACAAACCGTTTTCAAAAAGACCCTGTAGTTCCTTAGTATTAGAGCATTGAAGATTCATAGAATAAATGAAGAGGAACAGTGGGTGTGGCAACAGCAATGAGAAGTAAGCACACTGTGATGAGCGTGAGACGAGAGAGGAGGGCGGAGTTTCAGAGCTGCAAAGAAAGGCAGCCAATCAGGATGTCTGGGCAGGTAGTGGGGGAGTGTTTCTTGGTCCCCTGAAGTCTGATTGATGGACCAGGTCAACGGGGTGGGGACTGAAAGCTGAATGATTAAGTGATTTTCTTCACTAAGGAGACAGTCAGAGAAGGAAGCAGGGCTGTGGAGCCACTTAATGTAAGGTAAGCTACTGAAATTTATTTTTTAACTTTTTTCTTGCCAAACACAATTAGATTATATAAAATAGAACTCTAATCATTTCACTTATTTTAATCACGTTAAACAAATTTTATTTTTATATGATTAAATTATATTATTTAGTTGTTTTTTTAAAGTGGACCAACACCCAGGATTTTGACTATCCTGGGTTTTGGTCCACTTCGGTGGGGCACCCCGATCGGGGGTGCCCCGCTGTGTGAAACCCCAAAAAACTCACCTCTCCCCGCTCCCACGTGAACGCCGCAGCCAATCCCCGCCAACGTCCAGGCGGGGGACAGGAACGTACAAGCTGCTTCCGCCACCGCCTCCCGCGCGTCACCCTCGGCGCCCGCGCGCCCACGCCGGCCATTCACAGAGGGCCGGCGCGGGCGCGCGCACGTCTGGAGGGGCGCGCGGGAGGCGGCGGCGGAAGCGGCGGCGGATCAGGTAAAGTCTTTTTGGGGTTTCTGGGGGGGTTTCACCCCGCGGGACATCCCGATCTCGGATGTCCCGCGGGGTGGGAGGTGATCGGCCCGGGAATCTTATAGATTTCCGGGCCGATCACCCCTGGGTGTTGGTCCACTTTAAGGAACTATAATAATAACAATAAATAATATATTTTAAATATACAATAAAACATTTCATATAGTATACTTTCACTCAATTTAGAATAAGACCGCATCTATTTATTGTGCTTTATCTCCAGTTGTCTTCATATATTCTTATGGATAAACAAGCACCTGGATAAGTGAAAGATGCAGATGAGCGCCTATATAGCGGCACTTAGAGCGACCGCTAATGTATGCTGTAAGCGGGTATCGGGCGCTGTAACAGAGCGCCTAAGTCGCTCTAGTATCCTGGCCGGCATTGATGAATGTGATGTATGTTGGGCGCTCTAACACCAGTACAGCACTGCAGGGAACGAAAGGTAGCGCTAGCTCAGTGCGACAGACTCTCAGCGCTCCACACCATAATTAACAAAACACTACACACACACAGTGCCGGCACTCTAAAGCTGGGCGCTCTAGCATAGAGCGCCAGACGCTGTGTGATCAAAGTCTGTTTTGAACACATATCCACCAGTAACAAAGCGAAAACACATGGAATGGCATTGTTTTAACATTGTGACATTAATACTTTAGTGCCAGACCTGTAAATACAATAAAAAAAAATACAAGTCAAAAAAGTTTCTAAAAGTGTTTGTTTGCAGCCAGGAGAGGTTTAAACACAAGCAAAGGAACGGCCATTGAAATGTATGGGAGAGCGACAGTGAGTGAAAGGTAATACCTGGCGCTCTGGAAGCTAGAGCGCCGGTGCTATACACTGAGCTGCCTGTAACATTACATCGGACGCTACATGGCGCTGTTAAAGGTGCTCACCAGATTCGCTTTCATAAATGTGGTTTTGCCTACAGCGCCCGGTGCTCACCAGGCGCTGCCTGCCGCTACAAAGCACTACCTGGCGCTATCCCTTCATGAATAACCCCCATAGTCCCATGCACTCGATGGTTGTGTACGTCCTCTCTGTTATGCTCAAGCACTTAACCCCCAGCAGCTTCTGGGAGCTTGGGAGAAGCCCAAAGTGACATAAAATGATTAATTCAATAACTTCACCTACCCGCTAAGGATCATGGTAGTTTTGGGGTACTTGGCCTTCATACATCATGTCTATTTTAGTTTTAAAGTGGACCAACACCCAGGATTTTGACTATCCTGGGTTTTGGCCCACTTCGGTGGGGCCCCGCTGTCTGAAACCCCCCCCGAAAGCCCAGAAACACTCACCTCACCACGCTCCCACGTGACTGCTCCAGCCAATCACAGCGCTCAGAGCCGCTGTGGTATGCGCATCCAAGGCCGCTTGGACGCGCATAGCAGCTCAGCGGCTCTGAGCGCTGGAGGCCGCGTCTCGCGCTTCCCTCTAACAGGGAGCGCGCCTGCGCCGGCCATTCACAAACGGCCGGCGCGGGTGCGCGCCCTGCTAGAGGGAAGCGCGAGACGCGGGTGCGGCTCGCGCATGCACCGATGGAACGGGCTGAGGTAAGGTTTGTGGGCCTACTGGGGGGTTCCTCCCCGCGGGACATCCCGATTTCGGATGCCCCGCGGGGAGGGATCTGATCGGTCCGGGAATCTTATAGATTCCCGGGCCGATCCCTCCTGGGTGTTGGTCCACTTTAAAGTGGACCAACACCCACCCCTGATCTGCCCCTCCCAGCTCCCTCCCCGCGGGGCATCCGAAATCGGCCCCTAAAAACGTGCCCCGCGGAAGTGGACCAGCACCCAGGATAGTGAAATTCCTGGGTGTTGGTCCACTTTAAGTAAGTGCTCTTCTAACTTTCTAATCCTAAATAGGGGGAGTTATGCATTCTTTAAGTCCATTATATTAAGCCTAACCTGGGTCTCTCCCTTGTGACTTTGTTTCAACCTTTTATTAGAGACACACAATTAATCTCTCCAGAGTGTCAGGCAGAATCTTACATAGCTTTTCTGCTGTGACCAGGTTAAGTTACCACAGCTGAAATTAGGCAGAAAAATGCTGAAGAATGCAGCAAATCTGCAGAAATAAATAGCAACCTAGGTTTGCATTTCCAGAAAGAAAAACATAGTGCTTGTGAGCCTACATTAAAGTGGAACTGCAATGCCCATGAGTAAAGTGACAAGAGAATCTGTGTGTGGTTGTTATGTCTGATAGACTGGGTGGTAATTAGGCTCTGATTTCATTAATGGCAGTTATATAATGGACCTGGAAAGGGCTCTTACGATGAAGTGACCGAGAGTGAGTTTAGGAGAGGGACTGCATATATGTGCTGTGTGTGAGACTGGGTGGTATCTTAGCATCTCAGCCATGCAGTTGAATAGATATAACTGAGGGCCTTATTCATGAAGGGATAGCGTCAGGTAGTGCCTTGTAAGTGGCAGGTATTGGCATGAGAACGTCGGACACAGCACGCAATTCCACATTTATGAAACCGATTCTGTTGAGCAACTGGGATAACGCCATGTAGCGTCCGATTCATCATTGTCCCAGCCTCAGCGTACAGCACCGGTGTTCAAACTTTCAGAGCGCCATGTCTTACCTCTCGCTACCTGGCGCTCTCCCATACATTTCAATGGGCGTTTTTTTACTTCTCTTTAAACAGGGGGTTTTTATTATTTTTTTTTTTTAATCTCAAATAATGTTGTGACCTCTCCTGGCCTAGAAAAAGCCATTTGTATATATATTTATGCAGAATTGACATTACAGGTCTGGCATTAATGTGTTCATGTCACAATGTTATATCAATGTAATTCCATATGTTTTCGCTTTGTTACTGGTGGATACATGTTCAAAAACAGCCTTTAATCACACAGCCTCCGGCGCTCTGGGCTACAGTGAAGCATTTTTGAGCGTCGGCGGCGTGGGTGGGTGAGTGAGTGAGTGTGGTGAGGCTGTTTTTTTGATGAATATGGTGTGAGTCGGTCGCACTGACCAGTCGCTACTATTCGCTCCCATAAAGCGCTGCACTGCTCATATAGCGACTCCCCACATCAATGCTGCACAGCGACTGAGGTGCTCTGAACTAGCAAACCACGGCCGAGCACAACATCTTCTAGCGGGCGCTCTGAAATGCCTGCTACAGACGCTTATCTGTCGCTACCTGCCGCTAGTAATGAATCAGCCTGTGACTTGACAATGCACAGTAACAGGAAACCCAATAGCACTTCCTATTTTCAGGTGGCCTACAAATGCATGAGCAGCCATTTTGTTTCGAATTTTTTCTACAGCAGGAGTTAGAAAAAGGTAAATGGATTTTTATGTGCAGCAATCTAAATTGCCATGGGGAGGGATGCATATAAGCACTATTTGTTGTGTTGGTCTGGTTTAAGTCAATTTTGATTGTTGGTCCCCTTTAAATTATGACTGTTTGAAAAATTCCACTATTCATTTCTATAGGAGTTTTTTAACATAAATTTTGGAAAAACAACAAATCTGATTGACTTCAAAAATACATGGCACAAAAGCCGAGGTCTTCAAAACACAAAACAAAGCAAAGAAAATATAAGAAACCAGAATACAGTATAGTGCTTGTTTTCCTGATTATAATTCTGAGGTTGGGAAATCGATACCAAAGGCTATAGTACAGTATATAATGGCATTAAAGGAACGTACCCTATGTACCATAGCATAAAATGTACCATATTTCAAAATTGAGTATCTTAAAGAGGAAGAAGACCCAAGAAAGTCATTAACACCCAGGCAAAGGGAATTAGGGCTCTCTGGTGGGGCATCCTGATCTGGGATGTCCTGCTGTGTGTATCTCCATAGATCGCCAGAGTACTCCCCTCTTTCTGGTTAGCACATGGGCTGCTCAGCCAATCAGTGATTCCGGGTCCTGCAGTATGGCAAGCTTCAGTTGACACATGCTCCTGGACCAGCTGGGCAGAGCATGAAAGCAGACCACCTCTATGTCGTTTGCAGCTAATGATGTCGCTTGCTCCTACTGGTCACAAGCCCTCACATTGTTTGGATGCTGCTGCACCGTTTGCCTGCTCCTTGAGGCTGGCAGCAGCTACTAGAGCTAATAGCACTGAATAGCCTGTGCTGTAAGACTACATGGCAGTGTGAGAGCAGGCAAGTACTTAACCTAGTAAGAAAAATATTTTGCCTACACTATTATTTTAATAACACTTTATTCAGTAAAATTGTGTTATAGTGGACCAAAACCCAGCATTTTCACAATCCTGGCTTTTGGTCCATCTCCCTGGGGCACCCAGTTTGGAATGCCCTGCTTTGTCAAACCCCATTATTAACCAACTCCAATCACCTTCTCTGGCTGTGCATAATAAAAGAGAATCCTTATAAATATGCTGGATAGCGGGTGTGGTAACTTATACACCTGGCTTCAAAAAATATCCAGCCAGGCTTGTCCATTTCTTTTAATGGAAGGAGAAGAGGAATCAGGAGTGGCAGGCTCTGTCACCAATAATACACTCAGAAACCTGTCACCCCTGGATTTTATTCCTACCGGGAAAAGAAAACCACATGTTTGGTGAGGGATTTATTCAATTCGGGTGTTCAGTTCATAATGCTTCTGTGCATGGGCTCTGAATGTAAACTGGTAATACTTGCATCTAAATGTGGGGTGGGCCCCCAGAGTAATTTCTACTGGTGGGCCCCAGGCAGCCAGTCTGACACTGCACGCCCAGCCGGAAAAGGTTGTCAGTGATGTTGCCGCCTGCCGCGCACGCGGCGTGGGCTCATTGGTTAGGTAAGCATATTGGGCGATTGGGGTGTTTCAAACAGCGGGGAATCCCAGATCAGGATGCCTCAGGGGGAAGAAATTAGTCTCATAGGAATGCTTTAGGTCCGCTTTAAAATTTCTCATGAAAATGCTGATCTGGAAGTGGAAGTTCGAGCATGCTTTGCATCTAAAACTTACTAGAGCGCAGTAAACATTTTCATTTGCTTCTGTTAAGATAGGACCTGATTTATCAAGCACTTATGCTAGAAAGTGCCACATCAGTGAAAATTAGAGTAGTGAAAAGATATCATTTATTATTTTTTTTTACATTTGCACATGTTGCTTGCCCCGCGAGAAACACATTTTCTGAAACATTAGTGGTGCAGCAACATGCTGAGAAATGTAGAAATCATATCTGGCACTACTCTAATTTGCACTGAAATGGCATTGTCTGGCAGAAGTGCTTGATAAATCAGGCCCTAAATCTCAAGTTTTACTGTCAGTAGTTTTTTTACTGTTATGGAGTGAAAGTTTTCAGGCATTTATAAACTGTAATGTTCTATCTTCTTGGAATCGATCATTTTATTTAAATTAATGCCTGTCCAGGCATAACCAAGTATTAGTGCATTGGTGGGTATACACTTGTTTTTTCCTTAAACTGTCCTTGGTTTTGAAAATGGAGCCTAAATGACAAAGATAATAGGGTTAAAACTTTTACCTTCATTTGAAGCTTGTGATTCAAGAGGGAGTGGTCCAAGCAGTGTGATACAGCCAAAGACTCCTCATCCCAATCTCATCCGCAACCAATATTTGTTTATATGTTTGCTTGCTTACAGTATTTTGCTGAGCCAGAGATGGCAAGCTCAATGAGGTAGGGAGAGAGCGTCTTAAAGCAAGACAAAACCCCCTAAGACGAGAGCCCGCTCCATTAGACCGGGGAAAGGTATGAGATTACTGGCGACCTGGGGAGTTTGACACAGCGGGGCATTCTAATTTGGGATGCTCCGGGGGAAAGCCAGCTGTTGAATCTTTTAGATTCCAGGCCGGCCGCTGGTGGGTTTTGTTCCACTCTAAGGCCCTTATTTAACAAGGGATAGCGACAGCTAGCGACTGGTGAGCGGCCGGTAATGACGGGCCCCGCCACGAGAACGCCGGCTCCCCACCACAATCACACATTTATCAAGGCAATCCTGCTTAGCGACTGAGATAGCGCCATATAGCGACTCATTCATCATTATTCCAGCCTCAGCCCACAGCGCCAGCGTCCGACCTTGAACAGCGACTATGACCTCTCGCTACCTGGCGCGCTCCAATGCATTTCAATGGAACAATCTTTAAATATTCATAATTAATTGTTATTAATTTGTTTTTTGTTTTTTTGAAAAGTGAAAAATTCTGTGACCACTTCTGCCATTTTAAATAATTTTTTTAAGTTAAAAAAAATTAAAAAAAAACAATGTACAGAATTGATATTACAGGTCTAATATTAATGTATTCATATTACAAAATTATTTTAAAAACTTGTTTTTTTTTTGGTTTGCAAAAATATGGTTGTTTGGGGGTTAAAAACTACTTTTAACCCATCGCCACCAGCGCTCTGGGGTTTAAACATGCATTTTACAGCGCGAGAATTTTTTGAGCGTGATTTGTTAATGAATATGGTGGGAGCCGGTCACTATGGCCAGTCGCTATCATGCGCTCCCATACAGCGCGGAACCTGTCAAATAGCGACTCCTCACCCAATATTCAACATTACGGCAAACCGACTGAGTCGCTATCAACTACCGAACAACGGCCAAGCACAGCGACTACTAGCGGGCGCTCTGAAAATGCCGCTACAGTCGCTCAACTGTCGCTACCTGCCGCTGTTAATGAATCGGCCTCTAAGTGTGGAGATAAAGGGAGGGGTGTAAACACAAAGATCTCTAGGAGAGATATGGAAGAGTAGTTGATTTTAAAAACACTGTCCAGGGGTGATCACAAAAAGGGATATTACCTTACATATTCACAGGGTGAGGAAATGCCTGTTAGTTTTTAACCTTTTCCTGAACATTTCCTTTAAAGCCGGAAATGGCCCTTATTTGCAGGGGATGTTTTAAAGAAAGTTGACAAAATTAAGGCCTTTCTTTTGACTTTAAATATTTAAAACTGAACATATAAGTAAAAAAACGATGTAAGTGATGCAGTCATTTTACCAATCAATAGCACATTATGTAATCATAAGAGGATACAAGCATTATCCATCATCAGAACGACCCTTGAGAGAAGTTTGCAATCAAGCCATAAGGAGGGTAAATCAAGAACAAATAGCAGACAGCAAGCAAATCCAAATTCATGAAATAGAAACAGCACAATCTTTCCTTCAATAGCGAAAATATAATATAAAGAGCAAAAACATTTACATGCATGTAACCTCCAATAAATGCCATATATCCGTACAATATTGTGTGGTCTACAAAATGATATGACAGTCTCAGCCATTGCCCAGGCTATTTACCACTTATGTACTAAAATGAAGCTCAGTTGTATTTGAAGTTAATAATAATAATAAATAATTAACCTACTCAAAAACAAACACAATAAACTAGCATAATAAACTGCTGCATGGTGTGTAGAGGACACAGATGCTTCTGAACAATTAAAGGGGTAGAGTGTATGCACCACACTGCAGCTGAGAGCTGTAATCTGTGGCCTGACTTCAACCACTAGAGGAAGCACTAGTCTAGATAAGCTGGGAGCCTTATTTATATAATATTAATTATATAATTAATATTATGCACATTTAATTCTACAGAACTTGCATTGTGACTTGTCAGTAATGGAAACGGCGGACCTAAATGTCACCAAATATAATTTTTGGGGGGTTATTTCAATTGATTTACATGGCTTCTTTTGCTTGGCAATGTGTAATTTGGACAACAACAACTAAAACACAGCCTAAAACAGCAGTGATTTCTTGTAACTGTAATGAGGAAACGCTGCCCAGCGTCGGAAAAATACAGCTCCAAACTTTTCATAGTGGAAAAAAATGTATAAATATGCTGTGCAGTGCTGGAAAAACAGTGGTATAAAGTGGTGCTGACTGGCGCTGGGATCTCAAAAAGACCAAACAATCCCGCACCACCTTAAATCTGCGCAATATAGTTGTGCCCAGCCAAAAGAATCTCAATACAATGCATAAACTGCAGACAATTTTAACAGGAAAAAGTGGTTCCAGTTACCACAAGATTATATTTAGGCCAGCACAGAAAAATTGATTAAGCTATAAAGTCAGATCATCATCATCATTTATTTAATTAATTAAAAAACATATATACCTACAATACTCCATCTAAGACATAACATACAAAACATTCCATATTAAAAACATTTTTTACAGTGGTCATGTCCCCTTTAAATGTGCAATCAAACCAAACAATCCAATATATAAAAATATCTAAATCTCCAATCTCTTTGTGCAAACAAATACAAATAAAGTGACCTAGTGCTAAAGTGCTTTTGCATAAGATGATCAGCAATATATGATGAAAAAGAAAAAAGAGAAATAAAATAGAAAAGAAATAAGAAAAGAAAAAGAAATAAAAATAGAAAAGAAAGAGAAACAACAACTTTTCAGGCCAATAGGCCGTGCTCAGTGAGAAAATTATGAATAAAAAAACAATATCACCCTAAGGAGACCATGCCGCTGTACCGACCAGACCAGAGTATCCCCCACGCGTTCCGTGGCGAACCACTTTTTCAAGGTGCCAGTGCCGTTCCCCCTCCATCGCACCATCCTTATATACCAGGGAGATGACATCACCCAACACCTCCGCACTACGTGCTCCCCCCCGCCCGGAGGCCCCGGCCGGCAGCCGCCATGACGTGCAGAAAGCGTTCGTCGGTGCTGGACACATTCCCAGACCCGCATCGAGCGTCCCCCGCCGGCCCCTCCCCCCGACCGCCCGCATCACACGGCGACACAGCGCTACTCACGCTGCCTGTCACCATGGGAAGGGACGCCCCGAGGCGGGCGCAGGGCGCCGGTGATATCTAGGGCGAACACACAGGTATATGTCAAGAAGAGAGGAGGAAGGGGGGAAGGAGGAGAGGACAGCACCGATTACATCTAGCCATCACTCATGCAGCCTCGTGAAACACATATAAAAAGCAAAAAACAACAGCTTTAAAAACAATGACATTTACACTATCAAATACATTTAATTATATTCTTTTTTAATAATGTTAGACATATATTTACAAAAATAATAATAATAATGAATCATGAATCATTATTATTATTATTTTTGTAAATATATGTCTAACATTATTATATAAGAATATAATTTAATGATAAGATAATATGCTAAGGCTTCTATGCATTAAATATACAACCATATAAAGGTCATACAATGGCAATAAAGAGGATCTAAATTCAAATTAATGACATACATCAAATCATAGGTCACATGGAGACTCTAAAGAGGATCCATATTGACGCCTGTAGCATACAACAATATATGGGTCATGTAGATACTTCAAAGAGAATCTATATTTAAGCTTATGTCATACAGCAATAGATGGGTCATCAAGGAACTCCAAAAAGGATCTAACTTCAGTTCATGACCATGGGAACATTTTAATCACATTAAATAAGGGGAGATTCTATACAAATAAAAAGGGAAGAAGAGAGCAGAGGAAGGGGAGAGAGGGAGAAAGGTGGAAAATGGGGAGAAGGAGGTAAAATAATCGGGGAGAGGACTTCCTCCCCAAGATGTTCCTCTAAGTCTCTTCTTGTTAAGAAGAATAGATCTTTCCTTCTTCACTTCAGCATTCCTCTCCAAGAAATCTTTTCCCTCCCCAATAGTCCCACTCTCCCTTCCTTTCAAGAACTCCAATGTCCACGATTCTATAAAGGGTACAAATAAAGATGTAAATACCAACAACCAAAACAATAAAAATATAAGAGCAAAACAAAAAAAAAAAAAAAAGGGGGGGGGGGGAATGTGTTAACGTCCCAAAAAAGGTTCAAAAGGAAATATTGTTTTGAGTTTGTGCATCCATCTCAGCTCCTTCTGTAAAAGGATTCTTTTCAAATCCCCCCCCCCCCCAATAACCAAATTGACCTTCTCAAAAACTGTGACCCTTAAATTGGCATTCCGACCCCCATGCTCTCTCAAAAAGTGGTCTGCCCCTGTGGATATGTTTTTACCCCGGAGTCTATCCCTCTCAGCAAACTTAATATTTGATATATGGGCTTGGATTCTTACCTTGAGGGCATTCTTCGTCTCCCCTATCTATGCCGCATTGCATCCACATTCCAGCAAATAGATTACACTCTCTGTTCCACAATTCAAGGATTGATTGATCTTAAAATTCTCCTTTGTATTATTCCGGAATAACTTGCCATATTGGTAGCCTTGTCACTTGGAGGAAGGAGTTCCTTGACGGTGAGGATTGCTGGACTTCTTGTATTTGATAAGCGCTTATTTTATTGTTGTTTGTGAGTGCAATTTTATATTATTAAATAGCCTGTGTTTTAAAAACATATTATACTAGTGAGGTTTCCTTGCACTTTTCTCCCTTATAGTGCTATGGAATGCATTTGGAGGAATTTTAACCTGGAAGGAAACAAGTATTAGATAATTATTACGCATTGTCACGCTAGGGGGTAACTCCAGACCTCTTAATGAGCTCGCAACCCCCAATCTCCACAGCCAGCTTCACCTATAGGAGCCCCCGCTTGCCGGGACGCAAGTTCGCCTACCCGGGATCGGTTGCCCCCAGGACTTATTGGCTCAAAGGATGCAAGCTTATATGGAGAGATCTGGAGAACCAATAACTGGAGCGTGAGTGACGGAAGTCCAGAGACAGGCAATAGGTCGATAACAGGAAGGCAGAGATCGTAGAAGCACCAAGGATCAGGCAAGGCGTAGTCCGGGTACAGGCTGAGGTCGGCAACAGGGGTTCAGGATCTAGAGGCGTCAATACAGGCAGAGGTCGGCAACAAGGATTCAGGATCAAGAGGCGTCAATACAGGCAGAGGTCGGCAACAAGGATTCAGGATCGAGAATGGTCAGTACAATCAAATCGGCAACAGGCTAAACTTCACAGGAATAGAGTACACAGGGTTCTGAGCGCTATCACAGGCACTGAGTGAATGGTGGGGAAAGACTTTATAGGGACAGGACATGATTGGGTAAAGGGAAGGAGAGAGTGTGATTGGTGCAACTAGGATCGCAGACCTCATAGGGTGACAGGGTCTGCAACTTTAAACTAACTGGCCATGACACTGAAAGGGGGCGTTCCCCACAGCTGAGCTTCAGGCTCAGCTCTTCCTCCGGCGGCCGCGCTGAGCGCAGCGCCGCCGGAGGGCATAGAAGGGATGTGCTCGCGCACGGGCGCGAGCACGCGTGTCAGTGCCGGAGACGCCGGCAGCAGAGGAGGAGGGGGGCGCGCCCGCATGGGAGCGAGCCGCCGCCCGGCGCAGCCGGCGCCCGAGCAAGGAGACGGCGGGAACAGCGCTGGACCGGGGGTCAGGTAAGGGAATCCTGACACGCATATTTACTTCTGCTTTTGAAAGTCGTCTTCTATGGAGTGCTGAATATTTCTATATGTGTGAGAAGACGCATCCTTCATTTGGATCTTATATGCGATTGAGTGGTACATTTTGCCCACGATACATCTGGTAAGAATTTTGTGTGCCCGGTGGTGGTTTCACTCCAGGATCGTATTAAGAGCATGCACTGTGGGACGCACTGGATTCACAGATTTATAAGACAGCTCTGTGTTATTATTGATAAAAGTAAATGATTGCTCACCCCAAAAAGCATCACCTATTTGGCACAATTTGGGGATCCGGATACTGCTGATGTGATTTACACAAAACGTTTTATATGGTGACCTTTTATTGCTGGATACCTGTTTCAAATCTACTTCCCTGAAAAGGGCAATTATTTAAAATGACTAGCTGTACCTAATTATATGAGCATCCTCTCCTTACCTACCTGCCCTGAAAAAGACAATTATTATATTTTTCTCTGCCCCTAGCTGTTCCTCACTGCAGCTACAGCCTCTCGCTGTCTAACCTATCTAGCTGTAATGTGACCCCACCTCTTACACAGCAGGGTCACATGCTCCACCTGGTTAATCACAGACATGCCCATACTGGGCATGCCCATGGTTGCTATGGGCTAAAAGCTGGCTGATGGGCTGCTTAACAGCCCATCAACCAGCTTTACTGTTCACCCGAACACTGAACCTGAACACAGATTTCTGGTCTGTGTTCAGGTCCGGGGGTCTGAACTCATGATGTTTGACATGGACCCGAACAGTGCGGTTCAAGTTCGCTCAACACTGACTACTAATAAACCGCTAAGAGGCCTCCAGGACCCTTATACAATTCAAACAGGTTGGTGGTGGTAAGCCACTCATGCAGAAAACATTTGCTTTAATATTCACACCCCTCCAGAGTACTATGAGGAGGAACTGGATCTTTGGGGCACCCCTGGACGTGCACCAGGCCTATGGAAAAGGACATAGGAACCAGAATATCACCACAGCTGCAGGCCAGCTGTTCAGCCTGGGACCTTGGCTATCTAAGCCCCTATACTGGGTGTACTGGGCTAGAATCCCTAGGGAAGGGGAATACTGAATACCGTACTCAATATCCTTTCAGGTGTTACTTGGCCAGGTCACCGACTCACTGAAGATTGACTTGCTCATTAAATACAAAACTGCTTATATATATATATATATATATATATATATATATATATATATATATAATATTTGTAAAAAGATACATGTTTTTGTGCTGTAACACAGGTTTAGGTGCAGTTGACCCATACCTACCATCCAAGTGGTACCTGAGATTATTAGAAAATGGAGAGTGGTACTTATACCTTACTAGGAATCACTATTGTTTTGTTTGCTAAATACTGTACCTAGCCATGTTTTAGTTTGTGTGATTCATTAACGTACCTTACTGCAACCCAAAGCCCCAGTGTGGTAAAATCTAGACTCTTTTCTTCTAGTGGACAGCTGTTTATGACAGCAACTAATTCAGAGTCTCCAAATAAGGTGACAACTTTAAACCTATGACGATATGCTGAAACCTGTACATTTGTTGCACCATAGCTGGGGACAAGAGATAGCACATCTTTCACAACTAACTTTGGGATTTGTATAATTGTGTATGGGTGATTTGTAATAATTGGTGCAGTCAGGTTCTCCTTTTTGCTGCTTGCTGAATAACGCACCTTTGTGCATGTGCACAGACAAGTGCAAAGAAATCGTTCATCTTGTACACCCAGTAGTGTATGTTGTCTTTATTTCTAAGGCTATAGTTATCCGAGCTGGTGCTGACATACTGCTGATGGTGGTGCACCCAGTTATCATTGTGATTTTGCCAATAAAGTCATTCTCTAAGCACAACATCACAAAGGCACTCCTTTGCCTTGGACTCATATACTGGTAGAACAGACAATACAACACGGTCATTAATTTTGTTAATGTTCTCTAATAAATTATTAGTAAAATAATAAAAGATTATTAAGGCTCTTCAAGTTAAAGCGGACCTTCACTCTGAATAAGAGTCTATCTTATATGTTTCCCACACCCTGTACATACAGATTGTCCACATTAAAAATCATCCTACCTGCATCTACTGCATGTTATAAGCCTTTAAACATCCAAGATGGCGGCTTACGGAAGCCGCCATCTTATTAGGCAGCCTGCAAACAGGAAGTGCCTCCTGACTGTGCTGCTCTGCATTCTGGGACTGCTGACCGTTACCTGACCCCAGCTCTGCTCTGTCTGAGCAAAGCACAGCTATAACCCACCCCCTGTACCTTATCCCACTCTCCTCTCCTCAGTAAGTGTGATGCTTCTGAGTCAAGATGGCGGTGCCCGTATCCTAAATTCCTGAACAGAGTTGCAGCCCAGTGGGGGAAAGAATAATAAGTTAGTGACTAAAAACGTAAAATTTATTAATTATAGATGCTGGGGAACCGTTTTTTAAGAGTTTGGGCTTTTCATTAAATCACGCTGAAGGTCCGGTTTAACAATCTCATCTCCCAACAGTACAAACTCCAACCTTCTTACCTAAGTGGAGACTATAGAATGGGACTGAGCTCAGTCCAGCAACTTTATCTATTCAGGAATCCATTCCACAACTAAACTGCAACACTACTGACACGGAAGTAGCAGTTTGGTGCATCTGCTCACAGCGAACCCCCCCCCCCCCAAAAAAAAAAAATATATATCATGGAGTTCTTCCAAACCTGATAATGTAAGGTAATGTTGCTAGCAAAACTGTAAAGTAAAGCTTTATTCAATCAGGTCTACTTTAAGTAGAATGTGTCTAGAGGCCCTTTCAGAACAGATGGTCATAATACGTTTGATTGTTAATTAACACTGGGAACCCCACACTGGCTCCAAGATCATATACAAGATAATTAGCTTCTGTATAATTATCCCCATTGGTACATTTAGAGCCATTTTAATAGTAATATTACACTTTTCTGAATAGTGCCCATTAGTTTTAAATAACTGCAATGTTTTATTATTTATTTATGTAGTTGTTAATCAATTTTAGCATAAAATGGTGAGGGTCAAATTTTGTATTTAAACGGAACCATGAAAATTAAGCTAAAACGATAGGAAAGATATGGGATTGCCATTGGTTGTCTAAATTTAAAAAATCCTATGCACTTGGCTCTCAAGCTGATTAAAATGTAATTGTCTATAATATCACTGCCATTGAACTAGTCAAATATTTGGATAGATATTTGCACAGATAAAGAATGTCTCAGCATTATAATCACTTATATAAAATGTCATGTTAACTTTTTTTTGAAGATCAGTTAACACAACAATAGTATTCTGCTTTTCAAAAATAGTATTGAAAGTGGACTTTAACTTTTTAACCCTTTAAGTGACAGCCCACCTGGAGATTTTGTCACGCTCTGTTGCCAGAGCATTTTTCACAATTTTGCGCTCCCCATGTTCAACTGTAATTTTTGAAGGGATTTTCTGGGACTTCCCATAAAAATTACATATTGTTTTTTTCAGCAGAATCTGGGCTTTAACATCATATCTCTTGTTTATCAAGTTTTAGTTTTATCATAATTATTTTGGGCAAAATATGTGAAAGAAAATAAAAAATACACACGTTTTTACATTTTGCAGTGTTTTTTTTTAATCGAAAATAAAAGTTTTTCAATAAAAACATATTGAGAGTAAAAGCCCCATTTCTCCCGGTTACAACGGTACCACACATGTATTAGTAGACACCCTTTCCTGCCCAGGAGACCCCAGAAACTGCAAAGAGCGCTAGAGGAGATTTTCAGATAAAATACAAATACTTTGCGCTCCTCGCAGTTTTTCAAAAAATACAACCCTTTACATTTGAAATACCCCCCACAAACTATATATTTTTGGAAAGTGCACAATTCAAGGTTTCTAAGCATACTAGGCTTGTTGGCGTGGGTCCATTGGTTTGAACTCTATTGATTGGCAGAATCTCTGGTTCCAAAGGATTTCCCTAAAAAAAAAAGCAAAAAGCAGATTCAAAACCATATTTTCCTATAAAAACAATAAGCAAGCAAGAAGTAACACAGTAAATCTGAGAGCACAACATCTGCTGAACAAAATAATACCCCACATGCATAGGTACGTTGAAGTGTAGAGTTGCCAAACACCCCAAAGTCAAGCATGCGTTTGAGGGTAATTTTACTTGAAAAAATCAGCGGCGCACACAAAGTGCGCACCTTGCAGTTTCTCCAAATTTACAACCCTTTACATTTGAAATACCCCCTACAAACTATATATTTTTGGAAAGTACATACCTCAAGGTTTCTAAGCCTACTGGGCTTGTTGGCGTCTGTGACTTCCTTCAGAATCTATTGATTGGCAGAATCTCTGGTTCCAAAGGATTTCGCTAAAAAAAAAAGCAAAAAGCAGATTCAAAACCATATTTTCCTATAAAAACAATAAGCAAGCAAGAACTAACGCAGTAAATCTGAAAGCACAATGGCTGCTGAACAAAACAATACCCCACATGCATAGGTACTTTGAAGTGTAGAGTTGCCAAACACCCCAAAGTCAAGCATGTGTTTGAGGGTAATTTTACTTGAAAAAATCAGCGGCACACACAAAGTGCGCACCTTGCAGTTTCTCCAAATTTACAACCCTTTACATTTGAAATACCCCCCACAAACTATATATTTTTGGAAAGTACATACCTCAAGGTTTCTAAGCCTACTGGGCTTGTTGGCGTCTGTGACTTCCTTCAGAATCTATTGATTGGCAGAATCTCTGGTTCCAAAGGATTTCGCTAAAAAAATAAGCAAAAAGCAGGTTGAAAAACATTTTTTCCTATAAAAACAATAAGCAAGCAAGAACTAACACAGCAAATCTGAAAGCACAATGGCTGCTGAACAAAACAATACCCCACATGCATAGGTACTTTGAAGGGTACAGTTACCAATTAGGGATGAGCGAATCGATCCGGACGAACCCGGATTCGATCCGAATTTCAGGAAAAATTCGATTCGGATCGAATCCGAATTTCCCCGCGATTCGATCACTCGAAGTTTTCCTTTAACATCCATTCATTTACATTTACAGGCATTCTAAGATGGCGGACGGGACATGTCTGGACATGTATCCCGCGCCAGTGCAAGCTGGGGCAGTCACATGCAGCCTATCAGCAGCCAGCAAGCCCGGTGACGTCACAGCGGTATTTAACGGCGGCCATCTTGCTTTTCCTCATTTCTCTATTGCATTCGTGAGAGACAGGACGCTGTGTAGCTGAGGCAGTTAGACAGGCAGGGACAGACAGGGACAGACAGGGACAGGCTGGAGACAGGCAGGAGACAGACAGGAGACAGACAGAAAGCCAGGGAAAGGTAGGAAAAACGGAGGCTGTCACAGGGAGATTTTTTTTTTTTTTCATCCAGCCTGAGTGTTACTAGCTGGCTGACAGGCTTTGTTAGCGTTTTCAGGCTGCTTATAGTAACTAACTGTGCATATATACTGAACTGATCTTAAGTCTGCTGTGAGGCATCCCATTCTGTGACTAAAGCAGCCTCTGTTTAAGACCATATAAGCATTTGCTCTTATCATATTTGAAATTAGGCCTGATAAAGACACTTTTGCTGGGCATAGCACTACTGGACCCTGCCAGGTCCACTTCTGTTGGGGCATCCCATTCTGTGACTAAAGCAGCCTCTGTTTAAGACCATATAACCATTTGCTCTTATCATATTTGAAATTAGGCCTGATAAAGACACTTTTGCTGGGCATAGCACTACTGGACCCTGCCAGGTCCACTTCTGTTGGGGCATCCCATTCTGTGACTACAGCAGCCTCTGTTTAAGACCGTATAACCATTTTCACTTATCATATTTGAAATTAGGCCTGATAAAGACACTTTTGCTGGGCAAAGCACTACTGGACCCTGCCAGGTCCATTCCTGTTGGGGCATCCCATTCTGTGACTAAAGCAGCCTCTGTTTAAGACCATATAAGCATTTGCTCTTATCATATTTGAAATTAGGCCTGATAAAGACACTTTTGCTGGGCATAGCACTACTGGACCCTGCCAGGTCCACTTCTGTTGGGGCATCCCATTCTGTGACTACAGCAGCCTCTGTTTAAGACCGTATAACCATTTTCACTTATCATATTTGAAATTAGGCCTGATAAAGACACTTTTGCTGGGCAAAGCACTACTGGACCCTGCCAGGTCCATTCCTGTTGGGGCATCCCATTCTGTGACTAAAGCAGCCTCTGTTTAAGACCATATAAGCATTTGCTCTTATCATATTTGAAATTAGGCCTGATAAAGACACTTTTGCTGGGCATAGCACTACTGGACCCTGCCAGGTCCACTTCTGTTGGGGCATCCCATTCTGTGACTAAAGCAGCCTCTGTTTAAGACCATATAACCATTTGCTCTTATCATATTTGAAATTAGGCCTGATAAAGACACTTTTGCTGGGCATAGCACTACTGGACCCTGCCAGGTCCACTTCTGTTGGGGCATCCCATTCTGTGACTACAGCAGCCTCTGTTTAAGACCGTATAACCATTTTCACTTATCATATTTGAAATTAGGCCTGATAAAGACACTTTTGCTGGGCAAAGCACTACTGGACCCTGCCAGGTCCATTCCTGTTGGGGCATCCCATTCTGTGACTAAAGCAGCCTCTGTTTAAGACCATATAAGCATTTGCTCTTATCATATTTGAAATTAGGCCTGATAAAGACACTTTTGCTGGGCATAGCACTACTGGACCCTGCCAGGTCCACTTCTGTTGGGGCATCCCATTCTGTGACTACAGCAGCCTCTGTTTAAGACCGTATAACCATTTTCACTTATCATATTTGAAATTAGGCCTGATAAAGACACTTTTGCTGGGCAAAGCACTACTGGACCCTGCCAGGTCCATTCCTGTTGGGGCATCCCATTCTGTGACTAAAGCAGCCTCTGTTTAAGACCATATAAGCATTTGCTCTTATCATATTTGAAATTAGGCCTGATAAAGACACTTTTGCTGGGCATAGCACTACTGGACCCTGCCAGGTCCACTTCTGTTGGGGCATCCCATTCTGTGACTAAAGCAGCCTCTGTTTAAGACCATATAACCATTTGCTCTTATCATATTTGAAATTAGGCCTGATAAAGACACTTTTGCTGGGCATAGCACTACTGGACCCTGCCAGGTCCACTTCTGTTGGGGCATCCCATTCTGTGACTACAGCAGCCTCTGTTTAAGACCGTATAACCATTTTCACTTATCATATTTGAAATTAGGCCTGATAAAGACACTTTTGCTGGGCAAAGCACTACTGGACCCTGCCAGGTCCATTCCTGTTGGGGCATCCCATTCTGTGACTAAAGCAGCCTCTGTTTAAGACCATATAAGCATTTGCTCTTATCATATTTGAAATTAGGCCTGATAAAGACACTTTTGCTGGGCATAGCACTACTGGACCCTGCCAGGTCCACTTCTGTTGGGGCATCCCATTCTGTGACTACAGCAGCCTCTGTTTAAGACCGTATAACCATTTTCACTTATCATATTTGAAATTAGGCCTGATAAAGACACTTTTGCTGGGCAAAGCACTACTGGACCCTGCCAGGTCCATTCCTGTTGGGGCATCCCATTCTGTGACTAAAGCAGCCTCTGTTTAAGACCATATAAGCATTTGCTCTTATCATATTTGAAATTAGGCCTGATAAAGACACTTTTGCTGGGCATAGCACTACTGGACCCTGCCAGGTCCACTTCTGTTGGGGCATCCCATTCTGTGACTAAAGCAGCCTCTGTTTAAGACCATATAACCATTTGCTCTTATCATATTTGAAATTAGGCCTGATAAAGACACTTTTGCTGGGCATAGCACTACTGGACCCTGCCAGGTCCACTTCTGTTGGGGCATCCCATTCTGTGACTAAAGCAGCCTCTGTTTAAGACCATATAACCATTTGCTCTTATCATATTTGAAATTAGGCCTGATAAAGACACTTTTGCTGGGCATAGCACTACTGGACCCTGCCAGGTCCACTTCTGTTGGGGCATCCCATTCTGTGACTAAAGCAGCCTCTGTTTAAGACCATATAACCATTTGCTCTTATCATATTTGAAATTAGGCCTGATAAAGACACTTTTGCTGGGCAAAGCACTACTGGACCCTGCCAGGTCCATTCCTGTTGGGGCATCCCATTCTGTGACTAAAGCAGCCTCTGTTTAAGACCATATAACCATTTGCTCTTATCATATTTGAAATTAGGCCTGATAAAGACACTTTTGCTGGGCATAGCACTACTGGACCCTGCCAGGTCCACTTCTGTTGGGGCATCCCATTCTGTGACTAAAGCAGCCTCTGTTTAAGACCATATAACCATTTGCTCTTATCATATTTGAAATTAGGCCTGATAAAGACACTTTTGCTGGGCAAAGCACTACTGGACCCTGCCAGGTCCATTCCTGTTGGGGCATCCCATTCTGTGACTAAAGCAGCCTCTGTTTAAGACCATATAAGCATTTGCTCTTATCATATTTGAAATTAGGCCTGATAAAGACACTTTTGCTGGGCATAGCACTACTGGACCCTGCCAGGTCCACTTCTGTTGGGGCATCCCATTCTGTGACTAAAGCAGCCTCTGTTTAAGACCATATAACCATTTGCTCTTATCATATTTGAAATTAGGCCTGATAAAGACACTTTTGCTGGGCATAGCACTACTGGACCCTGCCAGGTCCACTTCTGTTGGGGCATCCCATTCTGTGACTAAAGCAGCCTCTGTTTAAGACCATATAACCATTTGCTCTTATCATATTTGAAATTAGGCCTGATAAAGACACTTTTGCTGGGCAAAGCACTACTGGACCCTGCCAGGTCCATTCCTGTTGGGGCATCCCATTCTGTGACTAAAGCAGCCTCTGTTTAAGACCATATAAGCATTTGCTCTTATCATATTTGAAATTAGGCCTGATAAAGACACTTTTGCTGGGCATAGCACTACTGGACCCTGCCAGGTCCACTTCTGTTGGGGCATCCCATTCTGTGACTAAAGCAGCCTCTGTTTAAGACCATATAACCATTTGCTCTTATCATATTTGAAATTAGGCCTGATAAAGACACTTTTGCTGGGCATAGCACTACTGGACCCTGCCAGGTCCACTTCTGTTGGGGCATCCCATTCTGTGACTAAAGCAGCCTCTGTTTAAGACCATATAACCATTTGCTCTTATCATATTTGAAATTAGGCCTGATAAAGACACTTTTGCTGGGCAAAGCACTACTGGACCCTGCCAGGTCCATTCCTGTTGGGGCATCCCATTCTGTGACTAAAGCAGCCTCTGTTTAAGACCATATAAGCATTTGCTCTTATCATATTTGAAATTAGGCCTGATAAAGACACTTTTGCTGGGCATAGCACTACTGGACCCTGCCAGGTCCACTTCTGTTGGGGCATCCCATTCTGTGACTAAAGCAGCCTCTGTTTAAGACCATATAACCATTTGCTCTTATCATATTTGAAATTAGGCCTGAAAAAGACACTTTTGCTGGGCATAGCACTACTGGACCCTGCCAGGTCCACTTCTGTTGGGGCATCCCATTCTGTGACTAAAGCAACCTCTGTTTAAGACCATATAACCATTTGCTCTTATCATATTTGAAATTAGGCCTGATAAAGACACTTTTGCTGGGCATAGCACTACTGGACCCTGCCAGGTCCACTTCTGTTGGGGCATCCCATTCTGTGACTACAGCAGCCTCTGTTTAAGACCGTATAACCATTTTCACTTATCATATTTGAAATTAGGCCTGATAAAGACACTTTTGCTGGGCAAAGCACTACTGGACCCTGCCAGGTCCATTCCTGTTGGGGCATCCCATTCTGTGACTAAAGCAGCCTCTGTTTAAGACCATATAAGCATTTGCTCTTATCATATTTGAAATTAGGCCTGATAAAGACACTTTTGCTGGGCAAAGCACTACTGGACCCTGCCAGGTCCATTCCTGTTGGGGCATCCCATTCTGTGACTAAAGCAGCCTCTGTTTAAGACCATATAAGCATTTGCTCTTATCATATTTGAAATTAGGCCTGATAAAGACACTTTTGCTGGGCATAGCACTACTGGACCCTGCCAGGTCCACTTCTGTTGGGGCATCCCATTCTGTGACTACAGCAGCCTCTGTTTAAGACCGTATAACCATTTTCACTTATCATATTTGAAATTAGGCCTGATAAAGACACTTTTGCTGGGCAAAGCACTACTGGACCCTGCCAGGTCCATTCCTGTTGGGGCATCCCATTCTGTGACTAAAGCAGCCTCTGTTTAAGACCATATAAGCATTTGCTCTTATCATATTTGAAATTAGGCCTGATAAAGACACTTTTGCTGGGCATAGCACTACTGGACCCTGCCAGGTCCACTTCTGTTGGGGCATCCCATTCTGTGACTAAAGCAGCCTCTGTTTAAGACCATATAACCATTTGCTCTTATCATATTTGAAATTAGGCCTGATAAAGACACTTTTGCTGGGCATAGCACTACTGGACCCTGCCAGGTCCACTTCTGTTGGGGCATCCCATTCTGTGACTACAGCAGCCTCTGTTTAAGACCGTATAACCATTTTCACTTATCATATTTGAAATTAGGCCTGATAAAGACACTTTTGCTGGGCAAAGCACTACTGGACCCTGCCAGGTCCATTCCTGTTGGGGCATCCCATTCTGTGACTAAAGCAGCCTCTGTTTAAGACCATATAAGCATTTGCTCTTATCATATTTGAAATTAGGCCTGATAAAGACACTTTTGCTGGGCATAGCACTACTGGACCCTGCCAGGTCCACTTCTGTTGGGGCATCCCATTCTGTGACTACAGCAGCCTCTGTTTAAGACCGTATAACCATTTTCACTTATCATATTTGAAATTAGGCCTGATAAAGACACTTTTGCTGGGCAAAGCACTACTGGACCCTGCCAGGTCCATTCCTGTTGGGGCATCCCATTCTGTGACTAAAGCAGCCTCTGTTTAAGACCATATAAGCATTTGCTCTTATCATATTTGAAATTAGGCCTGATAAAGACACTTTTGCTGGGCATAGCACTACTGGACCCTGCCAGGTCCACTTCTGTTGGGGCATCCCATTCTGTGACTAAAGCAGCCTCTGTTTAAGACCATATAAGCATTTGCTCTTATCATATTTGAAATTAGGCCTGATAAAGACACTTTTGCTGGGCATAGCACTACTGGACCCTGCCAGGTCCACTTCTGTTGGGGCATCCCATTCTGTGACTACAGCAGCCTCTGTTTAAGACCGTATAACCATTTTCACTTATCATATTTGAAATTAGGCCTGATAAAGACACTTTTGCTGGGCAAAGCACTACTGGACCCTGCCAGGTCCATTCCTGTTGGGGCATCCCATTCTGTGACTAAAGCAGCCTCTGTTTAAGACCATATAAGCATTTGCTCTTATCATATTTGAAATTAGGCCTGATAAAGACACTTTTGCTGGGCATAGCACTACTGGACCCTGCCAGGTCCACTTCTGTTGGGGCATCCCATTCTGTGACTACAGCAGCCTCTGTTTAAGACCGTATAACCATTTTCACTTATCATATTTGAAATTAGGCCTGATAAAGACACTTTTGCTGGGCAAAGCACTACTGGACCCTGCCAGGTCCATTCCTGTTGGGGCATCCCATTCTGTGACTAAAGCAGCCTCTGTTTAAGACCATATAAGCATTTGCTCTTATCATATTTGAAATTAGGCCTGATAAAGACACTTTTGCTGGGCATAGCACTACTGGACCCTGCCAGGTCCACTTCTGTTGGGGCATCCCATTCTGTGACTAAAGCAGCCTCTGTTTAAGACCATATAACCATTTGCTCTTATCATATTTGAAATTAGGCCTGATAAAGACACTTTTGCTGGGCATAGCACTACTGGACCCTGCCAGGTCCACTTCTGTTGGGGCATCCCATTCTGTGACTACAGCAGCCTCTGTTTAAGACCGTATAACCATTTTCACTTATCATATTTGAAATTAGGCCTGATAAAGACACTTTTGCTGGGCATAGCACTACTGGACCCTGCCAGGTCCACTTCTGTTGGGGCATCCCATTCTGTGACTAAAGCAGCCTCTGTTTAAGACCATATAACCATTTGCTCTTATCATATTTGAAATTAGGCCTGATAAAGACACTTTTGCTGGGCAAAGCACTACTGGACCCTGCCAGGTCCATTCCTGTTGGGGCATCCCATTCTGTGACTAAAGCAGCCTCTGTTTAAGACCGTATAAGCATTTGCTCTTATCATATTTGAAATTAGCCTGATAAAGACACTTTTGCTGGGCATAGTACTACTGGATCTTTTTTGGGGGGCATCCCATTCTGTGACTAAAGCAGCCTCTGTTTAAGACCGTATAAGCATTTGCTCTTATCATATTTGAAATTAGCCTGATAAAGACACTTTTGCTGGGCATAGCACTACTTGTCCCTGCCAGGGCATCCCATTCTGTGACTAAAGCAGCCTCTGTTTAAGACCATATAAGCATTTGCTCTTATCATATTTGAAATTAGCCTGATAAAGACACTTTTGCTGGGCATAGTACTACTGGATCTTTTTTGGGGGCATCCCATTCTGTGACTAAAGCAGCCTCTGTTTAAGACCATATAAGCATTTGCTCTTATTATATTTATATTATAAGACACTTTTGCTGGGCATAGGCTTACTGCTGCCTGCCAGGTGCACTTCTGTTGAGGCATCCCATTCTGTAACATAGCATACCCCTCTTTATTTACACTAAGCAGCTCTCTTATTTACACTAAGCAGGCCTGTTGGAGGCTGAGTGTTACTGCTCACTTTTGGTGTGCATTATATTCTGTTTCATATAGACCCACCGCTGCCCGGGGGATCTTAAAATATCACCTACTCCCACGCCAGTTAGACTATGTCGGGCAGACAAGTGCCTGGAAGTGAAAAGAGGAGTGGCAGAGGCCAAGATTCCGCAGGCAGAGCTCGCATCAGACTGGGGGCCAGTAGCAGCAGGAGTCACGCTGAGAGACCTAATCTGCCAGTATCTGCTAGCGGTCTGGTCTCCACCAGTAACGCATCTGCCGTGGTAGATTGGTTGACGCGCTCATCAACAACATCATCACAACTTACGTCTGAGACCCCCAGTCTAGGGTCGGTAGGTTCCTCTGACACAACCCTGAGTTGGCATGCCCCGAGAGCAGTCCCTGTCCTCCCATTGCCTCTGTCCTACGCCGTTCCCTCCCCCAGCGACGTATCCTATGCTTTGGGTTCAGCTCCACTCTTTAGTGAGGAGGACCATCAGATAGAGGACAGTCAGCAGCTACTGCCCAGCCAAGAAATGGAGGTGGCTTCTCTAGCTAGGCAGACAGATAGTGATGTGGACAGTGTCGTGGGTGCTGCGAGCGTTCCAGCTCCTGCGCCAGACACTGTTGACGAATCCACGAACATCAGTGACGTACAGCCACAACTCGGTGATGATGATGATGACGATGAAGCCGATCGCACTTGGGAGCCGGGTGATGAAGGGGCTTCATCGTCATCATCAGGAGAAGAGGGGCGCAGGTTGCCCCGGAGTCAGCAGCTGAGGCAGCAAGGTGGTAGCAGTCAGCATGGGGGCACAATTCCAAAGGCTGGAGCCGGCCGGGGCCGGGGCCGGGGTAGAGCACCTGCTGTGCGGCAGTCTACCTTATCGGGAGGTAGTGGAGCAGGGGTTCCTGGAGTTGGCAACAGCAGCAGTGAATCAGTGAGGCCAGGGGGTGGGAAAAGTAGCTACTCGGCAGTGTGGCAGTTTTTCCTGAGGCATCCGCAGGAGGGTAACATGGCCACATGCAAGATATGTAGGCAAAAGGTGAAGCGTGGCCAGGGTCCAAATGTTGGCACCACGGCCCTGCGTCAACATATGATGCGTCACCATAAAACGACCTGGGAGAACCGAGGCTCCCAAGGGGTGGTCCAGTCTGCTTCCTCACCAAGTGAGCTCCCAATTTCTGCCAGCCAAGGCTCCAGCACCTCAGCCGAAGGCAGCTGTGCGTCATACCCATCCTCTGTCGCTCCTGCTCCTCCTCCTCCTCCTCCAAGTCATGCATCCCGCCAGCAATCCATCAGCGAAGCCATGTCCAAGAGACAGCAGTATGCGCCCACTCATCCTACGGCGCAGAAGCTGAATGTGCTCCTGTCCAAGTTGCTGGTGCTGCAGTCGCTCCCTTTTCAGGTGGTGGAATCTGCACCTTTCAGAGAACTGATGGCTTGTGCCGAGCCGAGGTGGAGAGTCCCAAGCCGTCATTTCTTTGCCAAGAAGGCAGTACCAGCGCTGCACACTTTTGTTGAACAGAAGGTGGGCCAGTCCTTGAGCCTGTCGGTGTGTAGCAAAATACATGGCAGCGCCGACATCTGGAGCTGTAACTACGGTCAGGGGCAGTACATGTCGTTTACGGCCCACTGGGTGAATGTGGTCCCTTTGCAGCAGCAACTTGGACAGGTCACGCCGCTTCGGCCTCCGCGCTCTCTGCCCATTGGGCCTGTGACACCGTGCGACTCGGCCTCCTCATCCTCCGCCATCTCCTCACCCTCCACTGTAGGCTCAAGTCTCAGTGCCCCTCCAGTCTACCATGTGTGCAGGGCACGGAGGTGTCACGCAGTGCTTCACATGGTTTGTCTTGGCGAACGGAGTCACACAGGGGAGGAACTGCTTAAATGTATTCATCAGGAAATCCAAACATGGCTTACTCCGAGAAAACTTAAAATGGGAATCATGGTTACCGACAATGGGAAGAACATTTTGTCTGCGCTGCGCCAAGGAAGCCTGACCCATGCCCCCTGCATAGCTCACGTCTTCAATCTGGTTGTCAAGCGGTTTCTGAAGTGTTCCCCCCATCTGCAGGACATCCTAACAACTTCACGGAAACTTTGCATGCACTTCAGCCACTCCTACACCGCCAAACACACCCTTCTTGAGCTACAGCGTCAGAATGGTATCCCCCAACATAGTCTGATTTGCGATGTTTCCACCCGTTGGAATTCCACCCTTCACATGTTGGACCGATTATATGAACAGAGAAAAGCCATCACGGATTTCCTGATGATCCAAGCAGATAGGGGGACTCCCCTGTGTAACTTCAATGTCAACCAGTGGCAGCTCATACGTGACACCTGCCGTTTGCTCAGGCCCTTTGAGGAAGCCACTTTATTTGTCAGTCGGCAGGATTACGGGATGAACGACGTGATTCCACTGCTTCATGTACTACAGCACATGTTGGAAACCATGGCTGGTCAGGGCACTGGAGACATGGCGTTTACATCTTACGGCCACATGAACCCCGTTGGAGCTGAACTGGAGGAGGAGGAGGAAGAGGAGGAGGAGGAGTTGCCCAGCGAAACACAGTTTAGGCTTGGCGAAATGGCTGGTTTATCTAGTCAGCGGACAGGAGAGGAGGAGCAGGAGCAGCCAGAGGAGCTAGAGGTTTTTTAGGAAGGAGAGACAGAGGACCCGGGCACACCGTGGCAGTATGCAGTGGAGATGGAGACAGGTAGTCCATCCGAGTCACTTGCGCAAATGGCACGAAGCATGCTCACATGCTTGCGTAGTGACCCCAGAATTGTTTCCATCTGTCGGCGGGATGACTTCTGGCTGTCCACCTTATTGGACCCTCGCTTCCGGCACAAAATGGGGGCATTTTTTAAACCCACCGAGAGGGAGGACAAACTCAACTACTACAAAGACATTCTACGTAGGCAGTTGGCCGATGCCTATCTGCGCCATGGTCCATACTCTCGCAGGTCTGACTCGAGGGGACCTCTGCGCTCACCTTCCACTGCCATGGCCGCTGGGGGGGTTGGCAGCAGCAGCAGCAGAAGCTCCATCAGCAGCAGCAGCCTCAGTCTTCAGTCGCTAATGAGTAGCTTTCTACACCCGCATAGTGAGGCTACTCATGAGCAGCAGGAAGACCTGGAGCAGGACCTGAACCAGCAGGTCATGTCATACTTTGACATGACCATGCCAACACACCTTGAGGATCCGCTGGACTTCTGGGCAGCCAAACTTGATTTGTGGCCGCAACTAGCAGAGTTTGCCCTGGAAAAGCTGTCCTGCCCGGCAAGTAGCGTGCCATCTGAGCGGGTGTTTAGTGCGGCGGGGGCCATAGTTACGGCGAGGAGAACTCGTCTGTCAACTAAAAATGTGGAGAGACTCACCTTTGTCAAAATGAATCAGGGATGGATCAGCCAGGATTTCCACCCACCAATGCCTGATGCATGCGACTAGATTCAGCATGGTGCCACGTTTTACACTTTCCAAATGGTGCAAAACATATTTATGTCTTTAGGCCATTTTTTGGGCTCCTGCTGCTGCTACTGTCAACTCCTGCCAACTCCAGGGTGTGATTCATCCAATTTTTGGGCTCCTGAGGCCAACTCCAGTGTATATTTGGGCTCCTGCTGCTGCTGCTGCCAACTTCTGCCAACTCCAGGGTGTGATTCATCCAATTTTTGGGCTCCTGAAGCCAACTCCAGTGTATATTTGGGCTCCTGCTGCTGCTGCTGCCAACTTCTGCCAACTCCAGGGTGTGATTCATCCAATTTTTGGGCTCCTGAAGCCAACTCCAGTGTATATTTGGGCTCCTGCTGCTGCTACTGTCAACTTCTGCCAACTCCAGGGTGTGATTCATCCAATTTTTGGGCTCCTGAAGCCAACCCCAGGGTCTCTTTAAAGTAATGTTTGGGCTCCTGCTGCTGCTGCCAACTCCAGGGTGTGATTCATCCAATTTTTGGGCTCCTGAGGCCAACTCCAGTGTATATTTGGGCTCCTGCTGCTGCTGCTGCCAACTTCTGCCAACTCCAGGGTGTGATTCATCCAATTTTTGGGCTCCTGAAGCCAACCCCAGGGTCTCTTTAAAGTAATGTTTGGGCTCCTGCTGCTGCTGCCAACTCCAGGGTGTGATTCATCCAATTTTTGGGCTCCTGAGGCCAACTCCAGTGTATATTTGGGCTCCTGCTGCTGTCAACTCCTGCCAACTCCAGGGTGTGATTCATCCAATTTTTGGGCTCCTGAGGCCAACTCCAGTGTATATTTGGGCTCCTGCTGCTGCTGCTGCCAACTTCTGCCAACTCCAGGGTGTGATTCATCCAATTTTTGGCTCCTGAAGCCAACTCCAGTGTATATTTGGGCTCCTGCTGCTGCTGCTGCCAACTTCTGCCAACTCCAGGGTGTGATTCATCCAATTTTTGGGCTCCTGAAGCCAACTCCAGTGTATATTTGGGCTCCTGCTGCTGCTACTGTCAACTTCTGCCAACTCCAGGGTGTGATTCATCCAATTTTTGGGCTCCTGAAGCCAACCCCAGGGTCTCTTTAAAGTAATGTTTGGGCTCCTGCTGCTGCTGCCAACTCCAGGGTGTGATTCATCCAATTTTTGGGCTCCTGAGGCCAACTCCAGTGTATATTTGGGCTCCTGCTGCTGCTGCTGCCAACTTCTGCCAACTCCAGGGTGTGATTCATCCAATTTTTGGGCTCCTGAAGCCAACCCCAGGGTCTCTTTAAAGTAATGTTTGGGCTCCTGCTGCTGCTGCCAACTCCAGGGTGTGATTCATCCAATTTTTGGGCTCCTGAGGCCAACTCCAGTGTATATTTGGGCTCCTGCTGCTGCTGCTGCCAACTTCTGCCAACTCCAGGGTGTGATTCATCCAATTTTTGGGCTCCTGAAGCCAACTCCAGTGTATATTTGGGCTCCTGCTGCTGCTGCTGCCAACTTCTGCCAACTCCAGGGTGTGATTCATCCAATTTTTGGGCTCCTGAAGCCAACTCCAGTGTATATTTGGGCTCCTGCTGCTGCTACTGTCAACTCCTGCCAACTCCAGGGTGTGATTCATCCAATTTTTGGGCTCCTGAAGCCAACTCCAGTGTATATTTGGGCTCCTGCTGCTGCTGCTGCCAACTTCTGCCAACTCCAGGGTGTGATTCATCCAATTTTTGGGCTCCTGAGGCCAACTCCAGTGTATATTTGGGCTCCTGCTGCTGCTGCTGCTGTCAACTCCTGCCAACTCCAGGGTGTGATTCATCCAATTTTTGGGCTCCTGAAGCCAACTCCAGTGTATATTTGGGCTCCTGCTGCTGCTACTGTCAACTCCTGCCAACTCCAGGGTGTGATTCATCCAATTTTTGGGCTCCTGAAGCCAACTCCAGTGTATATTTGGGCTCCTGCTGCTGCTACTGTCAACTCCTGCCAACTCCAGGGTGTGATTCATCCAATTTTTGGGCTCCTGAAGCCAACTCCAGTGTATATTTGGGCTCCTGCTGCTGCTACTGTCAACTCCTGCCAACTCCAGGGTGTGATTCATCCAATTTTTGGGCTCCTGAAGCCAACTCCAGTGTATATTTGGGCTCCTGCTGCTGCTGCTGCCAACTTCTGCCAACTCCAGGGTGTGATTCATCCAATTTTTGGGCTCCTGAGGCCAACTCCAGTGTATATTTGGGCTCCTGCTGCTGCTGCTGTCAACTCCTGCCAACTCCAGGGTGTGATTCATCCAATTTTTGGGCTCCTGAGGCCAACTCCAGTGTATATTTGGGCTCCTGCTGCTGCTGCTGCCAACTTCTGCCAACTCCAGGGTGTGATTCATCCAATTTTTGGGCTCCTGAAGCCAACTCCAGTGTATATTTGGGCTCCTGCTGCTGCTGCTGCCAACTTCTGCCAACTCCAGGGTGTGATTCATCCAATTTTTGGGCTCCTGAAGCCAACTCCAGTGTATATTTGGGCTCCTGCTGCTGCTACTGTGAACTCCTGCCAACTCCAGGGTGTGATTCATCCAATTTTTGGGCTCCTGAAGCCAACTCCAGTGTATATTTGGGCTCCTGCTGCTGCTGCTGCCAACTTCTGCCAACTCCAGGGTGTGATTCATCCAATTTTTGGGCTCCTGAGGCCAACTCCAGTGTATATTTGGGCTCCTGCTGCTGCTGCTGTCAACTCCTGCCAACTCCAGGGTGTGATTCATCCAATTTTTGGGCTCCTGAAGCCAACTCCAGTGTATATTTGGGCTCCTGCTGCTGCTACTGTCAACTCCTGCCAACTCCAGGGTGTGATTCATCCAATTTTTGGGCTCCTGAAGCCAACTCCAGTGTATATTTGGGCTCCTGCTGCTGCTACTGTCAACTCCTGCCAACTCCAGGGTGTGATTCATCCAATTTTTGGGCTCCTGAAGCCAACTCCAGTGTATATTTGGGCTCCTGCTGCTGCTACTGTCAACTCCTGCCAACTCCAGGGTGTGATTCATCCAATTTTTGGGCTCCTGAAGCCAACTCCAGTGTATATTTGGGCTCCTGCTGCTGCTGCCAACTTCTGCCAACTCCAGGGTGTGATTCATCCAATTTTTGGGCTCCTGAGGCCAACTCCAGTGTATATTTGGGCTCCTGCTGCTGCTGCTGTCAACTCCTGCCAACTCCAGGGTGTGATTCATCCAATTTTTGGGCTCCTGAAGCCAACTCCAGTGTATATTTGGGCTCCTGCTGCTGCTACTGTCAACTCCTGCCAACTCCAGGGTGTGATTCATCCAACTTTTGGGCTCCTGAAGCCAACTCCAGTGTATATTTGGGCTCCTGCTGCTGCTACTGTCAACTCCTGCCAACTCCAGGGTGTGATTCATCCAATTTTTGGGCTCCTGAAGCCAACTCCAGTGTATATTTGGGCTCCTGCTGCTGCTACTGTCAACTCCTGCCAACTCCAGGGTGTGATTCATCCAATTTTTGGGCTCCTGAAGCCAACTCCAGTGTATATTTGGGCTCCTGCTGCTGCTGCTGCCAACTTCTGCCAACTCCAGGGTGTGATTCATCCAATTTTTGGGCTCCTGAGGCCAACTCCAGTGTATATTTGGGCTCCTTCTGCCCCTCATAGTGATGCCACTTCAACTCTCTGCAATTGTGCCGCTCTGCGATTCTATTAGCGATGCCTCTGATCTGCATGTGATATTTCTTCAAAGTATTATTTAACTAACCCAGCACGCATCCTGTGCGTGTTACAGCAAGGCTGAATGGTTTACAACCCTATTGAGGCTCTAGGAGGCTCAGAAATAGCCGTTTTTAATAGCGATTCGTCGCGAATTTATTCGGGTCGAAACGATTTTTGTCGGAAAATTCGGCGAATCAGTCGAATCGAATTTTTCAAAAGTTCGCTCATCTCTATTACCAATCACCCAAAACTAACACATGCGCTATGGAAAAACAAAACAATTTCTTACCTGTTCTAAGAAGTGCAAGTAGGATACTGTAGCTGTGCCATCAGATTATAGGATACTGTAGCTGTGCCATCAGATTATAGGATACTGTAGCTGTGTCATCAGATTATAGGATACTGTAGCTGTGTCATCAGATTATAAGATCAGTGCAGTGATCAATGACCAATATCAGGAATCAAGAACCTGAAATTGGTCACATTTTATCATCACTTGCCACAAGTAACCAGCTGCTCCTGCTCCACCATTTCCCTTCGGATTAGCAACAGCGAAAAGAAACTAAAAGAAAATAAAAGAAGAAACCTAATCCTAAAAGGGGCCTACCTACCAAAAAAAAAAAATGCATTGCTCAATAATTTAGTTGAGTATGGTATACCTCAAAACAATCTTCGAGGCATAACCCGGGTTGGCTGGGACAGGTCGGGCAATAATACCGCACATCTCTTCTAATGCCACGCTTCCTACAAACCCTACAAGCTCTCTGGGGATACCGCTTTTTACCAATTTCAGGAAGCAACTTTATAAAGTGCTTCCCTACTAATCTGGCCTGGTTGTCATTGCTAGGCAGATCTGGTTCTTCCGCAGTATCCCCAAACAACAAAGCAGGGAGTAACAGCTGCTGGTATTTTATGTACGATAAATTGGAGCCTGGCACTGCTGCCTTGAAGGCAACAAAGCTGTTGTAGGTTGCCATTTTGACCAAATGGATAGCAACTTTAGTGTACCAGGCTCACGTTTTTCGGGTGGTGTTGTAATAAGTTAATATTTGGTCCGTTTTATCAACGCCACCCATGAATTTATTATAATCGGTTATGCAACGTGGCTTTTGGGAAGGGGCTCGGGGACCACGTTGCCTTACATTCACAACTGACTCATCGTGGAGTGTTGTCAGAAGGAATACATTTTTTTTGCCCATGTATTTCATGGCCAGGACCTCATCGCTTCTTAGAGCATAAGACTCCCCCCTTTTTAATTTTTTTTCAAGTAGTGGCCTGGGCAATCCTTTGCGTTTAGGGTTGATGGTGCCGCAGGCCGGGGTATCCAACGAATAAAGGGCGCGAAATAAGGGGATGCTGGTATAGAAGTTGTCCACATATAAGTGGTAACCTCTACCCAACAATAGAGTCATAAGGTCCCAAACGATCTTTCCACTTATTGACAAATCAAGGGGACAACCAGGGGGGTCCAGATAGGTGTCCTTTCCTTCATAGATTCGAAAATATTTGATGTAGCCGGTCACACTATCGCATAATTGGTAAAATTTAATCCCGTAGCGGGCACGCTTGCTAGGGATATATTGCCGAAAAACAATGCGCCCTTTGAAAAGCAGTAGTGACTCGTCAATTGATAATTTTTGGCCGGGGGTGTACACTACTGCAAAGCGATCTGACAGGCTGTTGAGCAGGGGCCGTAATTTATGCAGCCTGTCGTGACCGGGCTCACCACGGGGAATAGCAGTGGAATTGTCGTTAAAATGCAGAAACCGCAGTAAAATTTGGTAGCGGTTTCTGGACATTACGGCCGGAAATAATGGAGTTGCCAATATGGTTTGGGTATCCCAGTAGGAGGAAATACTAAATTTTTTTAGGATACCCATTGCTAGAGTGAGCCCCCAAAATTTCTTTATCTCACTCAAATTTGTGGGATGCCATGCCTGAGCTCGGGCGTGCCTCTGCTGGGGGTTTTGCGCTAAGACCTGCTCGGCATACAGATTGGTATAGAAGACCATATCCAGTAGGATGGCTTCTGTGAGGAACAATTTGAAAAAGTCAATGACACCAAAATTTGTGGTGTCTACATTGACCCCAGGGACCGAATCAAAAGGGGGAATTTCGGGGGAAATATTATTAGGAGGCCTCCACGCAGACGCTCCTTCACCAGCTGCAGCACTCGATGCCTCATCCTGCACTACACTCGCCTGAAGCGTGGCCTCACTTTGTGCAGTACTATCCCTTCTACGGTGGCTACTACTGGTAGCACTGCGCGGCTGTGTTTCCTCAGTAGAGTATACACTGTCTGACTCGCTATCTGATGGGAAGAACTCAGACCCTGACTCACTAAAATCTTCCGAGTCAGACGCCATGAGGTAAGCTGCAGCTTCCTGTGCAGTGTACCGCTTACCAGCCATACCCCAATGCAAAAAAAAATCTAAAAAAAAGGCTAAAACTAAAGGCTAAAACTAAAGGCTAAAACTAAAGGCTAAAACTAAAGACAAATTACAAAAAAATACAATACAATAAAACAAAGCAAAAAAACAGACAAAAAATGAAACAAAAAAATACAATACAATAAAACAAAGCAAAAAAAACAGACAAAAATAGAAATAAAAGTGTATAGTTACAACCCGATGAGAAGTGGTGGAGTCAGGAGCAGCAGGTCACGGGATCCCAGCTAGGCTCCCAAAAGGAGCAAGGGGCTAAGGTCCCAAAAGGAGGAAGGGGCCAAGGTCCCAAAAGGAGGGAGGGGCCAAGGTCCCAAAAGGAGGAAGGGGCCAAGGTCCAAAAAGGAGGAAGGGGCCAAGGTCCAAAAAGGAGGAAGGGGCCAAGGTCCAAAAAGGAGGAAGGGGCCAAGGTCCCAAAAGAGCACGGTCCAAACAAAAAGCAGTAGCGATCTTCAAATCTCAGCGAATCACCTAAGGGAAAAAGTTAAGATTAGGGAGTGTGGGTGAACTGAATGCCTGATAATAACTACCTGATCCCCCAATCTAACGACACATGCATGGGCAATAGCCGCACTATGCTATAGCTAGAGCGGTGGTAAGGTAAGTTTTACTGGGGATTCACTCTACTAGCGCACTGGATTGGACGAGCAGCTGCACCTGCGCAGTAGAAGCGGGGTGAGGTGATTTGATCTGGGCATTCGGGGGGGTTTCACAGTGACCTCCCCCTGACCCTGCCTCCATTAGGATATTGGGGTGTATAATGGGGTGCACCCCACCCCTTTCTCTTACCGTCTCGTTGGCGGCTGTGACTGGCATCAGGAAGCCCCGGGGCCCCCAGTTCTTCTCCACCATCAGCCGGTCCCGTCCCCGGTGCTGCAGGCGGCCGCCGCCATAAGCCGCATAACAAGCCAGAGCCAGCCCGGCCCCGGCCGCACCCGCCACCATCACCCGAGATGTGCCACCACCGGGCACCGGCGCCCAGTCACAGCCCGGAGCAGCCTACGGAGCGCAGCCATCACCACTGACACCCAGGGGCGGACTGACACCACTCAGGGCCCCCGGACCAAAAAAACCAAGGGCCCTCAGCGAGACCCCACCCCTTGTCCCACCTCTGCCCCGTCCCTGTTCTGGGGATGAGTGTGGATGGAGGCATGAGTGTGGATGGAGGCATGAGTGTGGATGGAGGCATGAGTGTGGATGGAGGCATGAGTGTGGATGGAGGCATGAGTGTGGATGGAGGGGTGACAGGGGCACAGGCTGGGGATGAGTGTGGATGGAGGGATGAGTGTGGATGGAGGGATGACAGGGGCAGGCTGGGGATGAGTGTGGATGGAGGGGTGACAGGGGCAGGCTGGGGATAGGTGCAGATGGAGGGATGGGTGGCAGGGGCAGGCTGGAGATAGGTGCGGATGGATGGATGGGTGGCAGGAGCAGGCTGGAGATAGGTGCGGATGGATGGGTGGCAGGAGCAGGCTGGAGATAGGTGCGGATGGATGGATGGGTGGCAGGAGCAGGCTGGAGATAGGTGCGGATGGATGGATGGGTGGCAGGAGCAGGCTGGAGATAGGTGCGGATGGATGGATGGGTGGCAGGAGCAGGCTGGAGATAGGTGAAGATGGAGGGATGGGTGGCAGGAGCAGGCTGGAGATAGGTGCGGATGGATGGATGGATGGATGGATGGATGGATGGGTGGCAGGAGCAGGCTGGAGATAGGTGCGGATGGATGGATGGATGGATGGATGGGTGGCAGGAGCAGGCTGGAGATAGGTGCGGATGGATGGATGGGTGGCAGGAGCAGGCTGGAGATAGGTGAAAATGCAGGGATGGGTGGCAGGAGCAGGCTGGAGATAGGTGCGGATGGATGGATGGATGGGTGGCAGGGGCAGGCTGGAGATAGGTGCGGATGGATGGATGAATGGATGGATGGGTGGCAGGGGCAGGCTGGAGATAGGTGCGGATGGATGGATGGGTGGCAGGGGCAGGGGCAGGCTGGAGATAGGTGCGGATGGATGGATGGGTGGCAGGAGCAGGCTGGAGATAGGTGCGGATGGATGGATGGGTGGCAGGAGCAGGCTGGAGATAGGTGCGGATGGATGGATGGGTGGCAGGAGCAGGCTGGAGATAGGTGCGGATCGATGGATGGGTGGCAGGAGCAGGCTGGAGATAGGTGCGGATCGATGGATGGGTGGCAGGAGCAGGCTGGAGATAGGTGAAGATGGAGGGATGGGTGGCAGGAGCAGGCTGGAGATAGGTGCGGATGGATGGATGGATGGGTGGCAGGAGCAGGCTGGAGATAGGTGCGGATGGATGGATGGATGGATGGGTGGCAGGGGCAGGCTGGAGATAGGTGCGGATGGATGGATGGATGGGTGGCAGGGGCAGGCTGGAGATAGGTGCGGATGGATGGATGGGTGGCAGGGGCAGGCTGGAGATAGGTGCGGATGGATGGATGGGTGGCAGGAGCAGGCTGGAGATAGGTGCGGATCGATGGATGGGTGGCAGGAGCAGGCTGGAGATAGGTGCGGATCGATGGATGGGTGGCAGGAGCAGGCTGGAGATAGGTGAAGATGGAGGGATGGGTGGCAGGAGCAGGCTGGAGATAGGTGCGGATGGATGGATGGATGGATGGGTGGCAGGAGCAGGCTGGAGATAGGTGCGGATGGATGGATGGATGGATGGATGGATGGGTGGCAGGGTGGGGATAGGTGCGCAAATGAGTCCAGTCAGGCCCCCGAGGAACTTTGACAGCCAGCTGATCGGGGGGGGGGGGGGATCGGATCGGGGGTTGGGGATGCTGGCGGATCGGCGACCGTGACCCCCGAACCCCCCACCCCCCCCCCCGATCAGCTGGCTTGGGTGTGCGAGGGCGGACAACGGCCGATTGGACCGGCCTGTCAGTCCGCCCCTGCCGATCAGGGTACAGCCACCCCCCCCCAACAAAAAATCACTGACCCCACACACTCCCCCACCCACACACACACACACACCTACCTCGAGCCGGCGAACAAAGAGGAGACCGCAAGACCGCAAGTTCTTTTTAAAGCGGTGGCGCCGGCTGATGACAACAGCCGTGCGCCCCTCTTCGGATTGGTCCACCGACGATCTGGTGACTGGGGTGAGGTCAGGGTCACCTCCAGATGACCCCCCCATGACCCTTCTACACTGTGGAGGCGGGATCCAGGCCGTTTTCATCCGTTGATCGTCAGGAGGTGAGTTACAGTGCAGCCCGTAACACCTACGTGCTTGGCACTTAACGCCCAGCCAAGCCAGCACGTAGGTGTTACGGGCTTGGCAACTAAAGGGTTAAATCCCAAGCTTGTAGTTTCTATGTGTTTGCTTCTCCTACCATTAAGTGCCAGTAGACTCTAAAGGCTTGGCATTTTCCCCCATAGAGTTAGATCAGCCCAGGATACAGAGTAATGTTGGACTAGAGGTAAGTAAAGAAGTAAAGGAAAAAATGTATTTTTAATAAATTTCATTTTCTCTGCTGTGTGTGCTTAGAGATGCATATACCAATTCACCAGGCTTGAGGGGCTGGCAAGCTACCTGTACCAAGTGGGTGACATGCCATTAACACCAGTCCTCATTACTTGCCTCTCCAAAGCCGGGGGGGGGGGGGGAGAGAAACTCACGGCCCTCAAGGTTTGTAGCCTTTAGGGCTGGGGGCCAGTGGGCTGGTGCATGTTCTGATTTTACTAGGAAAATGAGACTCTACACCGTATTTTTAATCTACATTTTTAAGTGTTTTAAGTATTTTAAACCTTAAAAATAAAAAAAAGTGTGGGGCCCACACCATTTTTTAAGCCTTGATAGTCCGGATAGAAGTTGTAGTTCATAAAAAAATGTCATAAAGCACTCTTTTCCTTTTGGGGGATCTTCTGGGTAGAAATCGGGGCTACCGATACATATGTGGCGCCATTGTAATCGGAAAAAATTAAGCTTTTAAAGCAATATGATTTTCTCGGAAAAATTACAGTTTTTATTAAAAAAAAAGTATTAAACAAAGTTCAAAAGTTAAAAAAATTCTATATATTTTTTTACATTTTTTACCCAAACATTTAATCAAACCACAAAAAAAATGACAAACAAAACATTTCTTATTAAAGCCCAAACTCTGATGCAAAAAAAAACAATATATAATTTTCCTCTACCTGCAAATATCAGTTAAACCTAGCACAAAATGGTGAAAAGTGGCCTATCAACAGAGGGTGACAAAGTAAGCTGGCAGGTAGCAGGGTTTAAAATAGCTATGTATGTTGGGTATTGTTCTGTTTGGGGGACCTTGTGCTTTCAGATTTAGCTTGCTTTTTTTTCCTGATTGTATATTGATATTTTAGGAAAATAGCCTCGATTCAGAGACACATTCGTCCGGACTTCCGTAGCTGTCTGTGAAAGTTTTGGTGGGTGTTTGTCATTTTTTCCTTTTTTTCATCCATTTTTCATTCGTACGAACTTTCAGGAATGCGCTTTCGATGAACGGAAGCAAATCGGAACATTTCCGTTCGTTCAGATCATTTTCCAAACAAAATCGGAAATTTTCCGTTCGTTCAGATAACTTCCGTTGTTGGGATGGGTTTCTGTCTGATTCAGAGAGCTGATTTCCGACGGATCACCACCCTATAAATCCGTTTCATTTCCAATCCACTTATGGGACCTTTGAGGGCTCGGATTGCTATTGTTGAACATGTTTTTTGGCTATGTGGAGGAATCTGCGCGCCTTTAGCTCCAAGGCATTGCACGTATCAGCATGGTCGAGGCCATAAATTTTATAGCAATGCATACCTGAATCAATACTTTTCATGTATGCCTTATAGAAGTATTTTAATGCTGACCTTAATTAGTCCTTAGCATGTAAACATTTATTTTCCCACACATCCATATAATTGCTATATTTTTTTAGACTTATGTCCTTTGTGAATTATATTTGGATTGTTGAACTTGAATCTTAATTTGTTGTAGGAGTTATTGTTTTAGTCGGTTACCTTTGCTTTGTGTAATTATTTTATATTTGGTTGCAGGAACCGCAAGATGTGCCACTCACACAACATAAAAGCAGTGATTGATCCAGCTATGCGATTCCTCAGTGTTCTTGCAGGGCATCCAGGGTCGTCCCATGATACTTATATATTGCAGAGCTACGGCTTATTTCGTCAGTTTGAGTCAGGAGAATTATCTGGTGGATGGCTCCAGGGTAAGTTTGCTCACATTCCATCAATCCATTTTCACTGTATGGCAATGAATATAGTTGATGACTCATGACTTAACCTATTGCTGTTTTTAGCTCTTGATGACGTGTTAACCAATATTGTAGCTTAGAATGTGTATTTTATGTTATTATTTTTAAATTCTTTCAGAGGATTTTGGATATCCACTCCTGCCCTTGCTCCTGATGCCCGTTCTTTGCCTGCAGAATGCAGGCCAGGGGTTCTCTAATTGGGCACTATGCAAAACCCGGGCCGTGGTGGCAAGGGCCCTCTGGCTTTTGAAGTCCAGATTTAGGTGTTTGGACCATACAGGGGGGGGGGGGGGGGGGACACTGCAGTATGACCCCAACAAGGTTATACCAATATTTTAATTTAAGTTTTTTTAACAGGGACCACACGTGCCAGAGTGGCACAACTGAGTGTCAGGGTCCTTCAGTTGGTGGGCAAGATGCAGGAGCTGCGCGACTCGTTGGGGACCACAGATGAAGAATAATGTTCTGTGGCCTGCCATTGCTATGTATTTTGTTTTTTATAGTTGTAAAAATTAGAAATTTTCAAATTTTTTATAAATTTTATATTTTATGATGGAATCCAAAAAAAAATGTTACAGTGTCATTTCATTTACAAAATACATTAACACAAAACTAATGGGCCCAGAAATATTTAAAGATGAATATTCACATGACCGAGAAGTGATTTGGGTGAGCTTTAAGGTTCCAAAAGGGAAGATGGAGGATAGTGCTAAGTGATTTGGGTGAGCTTTAAGGTTCCAAAAGGGAAGATGGAGGATAGTGCTAAGTGATTTAGCTAAACATTGTAGTAGAAGTGAGGGTGGCAAATATGTAGGCGAGCACTTTAATGAGTTAAGTTTGTAGTGCGCAGGCGCAAGATCGTAAGGATTTCCGTCTGGACGAATATTTATTGAAAAAGGGAAACAGAATCGAACGGGAAACGTAAAGGATTCGTTTGAGGATACGATGGGAAAAGGGCAAAAACTAAAGCCTACGTTGTAACATGTGGAGATGAAACGGAAAAGTCTGGATGGAAAATGACATCCTCGTATTCGTAAGGTTTCCAATGCATGCATAGAATCGCTCATACGAGAACGGAAACATTTCACAAAAAAACAGATCGGCACTAAAGCGGAAGGTTTTTTTTGTCTCTCTGAATCGAGCCTAATGTGTTCTTGGTACGCCTAGAAAGCTTTAGTTGTGTACTTCCTGAGAATATATAGTTTGTGGGGGGCTATTGTTTGTAAAGGGTTGTTTTTCTGAAAAAAGCTGCAAAGTGCGCATGGTAGTTTTATTTAATTTGAAAATATTTGAAAATTGAAAAGTGCAGTTTCAGTTTGTGGTGCCTCCTGGGCAGGAAAGGGTGTCTACTGATACATATGTGGTACCGGTGTAACCGGGAGGAATGGGGCTTTTGCATACAATATAATTTTCTTGAAAAACTACATTTTTTATTTAAGCTAGAAAAAAAGCACTGACAAAATGTCATTTAATGTTTAAGGTAAAACTAAAATACAAGATAGAATTGTCCTTTTAAACCCCTGGACATTCGTTCAAAAATCACAGTTAATCATATATAGCACAAAATGGTGAAAAATGGTCTGGGTGAGTGACAACATCTCTAGGTAGCCTGGCAGTGAAGACTTAAAGGGAAATGTTGGATTTTTTAAAAGTGTATATTTTTGTGTGCCAAAATGACGTCCTCAAGGTGCTAAGCTGATTTAGTATGTTGTTTTATTTTTTTCTTATGTTACTATCTGCAATCTGTTGCTATTGGTAGTGTACACATAGAGGCTGATTCATTACTAGTTCCAGGTATTGGCAGATGAGCGCCTGTATAGCAGCGCTTAGAGCGACTGCTAGTATACGCTGTGATCGGCTATCGGGTGCTGTAACAGAGCGCCTCAGTAACCTGGTTGGCATTGATGAATGAGATGTATGTTGGGCGTTCTAACACCAGTACAGCATTGCAGTGAGCGAAAGGTAGCGCCAGCTCAGTGCGACCAACTGCGACTCACACTTTATTCAACAAAAAAACTCACAGAGCATAGGCGCTCTGGATCTGGTCGCTATAGCATAGAGCGCCAGACGCTGTGTGATTAAAGTCCGTTTTTGAACACATATTCACGAGTAACAAAGCGAAAACACATGGAATGACATTGTTGTAACATTGTATCATTAATACTTTAATGCCAGACCTGTAATGACAATTCTGCAAAAAAAAAAAAAATCAAAAACAGTTTTCAAAAATGACTCTTTCTAGGCCAGGAGAAGTGACACAATTATTTGAGAGCAAAAAAAACAAAAATTAAACACAAAAAACCCTGTTTAAATGGAAGAAAAGGGACGTCCATTGAAATGTATGGGAGAGCAACAGGTAGTGAAAGGTAATACCTGGCGCTCGGGAAGCTAGAGCACAGACGCTGAGCCGCCTGTAATGATGAATCAGGCGCTACATGGAGCTGTTAGAGTCGCTCACCAGAACTGCCTTCATAAATGTGGAATTGCGTACAGTGCCCAGCGTTCACCAGACGCTGCCTGTCGCTACGAAGCACTACCTGGTGCTATCTCTTGATGAATAAACCCCCAAGTCTGTACACCAAGAAAAGACACACGAGGCCTGTATACACATAACGCTGCTGCCTGGTGTGTAAGATTGAGTGAGCTCCTTCACCTAATTTGCAGTCATAGCAGCGTGTGCAGAGTGTGTACAGGACTCACTTCTCTCGCCTTGGTGTACAGTATTGGTGTATGTGGCCAATGGCAACATATTTGAAGCAAGAATGAAAAGTGATTACATAAAACACATTTTCTAACATAGGAAAACAAAATACTACATAAGCTCAGCACCTTGAGGACATCCCTTTTTTTTACAAAAAAAAAAAATATACACTTTCCAAAATTCCATTGAAAGTGGACTTAACCTTTAAGTAATTTTTTAGTGTAATCAACTTTTATTGATTTTTAAAACAACAATTTGTATACAACACAAGGGGGATGGGGGAAGGGGATACAGAAGGCAAGGGGTGAGGGGATGGGAGCATCATAAAGTGTACCTCGTACGAGGTCGACAGTTTGACACATAGGGTGTACAGCATACATCATACATCAATCCAATACAAAGTGACTCAGCTCGACGGATGGTTCATCTTAGCCGTACCTCTATTACTTAATGAGACCTACGGGGATACGTGCGGGCCTCATATAAATAACCCATGTATTCCCAAATTGGGAAACGGACGTTCTCCGTTGGTGGAGAGTTATAACAATATGGGGAGAGGGATGCAGGAGAGGAAGGGAGAGGGGCCTGGATGAGGGGGGTGATCGCAGTGGCTGGCCACCATGGCCAGTATTAATTATTGGGAGGTGGGCAGGGTTGATTTCTCCCATTCTGCCTGTACGGGCCGGTGAGGAGTCGCAGGAAAGCTACATGATCCAGGGAGGGCTGATGGACACCAAGGACCCCCCGTAGTATGGCAGTCCATCTACTCACGGCTGCTCATAACAACGCAGGCAAGCGGGTGTCCCGGAAATCCAACCAGCTCGCCCAGATCATCACGTACCTGCTGGTGGACTCCGAGTCGTCAGCAATCAGGCTCTCTAAATATCGTATAGACTCCAACTCCTGAACCCATTCCGCCAGCGTGGGGGAGTCTGCTGACTTCCAATGTCTAGGGATGACTGCTCTCATGGCCGCCAGGAAGAAGCGGAGGACATCCTTCTTAGCACTGGTTATAGAGCAGGGAAGCAGCGATAGGAGCGCCAGCTGGGGCGTATTCAGAGTGGTTCTACCCGACACCTGTCCGTAAATGCAGATGATTTCGTCCCACAGAGATTTAATGCTTGGGCAGCCCCACCAAATGTGGATCATATTCCCCTCCTCCTTCTGACACCTCCAGCACACATTGGGGGTATTTTTGTCAAATCTATGGATGTCTGCAGGGCACCTATACCAACGGGAAAGGATTTTATAATTACGCTCATTAGTGGCTGTGGCTATAGAGGAGCTATGAGTACAGGCATACATTTTTGTCAAGTCACTTTCAGAAAGCGGAAGACCCAATTCTCTTTCCCATTTTTCAATGAATCTGGGTGGCCCCGTATGAAGAGATTTGGATAGAAGTTTGTAGAGCCTAGAGATCATATGGTCAGGGGAGGTGTCTTGCAGGATCAGGGACTCTAGAGTTGTGGGGGGGGTCCGGGCCCTTTCCACCATATTATTGGATGATAGGAAGGTATGGAGCTGTCTGTGCAGCAGCCAAGAGATACGCTTATTCCCTGCTCTAGCCTTCAGGTCATCCAGGGTGGGGATGGTCCCGTCTCGCATCACCTGGCCCACCGTTATACCCTCGGAAGCCTCCCAAATGAGGAAGCTCCTGGAAAGCATGCCTGGTTCAAACGCTGGGTTATCAAAGATCGGCGTAAGGGGGCCGGGTCTACGGACCAAGTTGTGCTTTTGTTGGAGTGGGTCCCAAACGTCCAGGAAATGTTGCATAAGATAAGGTAGAGTCCCTTTCTGTGGCCGGGTTAGAGGGGCAGCCCACACTATTGTGGAGGGATTGAACCGGGAGAGCGTCTTCTCCAATTGAACCCAAAGTTTTTCCTCTCCTCTATGCGTCCAGTCCACCAGCCGCTGTAGGACTGTCGCCGCATGGTAGGTTTTCATGTCAGGGAGTCCCATGCCTCCTTCCCCCCTGCCTCTGGAGAGAGTCGAAAGTCTAATCCTAGGTCTAGATGACCCCCACACAAATTTTGAGAACATTGAACTCAGTTTTTTAAAAAAGCTGCTGGGTAGTCCTATCGGGGCTGCCTGAAATACATACAGAAGTTTTGGGAGTATGTCCATCTTTAGACTATTGACCCTGCCAAACCAGGAGATTGGTCTCTTCGTATAAGCCTCTAATTCCTTACCTATTTTAGCTAGGAGAGGGGAATAATTAAGATCGTATATTATGGAGAGGTCTGCCGGTATTTGAATGCCTAGGTACCCGATGGCCTGAGCCTTCCATTTGAATGGGAAGTTTGCCTCAAGGAGGCATACCTCTTGGCGCGGAAGAGAGAGGTTGAGCGCCTCAGTTTTGGAAAGGTTAATTTTGAAGTTGCTCACCGTGCTGAAGTGCTCAAACTCCTTTAAGAGAGCCGGGAATGATGTGTGTGGCGATGTGACATGTAGCATCAAGTCATCTGCGAACAGAGATGTCTTAAACTGGTTCTCTCCAATCTGGATGCCCTTAATATCAGGGTTGTTGCGTATGGCTATGGCTAGGTGCTCCATCGTCAACACGTATAGGAGGGGGGAAAGAGGGCACCCCTGTCTCGTGCCATTGCTTATAGTGAATGGGGCGGACTGTAGGCCATTGATTCTAACTCTAGCTGTTGGGCCACCATATAGGGCCATAATTTTGGAGAGGAGGCCAGGGCCAATCCTGATCTGTCTCAATGTGGCAGACATAAAGGCCCAGTTCACCCTGTCAAACGCCTTCTCAGCGTCACACGCGAGGAGACAAGCTTGAGTTTTGGAGGAGGCGATATGTGAGATCAGGGTGAACAGCTTGTTTGTATTGTCCCTGCCCTCCCTCCCCGGCACGAACCCCACCTGGTCCAGGTGAATCCTGTCAGGAAGCAAACCCTGCAGCCTTACGGCTATGATCTTAGCATAGATTTTAAGGTCAATATTGATAATTGAAATTGGTCTGTAGTTCCCACAGATCGAGGTGTCCTTTCCTGGTTTAGGGATGACCGAGACCGAGGCCTCCAGGGCCTGTTTAGGGAAAGGGCAGGCTTCGCCTATGGAGTTGAACACCCTTGTTAAGAAGGGGGTCAACCGAGCCCCAAATTGTTTATAGAATTTGGGGGTAAATCCGTCTGGACCTGGGCACTTACCGGCTGGTGAGTCTTTAATTGCTTGGGTAACCTCTAGGGCAGAGAAAGGCCTCTCCAGGGACTCGGTTTCCTCTACGGAAAGTGAGGGCAACGGGGTACTTTTTATGTAGTCGTCAATCACTGAGGGTGGGGGCCCCCGAACCGGAGGAGAGCTGGAGGGGTTCTGGATATTATAGAGGGAATTATAGTATTCTCTGAAGGTGGCTGCTATATCCGAGGGGGCCTGCGCCAAAGAGCCGTCAGGCTTCCGGATAGCGGGAATATACGAGGCCGTTGGCCGGGGGTGGAGGGTTCTGGCCAGCGTTCGGCCACATTTGTTTGCCAGTCTGTAGAGTTGAGCCCTTCCCTTATCCCTGTAGCTTAGGTAAGATTGATTGTACAATTTCTGTAGTTTCTCCCTAGCTCCCTGCAGTTCCAGAAGCCCTAGGTCGGTGGGCCCCGCTTTGTGTGCAGCCTCTAGTGCGTGGATATCGTTTAGGGTTTTCTGAATTAGCGCCGACTTTTCCCGTTTAATTCTAGATCCCTGCTTAATGAGTTCACTCTAAGAACACATTTCAGGGCTTCCCACTGGGCAGGCAAGGGGGTCGGGTCAGCCCTGTGATCCTCGAGGAAGTGCTCTATCGTCCTTTCTACCGCGGAAGAGCAAACCGCGTCACCGAGCAGAGTGTCGTTGAGCCTCCACGACCAGCAGGCAGGTGATTGACCGGGGAGGGTCAATGAGATGAAGATCGGGGCGTGATCGGACCACAGGATAGGTCCTATCCACGCCTCGGGATCCCAGTCCAGGGCATGGTGGCTCGTGAGCAGATAGTCAATCCTGCTATAGGAACCTGCGGCATGCGAGTAAAAGGAGTAGTCCCTCCTCTGGCCGTGGAGGACCCTCCAAGTGTCAACCAGCTGGAGGCTTGTTAGTGCTTTCCTCAAGCTATTGAGTTTGCTCAGCGACACGGATGCCCTCCCGGATGAAGTGTCGAGCGAGGGATTAAGTGGAACGTTCAGGTCTCCCCCGACAATTATCACCCCCTCCGCAAATTCTTCTAGTAGTTTGAGGATCTGGGTAGAGAACCGAGTCTGGTCCGTGTTGGGGGCATACAGATTTGCGAGAGTGTAGGTCTTGTTAAATATCCTGATTTTAAGGAAGAGAAACCTACCCCGGGGGTCGACTTTAACATCTAGTGTCTCGTGGGGGAGCGATTTGTGGAGAGCTATTGATACCCCCTTCGTTTTCCCTTCCGGGTTGGAGCAATGGTGCCAGGTTGTGTAGTATCTGTCACGGATATCAGGGGTGTGACCCGTTTTAAAGTGGGTTTCCTGAAGAAGGATTATCTTGGCTTTCTGTTTGTGGAGGTTATACAAAATTTTTGATCTTTTCTCAGGGATATTAAGGCCCTTCACATTGAAGGAGCTGATCACCACCTCCCCCATCCCAGACAAGCCCAAGACGCCCAAGGGCTGTCAGCAGCCTCTCTCGGGGATTGGGAGGTACCAGCAGGCAGGGAGGGCAGGGGTGGTGAGGAGCTTCGGGGTGGCTAGGTAGTAGGGGGTTAGGGTTCGCGGGGTAGGGGTACCAGTGGGGAAGGGAGACAGAGAAACACAGTAACAAACAATGCACAAGCCAATCTGGCGGGGGAGAAACACTAAAGAGCTGTAGCTCTAGGGATCAGCACTCCTCCCAACCGGAGGGGGGCTGATGCCAACCTAAATGGGGGACTGTGACTAGCTACGAGATCGGGGTAGCCTTCGTCCAGACCCACCGGGCTTCCAACAACATATATAGATAAAGCGAGGATATTACCTGAGCAATTGGGACTAACATTCTAAGAAATAGTAGTGCAGTTAAAACTAAAGAGAGATAAACACAAAAAGAGGTTTAGATATCACCAGAGTCCATGTGCGTCCAAGAGGCAGGGGATCAGGGTTCGCTGTCGGTCGGGCCAGGGCGCCTCTCCTGTCTCACTCGGGGTCTGGATGATCTTGGTCTGCGCGGGGGTGCTCCCTGGGGTCTCCGCGGGATCGATTCCGTGCTTGGAAGAAGCCAATCTGGAGCTTGGATCGGGTCACAGCCCAAGAAAGAAAAAAGTCCCGCCAGGTCACGATGCGTCTTGAGAAGGAACGTTTCACGATTTCTTAGCACAATCAGGTGGAAGGGGAAACCCCATCTGTAGGAAGCCCCCGCCCTCCTGACGACCTCCAGCACCGGCCGCAGCATTCTCCTCATCTGAAGCGTGCGTCTTGAAAGGTCCGGGAGGATTTGTATACTTGCACCATCAAAGTCCACCGGCCCATGTCGCCAGGCCCTCCTGGCTATCTCCTCCTTGATTTTATAAAAGTGGACTCTACACACCACATCTCTCGGGCGCGACGGGTCTGGATTACGGGGGCCAAGGGCCCTGTGAGCTCTATCAATCTCAATCGGGGTCTCGGCGGCTCTGTCTAGTAGCTTATTAAAAATTGTGGTAGTAATCTGCTTCACGTCTTCTCCCGCCGAAGCCTCAGGTATGCCCCGGAGGCGCAAGTTGTTTCTCCTATGCCTATTTTCTAGGTCATCGTGCTGGAGTTGGAGCTGGAGAATCTGCACGTTCTGTGCTTCTACTCGTTTCGCCAGGTCTGCGATAGCAGCTTCATTAGCTGTTTGCTGGGAGGTTACCCTGGAGTCGAGCGCCCGGAGGTGGCCCTTCACCTCAGCGATATCCTTTTTGTAAGCTGTCTCATACTTAGAAATGAGCGCCTCAAAGTCCGCCCTGGTGGGGATGGATCTCAGAAATGAGAGGGTCTCCCTGTGAATATTACCGGCGTGAGGTGTTACTTCTTCTCTCTCTCCAGACGTTCGTGGAGGGGAATGGATAGAAGAGGTGGCAGGAGGGGGGAGCTCAATCTCTTCAGTTATGGAGAAGTCCTCTATGGGGTAGGTTCCTCTTGGGGGAAGTGGATCAAACTTGGGGAACTGGGAAGAGTTGTGGCCCCCCGGGTAGGCCATGCCATGCCCCCGAAGCCTCAGAGTGAGCTGGGGGAGATAGCGGGCTGGATGTTCTCGCCGGCCTCCTAAAAGACTCCTGACTGCTGCAGGGGCTCCTCTCCCTCCTCGCCCCGGAGCGGCTTCTGGACCTTGGGGTTCTCTGTGGGAGAGCCTCTCTATGTTGCATCTGGGGAGGGCACGGCGACCTCCGAGCAGAGTTGGTGGGCGGAAGTCTCTCTGGTTCCCTCTCATCAGGGAGGAAGGCAAATCTCCCCAATTTATGGAGGGCAGATTCTCTCCACCTAGCTGATTGCGGTGGTTGGGGTTCTGCGACATGTGTCCCTGGGCCTCCATCCCTCCCCAGGCTGGGAGACAGTTGCTGGTTCGCCTCCCCCCACTCAGGGACCGGAGCGCCCCCCCCGTCATACCTGTGCTGCTGCCAGGTGGTTATCCTCCTGGTGACCCGGCCGCCATCTTGGTCAGACCTCTGCGCCTCATAGCTGGGGAGCACATGGACTCCAGAGCAGCCACCTCCAGCTGTAATGTGGTGGGGACCCGCGCCAGCAGTGTGTGTCCCGTCCTCCTCCTCTTTACTCCTCTCCGCTGGCTGCTCGTTAGACGGAGCAGGGGGAGAGAGGAACGGCCTCCCCCCCTCATCTCCCGTCATCCCGGGTGCGGCCTCCTCTGTGCGGGACACGGCGGGAGCCGACGCCTCGTCTCCCGCAGCCCGCTGCATACCTTCTCGGGCGACGCCGCAGGTCTCCGCCTGCTGGGGATCTTCTTCCGACGGCCCGGGGGAGGAAGCTGATGACGGGGCCGGCGACGCGTGTCCTGCAAGCAGCTCCCGGCCCACCTCGCCGGATCCAGGTAAGGCGGCTGCCGGTCTCCGCTTCTCTCCCACTCCGGAGCGAGATCCACCTCCGTCCCCCTCTCTCCTCTTGCCTCTTCTCCCTGGCATATTACAGGGTGCACTGTGAGCCCGATTGCCACAAAAAAAACGTTGAAGGAGCCCGGTTAAGGTCAGGAGCTCAGCTTAGTGCGGCCACTCCATTCAAGCGCCAGGCCACGCCCCCCTTTAAGTAATTTTTTGACTGGACGTCCTCCTTAAGCAAAGTTTACTGAATCAACTATTCAACGGATCAACTAATATTTTCAATTTTCTGCTGATGTATTTTATCTATAAAGCTCTTTTCATATTCATGCATTGGTATTGTGCTATTACTTTCCTTTAATATTTAATGTTACCACTGTTAATGCACTCATTTTACAGTACATGTGCAACTATTGTTATGAAGCGCCTTAACTTTTTACATACGTTACAATTTATACTGTTTGTTTTGCAGGTTTGTGTTGAGGTTGAGGTATAATAGGCGATCTGATGATCTTACTGCATCTCTGTTATGTATTGAAAATTACTATTGTCTTTGTATTCATGCTAACATCCATTAACGTCAATAAGCAAAATGCTTTATAGAACAAACATTATATATAAATGTTATTATTCGTGCGGAAAAAAGCCATAACCTTGAGAATTCTTCTATAGCCTTTTCATTAAATGCTTTATTTGTTATCAAGTTTCAATCAAATGCATCTCTGTATATTAGATATTAGGGCCATATTAATCATATTTATAGGAGGAAAATAAAAAATGCTAATGTTTTGTTATAATACATATATTTAAACCAAACCAAAAAAATACACATCATAAAGTATATATATGAATATAATCATTCAAGGTAATGTTATAAGGTACAAAAAATGAATATGCAGAAAGCAGCCTGAATACTAATGGTATTGTGACGTGATTGTGTGTGTAAAGGTAGTGTGGGCATTTTGTTTAAACCAGAAGTCCAGACTCTATGTAACCCTTGCCCTGCCTCCCTCCCCTTGTGTTCAGGCTGGATAAGAAGTCTAAAAATGTAAATGCCTTAACTTATCTTGCCTGGGATCAAGCATCATTCTCCCCCCCCCTTCCTCTTGGAGAGAATGCACAGAGTGTCATCAAATCCCGTACAGTATTGTGACTGTACCGATCATTCAAGTCCAACTGTCACTCTGACTTACGGCTTCTGTTCATTAGGCTCGATTCAGAGAGACAAAAAAAGACTTTCGTTTTAGTGCCGATCTGTTTTTTTTTTTTTTTTTATTTTCCCGCTCTCGTATGAGTGTGCGAGCAACTCTGTGCATGCATTGCTAACCTTCAGTAAAGTTTCCATCCGTTCGTATGCCAGAGTACGAGTCCGAGAATGTCATTTTCCAGCGTGACTTTTCCGTTTCATTTTCTCATGTTCCAACTTCGGCTTTAGATTTTGCCCTTTTTCCATTGTCTCCTTCCACGAATCCTTTATGTTTCCCGTTAGATTCTGTTTCCCTTTTTCAATAAATAATCGTCCAGACGTAAATCCTTACGATCTTGCGCCTGCGCACTACAAACTTAACTCATTAAAGTGCTCACCTACATATTTGGCTCACTCACTTCTACTACAATGCTTAGCTAAACCACTTTGCGCTTTCCTACATCTTCCATGTTTCACCCCTAAAACTGTCCCAAACCACTTCCCGGTTATGTTCTTCTTGCATTTTAGCCACCTAAAACTTACCCAAATCACTTCTCGGTCATGTGAATATTCATCTTTAAATATTTCTGGGCCCATTCGTTTTGTGTTAATGTATTTTGTAAATGAAATGACACTGAAACTTTTATTTATTTTTTTTCTTCATAAAATGTTTACAACTATAAAAAACTAAGTACATAGCAATGGCAGGCTACAGAACATTATTCTTCATCTGTGGTCCCCAACGAGTCGCGCAGCTCCTGCATCTCGCCCACCAACTGAAGGACCCCGACACTCAATTGTGCCACTCTGGCACGTGTGGTCCCTGTTAAAAAAACGTAAATTCAATTATTGGTATAACCTTGTTGGGGTCATACTGCAGTGCCCCCCCCCCCTTTATGGTCCAAACACCTAAATCTGGACTTCAAAAGCCCGAAGGCCCTCGCCACCACGGCCCGGGTCTTGCATAGGGCTCGATTAGAGAACTCCTGGCCCGCATTCTGCAGGCAAAGAACGGGCATCAGGAGCAAGGACAGGAGTGGATATCCAGAATCCCCTGAAAGAATTTAAAAATACTAACATAAAATACACATTCTAAGCAACAATATTGTTTAACATGTCATCAAGGGCTAAAAACAGCCATAGGTTAAGACATAAGTCATCAACTATATTCATCGCCATACAGTGAAAATGGATTGATGGAATGTGAGCAAACTTACCCAGGAGCCATCCACCAGATAATTCTCCTGACTCAAACTGACGAAATAAGCCGGAGCTCTGCAATATATAAGCATCATGGGACGACCCTGGATGCCCTGCAAGAACACCGAGGACACTGAGGAATAGCTGGACCAAACACTGCTTGTATGTTGCGCGAGTGGCACATCTTGCGGTTCCTGCAACCAAATATAAAATAATTACACAAAGCAAAGGTAACCAACTAAAACAATATCTCCTGCAACAAATTAAGATTCAAGTTCAACAATCCAAATATAATTCACAAAGGACAAAAGTCTAAAAAAATATAGCAATTATATGGATGTGTGGGAAAATAAATGTTTACATGCTAAGGACTAATTAAGGTCAGCATTAAAATGCTTCTATAAGGCATACATGAAATGTATTGATTCAGGTATGCATTGCTATACAATTTATGGCCTCGGCCATGCTGATATATGCAATGCCTTGGAGCTAAAGGCGCGCAGACTCCTCCACATAGCCGCAAAACATGTTCAACGATAGCAATCCGAGGCCTCAAAGGTCATGTAAGTGGATCGCAAATGAAACGGTTTATTAGGGTGGTGGTCCCTCGGCAATCAGCTCTCTGAATCAAACGCAAGCCCATCCCAACAACGTAAGTTATCTGAACGAACGAAAAATATCAGATTTTGTGGGGAAAATGATCCAAACTAACGCAAATGATCCGATTTAGTTTCGGTCTTCGAAAGCGCATATATACGAAAGCGCCCGAACGTTCGTAGGAATGGACGAAAAAACAAAACAAAGACTAACACACACAAAAACTTTCACAGACAGTTGCGGAAGTCCAGACGAATGTGCCTCTGAATCGAGCCTATTGTCCTGTCCCCTGTCAGAATCAGGTGAGGATTGTTTTGATCTAGTGAGCAGGGATGGGTGAAGCTGTTGTAGTTCGGGTTTTACAAGTTTGGACGAAATTGCCGTTAAAGCCCGGCTCAGGTCCCTGTAGTCGACCTGAACCCCATTGAAGTCAATGGAAACCCGAATTTGGGGGACCAAAAATGTCTTTTAAATAGGGGTAGCATGGGCTAAAGGGATGTAAATCAAAGGGAACAACAGGGTGTTTACCATGCACAAAATAGGCTGGGGAAAGTACTCAAAATAATAACTGAAGACTAAGAGATTAAAGAAATACAGAGATATATAAATAAAAAAAAACAAAAATATTAGTTGTTTTAAGGAGGGTGTTGGAGGACAGATTGGGCGGGTAACATCTTGGAGATTGCCCTGCACAAAATGGGCTAGGGAAAGTCCTTAAAATAATAACAGAAAACAAAACAAACAAAAAAAAAAGAAATACATAGATAAATGAAAAAAACAAATAATAATACAATAATATTTTTTTAAAGGGTGTTGGGAGGACAAATTGGGGGAGGGGGCACCTGGACGATTGCCCAGCACAAAGTGGATTAGGGACAGTACTCAGAATAATAACCGAAAACATACATACATACATTAAAAAAATATATATTTTTTAGGAAGTTGGAGGCCAAATTGGGTGGGGGAGGCACTACTCAAAATAATAACAGAAAACTAATAAAATTAAAGAAATACATAGATACCTAAATATATTAATCAATCAATATTTACATATGTGATAAATGAATAACATCAATAAATACATATATACATAAATACTTTAAAAATATATAACATAATACATGTTTTACAGGTGTCAGAGGTTCAAGGAGGAGGATTGGAGGTGGATGTGTCAGTGTAAGAGGAAAAGATGGAGGAGGTGGATGGGACCCACACCTTGGTCTTCTTAAGGAATGTAAACATGTTTGCGTTGGCTGTGGATAGGTGGATTCTCCTGTCGCTGATGACACCTCCTGTGATGCTGAACACACGTGCTAATAGGACACTTGCCACAGGGCAGGCCAGCACCTCCGATGCATAGAGGGCAAGCTCTGTCCACATGTCCAATTTAGCGACACAGAAATTGAACAGAGAGGAACCCATCGCTCAGTTCCAGGAGACGTGTGGACAGGTAGTCATCCACCATGAGAATCAATATTTACATATATGATAATAATAACATCAATAAATACATATATACATAAGTAAATACTTAAAAAATGTATAAAATAATACATTTTTTACAGGAGTCAGAGGTTCAGGGGGGGGGGGAGGAGGAGCCATTGGAGGTGGTTGGGTCAGTGTAAGCTGAAAAGATGGAGGAGGTGGATGAGGCAGAGGCATGAGATCCACACCTTCCAGCACCTCCAATGCATAGAGGGCACTCTCTGGCCACATGTCCAATTTGCCGAACCAAGAAATTGAACGAAGAGGACCCATCATTCAGTACCAGGAGACGTGTGGAAAGGTAATCAACCATGCGAGTGAAAGTCTGCCTCCTGGTACTAAGGGTCATATTCGATGGAGGTGGATGTGGCAGACAATGTAATAAGCTGTTCCATGTTGTGGTCATGTTCACCCTTGGCATTGGCGACTTGCTGCTCCTCAACCTCGTACGGCCACTGATCTCTCAAATGCAGATGGGAACTCCGCCACTAGTGCATCCACCAAAGTTCCTCTGCAATCATTCGAGATGCAGTAGGGTGGGAACACCAAAAGTTCGTACACATGCAACGCACTTTATGCAGCAGCTCTGGGATGTCTGGATAATGGGCCAGGAAGCCCTGTACCACCTAGTTGAGCACATGCACCAGGCAAGGGATGTGCATCAACCTGGTTTGTCTGGGCTGCAACAAGGTTACACCTGTTGTTGCACACCATTTTGCCGGACTTCAGATGCAATGGCAGCAGCCACTCATCTGTCTGCTCTTGGATGCCAGATTTCTGAGCTTCTGGATGGTGTGGGGTCTTTCCGCCAGACAGATGAGTTTTGCATGCTGCAGTTTCCCCCATGGCAGTGCTCAAATTGTTGGTGCAGGGGCTGTGCTGACTGCCTGAGAAGGAAGCAGAGTAGGAGGCTACAGGAGGCACCAATTCTGGGTCGTGGAAGGATATGTGCCACAGTGCTTCCCACCTTAGTTCCAGCTGCCACTACATTGACCCAGTGGGCAGTTAGAGAGATGTAACATCCCTGCCCATGCTTACTTGTCCATATGTCATAGTGAGGTGAGCACTGGAACTAATGGCATTGCCCAGTGCATATATTTTTTCCACAACCTGTTGGTGCAGGCAGGGATGGCCCGGTGAGAAAAGTTGTAGCAGCTGGGAACAGCCACCGCTATCAGATCTTAAAAACTGTCTGCTCCACCAGACAGGATAAAAGCACTTTAAAGGCCAGCAATTTGAAAAAATGCTTGCATTCCGGGCCAGGGCTCATGGGTGGGATGGGCCCAACTCCTGCTTACTCCTGATCGAAAGCTGGATGCTTCCCTGGCTTGGTGATGGTTGTGCTGATGCTTCTGGAGGTGGTGGTATTGGTGGTCCCACAGTTGGCCTTGTCAATGGGGAGGCAGTGGTAGTGGCTGAATCAACGGAAGCAGCAGAGAGAACCTCGGGTCTGTCCATGTTTTTTAGGTGTTTTTGTCACTGCAGCTCGTGTTTGCATTGCAGGTGCTTGATCATGGATGTGGTGCTGAAATTATTAATTATTATTATGTTTCAGGCACTGGTGGTACAGCTTGCAAATTACCTGTGGCTTGTCCTCTGTGGACCACTTGAAAAATGCCACGCTGAGGAAATCCATTGAGCCTGCCTTTCTCGTGCTCAGCAATGGGCTGACTGCTGGCACCCTTCTCCCTCTTCTTCTGGCTGCCTGTGGCTGTGTGACTGCCTCCACCTCTTCCTTCGAACTCTGATTACTTTCACTCCCTGTTGGGTCTAGGACTTTGTCATCACCCCTGGCATTCTCTTGCACCTACTCCTCCCTGTTAGCCTCCCTCTCAGCCTCAACATTTCACAGAGCTGCACCAGTCAGCACTAGGGTTTTGTCGTCATCAAGGATGTCCTGTGATAGCCCACTGGCCACGTACTCATCCTCCAACATAAGTTGTTGAGCATCTGTGCACCCTAGGTCTGCAACTAGGGCAGGGTCAGGTGGATGGTCCATGGCATGCCAGCTAGGAGTGTCATCATAGCCCATTATTGACTCTGTGACTTGTGGTTTGGGCAGCCTTGTTTATTTTAAGGGGGTGAGGTGGAGGGCTCAGCAATCGTGGCAGAAGTGGAGTGGGTGGAAGACAATCCCATGGAACTGGTACCACTGTGTGCCATATAAACTATGACTGCCTCAACTTGTTCTGGCCTCACCATTCTGCCAACAGTATTGGACTCTACAAAAATACACTCCCAACCCTGGCGCATGCTTGCATCAGAGGAAGGTGTAGCAGGCAAGGATGAAACATGTCCTCTCCCTGCAGCACCAGCTCTGTTACCAGCAGCAGCAAAATGGCCACTGGCCCGAAACAGGATCATGCCCCATCGGTGTCCTGAACCAGTGGATACTCACTAACAAAGGATAAGGATGATAAGTAAGTAAGTGACTAAAAATGTAAAATATATTAATTCCAAATGCTGGGGAATTGTTTTTTAAGGGTTTAGGATTTTCATTAAATGATGCTGAAGGTCCGGTTGGAACTATTGCTATTAACCGTCTCCTCTTCAGCCAGAGGACTATTGCTATTAACCCTCCTCTTCAAGGGTTAAAACCCTTAAAAATCCCCCCAAAAATGGCGTGAGGTCCCCCCTACCCAGCGTAACCAGCCTGTGACCAGCTATGGGGGCTTGTAGAACAGGGCGCAGGGGCCAGCTTTAGTGGCCCCTGGCCCTGCAGGCTACAAGCCGTCATAGCCTGGGGCCATGGCTCTTCTGCCCCACCCCCGGGCTTTCGGGAGGCAGGTAATTTGGGGGGCCAGGAGCTAATGGCAAGTCACCCGCTAGCTGCAGGTGACTTGCCAGACCCCGAGCCTTGTGAATTGGTATAAGTGGTCTCATGGACCCCTTACCAGTTCACAAAGGGTAAAAAAAACAGACACATACACTTTTCAAAATAAGTTTATTAAAAAAATAAATAAATTTTTTTTTACTTTACTCACCTCTTCATCTCCTGTGTCCTGCGGCAATCTGATGTCAGTGACGGCTGGGCAGAGAAGGGGGGAGGCAGGCGATCAGAGGTTCGACTACCTCCCTCCCTCTGTCCAGCCGTCACCGGCATCTGAGAGCTGAACTGCCGGGTGCCCCGATGACACCCGGCGGTGACGTCATCGGCCTGCCCCCGAAGGGGCAGGGCTACAATCCAAGATGGCGGCCACCATCGGAGCTCCAGAGGGAGGAGGGCTGTTATGCCCCCTCCCAGAAAATGGAAGAGAGTGGGGGGTGATCGGAGCCCCCCCCCGTGAAGAGGAGAGGCGGCGGGAGCCATCGGGCACGAAGGTAAGTAACTGTCTTTTTTTTTTGCAGGCAATCCCGGCGGCTGCTGAAACGGGGAGGGGCACCCTATTTTGGGCACTCCCCTGCAGCTGGAGGAGCCCCAATGGGCGATCAGAGCCCCTCTGGCTGAAGAGGAGACTCGGCCGGATCGAACGAGGGGTCAGGTAAGTGACTTTTTTTTTTTTACTTGTTATGCTGTTAATGGGGAAAGTCAGGCACATCAAATTTACGTGGCTGGCGGTTAACTGCAGGGGAGGCAGCCACGTAAATTTTACGTGGCTGGCATTTAAAGAGCACTGACTCACATGTGCCCTGAAACAGTGGACACTACACAAAACTTTTTTTTTATTCTTTCAAGAGGGCCTTAAGTGCCCTGACCCAGTGGATACTCTACTAACAATTGGTATTAAAGTGCACTAATACACAAGCTGAAACACAAGTGCCCTGAGCTGTTGGTATTAAAGAGCAGTGACCCCCAAAGTGACCTGAACTATTGGTATTAAAGACTACAGACACACATGTGCCCTGAACCATTGGTAATAAAGAGTACTGATGCATAAGTGCCCTGTACTATTGGTGTTAAAGAGCACTGACACACATGTGCTCTGGTATTAAAGAGCAGTGTCCCCCAAAGGGACCTGAACTATTGATATTAAAGAGCACAAACACACAAGTGCCCTGAACTATTGGTGTTAAAGAGCACTGACACAGAAGTGCCCTGCACTTCTACACAAAGTGGACATTACGCAAAAATGTACTGACACCCAAGTGCTATTACAGAGTACTTACACCCAAGGGCTATTACAGAGTACTGACACCCAAGGGCTATTACAGAGTACTGACACCCAATGTGCTATTACAGAGTACTTACACCCAAGGGCTATTACAGAGTACTGACACCCAAGGGCTATTACAGAGTACTGACACCCAAGGGCTATTACAGAGTACTGACACCCAAGTGCTATTACAGAGTACTGACACCCAAGTGCTATTACAGAGTACTTACACCCAAGGGCTATTAGAGAGTACTGACACCCAAGTGCTTGGAGCAAGTGCTATTACATAGTACTGACACCCAAGTGCTATTACAGAGTACTTACACCTAAGAGCTATTACAGAGTGCTGACAAACAAGTGCCATTACAGAGTACTGACACCCAACCTTTCTAGCCCTCACCCCAGCCACTTTCCTTATATAAATGTCCTTACAAGGACATTTTTATTTAAAAAAATAAAGCTCTATCTGTCCCTCAGCTGCCACAGCAGTCAGCTGCACCATTTCCAAACTACACAGACTTGAGCGCTAGCGTCAGCGTGATGTGGACCCTGCCTTTTATATGATGGGGTCACATGTCCCACCGGGCCAATGATTGGTAATGAAGGAATAAGGCTGCTTGGCTGATTGGCTGCTTTACTGTGGCGAACACACACACACACGGATTTCAACTTAAAATCCATTCTTGGGGACCCAAACTTGCAAAGTTTGATACAAACAATTTTGAGTTTAAGGTTCGCCAATTCCTATAGTTGAGTTGTTGTATTATTTTAACACCAAGCTTAAACCGGACCAACAGCCTGGCACAGTTGGAAAAGAAAGATAGCTGCCATTTTGAAGCTTTCTCTCACAGCATCTCACCCATGCGGCTGCCTGGATTCAACTGACATAACTGACAATGCACAGTAACAGGAAGCCCAGCAGCACTTCCTGTTTGCAGGTGGCTTGCAAATGCATGAGCCGCCATTTTGATTCTAAAATGTAACACAGCGGGAGCTTGAAAAAGATAAATGAATTTTTATGTGCATCTTGGGAGGGATGCATATGCGCACTGTTTGTTGTGCTGGTCTGGTGTAAGTCATTTTTGACTGTTGGTCTGCTTTAACACAATTAAAGTGGACCAAAACCCACGCAGATCGGCACAGGAATCTATAAAATTCCCGGGCAGATCAATTCCCCCTCTAGGGCATCCAAAATCGGGATGCCCCGCTGTGTGAAACCCCCAGGTTGCATCATTCATTTACCTTGCATCGGAAGCCGCATCCCCGCACGTGACTTGCCAGCCCCCAGCCTTGTGAACTGGTATAGGGGTCTCATGAACCCCTTACCTGTTCACAAAGGGTTAACAGTAAAAAAACACACCACATACATAAGAAAAAAAACATTTTTACTTTACTTACGTCCAATTGTCAGCTCCTGTGTCCCTCGCCGATCCGATGACAGATGCAGTGATCGCTGGAGGAGGGAGGCTGGGGATCAGAGGATCTCCTTCTCCCTCCTCCTCTGCCCAGCCGTCACTGCATCTGAGAGTCGAATACCCGGGATGATGCCCACATGGTGACATCATCCGCCCCACCCACAAAGGGGTGGGCTACTCCCCAGATAGTCTGGGAAGCGCTCCTGCTATGATTGGCTGGGTGCGAGAGTGTGCCACAGCTACAGGTGAGCATGGCAGTGCTACTCTCCTGACAGCCCTGCTTCTGAAAGACCCAGTTCCATATACAAAATTGCCTCAAATCTCTGTGCAATCATTCTTTATTCTTAGCCAGAGGTAGTAAACCATTAGTTGCAATGACTCATCATTTCTCTGTTCACAGCATGGAGGTCCTAGATACATTGTTTCCACTGTCTGAATGCTCTGTGGAAGCTACACAATTAAGATACATATTAACAGCTTTCTTTACAAAAATTCCTTTGCTACAGCAGCTGATTATTCAGTGTGTGTGTGTGTGTGTGTGTGTGTGTGTGTGTGTGTGTGTGTGTGTGTGTGTGTAGCATGACAGACAAGATGTCTGTCCAATTTGGCTGTTAAAATAAAAAAAAAAAAATTACCTGATCACTTTAATCCTCCCCTGATGCTGGCAGGGGACAGAGCTCTGCATGGCAACAGTGGACTTGCGTGTTAGCCTTGATTGACAGGCACAATCTTTGATGGATTGGGTGAGTGACCTGTCACTCAGGTTGGTTTCTATGTTTTTTTTCCAAATTGTGCTTAACACAGAGAGTGTGGATGGGATATTACATACATGTTTGGTTTTCCTCTTTCAGTTTAGTTTGCCAGTGGTCACAAGCACAAAGGGGAGAGCAGGAGTTTTGCTTCTTTGCTCTCTGCTGCATCTTACAACCATGCAGGTAGGAGGGAGTGAGTATCTTAAAGTAGACCCATACCCATTTCCAACCTAATGGGTGTGGGTCCTGTACAGGCCTGCATTGTGACAGGTTTGAGGGGGGATTCAAGTTGCTGGAGCCCCCTTGTGCAATGACCCTTGCAACCTCCCAAAATTCTTACCTTTATCCTGATCCTTGTCTGAAATGGTGGTCACGTTGGTCAGGGTCACAGTCTCTTTCCTGGTTGCTAATCAGGGCTGGCCCACATGACCTCCGGCAGGCAATCACGGGGCTGCATTTAACCTGAGGATCAAGGTGAAGGTAAGGATTGCGGAGGGTTGAGGGGGTCCAACAATCTGGATGTCCCCTGAGCTTGTCACACTGTGGCCTGGGCTGGCCCCGAACCCATCAGGTAGGAATTCGGTGTGGGTCTGCTTTAACCCTATGTCAAGGTTTTTTAAACTGTAGGCCATCCCAAATTAGAATGACCTCCAGGTTGCATGTGAGTCAGACCTCAGATCCGGGTGCCATAGGGGGCATGAGGTTTTCTTGCTTACCTTCACCCGGTGCTAAAATGATGATCACTCTCCTGCAATTCCAGTATCAGAAGCCAGCTGCCACACGTGTGAAAAGCCACACATTTCAGCACTAAGGTAGGTGGGTGAGATGTACAAGACCAGAACATGGCTGCCTATTATTCTTTATGAGCACCATGAATGAGCCAATAGTCTGCTATACACCTCTGGTCAGCTTGAACCCAGAAGTGCGGCAAGTGGCTTTAAAGTGATTGATCACCTGTATATAACAAAACTCCTTTCATCCCCCGCAGCTGATTGGTCCGAGTCCGGTAGTCAGCAACTCACTCGATTGGTGGACCACATCCCTCACCATTTGGGGCCTGAAGAGCAGTCAGCAGGGCTTATGTATCCTGCTCGCACCCCCCACCATCAGTCACTGGAGCACCACTGCAACCTCTTAATTCACTACAATGGTGGGGGTGTGCAAGGCGTCAGCCCACCCTGCCCTTTTGCAATTAATGGAAAGGGTGTGGCAGTGCTCTTGTGACTGATGGTAGGACCCAACACGGATTGCGATTTAGCTATCAGGTGAGTTGCTTACCACTGTGCTTGGATTTAGCGGCTACAAGGGAACCAAAGGTGAGTGCCCTTTTGTTTTGTTATATGGGTGGTCAATCTCTTTAAATATCACGGCTGCTGGAGATCAAACACCACTGCAGGATCAGGCACAGGAAAGCAGGGGGACCTCCTCTACCTATGGCACTCCTGATCTGAGATCTGCCAGAAAAGTTCACAAAAGTAAAGGGGGAACTCTAGAATTAGATATAGTTGTTTTACTTCAGCTAAAACAATTTTATTTTCTTTCAGTCTTAAAATACATTAGGTATAATATAAAAAGAGATGGATGAATTTCACACAATTTGGTTTGTATTGAACCAAATAAAATTGCCAGTGTTCTGGTTATATATTTATGTAACTTGAATCCAAACAACCTTTTTGCAATCACCTGTGTTTCATATCTTTTACTCTCTATAGCTTGCACACATTCCCTATGTAAATCCACAGTGATTGCTGCTCATTATCATGTTTGATGCTTTCTTTAGCTGGTGCAGTTTTACACAAGGGACTAAAACATAACTAGCAAAATGCTATTAACCCCCGAGGCTTAAATCCATGCTGTAGTTGATGCTATATGCTTTCATTAAGTATATATGTCACTGCCATACGTTAATGATAAATAAAAGCTCTGAACTCAGCAGAATGTCAGGCATGCTAGAGGAGCCAAATAAACTTTTCATCATGTATGCTCTAAGATCTAAGCTCTCCATCTGCAAACTTTATCATTTGGCATAAATACCCAGAGAAGCTGTTTAACAAAAAGTAGACAGCTTGTTATCACGGATAACAAATTAGAGCCTCATATTTTTATTTCTTCATTGTAAACAGTTCTCATGCTTGTGTATTTGCACATATGACCATTACTGAAATCACTTATAAGATAATTAGATCACTCTGTGTGGAGCATTTGCTTTAATTAATACAACACTGGACTGAGTCAGTTTGACCTTTGCCTCCAAATCCTTATTTAAAATTGACTTATGACTTTATTGTTACATGAATACAAGAAAAAGTTAATGAATATCATGTAATTCTAGTTTTGCTGTTCAGATTTGGGTGGAATTTGGTTTGGTTCTAGGTCAAAAAGTAGACAAAAATGATGAAAGTGATGGCCAACCCTGAAGTCTAAAATATCCTAAAGGCTCCAGAGTCCAATGATCCCCTCTCTAATTTGCCTGAAATACGTACTTATCAGGTGATCCCACGGTGCATACGCAGGCCACGGCAGTTCCTGTGGAGTGGTCGAAGGGATGCCAACTGCTCTTATCGTTCTATGCCAGTCTCTATGTATATTCAGTATACTGTTTAATCATATGGAATAGAATGCTGATTGGAGCAGAGATGGTGCATGTGAAAATACAAGTAAAACTGTGGCTTTAACATAGCAGGGCCACCCCAGGTTTCTGCAAAAGGGGGCAAATGGCAGCCACATGCATTTAAAGGAGCAGTATCGCAAATTTTTCTTGGTGACTTATATTTAAATGGTACTTTGAATGTAGGTAAGTGTTGGAGTAAGAATTACAAATGTAGAAAAAAATGATGTCTGTGTTGTTCAGCTGGAGACTAATAGCTCATGTTTATGTCCAGCATAAGATAACAACATTGCAACATTGCCTGGCCAGAACACATATATCTAATACAGAGAGAAAAGCTCTAGAAGTCATTTAGCTGATTTTGACAGTTTTCCCTTCATGTTGGCTCTGCTGCAGAATCTTTTAGTTTACCATTTTCTCTTTCATATTCTTATTTTTCATTTTTCCATATGATCTCTCTTTCAGCTTTGTGTGTTTTGAGCAAAGCCCAACCCAGGATCCTGATATGTGAAATCCTCAAGTTCGCCTGTGAAAACGTACCTTTCCCTGTCCCACAGCGCATGCGCGGGCTCTCATCCAATCAGCTCTGTTTGCACGCAGATAGGGAGCCTGAGCAGTAACCTTCCTGGCCGCCCAGCCTGTCTAAATGACCATCTGCGTGAGCGTGCCAGAAAAATGGGGGGGTCTGTGGTTATCCATGGGTCGTTTCACACAGTGGGGCATCCCGATTTAGAATGCCCAAATGGGTCAGGGTCGGCCACTCAGCGTTTTGTTCCACTTTAATACCTTTAGATTTTCCTGCACAGTTATTCAAAGAAGAATTTCAGTTATTTTCAGTCAGTTTAGTTTATTTTGTATAGATTTTTCACATTTGAGTCACCTGGCCTCACACACACACAGCCGTTACCACTGATTACAGTGTCAGCCTCTGAGGTAAAGTGTTGCTAGGAGACCAGTGGGCTAAATGAAGCAGCTCACTAAATACAACTCAGCAGATCCCCCTATTCAGCAAATGGACTGAACCATTGTCATTATACAATTTAAAAGAAAGGCATATATTTTTTCCTTTTCCTATCGCCACATTATTTATACCCATGTTAGAAGCTATTGTGTGGCCCCCCCGGGCTTTGGGGAGGCAAGAAATGGGGCAGTGGTATATGTATGAACTGCTATGGGGTCTCAAGGATTTCTTACCAGTTCACAAAGAGTTATATGTAATAATACAGCTGTCAGAAGCCAAGTCAGGGCAGTTGGATGCTGCAGAGACCGGTGTGGGACAGCACAGGAGAATGAGGACATTGCCCGAGGTAAGCATGTCTTTTTTTATTTTTGTTAAGTTCTGTTTGGACAAACCTGAATTTCTTGAGGAAATTCGAGGTATTTCGGGAAATGAACTTTTAGAAAGTTCTCACAACTGTAGTCAGCACTGGAGCTGACAGCACAAAAATAGTGGTCATTAAAACCACAGGATTTTGAGGGGTCAAGCCCATGTATGGTTACATAGTAACATAGTAAGTAAGGCTGAATAAAGACATTCGTTCACCCTGGTCAGCCAGTATAGAAAAGAAGATCCCCATCCAGTGGATTAGTAGCCATAGCTGCTAATGATATTACAAGCAAGGGAGACATCCAGGACACTTTTTAACTCTTTTAGTATATTCTTCCTGACTTCCCCCTAGTTTTACCAGTTTTAACCTCCCCCGATGTTCCTATTTAAATGCTTATAGTTATGTTGTATATTGCCATTCAAGTGGATCAAAAACTAGGATAGACAAAAGTTTTGACTATCCTGGGTTTTGGTCCTTTCCCTGGGGACACGCAGATCGGGGGTGTTGAATTCCCGCTGTGTGAATTCCCGCTGTGTGAATTCCCCCAGGACACCCGAACGGACTCACTTCTTCCCGTTCCCACGATGTGTCTAAGAGCAGCGGGTCTGACGGCTGCATCCTCCGCCTGCCTGTAACAGGGAGTGTGCCCGCGCCGGTCATCCACAAATGCCTGGCGCGGGAATGCGCACTGCTAGAGGGAAGTGTAGGATGCGGCCGTCAGAGCCATTGCTCTTAGATGAGCCATGGGACCGGGAAGAGGTGAGTTGGCTGCGGTGATCTGGGGGGTTTCACACAGCGGGGCACCCCCGATCGGGATGCCCCCGGGGAAAGGACCAAAACCCAGGATAGTAAAAATCCTGGGTTTTGGTCCACTTTACAGAATGCGTCATAAATCCGCTGATTTGAAATTCACGCCAGCATAGGTGATACCAACAGCCACTTCCCCTATTCTCCCTGTATAGTGCATGGTCCCGCACATCTGGCCTATCTGAATGGCTGGGCGCAGGGACTGCACACAGCTACAGGGAAGCCAGGAATGCGGCTGCCGGCGAAGACCAGGTTACAGGACCCACCGTGATTAGGTAAAATTAGCAGTGCTCCGAAAGGGTTAGATTCCAGGCTGGCTGCAGGGGGTGATTGGTCCACTTTAAGCCTGCTACATATATTCCCCCCCCTCCACCCCCAGTTCCATTTCTACACTAACTGTCTCTTTCATTCCTAACTTCCCCTCTATTATTGCCTATACCCAGACAAACTGTTTCATTGGCCAGGACACGCTGCGAGGAAGAGAGTCGGGCCGCCCAGCCCACATTATGGCAAGAAGCGCCCCCCTGTGTATGAAGTGTGGTGGTGCACTGTTCATGCTGCCAGACTCTGTGTCACCTCTGAGGCTCAGGCAGATGACATCAGCCGAGCTGTCACGTGACATCGGGGTTTTCCAGAGCGCGGAGGACAGAACAGAAGCCGGCAGCATGTGAGTGTAATGACTCTTTTTACTGCTCACACGCTGCGCTGCCCACAGGAACGTGTCCCCTCTTCTAGCCTGCACACACAGAGGGGTGACTGGATGCTTTTCATTTTACAGCCCCCTTAGAAAGATGTTGGCAAGTTAAAGCGGCCAGAGCTCTATTTCCCTCCCTGTCCCCTCTCCGCAGCACACATGAAGTGACGGTGGATTGTAGAGGAACAAAACTCAGGTTTCTCACTATCTTGGATTTTGCTCCTCACTCCTATATCACAGACCCCATTCATTTAGCATCCTGTCCTCTACTCAAGCCCAACTTTAAAAAGAAACGTCAGCCAGCCACACTGCTTAGAAAACATGAATGAAGGTACAGCCATGTTGATTGGTGGAGAGCCTGCACATGTGCCATGTGACCATTGGTCAGGTAAGAAACTGGGGGTGTCACACAACAGGGCATTTCAAATCGGGATGCCCCCCACTGAAGCGGAACAGACACCAGGTCTGGTTGAAGTTACTGTACCGTGCCTCAAGTCATTTATGACTGAAGGTCCTCTTTAATAACTCGATCTGGGGGTTTGCTGACACTGAATAATAATGTTTGGGTCTGCAGGGGGAAATCTATATTTGCTCTGCATATTCATGTCTGGGGTGGGATGTGCTGGTTTTTGGGGGGACTTTTATTCTGCATATTAATTTGGGATCCACAGAGAGCTCTCATACAAGGCTCATACAATAGCAGACAACAACAACAGCAGAGACACATGATGCTTCTTTCTGTAAATGATGCCAAATGAGCACAAATATGAGCAATAAGGTGGATGAGCAACAATGACGGGCCCCCCCCTGACTTTCTGGGCCCCGGTGTGGTCGCATACCCTGCACCCCCTCAAGTTATGCCCCTGGGTGCTATATTTCTGTGATAAGTTCATGTGCTGCAATTCAGCAGAAGAGCACAGCTTAGTAACACATGGTAGGATGCAGCTTATTTTGACTCTTAGTAGTTCCTGGCATAGTAATGTGTGTTTGTCTCAGACAACATGTCTGCCAAAATGCATGGTGCTGGGCGTTTTCACTGCATCAGGCTGCACTGGGCCCAGTATATCAGAGCCAGGTAAAGTTCCGGGATGATTTTTGGCCCCAGTCCGCCTCTGCTCAAAGCCTATTATGGGGGGATTCTGCCACTTAGCCTCTGGCCTGGGGGGGTTCTGCACACTGCCTGTTATTGGGAGAGGGCGTAAATACCGGGCCGAACACATTGTAGAAGGGCTGGTGTGACCAGAAAAGTCCCGGGCCGTTTTTTAACCCCAGTCCGCCCCTGCCTATACCCCCCCCCCCCCGTGCTTAGTTTAAACACTCCTCCAATCTTTTAGCCATCCTCTCTTCCAGAACAAATGCACCCTCCACATTTAGGTTCAACTGATCCCTGCCAAATAACCTGTAGCCCACTGAGAAGATTGGTTGGTTGAGAAGATTGTTTCAATTTTTTAGTTTTATAGAGCATTTAGGCTCTGTGCACATTGAACTGCTTGTGCGGCATTGGGCAGCGCAGTCACATGGCAAGGCGAAATGCTGCCCATAAATTTTAATGGCCCAGTTCATGTATATGCAAAACACATTGAGAAAGTATTGCAAACAATTTCTACGCAATGCAACACTAGACCAGGCCAGTAGAAGTCTATGCCAACATAAGCACAATGCATATATGCATGTATAATGCAGCGAATAGCACCTGTGCTGAGTTTGCATTGCCATTTACTTACTGTGCAAAATTACTTTTAAAAAATGCAATGCAAATGCAACACAAACAAATCAAAAGGGCAGCATATATTTTAATACACTGAACCTCTGTCATACTCACAAAATGCCTTCTGTTAACATTCTTAAAGTGGACCAAAACCTACTGAACTCGTAAAATACATTTGGCCAAAGACCCTGACGATTAGGGTGTAGAACTAGAAATGGATATTTTTGCTTTTCGAATTGTCCTGGAACACTGTTTTTTTTTTTTTTTTTTTTGCTGTCCCTGGAGTGAGATGTCAGGCAATCAGTCATTGCATAGGTGTGGCAATGACATTATTGCCACACAAAACAGTGGCAATGCATGGAGGATGTGGAGCTTTACAGATAAAACTGGCTCAATTATCTGGGATTAGAGTGAAGCAGGAGCAGTTAAAATTGGGGGGAAAAAGTTACTATTCATGGGGCAATTCAGGGGATGCTAGTTAAAAATGTGGGTTTAGGTTCACTTTAAGGGATTGATGTGAATGCAGAGAAGAGAAGTAAACAAATATGTTTTTAAATGGACATTCCAGGCAAAGGGCTAAACCAGACTAACAGCCTGGCACAGTTGGAAAAGAAAGGTAGCCGCCATTTTGGAGCTTCCTCTCCCAGCATCTTAGCCATGCTGCTGCCTGGATTCGACTGACATATCTGACCATGCACAGTAACAGGAAGCCCAGCAGCACATCCTGTTTGCAGGTGGCCTGCAAATGCATGAGCTGCCATCTTGTTTTTAAGATTTACCACAGCAAGAGTTAAAAAAGGGTAAATTACTTTTTATGTGCAGCAATCTATATAGATTTTTTGACTGTTGGTCTGCATTAAATTATCCTGCCTTCTGCTCTCCCCATGCCTGCTGTCAGTAGCTGAATCGTTTATGCAGCTTTCAGTTAGCTGTTTATATTTCTCAATAACTCCTAGTGAACTCTCTGTCCCATCTGTTGAGCTTCCTCAGTAGCAGCTGATGACTCAAACATGTATGTTTCAATGTGATGGTCGCTTTAGAATCAATTCCTTTTAAGCCCCATGAAAAATGAGCCAGCAGAATGGAGAATGTTCTATAGCTTCTATCGGGGAATACAAAGTGCTAAGGAATGAAATATGCCACCTCCGGCAGCCATCATGGGGCAAACAGAAAGCAGGCTAATTGAATCCTTTCCCTGAAATGCCCCGCTATGTGAAACCTCCAAGATAGCCCGCATCAACTCCCCTCACCGCTCGTCCAATCGGCGCGCTCTGAGTCGCTGAGCTATGCACGTCTGAGCAACGTCTTAGCTCAGTGGCTCCGAGCGCGTTGGCGCCCGCATCTTGTGCTTCCCTGCTAGAGGGATAGCGGGGATGCGGCCCACGTATGTGCCGTTGGACTGGGATTAAGGTAAGTGTAGCGGGTGACCTGGGGGGTTTGACACAGCGGGGCATCCCGATTTTTGGATGCCCCTCAGGGAGGGGATGGATCGGCCTGGGAATCTTATAGATACCCGGGCCAGTCCAGTTAGGTTTTGGTCAACTTTAAGAAAGCAATACTCTAATGTCTGCCAACCAACTTTGGAAAAAAAGGCGATACAAGCTGGGTGATTTAATGTTCTGTTATTACTTTATTTCATTCAGGAATTATTGTAATGTGTGTGTATATAAATATTTATATCAAATCAAATATCTGGAAAAATGAATTGGTGAGGTCAGTGAAATCAACAGAAACTCTAGGTCAGAGTAAAGTAACAACTTTTTATTTGCTGTGTCTCAAAATGCCTATGCAAATAAAAGAAATACTAGAATATGTAAGAGTTCCTTTGATTTATTAAAACGTTCATGAATCATAATTCCAGCAAATATTAGGAAGACTCCTACTATCTGCAGATATGTAGAACAGTGTCCTTTGTTTTCTCCTTCAGAGCCAGATAAGATCACCCTGGATTTATAACACAATTTATGTGAGACATCTGAAGAGAAGTGACGGTTATTAATAATAGTACAGGCATCTGATTTGACTGCAAAAAGTACAAATCTGATCTCTTCTTCTCTTCACCTAGAACCCTGGACATTTTCAGATGTATTGGAAATTAATCAAAAGTAGACTGGACTTTGTGCTCGGTGAGAAGATTTTTTTTAATCTCATCAAATAAGGAGCATGCTTTATGATCAGGTTAAAAATACTACAGTCCAAAATGTTTCAGTTGTTAAACTAGACCTTCACCCTCAATAAGAGCCGTGTATGTTCCCCTACCATGTACATACAGATTGCCCACATTAAAAAGCATTCTACCTGCACCTATTGCATTTTCTGAGACTTTTAAAATCCTAGATGGCGGCCCATGGAGTGCCAGGCTTCTTGCAGACAGGAAGTATCTTCTGATGGGGCCCCACTGCATTCTGGGACTTATGTCCTTTTCCTGATCCCAGCTCTGCTCTGTCTGAGCAGAGCACAGCTATAACTCGACCTACTATAGTTTTGTCCCCCTCCTCTCCTCAGCATGTGATGCTTCTAAGGCAAGATTCCTGAACAGAGTCCTGAACAGAGTTGCAGCTCAGTACAGGAATAAATAAGTAAGTGACTAAAATAGATACATTTTAGATGCTATGGAATAGTTTTATTTGGGAAGCCGATTCAGTAATAGCGCCAGGTAGCGACAGATGAGCGCCTGAAGTATGGCGCTATGAGCGCCGCTAGCGTACGCCGCGGGCGGTAGCGATTCGCTATAGCAGGCCTCCGCAGTCGCTACCTGGCGTTGTTGGGAACAATGCCTAAATTGGTGAATATCCGTCTCAGATCAGCTTTGTAGGCGCTCTCATTTTGACACACATTGCATATACAGAGATTGTGGAGCACACAGCATGCGAGGATTATCTTGGAGACCTTTTGTGGACTGTACAGCATCTCTCCTCCTGGCCGTGCCAAACAGATGCTTCGGGTTTTGCGATGTGCTGCATTGTAGCGTTCTTGGGCAGAGGTCTGTGGGTTTCTGACCCACGTTCTCTGCCCGTATCCCTTGTCCGCTGTAGAAAAAACACAATGAGAGAGACAGCAATTAGTACTAGGAAATGTTTTGGGTTGCATTAGTAAACCAATAGCTTACTAGGCCACATATTTTAGGCTAAATACTTTGACATGGTTAATTATTTACCCAGTAGCCAGCCAGCTGGCATTTCATTGTTTTCAAACTTCCTGCACAGGACTGACCGCTGCAGGACGTAAGAATCATGGCATGAGTCGGGGAAGCCAGATCTCACGGCCCGCAGCTTCATGTCATGGTCACAGACGACCATGACGTTCATCGAGTGGAACTGCTTACGGTTCCAATAATGCAGCTCCTGTGCACGGGGGGGGGGCGGAAAGGGATATGTGTACCATCAAGGCACCCAAGCACATTCGGGATCCCTCCCATGCGATAGAATGCATGTTTTATTTTGGCATCCTCATCCTCAGGAAACTGGATGTAAATAGGGATCAGGTCACAAATAGCCAGTACTACCTGTATAAATATGCGGCTCATTGTAGCCTGGCTGATCCCGCTGAGGAGGGCAGAGGTTGCCTGGAAGGTCCCTCGTGCCAAAATGTTAAGACTGGCACATAGGCGTACTATGCCTGGAATGGATCTGGTGCGTTTGGTCGATGGCTCGATTTTATGCTTAATCTGATCATATAGGGACTGTAGTGCAGCACGATTCAGACGGAAGCGGCTCCTGACCTGCTCGTCACTTAAATCCCACACTGAAAGGCATATTCCAAAGGATCGGGGTGCCCTAAGCCTCACAGCCCCCTCCTCCCTGGCCTCCTGCTCTTCCAGCATTCTCACACATCCCTGCACCCATAACCCATACATCACCCTCTTATCCATCTCACACTCAACAGATATACAAAAGAAGCCAAAAAATACTCAAAACCACAAACACACCACACACACAAGCAATCACACTACTCACACACTCACTACAATGCAGCTCACCACAAAACCAGAAGTATAGTGGTCAGACCCACCAGACTGCTGAAAGTCAGCTTTCTAAGTTAGGCACAACCAAGAGGGGAGTTGCTGCACAGCCCACAAAAGGCCCCAAAATCAAGCCTCACTTGCTGTATGCTCCACAATATTTGCATATGCCAACAAAATCAAGCTCCTAAAGAAACAGCACTGATGTCAGAAATCACCCAACAAGCCACAGAGAGTGAGGACAAAACCCAGCCAGACACTCAAATGAGTTAAGGGATCAAAGCACCACACCACCACACCACAGCCTTTGCCACAGTGTAACAATACCAGAAGGTATGCAAATCCAGCCATTTATACTTAACTTAGAAAAAGGACAGGTCCTCTTTGCCGCCTTTTGCGTTGCTCTGCTATTTCCTGTCTCCAATTAGCTGACCCAGGTGTGCGTGAAACGGAGTGCGCACGCGCACGCTAGTAGCGCTACTAGCGTACGTGAGCCTAAACTTGCGTGCATTAACGGACATGGCTGAAAATTCTGTGGTGGACCAATGAAAGGTAAGCTGCTCTTGATTTAAACCGGACCTTCACCATGATTTAATGAAAAGCCCAAACTCTTAAAAAACGATTCCCCAGCATCTAAAATTAATATATTTAACATTTTTAGTCACTAACTTATTATTCTTTCCCCCACTGGGCTGCAACTCTGTTCAGGAATTTAGGATACGGGCGCCGCCATCTTGACTCAGAAGCATCACACTTACTGAGGAGAGGAGAGTGGGATAAGGTACAGGGGGGCATGTTATAGCTGTGCTTTGCTCAGACAGAGCAGAGCTGGGGTCAGGGAAAGGTCAGCAGTCCCAGAATGCAGAGCAGCACAGTCACTTCCTGTTTGCAGGCACTTCCTGTTTGCAGGCTGCCTGATAAAATGGCGGCTTCCATAAGCCGCCATCTTGGATGTTTAAAGGCTCATAACATGCAGTAGATGCAGGTAGGATGATTTTTAATGTGAGCAATCTGTATGTACAGGGTGGGGGAAACATATAAGATAGACTCTTATTCAGAGTGAAGGTCCGCTTTAAATAGCCGTTTGTATAGCCACATGTCACAAGTGTTTCATATACATGAGTACATTGTTGTCTTTGGTTGTGTGTTGTTTGGTTAATGAGCTCTGTAATTAGTTAATTAACTACCACACATGCTTCAATCACTGCAGTGGAGCTTTGGCTACAAGCACCTGGCCAGTATGTGTGAATCAATTAAGTGGACCTGTTTGTGATTGGCTGTTAGAGCACATAAAACCTGCCCAAACCCAACAAACGATGATACCATTCTGTAGTCTGCATGCGTGCTTGTTGGTTGTGTATTGGTGTGTGTGTGCAGCTACAGGATGGAGCCAAATTCTGGGCATCTGCCGGCCACAGCTGGCCCAAGTAGGAGTGTGGTGGGTGCTGTGCGCAGACCTCCTTTAAGGAAAAGGGCCCAGCCTGAAGGTGATGCAGCACCCCAGTCTAAGCGCCCAGTTGCCAAGAGGGAGCCAGAATTTAATTTGGCTGAGAATAATACTCTTGTGCGCCTGACCCTTGCAAAATGGGAGCTGATATTTGGCTCCCAAAGCAAGTCTATAGGCAAACAAGAAAGGAGCAAATTGTGGGATGCCATTGGTGTTGAGCTTACTAGCAGTGCTCAACACCCACGTAGTGGCCCATCCTGCAGGAAACGCTTTTACACTTTGAAAAGGGCCCTTATGCAAAAGATGAATCATGATCTTGAGGTCGAGAGTGGGACCATCCAGGGTCCAAAGAGTACCTACAGGCCATATGAGGAGATGCTGAAGGCCAAAATTCCCCTTGCTCGGCTGCAGGGTGTGGATGCTGGGGATGACACCATAGGTTGGACTGAAGGTACATATTTTCAGATTCAAATTTTCTGCTAATGTTAATTTATGTGATTTGCTTTTTCTCTTTCTGCACAACTAACAGTAGGACATGTGAAGTAGTACATTATACCTCATAAATGTTTGACTTTGCTGTCTGTTGCTTTCTGCATAGGTGCACATGGTCATGTCCATGAGTCGGGGGAGGTGGATACCCCAACTCCTGCCCTTCAAACAACCTCCAGCCTAACCCAGTCTGCCATTGAAGGTATTTTTCAGTAATTTAGGTGCTGGTTATTTTGTGCCAAAATGCGTGTGTGAGCACCTCAAACAATAGATTTGACCACTGTTGAGGATTAATAATATGGGCCTGCGGACTCTTTACACGTCCACTTTACCGCTCTCTGCAACTAACTAACAAGGCCCTAACATGTGTAGCTATGTTGGAAGCCAGAGATGTGTGGCCATATATCTGCATATACATGTGTAAGCCACACTGGCCGTGCTTAGGGAATATTAGTGATTGAGCTGCTCACACACACCTAAATGCATGGTTTATTTAGTGCCGCACATTACCAATGGCTAAATTTTTTATTTGCTTTTGCCTAGCTGCACCGCCATTGGCACCAGCATCTCCTCAGGAGCCAAGCTACTCTTTGGATGCTGGTAAGTGCATGTGTCAACCTTGCTTTATCCGCTTTAACACAAGTGCATGTCTTTCATTCCTCTTTTTTCTTTGTAGGCCAAGTGACTGGTTCATCTTTGGACCCCACTTCCGATGTAGCAGGTCAACAGGACCCTGTTGGTGTGTATTGGCTCAAAAAAATGTATCCTTTATGCTGTTTATGTTACACTGGTTCTATTTGGTTAGTCTAATAATCTACATGTTTGCTATGTCAACTTGAAGATGCCTATTTGGAGTGGATTTGCCATCACCAGGGTCATTAGTATAGTTTTTTGAGTGATTGCAATGCATTTGTTGTGTATATTGAAAGACAAACATTCACCCGAGTAGGGTTCGGAATATTTAGAGACATTAATTGTGTATTTTAGTTGGCCTGAATCTCGGAAGTGGCTGTCCGGAAAGGGCCCTTCACGTTGAGGCTGCCAGAGATGAGGGTAAGTTTGTTTGGCTTGATTATCTATTAGGGATTTTTGAACAAGTTTTTGTCAAATTTAGTAGGCCAACTTGTGTTTAAACTTGTCTTTTCAAGGGCAAAGCTCGAGTGAGGACCCAACTCCAGACATCTGGGAGAGTGCGTGTATGTGTAATTTGAGCAATGTGTTTGCTTTTTAACCCAATTATTGGCTCATCTTCCTCTTAAATACATGTTAGCAATCTGAGTTGACCAGATCACTTTTGGCTAGTGTGTAATCTTCCACTTTGTGGAGGTATGGCCTCGATAGTCTATCCATCTTACATTTGATTTTGGCCCACTGACTTACTAACCTGACTTTCCTGTTTAGCATATGCCAACTTGCCCGATCTCTCAGATGTGGATTTGCCCCTCTCTGGCAGCCAGACCCCGGACCTACTTGGGCCGGACGACACGGAGGTAACATGGCTGATTTAGAGGAACAATAACCACATTGACATGTTGGTGGGTAGTCCATGAACCAACATGTCACATTTTATGTATTTGTTGTTTTTGCAGGAGGTGGGACCAGAACCCCAACCTGGGACCTCTTCTCAAGTGCCATGTGGCCAAGCTACAGAGGCTCAAGCAAGGGTAAGTTGGCTGGTTACACTTTTGGGAACTGATTTTGAGGGGCCTAGCTGCATTGTTTCACCTTAACTCAAATTTTTAATTTTTTTTTTTAGCTTAAACCCAGAGCAAGAGGAGGTGTGGCGCCGACAAGTGCCGACTTTTACGAGCTAGGGGTCCGGATGCTGGAGGACTACAGTCGCCAACAGCCGCGTGATGGAAATACTGACCGCATTGCGGCGTTGGAAAATCAGGTGCTGATGTGTCAGCAACAAATTGAGGGCCTGCAGCGCGAGCTCCAGGACGTCAAACAAGGCCAGCAGCAACAAACCAACAGGGAAATTGAGCGGCTGTCCAATCTGATGGAGCGATCTTTACAGCGCCAGGAGCAAAGTTTGTTGTTGACGCAACAGCTCATACAACAGCAGTCTATTTTTTTTACTGCACTGTTGGCCCCCAACACCACCCCTAGCAATGACTCTCAACCTCCCAGGCCCCCAAGCCAAGAATATTAATTTGATTGTTTTGATTTTTGTTAAAATACATTTGAGAACACCACCTCTAATTTGTGTTTTTCCTAAGACATAGGTAAGAACACAGTCAGGGATGAGTCTCTAGATCTAGATATGTACCTGTAGGCAAAAATGTATGCCACACATTGGTGACAATATCTTCCTATGGTTTAGACATTAAATGGCTACAAAGGTACAGCAACATTTTACAAACAAAGGGTTTGAAGACAATTAAACTATGCTAGGCAAGGCACAACACAGTGTAAGTAGAAAAATACAAAACTTTTAATCTTAAAGCCAGCCAACAGGCCCAACATTTGGCCGCACAGCGGCTCTAAACATCGCCCCCACCCTCACGACGCCTCTTCAAGGCCAGCAGCATAAGGCGAAGACGCCGGATCGACCGCCACAGTCTGCGATGCTGGTTTACACAAGCTGTAGAGAGTAAAAAAAAAAATATTAAAAATAGAGATTGTGACCTCTACAGACACAGATGTAGCAATGTAATGTAAGTGGCTAAAATTAGCTGACGTTCACATTCACATTGTTGGCCACTGTGCCCTTAGGTGTTACCATTATATGAGTACTAGTGGCTGGCTTAAATGTGGCCACCACATCCCAAGCATACATTTACTCTTAACTCTTGGGACTAAAATAAGGTCTAAGTGCCAGTGTGTACATTTATTTGTTTAGTTACAGCCAAACATCAGGGCCTAAGTCCTAATGAGGAAACTTGTTTGGGCAAGAATCTTAGAGGTCACCACCTTAGCAGGCCAATTTAGTTGGTTAGAAACCACAATTTGCCACTATGTTGCCAAAACAAGAATGTGAGCCAACAATCAAGCATGCAGACATGCATGTAGGATTGTTGGACAAACACATGTAACCTAGATGTGTGTTGCTTAAACACATAGGTACATTGTAAATGTCTCCAGAATTTACTCTAAGACATAGGGGTCCCAAGTCTTTAGGCATATGAAGTGGGATGTACTCACCATCGCAGCTGTGGCTGGGGCCCATGCTGCTGGCCGTCCCAGGAGGTGTGGTGGTGATGTACACCGGCTCCGTCTGCGTGGCCACATCTGTCAGGAGAAAGCAAAAGAGAAAAGCTAAATTAGTGTGACAATGACACCTGACTATTTGACATCCATCTGGTTAGGGAGTCTGCCAAAACAAATGCTTGCATGGTTACACACATGTTGTCCGACATTAGCATATTTCCTGGTCCATGAGTTCATGTAAATTATTTATGGTTTCAACATGGACACATAAAGATAATGTGCCAATAACCTGGACAGTGCAATGGTAAGGACTAATTTGCATTTTATTGCAGAATCTTAATAGTGGGCAACATGTGTTAGCCGGAACAACTTTCCAAATTAACACATTTGCTAGCACCCATCATGGTGTGGGCTGAAACATAGGGGTGGTTGCCAGTTGGATTGCACTGTAGTGGGGTTTGTGATGTTAATGTACATTAACAAACCAGCTTGTACTATGGAGCAGGAAACATGTGTATGTTCAAAGTGGGCCAAGACCCAGGATTTATACTATCCTGTGTTTTGGTCCACTTTGGCAGGGCACAACAATTTGAGCAAGAGACCGTCCGCCGCCGCTGCCTTCTGCGCGTCACTCCTCCAGTGCGTGCGCACGCGCAGGCCATTCTGAAACGGAGAGCGCAGGCGCACACACATCTAGAGGGGCACGCAGGAGGCTGCGGCGGTGGCTTCTGCCACCCCCAATGAGGAAAGGAGTTTGTGGGCCTTTGGGGGGGGGCCCTGGGTGAGGGAGGTGATTGGGCAGGGAAGCTTATAGATTCCAAGCCCGATCAACAATGGGTGTGGGTCCACTTTAAGGAATGTCAGAACATAGTGAATGTGAGGGATAACAAAAAACACTTACCATGACTATGCCCGTGGAGAAGGCGTTGCCAATAGCTCCTGGAGGTGCCACCTATATGATGCGCTGCAAATTAGAGAGGAATGGCAAGGGCTAAGTACAAATGGCCATATGTAACCTGTCACAGACTAACACTGACTAAATGTGCACTCACCAGGGGAGCTTGAAGCCCAGGGAGGGCTCTGAGGAGGAGGCGTGGAGCCTCGGCTCCTCACACTCTGATCCAAAGATCACCAAGGCAAAGGGCCACCCTCCTCCCTCTCACTCCCTTCTCCTTCAGGGAGTGTGGGAGAGTCCATTACTTCCACCCCACTTGGACTCCCCACTTGAGAGTGGCCCCTTGTCTGGTGAGACTCCTCAGATTCAGAGTGTGAGGAGCTGAGGCTCGAGCCTGACTGCCCCCCGGCAGCACACTCCTCTGGGGCGTCATCCCTTTCCTCCCCTGGGTCCTCTAAATATGACCCGCGAGAGGGACCCTCCCCCGATGACTCCCCCGAGTCCGCCTGTCTCGTTCGGGGGAGGAATCCCTTCCCACTTTTCCCCAGGGGAGGACGCTTATCTGTGTGGAGGGGGTGAATGAAAAAAATTAAAATTACTCCCAAAAAGGGGCACAGCTTACAATATTATTTCCCTAAAAAATTAAACATAGCCTAAAATTCCACTTACCTGAAGCGTACGCATCATATAGGCGGTACACGCCTTCAGGGTCCCGGCGCTTGAAGTCGGACCACTTCTGCATGATGGAACGCACAGTCAGGCTGGTTTTGAAGCGCCGGGACACTGTGGCCTTCACCTCCAGGGCTATCCGCTTCTTGCCCCCACGGGCATAATCATATTGGTGGATGCAGAAATCCTATGACAAATGAAAAAAAAAAGATTATCAATACATGACATCAGACCAATGGCCTAAACATTTATACTGAGAACAGATGAAACATATCATCCAAGGGAAATATACTCACTTTGACCACCTGGCCGTTTACGCGGCTATCCACCCTCTTCCTTTTTTGTTTCTGTGGCCCAGGGGGGGGGAGGGGGGGGAGGGGGGGGAGGGGGGTTAGGTGGGGGAGGTGAGGTAGGTGGGGGAGGTGGGGGAGGGGTGGGGGGGCCAGAGTCAGAGGAGGAGCTGGGGAGGCGCAGGATACGTCGCCTGGGCATCATGGTGGAAACGCAAAGGAGGAACCGGATATGACCAAAGCGACAGGGAAAAAAAAAAAAACGCTCCGCGCACTAGGAAGAAGCTAATATCCGCTACGTGCAAGCTAAGTGGCGGAAATAGGATTTTTACGCATTAAGACAAGCTATTGCCAAAGACGCCATTAATTATTAGCTTGATTTAGCTGGGAAACGCAAAGGAGCAAACCGGAACTGGATATGACGAAAGCGGAAAAAAAGGCACATGTGTGAACAGCACAGCGCTGCACAGCGCAGCACAGCGACGCTAGCGCCGCCACATAGCGAATCACAACAGCGACTGCAGAAACTCTGACCACCACAGATTCAACAAGGACAGGGCTGCCGAATAGCTTGGGCGCTGACAATTTCAATGAGCGAACGTGAGCACCAAACATGAGTGACTAAAAAGTAGCTTTACAAGGCATGTGTGTTGTGAAAGCAAGCTAATTTGAGGCTAATGTGTTTTGTGGGAGGAGATGCATTTTATATTTCACTCACAACATTCCAGTGTAAAAATAACATCTTTCATACAAAAATCTTTAAAAACAAGACAGATTAATCAAACATATCCTAAACAACCCGTGTTTAAATTTTGGCCAAAGACAAGAACACAAAAACCACTAAAAAAATAATTGCAGCGTCTGCCATTGAAATGTATTGGAGCGCGCCAGGTAGCGAGAGGTCATACCTGGCGCTGTGATGGGATTAGCAGCGGCGCTGTTCGCTGAAGTCTGCAACATGATGAATCCCGCGCTAGGTGACGCTCTCGCCGGCGCTAGCCTCATTTTGCATGATAAATGCGTGATTGTGTTCGCAGCCTGGCGTTCTGGAGTCGGTAGCCGCCGATAGCTGGCGCTACCTGGCGCGAGTGAGACACTACCTGGCGCTATTGCTTGATGAATAAGGGCCTAAGGGTTAATGCTTTTGATTGAATTATATTGGGAGTCTGGTTTAATGTATCAAAATGCTCATATTCCTGTTTTTAAAATAACAGACAGTTGAAATGAAAATATTTGAAAGTGTAACCCTATTAGTGCCAGCTATGTGAGTCTCACGTAGCTGCCTCTCCTACCGTTAAGTGAAAGCTGCGTGAGACTCAATTATTTAAATCTAGACACATCAAACATCTAAACACTATAAATAAAAGTGTAGAAATAATAAAAATAAATAAAAGTTAAAAACTCACCTGACCCGGGGCGTGGCCGCGGCATGGCAGCGTGAGGACACCAGTACCGAGGGCTCCTGATCATCCCTGCCTTCTTGCATTATCCCGGCAGTGAATCACCTCATTCAACCCCCCATAGTAATGGGGAAACGTGGAGGGACAAAGAGGAGCACCCGAACGGAGCACAGCCAGGGCATCACCCGCTATCTGAGACCGGAGGATCCGGAGGGCTCGCGCCGGACCAAAATGGCGCTGGAGCACAGAGAGCACGAGGGGAGAGAGGAGCAGCGGTCGGCTGCACAGCCTGCCACGGCGCCACCGGAGGAGGAGGAGCGGGGGCAAGCAGAGGAGGGAGCTGGCCCCCTCCCGCGTCAACAGCAACGGAGCTGCCACGAGCCGGCAGAGAGCGGGGGCGAGGACATCGCCGCCCGCACTAAGATGGCGGCCGCCCGGGACCGGGGATGCCGGGAGACACTGGAGGCGGAGGAGCCGCGGGACGGGCCGCCTGGAGAGGTACGGCGGGGGGCGGGCGGGGGCTCACCGGGTGACACGTGGGCCCATGTGGACTGGGGGGGCCCGGAACACAGCCCTGGGATGTGGCGGGGGGCCGCCGCCGGTCCCTCCAGCCACGTGGCAATCACCCTTTCGCCTCCCTGCAGCCTGACAGACTCTCCCCATGAACGCCCCTTCTGCCCACAATCACATGCAGACGTGGGGGGGGGAGCTGCGGAGTACAGTACAAAGCCCTGGAGCAACAGGCCCCTACCCACCAGCTGAGGGGCGGGTGGCGGGCACCCTGGACCCCTTCTGCGCCAACCGTCCCCTTCACCAGCCCGGAGGAAATGGGGCAGAGACCCGGTGGACACAATTAATGACCAGGAGCCGGAGGCCTGGCATGTGCGGACTGAAGGGGGTGGGGTCCAGCGGGGGGAGCCCCCATTTTCCCCTGTTATGGGGGTTCAGCGGATACCATCGCCCGACGGGCAACTCACCTTCCCGGCTCTGCTCCAGCCCAGAGAGGAGGGATGCGACAAGAGTTCCTGGAGCTCAAAGGAGAGAAGCCCCCAATCTTCACGCGGGTCACCCAGCTCCCTACTCCATGCAGAACCCAGATCTTACCCAGCGAGGTCGCGAGGCAGAGAATCTACTCACCAAGCTATGGTTCATGCCCCGCAGCAGATCCCAGATCCTGATCTGCGTTCGCTCCTCCTCTCGCTCCCCACTAAAGCAGATATGGAGGCAATCCCTACTAAGGCAGATCTAGAAGCCATGATCTCCAGAATAGAGAGAACCTTCCGGAAAGACCTGGAAACCGTGCAACACAACGTGGCAGCGGTGGAGGACAGAGTGTCCGCTTTGGAGAATGCAGGTACCTCGACGGAGGAACGCCTTACCCGCCTGGAGCAGACGAGTGAATCGCAGGCAGCCCAGATCTCCAACTTAAAGCTACACTACGACGATTTGGAGAATAGGAATAGGCGGAACAACTTACGACTCCGGGGGATCCCTGAAACATCCCGGTTCACAGACCTGGACTCGGTCGCCACCTCGGTTTTTAACGAGCTCCTGGGGAACCCTCCGGGCACCGTAATAAAGATGGACAGAATACACAGAGTGGCGGGCCGGCCACCGGGCATTCCTGATGGCCCTGTGCAGATTACACCACTTCAAGATAAAGGAAGAAATCCTCAAAAAAGCATGGGAGGCGAGGCAAATCGTATATGACTCCGCGCACATAACCATCCTCCCGGACCTGGCTCGCTCCATGCTCTGGATGAGAAGACAACTGAAACCACTTCTTCAGAGGATAAAGGATAGTGGTGCAGTGTACAGATGGGGCTACCCCTTTCACCTCATTGTCAGAAAAAATGGAGGCTCCTTTACACTGCGGACACCAGAAGACCTGGACAGTCTTTTTGCGTTCCTCGACGCCGCCCCTCTTGAAGTCCCGAATTGGCTTGACTTTCCCACGTTTCGGTCCTTGCCGCAGAGGATTCGGCGACGAGGGGCCCTGATCGGTCGTGGCCGGCCGCGAGGGGGAGGAGCTCCCCCCCGATGGCCGAATAACACTCAGGACTACCTAGACGCGTCGCAGTGGACTTGACTCTCCCGGCCGGGCCTTCCTCCCTCTCCGGGGCGGGCCTATTGGCGGACTCTTACTTCCTCCCCGCTGCGGCCCTCTGCCGGTCCCTTGGTCGGGTCTGAACGGAGAATTCGGAGGCTGATGACTGCATGCTTTGGGGGCCGTGGGTCTCCCCCCCCCCGTTCGCCCCCCCCCCCGCCCTCGTGCCTGTGTGGCGTCATATTGGTGCTTGACTGAGTGCCTTTGGTGTTGGCTGAGCTTTTGCTCGCCGGGGGGGGGGGGCGGCGGGGGGTGGGCCGGACCCGTGATGACTCCCCTGGGCGCGGTGTGGTGGCCTATCCTCGTCGGCCGGGCTTCCGTCCCTATGGGAGGTGGACCTCCGATGGGCCTTCTTTCTGTCGGGGCCTCTGTCGTGCCTGTGGCCGGGGGGGATCGGCGCTCCCGGCCCTGGGGTTGGTGGGGGGCGTCTCGGGGATAATGGATGCGTTTTGATGTGTGTCCTCGGCTCTCCCCCCCCCCCTTCCTGGTTGCCTTCGGGTGTCGGCTGGGCTTTTGCCCGCCGGAGGGGAGGGGCGGGCCAGACTCACGGTGCCCCCCCTGGGCGCGGCGTGGTGGCCTGTCCTCACCGGCCGGGCTTCTGTCCCTGCGGGAGGTGGACCTCCGGCGGGCTTTCTCTCAGTTGGGGCCTCTGTCGCACCTGTGGCCAGGGGGGATCGGCGCCTCCGGCCTGGGGGCCGGCGGGGGGCATCTCGGGGATAATGGGTGCATTTTGATGTGTGCCCCTGGCTCCCCCCCCACCCGGGCCCCCCCCCCCCCTGGACGGGCGTTTGCGCCGGTGCCCGGGGGGGCGGCCCCTCTCGCTCCGGGGGATGGGTCGCAGCCGTCCCGTCGGCGCCCGGTGTGGGGGTTTTGGGCGGGGGGGGCTGGGGGGGGCGGAGCGGCGGGATGGGTTGCCCGGGTCGGGGAGCGTCACTGCATATGTGTTTCCTCTGTTGTTCTTTTGACAAGAGCTCATCAACCTGGCATGGAGTGTTACTACAGAATTTGAAAAAGGCTCCGGTTCTGTTTGTTGGATTGTTTGCTGATCACTGTTCTTTTAAACCAAGTTCTGGACCGTCCCTCGCAGGAGGGGCTGAGTTGGGCTGGGGAGGCGGGAGCCCTCCGCAGCCTTGCAGCGCCACAGTTTTTCTTCCCCACATAGGCCTGCGCACCTAGGCTAACTTGGCCTTGGGCGGGCGCTTTTCTCTTATTCTTTACTTTCTTTTCCCCTCTCTCCTCCTAACCTCTCCCTTTCAACCACTCTTCCCTCCTCTCCACAAACTGCCCCCCCCGCTTAATCCTCTCCCCCGGTAACTCAACCTCCCTCCGGTCTTAGTCGACCGGTCTGCTCTATTACCCCTCCCCTGGCCAGGCGGCCACACCCGTGCTGCCCGTGAGGGCGCCTTGGTCCCGTATCTGCAGCAGTAGCGGCTCCGGGCACTTACCGGAGGGGCCGCCGCGGGTGGTCCGGATAGAGTGTGGGTGACGCGATGGACCTCAGGATCGTCTCCCTGAACACCAAGGGCCTCAACGTCCCAGAGAAGCGAAGAGTCTGCCTGAATCTATTTTGGAAAAAAAGGGCGCAAATAGTGTTTGTGCAGGAAACACATTTTCAGAAGGGGAAAGCCCCAAGGTTTTCAGACAGGCGTTTCCCAACGGGATGGCACTCTTTCTCGCCGGACTCAAAATCTAGGGGAGTTGTCATTCTGATTGCAGCCAACACCCCATGGACCTTAATAGATAGCACACTCGACGAGGAGGGTCGCTTCATCTTCGTTAAGGGGAAAATAGGTAACCAAGTATTCACGTTCGCTAACATATATGCCCCCAACTCGGACCAGATTCACTTTATTGAGCGGACCCTGGGGGCCCTTCAGACGTTCTCGGAGGGCGTCTTGATTTTTGGCGGCGACCTCAACGTGGCCCTTGACCCACTGCTGGATACATCTAGGAAGGCTTCTCACCTATCGTTCTCAGCTCTTAAGAAACTAAAAAGCTCTCTGCGACTCTCACAACTCATGGACCCGTGGCGCCTCCAAAACCCTCGAGGTCAAGACTATACCTTCTACTCGGCACCCCATGACTCCTACTCAAGGTTAGATTACCTATTTCTGGAACACAGATTCCTGGAGATTGTTCAAAAAGCGGAAATTGACCCTATCCTGATCTCTGATCACGCCCTGATTTCGCTGACCGTGAAACTCCCGGAGCGGTTGACAAGGCCAAGTACCTGGGTGCTCAACGAGTCTCTTCTCCAGGATCAGGACCTAAAGGAAGAGATGAGGAAAGAATTACAGACATACTTTGAAACCAATGCCAACCCGGAGACGTCCCCCTTAAACCTATGGGCAGCACACAAATGCTACATCAGAGGCATCCTCATAAAAATGGCATCTAGAAAGAAGAGGGAGAGGGAGAAAATGACGGCAGCTCTAATACAGAAAATCGCTCGTTTGGATTCGGAACACAAAAAACAGCAAGCGGAGAGGACCAGACAGGAGCTGGCGGCGGCCCGTGAAAAACTAAGAGACCTCCTGCTAACTAAAGCGAAGGTCTCACTCATAAGAGCCAGGCGCTCTTTTTATGAATACGGGAACAAATGTAGCCGCATGTTGGCTAGGGCGATCAGAGAGCAGAGAGCCAGTAACTTCATACCTCAGATAATGGGGAACGGAGGACGAGTGCTCTCCAAACCGTCGGACATTGCCGGGGCCTTCAGAGACTTCTACCTCAAGTTGTACAACTTGGGGGGGAGCGGAGGAGGCCGACCGAATAGGCTGCAGGAAGCTCGAAGGTACATCGAGGCATCGGGCTTGCCCACATTGAGCCCAGAGGTGGTAGAAACCATGGAGGAACCCATTTCGGTGCAGGAGTGGTCACTGGCAATAAAATCATCCCAAACGGGAAAGTCCCCAGGCCCTGACGGTTTCACACTGTCCTATTACAAGTGGATGGAGGACATCTTGACCCCTAGGGCCGTAGCGGCCTTTAACTCTATAACCCCTGAGCAAGTTCTACCGGTAGACATGTTGAGGGCACAGATAGCGATAATACCCAAACAGGGAAGAGACCCACTGCTCTGCTCCAACTATAGGCCGATATCTCTACTTAATGTGGACCTCAAGATATTCGCGAAGATCTTGGCGAGCAGACTCCTACCATACCTTGACAATCTAATAGGCCTGGACCAGGTGGGGTTCACCCCGGGCAGAGAGGCGAGAGACAACGTGACTAGAATTCTCAACCTGATCCATCTTGCACATGAGAAAGGGATCCCTGCTATGTTGCTCTCTACCGATGCTGAGAAAGCGTTCGATAGGGTCCATTGGGACCTTATTCAAGCCACTCTAGAACACATTGGCTTACAGGAGAACATGAGGTCTTGGATGTTGTCTCTGTACTCCTCTTCCTCGGCATGCGTCAAGGCTAACGGGATTCTCTCTGATTCATTCCCGATAAACAACGGCACGCGCCAGGGATGCCCGCTGTCCCCAATTATCTTCATCCTGACTTTGGAACCCTTCCTCAGGAGGGTTAGGGCGAACCCAGACATCAGGGGGCTGTCGAGAAGCGGTGCGGAGCATAAAGTTGCAGCGTTCGCCGACAACTTGCTCTTTTGCATCACGCAACCAGTGATGACTATTCCTAATCTTCTGAGAGAAATGAGAGAGTACGCGGAGCTGTCGAATTTTAAAATCAACTTGCAGAAATCCGAGGCACTCAACGTTTCCCTCTCACAGTGCCACCTAGCTAATTTACAGGCCAACTTCCACTTCCGATGGGCATCTGGAGCGATCAAATGTCTGGGAGTCCAGATAACGCCCCAACTCAGGGACCTGTTCGCCAGAAACTTCCCACCCCTCTTATGTTCCATTAAGAGAGACCTACATTCATGGAGGGACAAGACATTGTCCTGGTTTGGTAGGTGCAATGTATTAAAGATGAACGTCCTACCGCGACTGCTCTACCCCATACAGGTGTTGCCCATCCACCTGCCATCGGCCTTTCTGAGAGAGGTCCGATCTGAATTCATACAGTTTATATGGGGGGGCAAGAGCCCGAGAATCTCTCAGCAGACGTTGGTGCTCCCGAAAGTGAGGGGAGGGGTGGGGCTCCCCGACGTCGGAATGTATTATGTAGCGTCGCACCTTAACAGAATCGTGGACTGGAACTGGCATGGGGGCGGCAAACGATGGGTTCATCTGGAGCAATCGTGGGCTCCGGTCCCACTGGCGGGTCTCCCTTGGTCTCCGGGGGAGTTGCCGGGCTCGCTCAAGTCCCATCCTACAATAGGCCCGACCCTCCGGGTCTGGGCAAGACACATGCTGAGGGAAAGCATAGCCCCGGCGCCCTCTCCGCTTCGCCCAATTACGGGCGCACTGGATTTCTTCCCGAACCGTCTGGATGCGTGTTTCGCGAGGTGGAGAGCTCCTGGCCGAGGGGCTGCCTACGAGTTTCTCAACGGCGCCAATTGGAAGTCACTGCAGGAACTGATGAGTTGGGGGGACGCCCCTCATTTGACTTACTGGAGGGCACTTCAGGTATCGCACTTCCTGGCGAGCTTGCCACCGCCCAGGGATTTCGCTAGAGAGCTGACCCCATTTGAGCGCTTATGTGCGACAAACGAAACAACCAAGGGTGCATTATCCACAATATACAAACTGCTGGTGGACCCAGGGGAGAGCCACATACCAAACTTCATATCGGCGTGGGAGCGGGAGCTCGGGGTCGCGTTTACTCTACCTCAGGTAAAGAAGATGCTAGAGCTTGCACAACGAGCCTCAATAAGCAACCAGTACCAAGAGGCGGGCTACAAAATTTTGAGTCGATGGTATAGGTCTCCACAGACACTGCATCGCCTCTTTCCGTCGGTGCCGCCCCTATGCTGGAGATGTGAGAGAGACACAGGCTCCCTTGCACACATTTTCTGGGGATGTGAAAAAATAAGGGGCTTTTGGGAGGAGATTGTCAAGTGGATCAACAAGATTACCGGAGAGCCTATAGAACTCTCCCCGGAGGTCCTCCTCCTACACTCCACCAAGGCCTCGGTAAGAAAATACAAGAAATCCTTGACAATTCACTTGGTAAACGCTGCCAGAGCATGTATCCCCGCCAGATGGAAATCGACCACCCCGCCAACCATCGGCTCCTGGATTAGGAGGGTAGAGGACATCAGGCGAATGGAGGACCTGACATCCCTCCTTCAACGCACTGAGGAGAAGCATAGACTTTGTTGGATGCAGTGGTCATTATTTATGGAATCAGATGAGGGCAAGACTCTAAGGGACATGATTTGAGATGAAGGGGAGACGCCCGGGGGACGCCGCTGGACGTGAGAGCTTGACCCGGACCGGGTGATACGACCCCCGGCGCGCGGCGGTTCCCCTCCCTCCCTGCACCTGGCCGCAGAGGCCCCGGCCTCTCTCCTCGTCCCCTCCACCGTCCCCCTCGACTCTCCCCCGGTCTGGGCCCCTTGCTGGGTTGTGGACGCAGATGTACCCCGCGGGGGCGCGGGCGGGGGAACGGGGGACCTTTTTCCCTGTGTCGCGGGGGGCGTCGGGGTGGACGTGGGGCTATTCTGGGACTTGGGGCCGCCTGTGCCCTCCCCCTCCTACTCTATCCCTCCCCCTTCCCCCTCTATCTCTTTCGCCCCCCCTTCCCTTTTTTCCTTTTTTACTTTTTCCTTCCTTTCCACCTTCCTGTCCCTTCCCCCTCCCCTATCTGAACACTTTGCCCTCCCCCCTTCCTCCACTGAGTATAGGAAAAATTGAGGGGCGGGGGCGAGAAGACATGATATCAGAGTGAGCGCGAATTAATAGGTCATGCATGCCGAAGCTTTAGTTAAATGTGTTTTTGTAAAACTTGAAAGTTACATTGTGATTGTAATGCTCGGATACTGTGATCGTAATGCCTGATGAGCCAATTCTGGTATGTTTTTCTTTGCTCTTGCTCTTTTCCATAAAGATTTATTGTTAAAAAAAAAAAAAACTCACCTGACCCCTTAATCAGTCCGGCTGGGTCTTCTCTTCACCTGAGGGGGATTCCCCCCCATGGGATGTTCTAGCTTCAGGAGAGGGCCTGGTATAGAAACCCCTTTCTCACCTGTAGCCAGGGCCGGATTATGAGGGGGGCGCAAGCCCCGAGGCCTCCACCACTTGCCCTGCAAAGGGGGCCTCCACCACTTGCCCTGCAAAGGGGGCCTCCACCAACCTTTCGGTTATGGTCTGGTCCAGGAGGCTTTTCAGTGTTTGGTCTAAAGAGCCTCAGGGCCAGCAACAAAGCTAGCGGTGGCAGTGGGGGTCCCCTGCGCCTGGGCAAGCCTTTTTTTGTTTTTGCAAACCTGCAGCCAAAGCTACCACAGGGCAGGACGGGGAGTCTAGAGCAGCAAAGCCACCATCAGCAACGCTACAGTGATGGGTGTGTGCAGAGCTGTCACTGCACAAAAGCCACCAAGCACAGCTGCTGGCAGCTCAATGCAGGAAACCCTTTCTGCTGGACCAGCTGGGTGACTACAATACCCCCGAGCAGCACGCACCCACACAAGGGTGGGCCAAGGGACTCGATCTGATATTCAAGTGGGCGGGTGCCAGACAACCACCAATCAGTTACTTGGCTGGACTATTAATTTAAAGGAAAAAAAATACTGTATCTGGGGCCTCCACCAGATTTTGTGCCCAGGGGCCTCCACCACACTTAATCCGGCCCTGCCTGCAGCTAGCAGGTGACTTGCCATTAACCCCTAGCCCTCCCATTACCTGCCTCCAAGAGCCCAGCCCTCCCATTACCGGCCTTCCAAGAGCCCAGGGTAATAGAGGCTATGTGGCCACCAAGGATGGCCCTTGTGCCCTGTTCTACAAGCCCTGCATAGCTGGTCACCAGGCTGGTTATGCAGAATAGGGGGGGACCCCCACATAATTTTTTGGGGGGGTTTTAAGGGTTGTCTACTAGTTTTAGCCTTATTGGAAAAGGAAAGACAATTACTGGCTCTAAACTTACTGCAGCTGTGTATCTTCAGCTTTCAGGCCAAATGCTGACTCTACTTTCCTATGCTGGCACCATGACATGCTAGTCACAAGGTAGAAGGCTCACTTGCTGATTGATGGGAGAGGCAAATGCCCAGTATTGCAAATCTAAGTAGTGGTTTGTCTGACTATCTCTGGGATCTAGCAGGGGAGTGTGCAATCTACGTGGAGGGTAATGTATTGCTATCGCCACTGAGCGCCAATTTTGCTGCTACGGAGAGGTACAGAGTGTCGGAACGGTGGAACACTAGAGACAGGCCAAGGCGCTGTTGCCATTTAGCTTTTCTTGCTAAGTGGCCCTGCGTTTTTCTGTCCGTCTTTAATAATAGTAATGAACAATGGGTACTCATGCGGGCTCCCTGTGTTAAATCCTGTCCCATTTAATGCTGCTGCTTGCTTATAGCAACTTCACAGCAGCTTTCTTTACTACTACAACAACCAATACAGATCACACACATTGTTTAGCTATATTCTTTTATTAGCCATGGATTTAAACTAACAAATTATCCTAGATCCCAAAAAAACAACAATAACCAAAAATAAAGTGTTTCATCCACTTTGTGCTGCCTAGAAGTGAATGGAAAAGAACGTCAGTTTTAGCAATCAATCTAGCTTTTAATCATTTACCCGTCTATGGCTTCCCTAACTCTCTAGGAGATCTCTACCTATAGCTGTTAGCCAGCTTTAGAGAGCTAAATACAAACACATGGGTTAATGTTGGCTAAAACACAAATGCACACCCCTACCTGCTTCGCTGCATTTTCCATTCACCTTACCCTACCCCTTATTCACCTGCTGCAGTGTTTAGAGATCTGACACTGTGGACATGTACTTACCTTGTAGCTATCCCGATAGCACTTGCTTGCTCTCAAATTTTCTACACAGGGCAGATTGGTGCAACATATACGAATCATGGCAGGATCCTGGGAAGCCTGACCTCACAGCATGCAACCGCATTTCATTATCACACACCACCATCACATAAATAGAATGAAAGCTTTTGTGGTTGCAGTAGTGCAGCTCTTGTGCTTGAGGGCGCAGAAGGGAATATGGGTCCCATCAATGGAACCAAGCACATTTGGCATTGCTTCCATCCAATAGAATGCCAGCTTGATGTTGTGGACCTCTTCCTCATCGGATGGGAACCTGATGTATTTCAGGATGAGGTCACAGATGGCCAGGACCACCTCATGAAATATGTGGCACATGGTCGGCTGGCTAATGGCGCTTAACAGAGCAACATTGGCCTAAAATATGCACCTCGCAAGGATATTTAAAGAGGCACAGAGGAGCACTATTCCAGGGACATCAGTGGTGAGCTCAATTTTGTGGCGGATTTGGTGGTAGAGTTCCAAAAGGGCACCACAATTAGACTAAAGCAGCTGCGGATTTGCTCATCACTTAAATCCACCACAGCCAATCAGGTGTTACACACTCTGTCAGCACACAGTCACACCACTGGTGCTTCCTCACGCTCCTTTTCCTCCTCACCAGCTGCTGCACAACTCATCAACACACCAAACACCACTCCAAAACACAAATGCATGTACTAAAGAACCCAACACACACACACACACACACACACACACACACCTCAAATAACAAACTAAGACACACACACATGCTAAAGAAATGCAGTTCACCACTAAATCAGAAGCATTGGTGAAAAAAACAGCCTGGCCAATAGGGTAGATGCTCCACAGCCAAAATAAGGTGTCCAAGACATCCTGTTTTGCAGTGTGCTACACAATATCTGCTTACCCTAGCCTATCAGCGCTCCTGCTGATACAAAGCACAGACTTGTCCACAGACAATGCACAACAAACACAGACTTGGTCTGCCAGGGGTACAACAGTACTGGGCAATCCCCACAAACACACTGCCACTGCAAAGGCAATATACTTAGCTGGTAATATGCTTGTAAAAGAGGAATGCCACATGTTCACCATCTTCCTCCTCCACACTCACTCAACTATGATAAATGCTATTCAGGTGTGTTGGAAGAGGGGACATCTGTAGCTCCATGTTGTTGGGCGTTTCCTGATCCAAACACACGACACCTCCATGATTTCAGCCAAAGTGAAACTGTGTTTTTTTTTTTTTAAATCTGTTACATGAAGCTCTGTACTAGTGGGCAGTTTCTGTTGTTTACATACAGCTTTGGTCTCAATACTTTGGTGAAAAACACTATAATCAGCGTTTTTTGAAAAAACATTACAGCATGCGTCTGTTATCTATTGGACATTGTCTGAATCCACATCATGCAGACAACCTCCTAATGTTTCAATATTAATCCTCTCCTTTTTCAACAAGATTCAACACCGTACGCAGGGCCCTGACCAAAAAATGGAGTCAGATCTGCTCATAGAGCGTGGCGTGAATATGAGGTCATGTTAAAACACAAGATGCCTTTATGTCTACTGCAGGGTGTGGATTCACGGGATGACGCTACAGCCTTGGTGGAAGGTAATCTTTTATTGCTTTACATAACATGATTTAAAAACCATTTTAAATGTTGTAGCTCAAACTTTGTTTTGTGATCTGGCACTGGTGCAGATGCAGGCTGGCAGTATTTGCCACTAGGAAAATATCGGCACGTGCCTAGGGCGGAGCTACATCAGGGACGGGGATGGGGTGGCAGCCAGTACCAATCAAATCATTTTTTTTTCTGTCAGTGGGCCTACACTGCCCCCCCCACTGGCACCGCCCTGAGGTTTGATACCAACCTGCCTGTGTATGAGGGAGCTCACCTGCCTGTGTATGTGCCCGCCCCCCTCTCTTCCTGACCGATGAGGAAGACTCCACCACCTCAGCCCCACTGTCCCCTGCTGTCATCTCACCGTCAATCCCCCACAGTCATCTCACCGGCGCCAGCCTCAAGTGTGTGGTTCAGCGCACATGCCCCACTCCTGGTAGGAGTCAGCTTATGCAGGGGTGGAGCTAGAAGGAAGCATGGCACCATTGACACAGAAGGAGGGCCGTTTGGGAGTAAGAGGTATGTGTGTGTGTTGTCAGGGAGGCTTGCCTACATGTGTGTGTGGGGGGCTTGTCTGCATGTGTGTGTGTGTGTAGGGGGCTCACCTTGCCTGCATGTGCGTGTGTGGGGGGGGCTTGCTTGTATGTGTTTGTGTGGCGGGCTCTCCTTGCCTGCACATGTTTGTGGGGGGCTCTCCTTACCTGCACGTGTGTGTGTGTAGGGGCTTGCCTGCATGTGTGTGTGGGGAGCTCGCCTTGCATGCATGTGTGTGTGTGTGTGTGTGTGGGGGTGCTTGCCTTGCCTGCATGTGTGTGGGGGGGCTTGCCTATATGTGTGTGTGTCGGGGGGATTGCCTTGCCTGCATGTGTGTGGGGGGGCTTGTATGCATATGTCTGTGTGGAGGGCTTGCCTGTATTTTTATGCAATTTTCACTTAAAGTGGACTAACACCCAGGCTGATCGGCCCCGGAATCTATAAGATTCCCGGGCCGATCAGATCCCTCCCCGCGGGGCATCCGAAATCGGGATGCCCCGCTGTGTGAAACCCCCCCAGGACGCCCCATTCACCTTACCTTACCCCCGATCCAACGGTGCAAGCGTGGGCCCACATCTCGCGCTTCAATCTAGCAGGGCCCACGCCGGCCGCTTGTGAATGGCTGGCGCGGGGGCGCGCTCCCTGTTAGAGGGAAGTGCGAGATGCGGCCGCCAGAGTGCCCCGCGGAAGTGGACCAAAACCCAGGATAGTGGAAATCTTTAAGGGTCCACTTTAAGGGTGTGGCTGGGGGCGTGGCATAATTGCATTAAAAAATTGCACTTTCCCTCTTTACAGTTTTCAAAAGTTGGGAGGTGTTTGTGTATGGGGGGGCTGGCAAATTCCTCATTGAATGTGTGCGTGGCATGGGGGGGGCGCATGACCACAGAGTGCCTAGGACAGCACAAATCCTAATGCATCCCTGAATGCAGGGTCAGATTCAGAGGGTAATGATGAGTCGGATTCACAACCAGATCACAGCCAACAGCTCAAAGTAAATGGCTGTTTGGCTGTTGTTTACAATGTCTAATTAATTATATTCCCAATTGGTTTTGTTTTTGTTTTGTTTTTTGTTCTCATTCAGCTGGTTTGTATTGCACACCATTATCTGATGAAGAGTAGAGATGAGCGTGTAGTGAAATATTCGAAATTTCGAATTTCGATTCGAATAGACCGCGTTACTCGACTACTCGACCGATTATCGAATCCCATTATAGTCTATGGGAAAAAAATGCTCGCCACTTGGAAATCTCAATTCGACCACTTGGAGGTCACCAAGTCCACCCTGAAACATCAGAAAATGATGCCAACACTGCTGGAATGCAACTGGGACAGCAGGGGAAGCATGTCTGGGTGCATATAACGCGCCCAAGTCGCACTATTATGCCACTATCACAGCCACTCAACAATACACTCCAAACACAATATAACTTCTACGTAAAGTGAGACAAGACAAGGAAACCTTCTTTCCTCTACATTGCCATGGACCCCAAGCCAAACTGTACAAAAAAGAAGAACAAAATTCTGCACCCCTTAAAATCACGTTGCCTAATGACAACCACAGATGGCATAGGCAAGGGGGAAAATAAATAGACCCCACCCCTAATTGTCATTGTGTGTGTGTGTGTGTGTGTGTGTGTGAGATGTGGTCAGACATGTCCTCTTGTGTCATTGTGTCACCCCAGCAGTAAGGGAAGCTTAAAGGAGGAGGTTTGTTACAGTGTGTTACCCCAGCAGTAAGGGAAGCTTACAGGAGGAGGTTTGTTACAGTGTGTTACCCCAGCAGTCAGGGAAGCTTACAGGAGGAGGTTTGTTACAGTGTGTCACCCCAGCAGTCAGGGAAGCTTAAAGGAGGAGGTTTGTTACATTGTGTCACCCCAGCAGTCAGGGAAGCTTACAGGAGGAGGTTTGTTACAGTGTGTCACCCCAGCAGTAAGGGAAGCTTACAGGAGGAGGTTTGTTACAGTGTGTTACCCCAGCAGTAAGGGAAGCTTAAAGGAGGAGGTTTGTTACATTGTGTCACCCCAGCAGTCAAGGAAGCTTACAGGAGGAGGTTTGTTACAGTGTGTCACCCCAGCAGTAAGGGAAGCTTACAGGAGGAGGTTTGTTACAGTGTGTCACCCCAGCAGTAAGGGAAGCTTACAGGAGGAGGTTTGTTACAGTGTGTTACCCCAGCAGTAAGGGAAGCTTAAAGGAGGAGGTTTGTTACATTGTGTCACCCCAGCAGTCAGGGAAGCTTACAGGAGGAGGTTTGTTACAGTGTGTCACCCCAGCAGTAAGGGAAGCTTACAGGAGGAGGTTTGTTACAGTGTGTCACCCCAGCAGTAAGGGAAGCTTACAGGAGGAGGTTTGTTACATTGTGTCACCCCAGCAGTAAGGGAAGCTTACAGGAGGAGGTTTGTTACAGTGTGTTACCTCAGCAGTAAGGGAAGCTTAAAGGAGGATGTTTGTTACATTGTGTCACCCCAGCAGTCAGGGAAGCTTACAGGAGGAGGTTTGTTACAGTGTGTCACCCCAGCAGTCAGGGAAGCTTACAGGAGGAGGTTTGTTACAGTGTGTCACCCCAGCAGTAAGGGAAGCTTAAAGGAGGAGGTTTGTTACATTGTGTCACCCCAGCAGTCAGGGAAGCTTACAGGAGGAGGTTTGTTACAGTGTGTCACCCCAGCAGTAAGGGAAGCTTACAGGAGGAGGTTTGTTACAGTGTGTCACCCCAGCAGTAAGGGAAGCTTACAGGAGGAGGTTTGTTACATTGTGTCACCCCAGCAGTAAGGGAAGCTTACAGGAGGAGGTTTGTTACAGTGTGTCACCCCAGCAGTAAGGGAAGCTTAAAGGAGGAGGTTTGTTACATTGTGTCACCCCAGCAGTCAGGGAAGCTTACAGGAGGAGGTTTGTTACAGTGTGTCACCCCAGCAGTCAGGGAAGCTTACAGGAGGAGGTTTGTTACAGTGTGTCACCCCAGCAGTCAGGGAAGCTTACAGGAGGAGGTTTGTTACAGTGTGTCACCCCAGCAGTAAGGGAAGCTTACAGGAGGAGGTTTGTTACATTGTGTCACCCCAGCAGTAAGGGAAGCTTACAGGAGGAGGTTTGTTACAGTGTGTCACCCCAGCAGTAAGGGAAGCTTACAGGAGGAGGTTTGTTACAGTGTGTTACCCCAGCAGTAAGGGAAGCTTAAAGGAGGAGGTTTGTTACATTGTGTCACCCCAGCAGTAAGGGAAGCTTACAGGAGGAGGTTTGTTACATTGTGTCACCCCAGCAGTAAGGGAAGCTTACAGGAGGAGGTTTGTTACAGTGTGTCACCCCAGCAGTAAGGGAAGCTTACAGGAGGAGGTTTGTTACAGTGTGTCACCCCAGCAGTAAGGGAAGCTTAAAGGTGGTAAATGGTGGTATATGGTGGTAAATGCGATATTCTGAGCTTCTGGGGCCCTGCCTGCCTACATATGAGCTATATACTGTTCAACATAGTAGCCGTAATAAGGGCTCTCAATGACTCTCTTGTCTTCTGGTAGCTGGTATATATGGTGGTAAATGCGATATTCTGAGCTTCTGGGGCCCTGCCTGCCTACATATGACCTATATACTGTTCAGCATAGTAGCCCTAATAAGGGCTCTCAATGACTCTCTTGTCTTCTGGTAGCTGGTATATATGGTGGTAAAAGCGATATTCTGAGCTTCTGGGGCCCTGCCTGCCTACATAGGAGCTATATACCGTTCAGCATAGTAGCCCTAATAAGGGCTCTTAATGACTCTCTTGTCTTCTGGTAGCTGGTATATATGGTGGTAAAAGCGATATTCTGAGCTTCTGGGGCCCTGCCTGCCTACATATGGGCTATATACTGTTCAGCATAGTAGCCCTAATAATAAGGACTCTCAATGACTCTCTTGTCTTCTGGTAGCTGGTATATATGGTGGTAAATGCGATATTCTGAGCTTCTGGGGCCCTGCCTGCCTACATATGAGCTATATACTGTTCAGCATAGTAGCCCTAATAAGGGCTCTCAATGACTCTCTTGTCTTCTGGTAGCTGGTATATATGGTGGTAAAAGCGATATTCTGAGCTTCTGGGGCCCTGCCTGCCTACATATGAGCTATATACTGTTCAGCATAGTAGCCCTAATAAGGGCTCTCAATGACTCTCTTGTCTTCTGGTAGCTGGTATATATGGTGGTAAAAGCGATATTCTGAGCTTCTGGGGCCCTGCCTGCCTACATAGGAGCTATATACCGTTCAGCATAGTAGCCCTAATAAGGGCTCTTAATGACTCTCTTGTCTTCTGGTAGCTGGTATATATGGTGGTAAAAGCGATATTCTGAGCTTCTGGGGCCCTGCCTGCCTACATATGAGCTATATACTGTTCAGCATAGTAGCCCTAATAAGGGCTCTCAATGACTCTCTTGTCTTCTGGTAGCTGGTATATATGGTGGTAAAAGCGATATTCTGAGCTTCTGGGACCCTGCCTGCCTACATATGAGCTATATACTGTTCAACATAGTAGCCCTAATAAGGGCTCTCAATGACTCTCTTGTCTTCTGGTAGCTGGTATATATGGTGGTAAAAGCGATATTCTGAGCTTCTGGGGCCCTGCCTGCCTACATATGAGCTATATACTGTTCAACATAGTAGCCCTAATAAGGGTTCTCAATGACTCTCTTGTCTTCTGGTAGCTGGTATATATGGTGGTAAATGCGATATTCTGAGCTTCTGGGGCCCTGCCTGCCTACATAGGAGCTATATACCGTTCAGCATAGTAGCCCTAATAAGGGCTCTTAATGACTCTCTTGTCTTCTGGTAGCTGGTATATATGGTGGTAAAAGCGATATTCTGAGCTTCTGGGGCCCTGCCTGCCTACATAGGAGCTATATACCGTTCAGCATAGTAGCCCTAATAAGGGCTCTTAATGACTCTCTTGTCTTCTGGTAGCTGGTATATATGGTGGTAAATGCGATATTCCGAGCTTCTGGGGCCCTGCCTGCCTACATAGGAGCTATATACCGTTCAGCATAGTAGCCCTAATAAGTTCTCTTAATGACTCTCTTGTCTTCTGGTAGCTGGTATATATGGTGGTAAATGCGATATCCCGAGCTTCTGGGGCCCTGCCAGCTACAGCCTGTCTTTCCCTGCTGTGAGCGTCTATCCCTCACTAAGTTCAAGCTGCTAATGCTGACGAAGAGGAAGTGCTGAGTTTTGTAGATTCGAGGTCACATGGTTTTTCCAGCCAATGCGTGTAGACGCCGTTCTCGCGATGCCAGCGTCCTCCCAGGACCTGTCCCACCCCCCCTGCATGGTGATTGGTGTAAAAAACGCGCCAGGGAAGGTGGGAGGGGAAACGAATTGTGAGTGCGCCATCGCCGCTGTACTCGATCGAAATCGAGTATGACGAATAGCGTAGTATTCGATCGAATACCGACTCGGTCGAATACTACTCGCTCATCTCTAATGAAGAGCACATTTCCACACCCACAAATGTTTTAACACTCAGAGGATGAGGCAACACAGGTGTGTGACAGGTGAATGTATAATAATACTACACATATATTTACACTCCAAATGTGTGCATGTTGTTAAACTAAATATTTGACTAGCAACTTATAAATGGACATGTGTTGCTTTCCAGGATGATCCATTGTTTTATGCCACACAAACACCATTTGTAAGAGACATGTGATGATTCAGGTGTCCCAGCAATCAGGATCAGCCTTGGTAAGTGATTTGAGTATTATCCATGACACATCCAAGACACTTTGTGGCCACTCATGTAGCAGAGCTTAATGTATCTGAAAGCCCCAAAATGGACACTTACCATAACTAACACACATCAATGAAGTATGGGCCTTGACACAGATATTGAATAGGGGTTTCCCTCATATGCATCATGGGCAAACCTAAAAAGACACGCCAAAATACATGCATGTGAATATGATGTCTTCACATATGGCAAAAGATGATTTTTTACATTTGTGTAACTGTCCGTTCTTGTTTATGTTTTAGCCCCCATTGGTGGTATCTGTGGAGGCAGAAAGACGACCAAGTAGCATGCAACTATATGAGCTGGGTACACAAATGCTGGATGCATACAATAGGCACAAAGGTCACGGTCAACTGGTCTAAAGAGTGGAAGAAATTGATATCAAATCCAACAAATTCAAGGCAAAAAATCCTTTGGCAACACCAACAGCACTGGCACAGGAACAATGGGTGCAGCTACAACAGCAGGCAGCACATGCACAGGACCAACATGTGGCTATACTAGCAGCAATCCAAGAGAGTTGGAGAGAAATGGCAGAATTTCTGCATGAACTCAACCAGCAGGTGCAACAGCAAAACATTTTTTTCCAAGCACTGTTTGGATCGGATGTTGGCCCTGCCCACAACCCACAATGGCCAAACAACCCCCACAACCATGCCACCTGTTCCACAAGGATTGCCAAACCCTGGATGTTGTAAAAGATGATGGTCCGACTACATATGAGCATGATGGGGCATGGTAAATTTGTAGGTTGAAATTTTATCTTGTGGGCATAGTTTTGCCAATAAATGTTTTCGTTCACAAGCATAAACAGTTTTATGTGATGATGGGAATTGGGAAGCATTGTATTATTTGGGACAAAACACTAACACAAGATCATAAAGTGAAGTCACAAGTGAAACAGAAGTCCAAACTGTTAAAAAGTTTAAATTTTTTTTATCAAATAAAAATATAAATCAAAGGCCAACATGGCCAAAATTTTGAAGATGTGGCTGCCCAGCAGCAAAATTATTTCTTGCCCCCCACCCAGCATCTTCTCACGAAGGTCCAACATTTACACAAGTGTTACATCACATTTATTGAATACAACATGGCACTAAAACAAATATAATCTAGAGCTAACATTTGGTAAACATGGGCAAGTGGGCCACTAAAAACCTATAAACATGTACATAATACCAAACATTTATACATTTAACACATACATGTGTCAGCAGATAAAAACTCTATCATGTTTTTGCCAAAGGAACCACACATAATGTTGCTGTTGGCAAAAATTAACTCAAGGCATTTTACTTTATTTGCCCACTGTTGTGTGGACTTCCACATGCATCCTGCTTGAATGCCAAGATTGTTTTAATAATTTAGATATACACTATTGATTAGTCTGAGTGTTAGCTACTAAGACCCTAACATGTACATGTTGTGTCCGGATAGGTATAAAAAAATTTGCATTCCTGTAAGGAGCAACCAGTTATTAAAGGTGTTACTAAAACACATTATGGGTAAACTTAGATGTGCCCCTAAATATACAGTACATACACTATAGTGTTACATTTGTTGCTGCAGTCATACATAAATTCATGCCCTACATTATTTTATCTGTTTTATCAATCCCAAAATTTGGGCTTTTAACTTCAAAAATTCTTTGTAGGCGTATTTTTAAGACAAATATTTTTTTAATCAAAAGTTTTAGTATCCATCAAATCTTGAGCAAAAGGGGATGCATGTTTAAAACCTCCAAACATAGAACACTGCTACTAACGGGGCCACTCACAACTGTTCAGAAGGTAGGTAAAAACAGATACCAGCTGGCCAAACACATGGTAATGTTTATGTATCTCGAAACATCAAAAACATTCCAAACAAAATGTTTTTAGCTAACAACTAAAACAAGCGCCATTTCTGTACGCCCAAAAGGTGGCCTAGATTCATGACCACAGAACACTGCGCTAGTGTGAGCACTGTAGAACTGGGTGCTAAGGTGTACCTGATGCAGGATTTAAAATCACTATAAAACAGCTAAAGAACACTCAAACCTGAAAATGAATGGGCTGACATTGGGAACATGGAAAACCACTGAAACTAGAAGGGCAGGCACAAATACACAAGTTTATACAAAAAAAAGTTTATTGTGTGTAAAATACATCCCAATCAGGATACACTGTTGATTATAGACAAAAAATGAAAAAAACTAAAATGACTAAAAAATACATTAGAAGTGTATAGGAGAACGCCACAGAGCGTCTGATAATATGTGGCACTGCAGGATAAACAGTGCCGGCGTTCTGATGACACTGGGAGCTAATTATAGATAGAACATTTTGCCTGTCATAAATGTTTCAGCGCGAGGGCAGCTAAAATACCTACCACTACATGTCCCTACATGGCATTAGCATTTCTTAAATAAGCTACATAAAGCCCTTATAAAAGGACCTGCTTTCTGCTTGCCCCTTCCTGGCTGTCAGGGGCTACATCTTTCGTTCATGAGCACTTTACATTTCTTGATAAACCATATTATAATTGCTCCCCTCTGCTGATTTATCTTACTCAGTCCCCTCAGTGATTTTTGCTTTTAAAGGACATTTATAGTGACGCAGAAGGAAATAGTTCACTAGGGCTTATCAGAAAATATAAAGCATAGTTAATGAAAGATGCAGGATAAATTCAACTTTTACCTGGAATTTTTAAATGAATGAAAGCACTTGTTGACAGCAGTCCACAAGTTGAAGAAATGCATTGCACGCCCTGCTCATTTTATTGTGACAGGTCAACTAAACAATAAAACTTTGAGCAGACCAAAACCCATATCGGCCAGCCTTGGAGTTTAGGATGTGGGATGCACTGCTGCATGGATGTCCCCTGTGATAACCGCAAGCCATACATTTTCTATTATCATATGGCACATATGTGTGCTTTGCGGCATCCCCCTGGCTGATGTGCGCACCTGTGCCAGGTCATGTTGGAATCGCCAACTTGGGCAAGCACAGCTAGAGGGTAGTAGCTTGCGGGAGGCATCTGCCATCCTATTTATTGAGAATAGACTATTGGGTTATGTGGTCTATTTGGAGGAGAACCCATGCATGCGCCATAGAATCACTGGAGAGGTAAGAACACCAGCTTTCCATGGGCTTTTACACACAAGGGCATCCCAAACTGGAATGCCAAAGTAAAGTGGTGATTGAAAAACCTGTGTTTTTGTCCAAGCAGAAGCTTAAACCTTTTGGGCTGACTCCCTATTCTGATTTAGGATGCCCCACTGTGTGAATTCCCCTGGCGATCACAGGGCGCATGTGAAGGCCATGATGGCTGTCCTGGCTTCCCTCTGGATGATGCACACTCAGTCAAAAGTGAGTGCACAGTGCTGATTTCAGCTTTACTAAACCACTTTGACATCAGATTATTTGAGCAAAGTTGAATGGAGGTCTAGCCACTGATTGAAGGAGAGCGCATGCTAGCGCCGTAGAGTCTCTGATGAGATGAGTAAATGAGGGAATCAGAGAGACATAACACAACCGTGGCATCCCAAATGAAGAAGCCCTGGAATGGAGGTACAAAACCCGGGATCATAAGATCCTCATAAGGGATCATAAGATCCTCAATATTGTTTGCTTCATTCATTAAAAGCTACAAAAAAAGATTAAAAATGTGCTCTTACACAGGAAAACAAAGCCACTTAAAAAACCCTTGGGGTTGCCTAATTATCCACTTCATGTACATGCAATTAAAGCTACAAATATAAAATTGTGAGACGCCATTCTAAAAATGCAAAAGAAGATTAAATGTGTTCCAGATCGCAAACCTTCCCTTTTTTTCCCCATTGTCCAATAATTAGATTTGCCTAATTGACCACCAAGTAACCATTGTAAGAAATAAGAAAAGCGTAAGCGCTGCGTCGATCTTCTGTTGCTGTCAGGTGAACAGTGCGCTAGATTTGATCTATTGATATGTGGAGGGAATTCTTCAAACCAGTGAAGCCCGAGTAAGTCTATTGAATACATTACTTAGGGATGAATGCTTTCCCAGAGACAATAGGAGCAGTAGGATGGCGATGTAGATTTAATACTGAGAATTTCTTCTCAGCGTATTGGCCGGACCAGGAGAAAAGCTTAACTGCTTATTTGTTCAAATGGTGCATAACATGTCTTTTTTTTGACTGGCCCATAAAAAGACGTGTGTTGACGAACCTAACCATTTCATGCCTGTGTGAGTCTTAAACCAGGTTTTTACACTCTATCTAGTGACATTAATTCAGCATGGTGACTGTAGCAGCTTGAATTGCATTACTTATTTGTCCCTGATTAATTCAAAACTGGGGCTACATTAACATAGATCCTATTATGCATTTGCTATATCCAGATGTGACAAACAATTTTCACTCCAGAATCTTAATGCTGAGAGGCAATCAGTTTTACAGTATAGACTGCGAAAGTCATAACGGCTGTTAATGTAAGAAAAATAAAAGTAAACACGAAAAAAGAAGGGAGAGGCGAACTACTATATTTGATATGCAAATAAAACATTGAGATTTAATAGAGAATTGATACACATGGATGCTGTGACATATATACAGTGATGAAAGTACAATACATGTATTAAAAATGGGTGGGATACCCAAATTGACCACTAGGTGCTGCTATGGTGCAGGGATAGGTATAGGGAAACAGTTATATAGTAAACAAGCATGAAAAATCATATGTAACAATCAGTAGAAATAATGGCATTGTTAAGAGTGTGAGGCCACCCCTTGGTCACAATGCTCAATATGCATATAGTATAATATGAAAAACCAAGATATAAGAGCGTAGTAAAGTTTTACAGGCAGGCAGCACCAAGAAGTAACCCTCGACGTTTCGGTTTTTTGCAACCTTCTTCAGGGGGGAAGCGCTACCAGTTAGTGTCATCAATCACCTTAAATACCCTATGTGAGAATCCAGTGTTCTGCAGATGGCGCCAACAGGGGCGCGCGTGGCGCCCAGTGATGACGTCATTACGCGGTGACCGGCGCCCATCCCGACCATCCACTGATTGGGACCAATCGCCCTGTCAGTAGTTGGCGCGCGGGGTGGGTAGCGGTGCCACAGGGGCACAGGAAGTGCAGGAAACAACTGGCATGGAAAGACCAAGATCCGGCACTGAAGGAAAGGAAGTGCCTCTTTAAATAGGGGAAGTGGATGACCAGGCACCAATCAGTGCTGTACAGGCCCTTTAAATCTCAGTAATCCAGTGCGCTCGCCCTCTAGTGGACGGGGACGTGCGCGCACCTGACCATGCGAGGCAGAAGCATGGGGGGAAGGGAGATGGCTGGGAGCAGCTATGGAGGTGAGGGAAATGCTGTATGATGGACGACGGCTGGATGCAGCCATGGAGGTAAGTGAAGTGCTGCGAGATGGGCGTGCAGCGCTCACCCTAACAGTACCCCCCCCTTGGGTCGCCCCCTCTTCTTGGGACCAAGAAAATCCGAGATGAGACTACGGTCCAGAACGTTCTCTTCGGGTTCCCAAGATCTTTCTTCAGGTTCACAGCCTTCCCAGTCGACTAAAAAATATCTTTTACCTCTGGAGAGCTTAGAGGCCAGAATCTCTTTCACCGTAAAGGCATCCTTGATACCAGAGATTGGAGCAGGCACCAAGGTTTTAGGAGAGAACCGATTGACAATTACAGGCTTCAACAGGGAAACGTGGAAAGAATTGGGAATTCGCAGTAATGTTGGTAGGTGTAGCTTATAACAAACTGGATTGATATGTTGTTTGATCTTGTAAGGACCCAGGTAACGGGGGCCCAATTTGTAACTAGGAATTATGAAGCAGATGTATTTCGCCGACAGCCACACCTTATCTCCTGGATAATAGACAGGCGGAGCTCTTCTCCTCTTATCAGCGCTAACTTTCATACAGGCGGAAGCTTGACAAAGGGCACGTTGGGTCTTTTGCCAGATGGTAGAGAAATCCTGTGTGATGTCATCCACGGCGGGTAATCCAGAGGACGTGGACAAGGGCAGAGGCGGAAGAAGATGCTGATCGTATACCTCCAAGAACGGGGACTTCCTCGTAGACTCAGAATCCTTGAAATTATACGAGAATTCCGCCCAGGGCAGAAGATCGACCCAATCGTCTTGACGGGCAGAAACAAAATGGCGAAGATAATGCCCGAGAATCTGATTAACTCTTTCCACCTGGCCGTTTGACTGGGGGTGATAAGCAGAGGAAAAGTCCAGTTTAATTTTCATTTGTTTACAAAGGGCTCTCCAGAACTTGGAAACAAACTGCACACCTCTGTCAGACACAATGTGTGTAGGAAGCCGATGAAGTCGAAAGATATGCATCAGGAAGTATTTCGCCAACTGAGGAGCCGATGGGAGGCCAGGCAAAGGAACAAAGTGCGCCATCTTAGAAAACCTATCCACTACCACCCAAATAACAGTATTGCCATGCGAAGAAGGGAGGTCAGTAATAAAGTCCATAGCAATGTGTGTCCATGGGGTATCTGGAATAGGCAGAGGGAGGAGTAGGCCAGCAGGTCTTTGGCGAGGAGTTTTGGTACAGGCCTGAATGAATTCCGTCACATCCTTTTCTAAAGAAGGCCACCAATAATATCTAGAAATGATAGCACAGGATTTTCTGACGCCGGCATGGCCGGCTACATGTGAAGAATGACCCCATCTTAATATTTTTGCGACGTTGGCGAGCTGGCACGAAAGTCTTTCCCGGTGGTGCCTGTACAAAGGCAGCGGGTGCGAAGTGGACAAGGCATTCAGGTGAGATAATATGTTGTGGAGTGGATTCAACAGCAGAGATGTCTGAGGAGCGAGAAAGGGCGTCCGCCCTGATGTTCTCAGCGGCTGGCCGGAAGTGGATTTGAAAGTTGAAACGGGCAAAAAACAACGACCAACGAGCTTGTCGTGGGTTCAGTCGCTGGGCAGTTTCTAAATAAGACTTTTTATGATCAGTATAGATGGGCACCTGATGGGCGGAACCTTCTAAGAGATGTCTCCACTCCTCCAATGCCAACTTGATGGCGAGTAACTCCCGATCTCCAATGGAGTAATTCCTTTCAGCCGGAGAAAAGGTCTTCGAAAAGAACCCGCAGGTGAGAATTCTGCCAGTAGAAGATTTTTGAGTGAGCACAGCTCCGGCTCCAATAAAGGAGGCATCTACTTCAAAGGAGAAAAGGGCCTAGATGAATCTGGCCTAGACAGCACCAAAGCAGAGGAGAAGGCTTTTTTTAAGGCAATGAAGGTCTCTTCCGCCTGAGGAGGCCAAGACTTAGAATTGGCGTTCTTCTTCGTGAGAGCCACAATGGGCGCCACTACAGTAGAAAAGTGAGGAATAAACTGTCGTTAGTAATTGGCGAAGCCCAGGAAGCGTTAAATAGCCCGTAGGCCAATAGGACGTGGCCAGTCCAAAACTGCTTTCAATTTGCTGGGGTCCATCTGGAGACCACGAGCAGAGACAATATATCCAAGAAAGGGTAAGGTGGTTTGATCAAAAAGACACTTCTCCAACTTGGCGTAAAGGTGGTGTTGACGGAGGCTAGACAGAACTTGCCGGACGTGACGGTGATGTTCTTAGATGAAAAGATGAATATATCATCCAAATATACAACTACACAGGAGTAAAGCAAGTCCCGAAAAATGTCGTTTACGTATTCCTGGAATACAGCGGTTGCATTGCAAAGACCAAAGAGCATCACTAAATATTCGAAGTGGCCATCACGGGTATTGAGGGCTGTCTTCCATTCATCGCCCTCGCGTATTCGTATCAAATTATAGGCCCCTCGCAGATCAAGTTTGGTGAATCTTATTGAGGCCACGGTAATCAATACAGGGACGTAGAGAGCAATCTATTTTTGCCACGAAGAAGAAACCAGTGCCTGCTGGAGAAGAAGACTTCCATATAAACCCTCTTTGCAGATTTTCTTGAATATACTCCGACATAGCTTGTGTCTCAGGAGCCGAGAGAGGGTAAATACGACCACGAGGTGGAGTGGTACCCGGCAAGAGGTCTAAAGGGCAATCGTAAGGGCGATGAGGCGGAAGTACCTCCGCTTGTTTTTTGCAAAATACATCGGAAAAGGACCGGTAGACCTCAGGCAGGCCAAGTAATGACGTCTAAGCCAAGGTAACATAGTAACATAGTATGTAAGGCTGAATAAAGACTTTAGTCCATCCAGTTCAGCCTGTTTAACTCCTTCCAGTGGTCTAGTAGCCATAGCTGGAAATGTTATTACATGCCAGGAAGGCCGAGGTAAGCCGAGAAGAATCTGAGATGTACAATTAGAGAGGACGTAGAACTCAATACTCTCTTGATGGAAAAGTCCAACCTTTAGAAGAAGGGGAACAGTGCGATAACACACGGTACAGCCCAGCCTGTCACCATTGACCATTGACTGAGGCGATAAATAAGGGCTTTGTGAGGCAGTTCACAGAGATATTATATTTATTAATCAAGGAGGCCTCTATAAAGTTTCCTGCAGAGCCTGAATCCAAAAAGGCGGACAAATTCAAAGAGGTGGTAGGTGCGATGGTAAGTTGCACAGAAACCGTGCGACGTGTAGAGGAAGCACATACACCCTCATCCACTAGGTGTGCCCGTTTCCCTGACGAGGAGGGCGAATAGGACAGTCGTTCAAAAAATGCTCAGAACTTGCACAGTACAAACAAAGATTCTCGTTCCTTCTACGAGTTCTCTCCAACTGGGTCAGGCGGGATCGGTCGACCTGCATGGCATCCTCACTGGGAGGTACATGCGCGGACAAAGGGTGTTGAAACACAGGGGCCAGACGGGATGCCCTCCTGGGGCGCTGAGTATCTCTTTCTTGGCGGAATTCCTCACGCCTTTCAATAAAATGCACATCAATGTGTGTGGTCAGATGGATGAGATCAGTGAGGGACGAAGGCAAGTCACGTGCAGCTAGAGCATCTTTAATTTTACTAGAAAGTCCTTTCTTGAAGCAGGCACACAAGGCCTCATTATTCCAAGACAGTTCGGATGTTAAGGTACGGAACCGGATGACGTATTCACCAACGGACAATTCGCCCCTGGACCAAGTTCAATAGGGCCGATTCAGCAGATGAAGCCCGGGCAGACTCCTCAAAGACCTGGCGAAACTCTGAAACAAAGGTGTGAATACAAGAAGTGAGTCATTGCGATCCTACAAAGGAGTGGCCCAGGCCAAGGCCTTTCCAGAAAGCAAACTAATGACAAAGGCCACCTTAGCTCGCTCAGTGGGGAATTGATCCGCCAACAACTCTAAATGTAGAGAGCACTGGGCAAGGAAGCCTCGGCATAACTTGGCATTCCCGTCATATTTAGCTGGCAAGGAGAGACGAATTCTAGCTGTAGATGCTACAGGTGGCTGTGGTGGCAAAGTTGGGGCCGGTGATGGCACTTGCTGTTGCTGAATCGATAGTAACTGCTGCATCATAGCCGAGAGCTGATTAATTTGGCGGGACTGTATAGCCACATAGCAGACAATTCAGTGGCATCAGGCAGCGGCACCTCAACGGGATCCATGGCCGGATCTTACTGTCACGGACCAGGTGGAGCGGACTCGGGTGTGGATCAGCTTTAACTGTGGAACAGATGGCAGGTACCGCGTCAGGGGAGCGGAGTCTAAGAGGCCACCGGTATTCACCAGAGCCCACTGTAAGGCAGGTTGGGCTTGTGCGGTGAGTGACCCCCAGGTCGCTACCCCCAAACAGTGGCCCAGTCCCACGGCTAGCTGAGGCTCAGCGGGGTACACAAGAGGCAGGCAAAAGGCATAGTACACAAAGGCAGAGGTCAGGGCAGGCAGCAGAGGTTCGTAGTAAAGGCGAGTAGCCAAGGTCGGGGCAGCCGGCAAAGGTTGGGGACAGGCAGAGGTCGGTACACGGGTGAGCAATCCAAAAGCAACTGATTTACAACTGGCATATAGGGGAAGTGGATGCAGGATTGGATGACCAGGCACCAATCAGTGCTGTACAGGCCCTTAAAATCTCAGGAATCCAGTGTGCTCGCCCTCTAGTGGACGGGACGTGCGCGCACCTGACCATGCGAGGAGGAAGCATGGGGGGAAGGGATATGGCTGGGAGCAGCCATGGAGGTGAGGGAAATGCTGTGAGATGGACGACGGCTGGATGCAGCCATGGAGGTAAGTGAAGTGCTGCAAGATGGGCGTGCAGCGCTCGCCCTAACACATTAATTACTTTCTCATTATCTTGGCAATACCATTGAGGTGTTCTTCAACCAGTCTCTTTTTTTTCTTTCAGAAAAATACAAGTTAAAGTAATCATAAAAAAAATGCTTTTTGCAGCAAAGTTTTTATTAAATGTTACAGGCAATATCCAAGAACAGTTCACATCAGCTGCAGGGTAGCTAGGCTACCCATTGAGGGCTCTGACCATGCCATTTTAAGGCAGCATGGGAAGTCTCCAGCCTTGGAGGGAGGTTTACACTCCAAAAATGTAATGTACCCAGGGCAGGGAGGACAGAAGAAACTGAATGTTCAACACAAATTGACAGACAATTATATAACAACAAGTTGGAAAGGGCACAGCTAACAGACAGGAGTGTAAGCCAAGAGCGCAATATAGGAAGATAACCATCAAAATGGTGCCATGGGTTAGCAGTGACTTATTCGCATAATAACCAACAAAATGGCGCCTGTCAGTAATAGCAACCTGACAAGACAGGAAAAGGAAGTGGCAGCTCAAGGGTGATGGAGGTACACGCCCATGGACAGCGCAAGCTTGGGCCCTCCCCTCCATTACTCCTATTGGCTTAGCCCAAGGAGTCAAGATGAAGGAAGAACGAATAGGATTCTTCCTCTACAAGCGCCCCCCAGTGACGTCATCCCGCCATCCCAAACACACAAATAGCAGCACAAAACGCTGCCTGAAGACATTTGGAATGACAGCACCACCCTCCCACACTGCAAAAGATCGAGTGCCTACCCTCTTTTGTCAGGCACTTTAAGTAATTATACAATGCGACATTACAGAACCTCTATGCGCAAAATGGTATAACTTATATGCTTATATACTCTGAAAGGTATATACACCTGCCAACGACCTACAAATTCATCCAGACTGGCAGCAGATCATAGATATCCAAAAACGTAATCCAGGCATAAATAAGTGCAACACTAATATAATAGTATAAAAGTATAAGTAAGTAATTTAAAGCATAATGCTAAAACAAAACATTCTAAATAAACATAATCACATTCTCCACATTGGCCGAGGTCTCATTCAACGTCTGAAAGTGAGTGCACCCAATTAATAAAATCACTAAGTGTATTTTATACTGGAGATTGAATCTTACGATTGTACAATGTATTGTAGAAAATAAGCTAAATGTACTGAAGAAGCAGGCTACTGCGAGACGCGTATGCATAGATGCTTATAACAGACTGAATACAATGTCAGACACTTGCTACAGCTGAACAATACACTTGCTACAAACTGAAGAACAGATAAGGAATAAACATATACCGATTTATAGAAAAGAATGTCCTTGCTTTTCATTTACAGTTATACTGATATGTGTATGTGTGTATGGTTATATGAATGTTCATGCTTTAAGTAAAAAAAATGGGGAAAGAGAAACCCCGCCAGGGTCAATAAAAGACTACGTACAAAATCTTTTTCTTCTTGTACCTGTGCAACAGACAAGAAGAACCCCCCCCCTCCTATTTAAGTAGTAATTAAGGAGCCTTGACCCCAAGCCCGCAATGAAGTAAAGATAAATTATTTACCCCCCCAAATCTTATCCGGGTGACTTCCCTCATTACCCGCAGTGTGTGGCATCTCTCATTACAGGCAGTGAGGGCCATCTCCCTTTAAAGACAGTGGGGGCCCCCCTCATTACAGGCAGTGAGGGGCATCCCTCATTACAGGCAGTGTAAGGTATCCCTTATTACAGCCAGTGTGCATCATCGCCCATTACCGGCACTGTGCGGAGTCCCCCATTACCGACAGTGTGTGGCATCCCACATTATAGGCAGTGTGCGGCATCTCCCATTACAGGCAGTAAGGGGCAGCCCTCATTACAGCCAGTAAGCAGCATCTCTTCATTTCAGGCAGTGTGCGGCATCCCTCATTACAGGCAGTGAGGGGCATCCCCCATTACAACCAGTGAGGGGCATCCCTCATTACAGCCAGTGAGTGGCATCCCTACATTCCAATCACTTATGGCCATCCCTCAATACAGCCAGTGAACAGCATCCCTCTATTACAGCCAGTGAGTGGCATCCCTCCATTCCACACAGTGAGGGGCATCCCTCATTACAGACAGTGAGCGGCATCTCCCCACCCTCCCCCCAGCTCTGGACAATAATAAGGTAGCAGGCGGGCAGGGCAACCGATTCATGCCTACCCTGGTGCCAGTCTACCGGGACTTTGCCCGGTATTCCCTTGGCCAGTCCACCCCGGGTTGTGTCACAGAGGTAAAGTAATATAACATAGTCTAGGAAAAAACATAAAGAGAAACAAAACTCTGTATTTTAACTATCCAGGGTTTCCTTTCTTGCCAAAATGCTGTGTGAAAGCCCGGGGTCTTTCACATGCCTAATTATGCCTGATGATGCTGTTTACCTTTTACACAATTCCAAGATGCAATCCCAATGCACATTATTAAGTAGCATAGATCACTTAATACATTGAGAGAGGCAAGCAGCCAGGATGGATGCTAGGGATGCGGTCACTGCCTGGGCATGCAGTCCCAATAAACTGGGAGTTTCAAACAGAAGGGCATAATGAATCAGGATGTGGTACAGAATGGGAGACCACCAGATATAGAGTCTTCTAAAGAGTTTATTAACTTAATGTGGGTTTTCGCAATTAGCATATTCTACCTTGAAAACTAAATTTCTTTCCCTATAGGGTTTAATTCAGTACAATTTTTTTAAAGCTAAGGACTAAAGGAAGGGTCTTTAAAGACGTTATTAGGAATATTGCCAGAAGCGATGGGTGAAGATTGCCTGTACAGGAGACCTGTTTAGAACTGAGACACCCAAGTAGCTGCTTTGAGTTAATATGCCATTCAGGCTGTGTGTTTTTAACCCCTTATTGCTGCTATTTTATAGTAAACACCCTTGGATACCTGACAGTTGCTACCAGCATTGTACCAATGGGCTTTCTGACAGTAGGCTGCCAATCCACAGAGCTTGCCATTAGGGCACTCACTTGGCAACACTCTCAAAAAGGGAGTCGCTTAATATGATCTATACCTTGCAAATGGCTCATTTTCTTATTTATGTGTTAAGTGTTTTTTTAAATATTGATGGATATGTTTTAAAAGAGGAGATAAGGTAAATAAATGAGTACATGTGTAAGTTGTTAATAAGTCTGTTACATTTAGGTCATACACATATTTATATTTAACCTTGGATTGTCAAAAAGAAAAAGTTTTGTTTTAGGGGAAATAAAAAGCTTTTGGAACATTTTCCCCAAAATCTAATGGGAGAGCTTCGATCTAGCTATCTGTATCCGTATTCTCTGTTTTATAACTATTACGACCTCCACAAGATACTTGTAGCCCTCTTCATGATATTTTTTCTAGTGACCTCTCTCTGTCACCTTGTTCCAGAATATGTTCCATATATATGTATTTTTCTAGTAGTGTAAAGCACACTGTGCCATTGTGAATCCATTCTTCTTGGGTTCTTGCAGAGGTGTGATGTTTCCAGTGCATAATTTATAGGATCACTTTAGATGTAGAACCACACCATTCAATACCATTATTAAATACTGCCATGAGCCAGACCCAAGGGCCATAGACATAGAAAAAGATAATAAAAGTGCAGTTGCCTAAATCGCCAGTGCTTCATCTGTGCATGTCTGACTTATATTCTGTTCCCTGGACCCCGGCAAAGTTGGTAATTTTCTTGCTGTTAATGTGTACAGCTACCTCTGTTACTAAATCATTCCCATTTACAATGTATAGTAGTTTAGGAGTTTGTTTCAAAAGGAAACTGCAATGTATTATTTAGAGATAACATGGCACCATTCAACTAGAACTAAATGCCATCTCTGATCACAATACCAGTGTGTTGGTTTCTTCCTTAAGGCCGGCGCCACATATTTGCCATTTAATAAGTTTGTGGTCTACTTTCATAGTGACTAACATAGGAACAATCAATTCATTTGAATATTAATTACCTGCAATTAATGTGTCCTGCCTAACGATTTGAAAAGAAGCAAATTACTTGGAGAAAGACTAATTAAGATGATGTAATTTTGTCCATAGAGAATAATTCATTCACTGTCAGACGGATCATCTAATTAGAGGATCTCATTAATTAATGTCTCGTGAAATTGACTGATAAAACTCCTCAGTGAATGCCAGCTAAAATTCCAGGCAAATGAATAATATGTCCCTCTCGTACCACTCATCAGTAGATCAACAAAGAGGTGAGCATACAGAAAGATTGTGGTTATATGACATGAGGATGACCAATTTATATATTTCTTTTATTTTAACATCTGAAAGGAACTGCTAGGATTTATGATTAAGCTTGCAGGTCCTAACAGTAGAGAAAGACAAATAACAAATAAAAAAATTGGCAAATAAGGGATACATAATAAAACTGGGAAATATGGCATGTATTATATCACTAAATACTATGCTGTATTTTCTAATGTAAGAAAATAAAAAATACAATATATGCTAATCTAGTTTAACAGATGTTCTATGCTTGGAGAGAATGAAGTAGTATTCTTCATTTGCTGCTGCCATTGAGGCCTTGGGGCTGGCACCAAGAGGCTTCCTGCAATAATATTGAGGCACGACAGATAGCAAGTAAGGAGACTTTCCACAGTCAAGTCAAGTGAATAGCGAGAAGGGGGACCGGGGAGATGATGCTCTGCTCTTTCTTATTTTTTAAGGCAAATAGGTGGGAAAAGGAGGCCAGCAGCCTCCTCTCCCCACCTATTTGCCTTAAAAAATAAAAACATTTTTTCAACTCTTTTGCAGCTCGGGCTCGCTCATCACTAGCCTTGACCCTACCTTTTTTACTTTTTAAAAAATGCTTTAGATGCTGCCATGTAGTTGCATCAGTATGCTTAAGGTGTCGGACAGACTTTTGATAGGATGGAACACGTCTCCAGAAGTGACCCTTTCTAAGGCATGTACAGGTTTCATTGGCTTCCTTCAGTGGCAGCTATCATCCTGATGGAATTATATGGCCCTGACCCTACCTTTTCTCACTTGCTTTTGAAGCAATGTGGCTTCATTAGTATGCTTAAGGATATAGGAAGTCTTGTTTATCAGTAAGATGGAACGTGTTTCCAGAAGTGGCAATTTCCAAGGCATGTATAGGTTTCACAGTCTTCCTTCAGAGGTAGCTATCATTTTGGAGGAATCCCACTTTTTTTTACATTTTTGAAAAATGCTTTGGATGCCGCTATGAGGCTGCTTCAGTATGCTTAAGGGATCAGGAAGCCATGAAAATCATGAAAACCTGTAATTACAAGCCTTATCATAGGTGAAGGATTCGGCGAAGCCCTGCATCGGCAGAGAAACCATTAACTGCATATACCATTTGTGTATATCGTACAGTAATTGTACATACAGTAGCTTGATACAACATACAGTACATTTTATGCATTGAGCGTAATCTTGAACAATACATTCCTTCTCAGCCATCAGCAAATACAAGGTGGTTGATCTTTTCCCATTCACTCTTTACATTATGAACAGCAAAAAGCAAGTGTAAACTTGCTAAAAATTGTTTGCAATCTAGCTTGTTTCTTTCAGTTTAGTGTATTTATGTTTTATACATTTATGTTTTATATAAAGTAGTCCTCCCACTGACAATGTTTCACTAGATTATATTTATTTCCAAGCTAAAAATCAATAAAGAAGAGAGATATAGTTCATCTTAATGCCTGGAGGTTACATTCTTCTTCAGGAATGGACATCACTAAAAGAATAACTGGGCTTTATGATCTCATCAATGTTTTAGAGACTGCTAAGTAATGCAATTTCCCACGCTGGCTGTTTGTTATATATTATTTTAAATGTTTTCTGCCTTGTTTTTATTTTATTCGAATTTGAATATAATATATATAGCTTTCAAATATTTCAAATATCTAACTTGCCTGAAATTAGATTCAGTTAATCAAGATGATGCACTTGAAGTGGCTACATTGATAAAACATTTAACAATAGAGAAGCATATGGCAGATTAAACTACTTCAGTAAGAATTGATATAGCGCCTCTTCTGAGACGCTCAGCAGCGCCTGCACCACAGCGTCGGCTTCAGGCTGGCAGCGCTGTTACCTGTAGAGCTCCCGGCCAGGCAGTGTTCACAGCGCTAGCGACACAGAGCATATGCACATATGCAGGTTACCAGATGTAAGAACAGGGCTGGCACCAGTAAAGCATACAGGGGTAGGTGCTGGAGCCCCTGGCATATTAAGGCAGGACTATGGGAAGATTCTTCAGTGGGCTTCCCCCATTGTACCAAGGAGCCCAGTGTTCGGTGTACAGATATGTTCATGGCTTGCCTTATAACCAGAAAATGAGGCTATATAGAAGGTAACGAGGAAAGGAGGCCAATCAGCGGCAGTTCAGAAGGTGGATGAGAGAACAGCTGGACCCCTTTAGTGGTAGTGAGGAATGAGAATAATCAGGAAGAACTTGAGGGAAATGGAAAGCAATGGAGAAGGCAACAAGGACCAGAGGTCCATCAACAGCAAAAGAGAAGGATTAAAGGTTGTTTGGTAGCAGAGACGGCAAGACGGCAGTGAGGACTGGAGGTTGATTAGCAGCAGACGAGGTAGCAGCAGAGCTCAAGGGTGAGATGACATGATTTGGCATATGATGTGACACACTGCAAAGAAGCCTCCTCTTGCCCAAGGCTCACATAAACTAGGAGCCAGTCCTGTGTGTTAGCAGCATTAGTTATTAAAAGACAGGATTTGATCTTCTTCTCTTGTTCTCTATATAATTCACATAATCATTTGACCCTCTGATGCTCTTTTAGCCCCTATAGTAATTTACATGAGTAATAAAAAATTACTTCCCAACGTCAAAAAAATTAGTATTGGGGTCTCATAGAACACCAAAATCGGTGGAGGCAGATATAGCACTTGTCTCAGATGCAGTAGTGTGAGGCACAAGGGAGCTACCCAGCTACCACCATTTGAATTCTGGTGCTACCTTCAAAGCTTAGCACTCTCTCATGGACTAAAAACCAAATAGATTTTGGGATGTTTATCAGCTGCTTCAGAAGCATTGTACCAAGCATTGTACATGATGTGGTCTAGTATTACATTATTTTCATGTATGATCAGTTACATGCAATATGTATCATACACCTAAAGTAAAATAATAACATGAGAAAGTATATTAAGGGCCTGATTTACAATGTTTGCATCTTTGCACTACTTTTACCTTTCCTGCATTTGCTGTGTGTACGGAGAAGGGGGAAAACCACGAAAAATGAAGCTCAAATTGAAGTGGTAAACACCAGTGACAGATGACTTTCGGCAGGCATTTTGCTGTGTTTGCACTGCAATTCGCTGCTGAAAAATAGTGATACTTACTTTGAAAAATGGTTTGGCGAACGTTGGCAAACTGCTGTGGCAGATTTGATGAAGAAAAATCATGAAATCTTGCTGGAAACACACTTTTACTGCATATGCTGGCATGGGAGGAGTCTCTCAATATATTTGGGGTGTTTGAGAAGTGTCTGCGTTGTTTAAAAAGCTTCAGTAAACAGTTAAATTACAAAGATAAAAGAAATATGAAAACAGTATCATCAGTTGTTGTACACATACTGGTTAAAGAGGAACATCAGAGGCACATTCAAAACCTCCAAACCCTTACCAGCCTGTTGCCCCCCCCCCCCCCCACTCCGGTTTGCACTTTGGACATTCTTTACTTACCTTACTAGGGTATCTGTATTCCCTGTCCCTCGAATTCCAGGTGTCCTCCAGTGGACAGCGCCATTTTTTTCCAATCAGGCACTGTGCGCAACTCCCAGTGCCGATATTATGCGCTGCTATGGGAGCTGGAGAACGTGCCGTGAGAGTTGAAGAGTGGCGTTCTTACAGACCTGATTCTAGACGAGGACGGCTAAAGACGCGGCTGTCTGTTTCAGGTGGCTAAGTGGACGGAGGGCAGAGAAACAGCCCTGAAACAGCAGGATGTTGCCACCTCCAGTTGTGGCGGCATCCAAAAGGTATGCAGTACCCAGCGAGGGGGGAGGATGGCTATTGGTTTTAAAGAGGTCTGATTTTCCTCTTTAACTATCTGATGTTCATGCTTGAAAAATAAGTTCAAGAAGCTGAAAAACCAGAGATAGTCTCACTGAAAATAACATTGATTCTTATGGTCTTTGCTGCTAAAACCTGGTGAATGGAAAAGCATGTTCGCCAGAATGCGCTGAACTCAACGTACAGACATCACCAGGAGTGCACAATTTTTTAAATACTTGAAAATCACGCAAACAAGGTGAATGATTTTGTAACTCACCCCTATGTACAAATGGGGATAGACAATGCATGCTCTATATTATTAAAGACACTGCGCAGACATAAAAAACTAAGAAAGGATACACACATGTGCTCCTTCGAAGCAGATCCACCCTGGTCCATTTTTCAGATATAGTTAAAGCAGATGATATTTAAAGCGGACCAAAACCCACTTCGGTTGTCCAATTCCGTGCCCCTGAGCCATTGGTTGTCTGATTTCGTGTCCCCGAGCCATCCCACCTGCACTGTGCCCCTAAATCGCTCAGTATACCTTCTGACCTGGTCAACCAACAATTCATTTGTAGGTCACGGTGGCATCTTCGACAACCCTTAGGCCTAGCCTAGAAGTAGGCATCAGCCTAATTGGCTGAAAGCCTGCACGAACAGCATGGGGGAAAGGCATGAGATAAGAATACAGGTGATACACAGGGTTTCACACACAAAGGCATCCCAAATCAAACCTAAGTTTTGGACTACAGAATGGGTCCTTGGCGCTTTTTCATAATCTCCTGCAGGGGACGCAGCAGGGCATTGTTGCAGTAGATGGAATTGGGCAACGGACCTGGGAGAAATGTCAGTATTACTTTTTTGTCTATCCTAAACAGTCCATTTAAATGTTCAGTACCCTGGGACTGGGAATGCCCTAAATTAAGGACTCTTTAGGGGACAACTTACCTATGATAATTTTTTGTGCAATGTATAGGTAAGCAATTGCCAGCCATGCTACCTCTAGATATTTTCTTCCATGCAGAAAAACAGGTATGTCTGTTATATGGAAAGCTTTATATAGACTTTTATATAAGACTAAGATGATAATTCACCTGCAACAATGGAAAGTCCAGATATTTCACAAACCAGTGATACTACTGTGCTATAATCAAAATAACATCATTAATTTAGTCACATCTGTTAAAAATAGGTTCATTCTATCTAATTCTGAATAGCATCAATATACACCAAAATTGGTTAAAACATATCAAGTCTTTTCCATCATCACAGAATGGCATTTGATGTTGATTACTGCATGTAGCTATTTCAAGTTATATTCACTGGAAGCCTAAAAAAACATTTTTTTCTTGCGCATACTAGATGAACATCTCTTGCGAGACACTCTCAGTGCCTGCTCTGCCGTGCCGTCTGGAGTCAGCGGACACTCAGTGGTCGAGCACTCCTGGGCAGGCGATGGCCACAACGCATGAGTTCTCATGCGCCAGCGACCCCTAGTGCAGGCTGGGAGCACTACAAATATTCTACATTTTGCATTAAAGCATATAGCGCTCATACATGCGCTGCAAAAAGGGGATGCCAGGCATACAGCACTTGTTGCAATCACCGTTTTTGTTTTTGGCAGCACAGTTAAATTTCTTGAAAGACATGCCAAAGCTTTTGCATGTTTGCAGTGCAACACAAAAGTGATAAAAATGCATGCACAATCAATTCCAAACAGCCCAGGTGTCCTGTGCCACATGCACCAGACCCAAAAGAAATAAATGTAAAAAATAGCCCAAAAAATGATAACCTAGCCAGTCCATTGAAATGTATGGGATAATGCTACATAGTGCAGGGTGAGCGTCTGGTCTTATATGGCACTGTAGGAAACTCATCCCACCCCAGGCGCTGATGATAGGAGGGACACTACCTGGCACTGAAGCGCTGCCGATTGGCGCCATTTCTGCACACACTGGAGGCTCTTACACTATAAATACTTACCTACTACTGACATATGATACCGCTCCTCCTGAGAAAGGCTTCCTACAGCCTAAACGTCGAGGGTTTGATCTGTTTATCCACCTGGTGTCCCAGCTTATAAGCCAGTTGCTATTGTTTCGATGTTCATCTTATTGATCCATTTCTACATCCCTTGCATTCCATCGAATGAACTGAGGGACAGTCCGCCATTTAACCTTTGGGCAAATGCTTATCCTCACTACATTTGAATACTGGTCTTCGTCTGTCACAGTATATCCCATTGCAATTTAGTTGGATGTTCCTCACAATGCTGGGGATAGAGCCAATTCTCTTTACTAAGCAGGCCATCTTGTATTATATCATATATTCTCTGCTAAATACACATGTATATAATGCTGTATATACACTATAATTGTATGATCTCACATGTTGTTTATTATCCTTGTTATTACTTTCACCAGCATTAAATTACCATTCTTTTGAATGCAGTTGTGCTTGTTGGGTGTTCTATTTTCCTCTCTCATATATACATGTTAATGTTTGGTGCGCAAAGAGTGGACGCACCTTGGAATTTTTGAACCTTTTATATTTTTCACTTCTATATGTTCTTTTATATGATCCTTGCTTAAAAGTGTGCTACAACCTGGAATTAATGTTAACACTACCTGGCACAGAGGCGCTCTGGATTTTTGACTTGATAACTACACCATTTACACTGGAACCTGACATTCACCTGATGTTCATCTGGCACTACAAGCGCTTCTTGAATAAACCCCTTAGTATTAGCTGCTTTTGCTCCTGTGTGGACATGTTTCGTAATTCATAGTTACTTTCTCAACACTCAGATATAGATCTAGGAGCAAACATTGTGGGCCTTATTTCTGATGTGCCCCTTTTAGCATAATTTTTATGGCTATAGTGCCAGCTTCGGAGCGCTTTGGAGCATGGACTAGATTGGTGCTAGCAGATGCTGCACGGAAAGCTACTAATTAACTTTGATTGTTGCACCTATATATTGGCCAGCCTATGTCAACGCCTGTTAAACCCACCTGGTGATTATCCCAGTCTGCTTGTGAGACATTCTGGGCCTTATTTTAGAAGCGCTAACGCCATGTAGTACCACAGAACGCCGGGCACAAAATATGAAAACCATATATGTGAAAGTCAAACTGGTGAGCGCCTCTAATAGCGCCATGTAGTGTTGCATGTATCACTTGCGGCGACTCTGTATAGCTCCAGCACTGTATGTTTCCCTGCACCAGAGTGCTGGATTCGGGCGAGTCAGTGGGGGAGGGCCCGCTCGACGTGCTCAAAGTGCTCAAGTCAAGGACCCATGGGAGGAAGAGGATGAGAAAGTGGAATCCCCAGTGTGCCGGTGATGTGGGAGTGGTATGTGTCCTCAGCTCCTCTGAAGAGGAATCGGCAGGGTCTGGCTACTGCTGGGGCCAGTCTCAAGTGGAATTCCTGATGTGGAGGAGGTGAGGAACTCCAGCACAATCCCATGCATCAGAGGCAGGAGGCTGGCCCCTCGAAGCTTCTGGGCCTAATAGGAGCAGGGGCAGTACTGCTTTTGCTCACAGCTCTCCCTTAGTCCAACACCTAGTCCCCTGGTGAGTCCCCTTGTGTATTGTTTGTTAGTCATTTGTTATTGTCTAGTGTGTAAATGTTTTTTCCTTATTGTTTCAGGGCATCATACAGACACCGCTTGGTGACGTTGCACTCCTGCAACTTGGGATTAATAAATATCAACACCTCTATGCATCCTGGGTTTCTCATTAGCTCATTACTTTACTTTGTGTGTGAAAGTGCCCATGTAGTCTTTCCAACAGCAGTGTATCTTCTGTTGTCTGCAAATATAGAATATTTAGCTGCATGGCTTATGTGTTTTGAGATGTAGTTATGTTAGGTCTGCCACATGACCAAGTTTGGACAAACATTTGCCCACATCTAACTCCTTCATGGAGAATCTTGTTTCTAAATTTTTTACTATTTTATATTGCAAGTTCTTATTTATATGTTCTTCATTTATATCCACACAGATGTTGCCGGCCAGCCACCATCAGGCCAGATGCATAGCACCTAGTCATGCCCCCACCAAACTTAAGGAGGGTCCAGCAGCATGGCACAATGCCAGAGATGTGATGGTGAGTGATGTGTGCCAATGACCTTGTAGACATGCATATGTATGTGTCCATGACCATCAGTTGAGTTGAGTATGCACACATACCGGCCATCTGCAACATGCTTTGACAGATCACAGGCATTCCGGAGTGAAGGGCTAAAAACACAAATAACACACATGAGACTAAAAATACCTAAAACAAATCAGGTATGCACACAAATGCAAGACACATACTTACAGAGAGGCATATACCACTTTCAGACTGGGCTGGCATTTCCAAACCTGAAAAGTTCCTTTGGTCTACATTGTGGCCTATAACCAAAATTAAAGATATCCTTGATTAAAAAATTGGAGGACTGATGTCTTTATTTATAGGGTACACAAAAGACCCCTTTATGTTAAAAACAGCCAATGCAGGTCTGCTTTAAGTGCTTTAAAATTATTATTTAAGGGAATGCTGGAGTCCGATTGCAAGTCCCTTTCAAAGTTACAATTATGCTATATACTTTCAACAATGCTGCTTGCAGGCTTATAAAAGAGAAAATGTGATAGCAAGCCTAAAATTAGTCCTACTTTTTTCAATTGTTAAGGCCTTTTATGTTATATTTTATGCTGCTTGTGGCCAAAAAGATGTGGACCAAAAATATGTAGCGTGGCCGGCAGGCTTGTTCTCCTGCGTCTTTCTTGTGTCCTGGATAAGCTGATGTTTATAGATTACAGTTTTTTATATTCTTGTAGCGTGGCCGGCAGGCCAACCTTTTTTAACAGCTTCTTCTTTGGCTGTGTGCCGTCTCCTGGGGCAACAGGAGGTTATAGTGTGTCCAGCAGAGTCAGAACTCAGATGGCCACAATTTTAGCATAACACGGTTCTCTGTTCTCTGTAGAGATCCCAGGTGCGGTTTATGGTGAAAAGAAACTGTGAGGCCGCTCCTTTATTGAGAATAATGTAGCGTTGCCGAGGGAGGCTTAGATTGTTGTTACACTGCCTCTCCTATCAGCTGTTTGTGGCCGCTCTGCGGCTCTGAAATGTAGCGTGGCCGGCGGGGCCAGACCGCAATGTCGGTTTGTTCAATAGAACCGCAGATTGCGGTTTAGGAGTCTGAAAGAAAAAAAAACGCTCCTGCGGTATATTCAGAATGTAGCAAGGCCGAGGGAGGCTCAGCTGAGAGGTTCCCTCTGCTATCTATGGCCGCTCGGCGACTCTGAGATGTAGCGTGGCCGGCGGGGCCGAGGATTAAAGACCGCAGTGGCGGTTTACTTAGTGAAGCCGCAGATTGCGGTTTTTTGTCTGCAAGTCCAAAAACCGCTCCTGCGGCAGAAACAAGATGTAGCAAGGCCGAGGGAGGCTTTAGCTAAGAGGTGAAACAAAAAACCGCAATCTGCGGCTTCACTAAGTAAACCGCCACTGCGGTCTTTAATCCTCGGCCCCGCCGGCCACGCTACATCTCAGAGCCGCCGAGCGGCCATAGATAGCAGAGGGAACCTCTCAGCTGAGCCTCCCTCGGCCTTGCTACATTCTGAATATACCGCAGGAGCGTTTTTTTTTCTTTCAGACTCATAAACCGCAATCTGCGGTTCTATTGAACAAACCGACAATGCGGTCTGGCCCCGCCGGCCACGCTACATTTCAGAGCCGCAGAGCGGCCACAAACAGCTGATAGGAGAGGCAGTGTAACAACAATCTAAGCCTCCCTCGGCAACGCTACATTATTCTCAATAAAGGAGCGGCCTCACAGTTTCTTTTCACCATAAACCGCACCTGGGATCTCTACAGAGAACAGAGAACCGTGTTATGCTAAAATTGTGGCCATCTGAGTTCTGACTCTGCTGGACACACTATAACCTCCTGTTGCCCCAGGAGACGGCACACAGCCAAAGAAGAAGCTGTTAAAAAAGGTTGGCCTGCCGGCCACGCTACAAGAATATAAAAAACTGTAATCTATAAACATCAGCTTATCCAGGACACAAGAAAGACGCAGGAGAACAAGCCTGCCGGCCACGCTACATATTTTTGGTCCACATCTTTTTGGCCACAAGCAGCATAAAATATAACATAAAAGGCCTTAACAATTGAAAAAAGTAGGACTAATTTTAGGCTTGCTATCACATTTTCTCTTTTATAAGCCTGCAAGCAGCATTGTTGAAAGTATATAGCATAATTGTAACTTTGAAAGGGACTTGCAATCGGACTCCAGCATTCCCTTAAATAATAATTTTAAAGCACTTAAAGCAGACCTGCATTGGCTGTTTTTAACATAAAGGGGTCTTTTGTGTACCCTATAAATAAAGACATCAGTCCTCCAATTTTTTAATCAAGGATATCTTTAATTTTTGAACACTATCAAGTGGACCTACAACTATCATCCTAAACTGACCAAGCGAGATAGGTAAATCCAGTGACGTCAACAAAAAAATTTTTTTTCTTTCCATCCCTAGCGCATCTATTACTTAACTTTTTCCCACGGGAAAGGAGTCAAGTTCACAAGCATTTCCAAACAAAAAAGGACCGGTTCGCCTTACACTAGGTGCAGCTACTAGGTATTTGCGCTGAAGTAAACACAAACGTCTCTATAACCAAAATTAGAAAAAGATTAGCTGCACAGATTACACATGCTATTTTAACAAAATATTACTATCAAATTGTCCATCAGTAAATCAAGTAGCCTAAATGAGCATAAACACCAATCCTAAACAAGGTCACTCTGTGTGCACATCAAGGTGCGTGCAAGTCTTTAGCCATTTGATGTGTGTGCTCTAAACAAAGGGGACTGTCAATTAGCAAACATTTGAAAGTATACTACATAGCATGAAGGAAACCTGTAACTCTAAAAGCTTAAATATACACTGGACACAAGAAATAAAAATGACACAAAGGTTATTTATGTCTGGCATAAGTATGCCTTGCACACGTGTATATTTGGCAGGTGGCCCTACAACCAATATATTACATACACAATGGACATCAGCCACAATATCTAGATTAACAAGGTGATGTTAATACGTACATAGAGAAAAAAGACAGGCCACTACACTATCTACTTACCAATATGCTCCTGTTGGCTGCCAGAAGAACAATGTGCAGATGAGGAACATGAAAGAGTGTTGCCTAAAAACAGAGATGGATAACAACAAGGTTAAAAACACACAAAGATATAAAGTAATAACCATTCACAGTGCAAGGATATCACAACATTGTTTAATGTTCACGCAAAGTCCACTTACAAACAGGCTTTTGTTGGCTGCACAAAGGGCGTGTGGTGGATGTTAAGGTTGGCATAATGCGGCCTACAAATAACACCAGAAATAGACTTGCAAATTACATTATAAAGAACAAATGCTTCCTTAAACACAAGTGTTTAAAACACAATGCAAAGGCAACAAAGGATTTAACTTTCATTAAAGGTCATTTGGGCATGAAGAAGAATGCTGAGGAGTTGGACATCACGTGGCCTGATAAACACAAATACTAAACACAATGAACCACCATCACTATTTGTGACATTAAACAATGCCTATACTTACAAATAGACAAATCAGGAATCAGTGCACACTTACCAAGGACACCTGGTTGGCTGGAAGAATTTGTGGATGGGGTAATGGAAACTTGTTGAGTACTGTTGGATCCTAATTTTGCAGACATCACTTGTGCGTTGTCTGTTGTCACTTCTACTTCATTGCCACCATCAGATTCTCATGCTGTCTCTGCAGGTGGGAAAACAACAACCGACAATTAACAACCAATACATTCAAGGAAGGAGTGTGACATAGAGACAGATAATTCACAAGCACTTACGCTCTACCAAGGCTGTAGTGTCATCCCGAGCATCAACACCCTGCAGATAACATAATGGAATTTTGGGCTTCAACATCTCCTCATATGGACAATAGGAACTATTTGACTCCTCCTTTTCACCACACTCAATCAGCAGATTGGCCTCAATCTTCAGAATTAGTGCTCTGCACAATGTGTTGAGTCTTTTTTTTGTGGATAAGCTTTTGAACTATTGAGGTCATCTGCTTTTGCCTGCCATATCTTTGTTCGCTCATGCTTATTGAGGCCCGACTCTGTGGCCCATATAACAATGGCCCCTTCACCAGGGTCAACTTCACAAGAGTGTTGTTATCAGCCAAATTAAATTCTGGCTCACGCTTAACTGAAGGTCTTTTATTGGCCACTACAACAGGAGCCACAACCTCAGGTGATGGTGAAGGATGTTCTTAATGGTAGTGTGCTGTTGTTGGCTGCACATGTCTGGCCCCAAGAGATTGCAACACAGTTGTAGGGGGGGAACACACAGCCACCGACCTTAAAAAAGCACTGTTGGCAAAATAGCTACTGCTGCCACCCCCACCGAAACCAAGAGCCTGCATGCTGCCAACACCACAGCCATGATACAAACCAATGTTACTACGACCCCCCGGTGACTGACCAACTGAACGCAATGCACGCTTAGTAGGTGCTATAGAAGCCTCTTTTGGTATACAGATTCACACACAGAAGATGACCTTCAAAGATGTTAATGGAGCAAGATTAGTGATATGTTGACCAGCTTTTATGTGATTGGTGGACCAATCAGAAGCAGGGCATGGTCAATTAGACTAACAAGGAAAATGCTGTTGTGTGGCGTGTATGGTGCTAAGACACTAATCAACCAATAACACACAGATGGCTGCTGTAAAGGCTATTAAAGATGTTAAAAAATAAACATGACTATGTTGAAGGTGTAGCAACAGCAGGAAAGCACAACATTTGACACAATAATATAACAGCTTTTTGAATGCAAATGATAGATTAAGATGGCGGACAAGGTGCTGGTATATCGTTGAATGCTCAGCGTTTCTTACACACCTGCGTAGCGTTCGGCCTTGTGCTGCCAGCATGTAGCATGTACATTACAAATGGATAAGTATGAATAAAGGGTTGTGTGTATCATTTTTGGATGCTGTGGCAAAGGTTGTAGTGTGATTCTGTTTCCAGGCAGGCAGAGCAAGTCTGTGTTTGTTCACCAGTGTTTGCGGCCTTGTCTGGGCTGGGTGACATCGGTGGTGTTTCCGTGAGCTCTTGCATTTTGTGGTGGATGCCCATATTGTGTAGGACACAGCTAGTGTGGATGTTCTTGGAGACCATTTGTGGGCTGTACAGCATCTCCCCTGGGACAAATGTAGGATACATTCTTTCAGCAGCCTGATGGTTTATTCCATCTTCTTTTGCAGTGAGCTGCATTGAAGTGCACTTGTGTTTCCATAAGTGCGTGCATGGTTATCTGTTTGTGTGAGAGTGTGTGTATATTTGGTTTGGATTTGTGAGTGTATTGGCAATGGAGAGGTGTGAGGAGGAAGTTTTTGGCCTGATGTTTGCTGTGTGGCTACGATTTGTCTGCAGCTCTGAGGTATCACAGGAGGCTTTGGGAGCCAGGGTGGTGAGATTACAGGCAGAGAGATTTTTTAGTTCACGGCTGTCTGTGTGGGATTTGATTAAAGAGCATATTCGCAGAAGGTTTCAGGTGAATCATGCTGCGCTTTTGTCGTTGTATGACCAAATCTGACCCCACCACTGGCCGCAGCCAGGCTATACTTGGCATAGTGCACCTGTGTGCCTCCCTGAATATCTTGGCACGGGGCAATTCTCAGGTCACAGCTGCTCTCTTCAGCAGCATCAGTCAGGCAACCATAAGCCACATCTTCTATGAGTTTGTCCTGGCCATATGTGATCTTATCCCAATATATATTCACTTTTTCAAGGAGGAGGAGGTGCATCACATCAAGTGTGAATTCTACCGCATAGCAGGAATCCCTTGATGGCACACATATTCCATTACTCCCACCTCAAGTGTTCCTTTCCACAAATGTGATGGTGGTTTGTGATCATGATATGAAGCCGCGTGCCATGAGATCAGGCTTGCTGTGTTGCACCAGTCTGCCCTGTGCAAGATATTTGACAACAATGAAATTCTGGCAGGTTGGCTACTAGGTAAGTAGAGGGAAACATTGCAACTCTAAAATAAAGCTGAAGTACATCACTAGATGGGAGGCGTAGGTGTAGAGACTTAGACAGCCTGCAGGTGGGAGTGTTTTTTTTGTGTTGATCGCCATTAATTTATGTGTTTAATTTTAGCGGATAAGGGATATGGCCAGAAGACATGGCTCATGATGTCTGCGTGCCCACAGACCACATCTGAAGAGCGCTACAATGCAGCTCACCAAACCAGATGTATTGTTGAATGAATCATCGGCCTGCTTGGCCCACCCAAAATCATCTTAGCCTGTTACTACTACACAATATTTGCAGCTGGAAGAGCCTGAGGAAACAGCACAGACATGCCCACAGACATGACGGAAGACACACAGACTGCCGGCAGGCAGAAATGATGAAATTCATTCTTCCAGGTAAGTGAGATAAATAATGCTAAAACATAAACAGGGGGATATGTGGCTACCAATTAAGCAGACCTTAAGAGCGAGTTGAAGCAAACCATACCAACTAGAAAAGCTAAAAACAAGATTAATGTCGGCCCCAGCTCAAGAAAACTTTTTGAACATATAACAAATTCAAATTAGACAACACACAGGAAAATATGATGAAAATTTAAAAAATTACAAATATTAACATATAACACTTTTGTCTCCCTTACAGGCATCATAATAGCAATGATTGTGATACCATGAAGTGATGTGTAATAAAGCTGTTTGGGTAATGTGGGTGAAAAAGACACCTGTTTGCAGTGTCCACTTGCAGATGCTCTAAGTGCCACTATATAGCCTCAACAAATGGCAGTAAATGGAGCTAGTCTTAAATTAGCCTCTCTATCACTCCCTGGGCTCTCTGCTCCTATCCCAGTTCACCTTCCCAGGGAGATTAAGGGCCTGATTTATCAAGCACTTCTGCCAGACAGTACCACTTTGGTGCAAAATAGAGTGGTAAAAAATATAATAAAATATTTTTTTCACACTTGCGCATTTTGTTGCACTACAAGAAGCACATTTACTAAAACATTAGCATTGCAGTAACATGCTAAAAAATGTATAAATCATATTTTGCACTACTCTAATTTGCACAGAAATGTCATTGTCTGGCAGAAGTGCTTGATAAATCAGACCCTAAGAGGAAAGCTTCAGCACCAAAGGTAAAAGGGCAGGAAACGTATGCTCCTATACTACATACTTGTGATTGTTGTAATAGCTAAGCAATGTGTCTTTTGCATTGCAGGTCAAATAATGGCATAGTCATTCTGTAACTCTGGCTAGCTGAGCTTATGTTGTGAGAAAAACGTTTTTTCAAAGTAACAATTATGATCTTATTTGAGTAAGACATTTGCTGAAATATTATGTTTGCTCCTAGATTCATATTTACGTGTTGAGAAGGCAACTATCAATTGTGAAACATGTCCACACAGAAGCAAAACCAGCTAATACGGGGTGAACATAACTTGAAATAACTACATGCAGTGATGAACTTCAAATGCCAATCTGTGACAATGGAAAAGACTTTTAATATGTTTTTAACCAATGTTGGTGTATATTGATGCCAGTCAGCATTAGATAATATGAACCTATTTTTAACAGATGTGATTTAATAAATGAAGTTATTTTGATTATAGCATGATAGATAGCATGATAGCTAGTGATTTGGGAAATCTCTGGAATTTCCATTGTTGCGGGTGAAATTTGGAAAGCTTTTTAGCTACATCAGGATACTTACCAGCTTTGGAAAGTTGTGATTCCACATGGGGCACAGCAGGGGAGATCCTTGGAGTCATTCCCTATTGGCAGGTGTATTACAACTAAAATGGTAATTGTTGGTTTAACTGCTTAAACAAACTAAGTATGGATTATCATAAATCTCATTAAGATAGAAAGACAGAAATGATCTGCTCTGATCATTCATGGCCAAGTGCCTGGAAGCATAAAACCATCAGAGAGGTTTGAAGTTATACTAAAAGCAAATGTTCCCATATGGTCAGAGCATTTGCAATAATAAGCAGGAAATTCTTTTTATAACCTGTGCCATGAATCACAATAGTTAAAGCCTTGAAGCAACCTGAAGTTTTCTACTAATCAGAAATAATTGTTTAGCCTACAGGGCATACTATACACAATCAATGTGTCTCAACGTGTAAAAAATGAATGAAAGGGAGAGTGGCTGACACAAATGAATGATACAGACCCAGATGCCTAGAAGGCACCTAAATTTACTTTAAATTCCTTTATTTAAAGTAGTCCAAACCCCACATTTTTAACTTGCATCCCCTGAATTGCTCCCTTAATAAACAGTTTGACATTTTTTATTTAAAGCTCCTGCTTTACACTAATCCTAGATAATCCTGCCTGTTTTAGCTGTAAAGCTCCACCACTGTTTTTGTGGTAATGGTGTATTTGCCACACCTATGCAATAACTAATCCCCTGCCATCTTACAGAGAGGGATAGCAAACATTTTTTTGAATGTTTCAAAAAGCGAAAATATCCATTTCTTGCTCTACACCCTAAGAAGGGAGTATCGACAGGACTGGGGACAAAAGAAATTTCACAATTTCAGTGGGTTTGGTCCGCTTTAATGTTATTCTACAAAATCAACTTGCTTTCTCTGCTAATTACATATGGTAAGATAATGAAACAGTAATGTTAGTAAGGCAGAGAGTCGGGATTCTTCAGTGATAAATCTGCACCTCATGCTGTACAATGTAATAACCTGGATGAAATCCTGGTTTGTTACAATATAACAGAGCCACTTGGCTCCAATGTGATTGCAACCGCAGTACATCTTTATGTCTAAAAAACGTGATTCTGATTCCCCCCTAATGTACATTCACCTAGGAGAGTCTGTCCAACAGTAGGTAGTAATTTTGGGTTCTATGACCTCGATTCAATAAAGGTAGAAAAAAAGTCTCATGGTAGTAAAAGATTCAATTCATGAGAAAAAAGACTGAGAATTTCACTGTTACTGAATCACCAGCGAAGAAAACAATGAAGTGTCAAAATGGCACTTTTTACTGCTAAGAAAAGTAGAGAACTGTTTACTCCTTTCTACACTGTAGTAAAAGCTGCCATTGACTTTCATTGTCTTTTTATCTAGTGATTCAGTAACAGTGACATTCTCAGGCTTTTTTTCTCATGAATTGAATTTTTTACTACCATGAGAATTTGTTTCTACCTTTATTGAATCGAGGCCTATATGTGAGGTTTGCTTAAAATATTGTACTGTTTTTGTATTATTTAAAGTATACTATTCAAATTTGTTTAAAAGTTGTGCACCAACACCTAAATGATGCTTCAAAAAAGTAGTGTAGTATACCAAATAAAATATTGAACTTATACAGTGTCAGGCATTACATAAGACATGATTGCTTTGCTTCAAGGGGACCCACAGTCCAGAGCTCATCTCCTTTTGGAACAGGGTGATCCTTCTTTGAACACCGGATGTGTGAATGATGTCACTTCCCTCCTGAAGACAGAAAGCAGCCGAGCGGCGCTCGGAAACAGAGAGCTACTAAATTACACACACGATGGGAATTATATTGGGCGCGTATGAGGGGCAGCGGTGCTGTGGGGGGGCCCTATCTGTGAGAGCTAGGACCCTGATCTCAGCTCCAGGTGGTGTGTCCAGGGGTCCCAGACCTGACCCAGGGCCCTAGGCATTTGTCTGTGATGCCTTGCCCAATTTCCAGCCCTGCATGCTGCCACCATATTCTCAGTGTGCCACACACCCCACTTCCCCTTTAATTCTTACGATCGGGTTACTCCACCAGCAGGTGGCGACGTTGCAGGGAGAAGTCTTGAAAACGAGCCCCTTCCGGCCTATATATACCTGGGACCTCCCACTTAACGCCAGTATTTTCTCTCTGCATGAGGCGACAAAACAGAAGAAAGAAGTCCTGCTTGCAGGTAGCCGGGGTCAAACCCGGCATCCCCTTTTGGTCTATTTCTGCCCAGTTCTATTGTGTTGTTTATGCCTAGTTAAACGGAAGCCTCCCAGCCTAGGCTGCTGGCTGGGCAAAGGTAGATGGCACTTTAGGTGCCTAGGAGCTTGTCTCCTCCGCTCGACCCCGGATTTGGGATGCCCCTGTCCTGATGTTCCCTTTGGCCACCTTCTCCCGCTTGGTCCCTTCGCTAAATGGGGGGAGGGGGTGCGTGTTGCATGAGGTGCTTTACTTAGTGTTATGTGTGGAAGTGCTTTGGCAGGGTCAGCGCTGTGGTGGCGGCGCGTGGCTTGGGCTGCTGGGGCCTTTGTTTGTGTTGCACTTTCAAATTTCCCCCCTTTTTTGCTTGCGGTCTGCGGTTTGCCTTGTTGGTTATGTATGAATGTGGTGCATACTGGTTGGGGGACTGACTGTGGTCTCTTTTCCCCCACAGATTCTGGGATCCCCTTACTGCAGTGGCTCTCCCGGTCTGTTATACCTGGCTAGTCTTAGTCTCTAAATTGGGATTTTCCTAGGCTTAAGAAAACCTCCCACTTCCGGGACTTTAATTACAAAGGGGCATCCCGGGTTGCTTAATGCGTAAAACCCTGGGTTGTTGCGAATACCACAAATTCACCATATGGAGGCTTCCAACGTTACCGGAAATGGCTCTTCGGGGCTATCCAGGCTGTGTGGGGGTTGTGGGGCTCCGCTCCCAGGCGATGATGTTATATTATGCGTTCCATGTGCAAGGCAGAACATTGCGCGCCAGTCCGTTGCTCCGGCTTCTGGCTCCTCGCAACTTCCGTCATCTCCTATCCCCCCCAACCTATTCTGGACCCCGTGTGACATTGTCAAAAATGGGGATTCGCATTCCGGGGTGCATGCGCGGTTGGCCAACCTCGAGAAAATAATTTCCGCTTCAGTGGCTCAGAAGGCTACGGCAAAGCGGAAGCACCTTTTTCCGGCAGTGCCTGCTTCGGAGGGTGAGGTACCTGAATTTTTGGATTGGTCCGATTGTCCCCCTGATGAGGAGGGGGAACTCCTCGAGGAGTCGGATGAGCCTGCAGACCAGCTATTGTTTGACACTGCTGGTGATCAGGCTGTGGGGGTGTCCATTGACACCTACTATAGGACTTGGAGTGAGGTTAGGTGCCTTGTAGAGTCTTTTCGGTCTCCAGGATTCTGGAGTTTTTACAATCAGGGCTGGACTCCGGTCTTCAGCTGAGTACTTTGAAAGGGCAGGTTTCTGCCTTATCTATCTTTTTTCAGAAATGTTTTGCGCTTCTTCCTTTAGTTAAAACTTTTTTCCAGGGGGTTACGCATGTGCGGCCTCCCAGGAAACCATTACTCCCTGTTTGGGACTTGAATTTGGTTCTTTCTGCTCTTCAGGTTCCTCCCTTTGAGCCTTTGCAAGATATTGCTTTGTCTACCCTGACTCAGAAGATTGTCTTCTTGGTAGCTATCATTTCGGTTCGGCGTGTCTCGGAGTTGGCGGCCTTGTCTATTCAGGCGCCCTACTTTGAGAGGCATCAGGACAAATGGCTTGATGCAGGGCCTCCCCGTTCGGCTCCCCCGTGCGCTTCCCCATTGGTTTTGGGCTTTGATCGGGTCAGGAAAGGGTGCTACGTTGATTTTAGTGTGCGTTTATGCGCTCAGGTGTGCGCTCAGCCGTCTTTCCGATTGTCGGCTCGCAAAAGGCTGTTTGCCGGCAAAACATTGGTCCATTTTTTTCAGTGATGCAGAGCCTTGATTTGCGATTGAAAACACCCTAATAAAACGGGCCCGCCGAGCCTTCACTTACGGCAAGTCAGAGCAGCCGTATTTGCACTCGGGCAATAATATGCAGTCCTCTGTTGGAGCACATCAGCGGCGCCAGCTCCGCGGTCTTGTCCTGCTGAGTATGGCAGAAACCAGGCTGCACCGCACGCCTTTGGACATCGATGGCATGAGTATTTGATATTTTTTATGAGTTTTTTTTTGGGGTCCTTTTTACAGGGTCTCCATATTTTTTATTTTATTGTCTGTGTGAAGGCATTTGAAGATGGGACATAGCATAAATGTGCAGGCACTGGCTGGCCCTGATTTGGTTTTTGGGAGTCGTTTTTCTGGCTTTCCCTGCCTAGGAATTCCTGCCTACATGAGCGATTCAAATCAGCCGATCTTTTTGGTGGCTGGCTACTGGGTATGTGTATGAAACTTGTATTGGTTACGCACCCTGTCTGACTGTGTTTTTTCCCTTAATACACTATTTGGTAACTATTTTCGTAGTATATTTGGAGCCCAATTATTGATCTACAAATTAAATGGGTTAAGTGTTTGTACCCTATTGAGTCATGTTCTTGCCCTCTTATGTAAGTAGTATTCCCCAGACTTTTTTAATGAGAGTACAGGTTGGATGTGCATGTAGTCTCATTACAAATGTCCTTTCCTCCCACCCTACCCCGCTCACCTATTTGTCCCTCTTTTCTATTGTTGCAATGCACACCTTTTTTTAATTTTTTTGGGGGGGGTTTTTGGGCAGGAGACTCTGCCTATCCTTTGGTCCCCTGGATGAAGACCCCCATCCTGCACCGATCTTCACAGGCAGAGAAGCGCTACAATACTGCCCCCAGGAGGACTTGCTCTGTGTTGGAGCGAGGCTTTGTTCTCTTGAAGATGAGGTTCCGTTGTCTTGATGAGACTGGGGGGGGCACTACAATAGATGCCTGCAACGGTCCTAAACCTAATCATGGCTTGTGGGCTACTCCACCACCTTTAGTTTCAGCCCTCCCACCCCTCCTTTTTCTTGCACCCAAAGTGGCACCGCGCAAACCATACGTGCACAACTAGTGTTTAGTGTTTTTTCAGAGACCACATTTTTTTTTTGTTTTTTTTATTTTTCAAACAAATTTGGTTTTGTCATTTGTTTTTTTGGGCCCAAAAGAAAAATTACACGTGGGCTCAGAAAATGTATTCCCCACAAATTAGTGGTATGTTGGGTTGCATGGTGACGAGGAATGATGTTGTGCCTGCAAATTGGCTGCAATGTGGGCCAGGCTTTGATTAATCTCACCCATATGGCTGGTTAGGGCAGAGATATTTCTGTTTAATACCTCTACTTGGGCGTTGAGGTTTGTGAGTTGGGTGCACACAGTCTCATTGAATTGCTGTGTTGTCGCAGCAAAGGCAATATTTTCCTGCCTCCATGTTTCCTCCAAAATTTGAAGTTGCCTTCTTTGGGAAATATGGCGTCTAGACTGGGTAGGAGCAGTGGGACGGGTGGTTGGTTCTGGTTCCGAAGGTGGTTGTGGATGTGGTGGCTGTGCCGGGGTTGACTGCGTTGCTGCCACTGGTGCAGTAGTGGTTAGTGACATATGTGGGGTGTCCTCCTCCAAATCTCGTATATGGTCGATGATGGGTGGGCTTCCTGTGGTCTGTAAAGAAATATAGCATCCTTTTAGTTTATTTCTGTCCACAAAAGCTCTCAAATATCAATGTTAAAAGTACACACCAAGGCCCATTGACTTACCTCAGCGCAATCCACAATTTGGGTTTGTGGTGTAGAAGCCTGGTGTGCCCTTGGCCTCGGTGATAACGCAGGGGTTTGTGGGCCTTGTGTGTGCTGTTGACTTTGGCCTTTGAATGAAGATTGTAAGATTAGCTAAATGGCAAAGTACTGTGTAGTGTTGTGTAGCATAACACTGCCTTTTGGTTCTTTTGAAAAAAGGTCATGCCAAATTCATACTCACCTTGGGACCTTACATTGCGGTCTGTGTCTTGTGCCTCTGCCAGTCCCTGGATGCTGGCCGGGTGTATGAATGTATATACATGTTCCTCGGCGGGCGTAAGGATAATTTTAGTGGGTAAGCCACCCCCTGTCTGTTGGCTGGGGAAGATTAAATTACACCTAATAAGTGTTACATCCTTTTAACAATGTTACAAAAAATGCATTTTACTTTTTCCTTTACTTCTGCTCCACCCCCTGTCTGTTGGCTGGGGAAGATTAAATTACACCTAATAAGTGTTACATCCTTTTACCAATGTGACTAAAAATTGTCCTTTACCTCTGCTGACGGCGCATGTCCATTTTTTTTTTTTGCTGTAGTATTTCAGGTCCCCAAATTTCCTTTTTATTTGTTGAATATCTCTCCAGACTGATCCCACACTATTGACCTGCCTGCAAATATTAGTCCAGATCTCCATCTTAGCCTGCTTAGTGGTTGTTTTGGAGGTGCGGCCAAATAGGGCATCATAATGCTCGCAAACTGCATTTGCCACCGCCATGCTTTGAGCATCGCAAAATCGGGCAGTTAGTGAGCCACGCCGTAGTTGTCTGCCACATGGGTGTGTGGTCTCCCCTGCCTCTGAGGAAATTGATGGTTGGGTATCTGGGGAGTCGTGTGTGCTTCTTTGGCTTATGGGGGAGGGGGATGTTGTGTGTGTGCTTCTCTGGCTTAATGTCTGGGTTCCTGTTGAGCTATCAGATGTGGAGCTGCATGTGGAATCTGAGGTACTGGAATTGGGGGAACCAGAGGGTGGAGGTGGAGGGGTGGGTGACCTGGGTGGGGTGGTGGTTTCAGCAATGCGCTTACCCTTGCTTATGTGTTTGGATTTGTGGGTATGCCTGGTGTATGGAGGTGGAGGATGCTGCATGGTCTGACTAGATGGGGCACCCTTGTGTGTGCGTGTTTTTTTTGCAGGTGGTGGTGAATGGGTTAATGTACCCTTGGTCCTGCGTTTTTTTGAATGTGCCTGATTGTGGGGAGTATCCACCGTTTTAGTGGGGGCATGTTCGGCATGTGTCTGGTGCCTGCTCTTCTGTCTTGTGGAGGATGAGGCATGTGTGCGGCTGCTATGTGCCTCGGCCCTTGGTTGGCTCTTTTTGCTCCCTTTAGGTCTGCCCATAATGATATGGTATCCAACACAGAGCTGAGTGCCTTGTGCTTTAAATATGTTTCCCGTGTGGGCGTGGTCAACAGAGGGTGCGCGCCTGCGCGCACGCACGCACGTCACCGCGGGGGAACGTCAGAGCTATACCTTGCAAACCCAGAAAAGCTGTCGGCCGCAATCTTTACCCCGGAGCAGGACGACATCATCATTGATGTGAGTATGCGTGCGTGCGTTTATGTGCGCGCACACATTCCTTGTAATAAAAAAAAAACAAAGCGCCAGAATAGTCTGAAACAACTTAGTTTTTCACGTTACATACAAGCCCACCTTAGTTTAACACATGTACGCAGCTCCAAACTAGGCTACATGCAGATAGCAGAACTAGGGCAATGTGAGGCAGCAAGAGGTTCAAAAAGTGACTTTAGTTAGGCCAGCAAACTTGTTAATGCTTTTAGTGTACATGAGACAACAACAGTCTCTAATATCAGTGTCTTTGTCATGCAAACAGATTCACAGCAGCAACCAAGGGAGCAAGAATGGAGACTCCGCCCCTGACGCAATATGCGCCTAAAACATGGTAAGTGGCGTTTTTTGGTACCAAAGTAAATGAACCAACCCCCTGTACCTTATCCCACTCTTCTCTCCTCAGTAAGTGTGATGCTTCTGAGTCAAGATGGCGGCGGCCGTATACTAAATTCCTGAACTGAGTTGCAGACCAGTGGTGGAAAGAATAATTATTGAATGACTAAAAAATTACAATCTATTATTTTGAGATGCTGCAGAATCTTTGGTTAAGAGTTTGGGCTTTTCAGTAAATCATGCAGAAGGTCCGGTTTAAAAAGGGCCCCAAAAAAACCACGCACAACCAAACCAAATAAACAATGCTAAACTAATGTTGTTTTTCATTCACAGATACAAGAAAATCACAGCCACAAGACACCGAGGCCTAAAGAATTTTAATTTGGCTTAAAATGAAAATAGTTTATTTGTTAAAACATTTAGATTCAATTATTTGTAAAAAACTTTGTTTAAAAATTTCAATTTCCAACGTTGGAATAAAAAAAAATGTTGACAGTTGTGTTTCCTGCAAATGTACAATCACATAACATCATCACACATTTACATGACACTAAAAGTTTAGATATGGGACAATAATTCCAAAACAATCAGAAAGAATTAAGGTATGCATTAATGGCAAGGAAAAAGGAACACAAAGGAGATTAAGGTATGCATTAATGGCAAGGAAAAAGGAACACAAAGGAGATTAAGGTATGCATTAATGGCAAGGAAAAAGGAACACCAAGGAGATTAAGGTATGCATTAATGGCAAGGAAAAAGGAACATAAATGAGATTAAGGTATGCATTAATGGTAAGGAAAAAGGAACAACCCAAATTTATTGTTAAAAAAAAAATATGTGTCAAATTGGCAGTGGTTGCCATATGTATATTCCAGTGGAGGTTTAGGGATGTGCGCTTGCATGTAGCCAGATTGGCAACTGAAGAGCCATGGAGATGTAAGTATACTTGCTAAAACCACCAAAATGGAAGGTCAAATATGAAGGAAACCAAGCAGGTACGTTCAAAAAGGCAGGAAAAATCAGGGAAAAACGGGCCGCCCGTGTGAACGTGAACGGGAGCCCCGATCAAATTGAAGGCACCCGAGAGAGCAAAAAAAGCTTTCCGAGTACAGTGAAATTGACGGATCAGTTAGGGAGCCATTCCGACGGAGGCTCTGCATCACATTTGAGCCACGATTCAAACGGGAGCCCCGGACAATCGGAAGGTTTTAAGGGCAGTTCAGAGGAGGCTCTGCATCAGGCCCCATGTGGTCTTTCGGTTCAAATCGGACTTCCTAAGGTTGTTTCTGCTTTTCATTGGAATCAGGATATTGTTCTTTCCTCCCTGTGTCCTAAGCCTAAGAATGACAAGGAGAGGGTTTTGCATTGTTTGGATGTAGTACGCTGTGTTAAGTACTATTTGATTATTACTTCTCCTTTTTGTAAAACTGATGCCTTTTTTGTTGTGCCCTGTGGGCCTAGGAAGGGTTCGGCGCCGGCCAAATCTTCCATTAGCAAATGGATATGTCAGGCCATTATTGCAGCCTATTCTGCTAAGGGGAAAGTTCCCCCTTTTCGTATCACTGCTCATTCTACTCGCGCCGTTGGAGCGTCTTGGGCTTTTCAGCACCAAGCTTCTGTTGAACAAGTTTGTAAGGCTGCTACTTGGTCTTCTGTTCATACTTTTTCTAAGTTTTACAAGGTTGATGTGCGGGCCTCAGCGGATGCTGTGTTTGGCCGCAAAGTTCTGCAGACTGCAGTCATTTAAGTTATGCTTCACTTTGCCTTCGGATACCCATCCCTTGTGGACACTGCTTTTGGATGTCCCGATCGTAAGAATTAAAGGGGAAGCGGGGTGTGTGGCACACTGAGAATAATACCATTTTGTGAGTACTCACCTGAAAAATGGATATTGTCAGTGTGCCACACACCCCGCTTCACCCGCCCTTTTTGGTATCCTGGATCCTTTATATGGTGAAGCTTTTCTTTATTTTGAGGTTACCATTGCTTTTCCTGGTACCTTATCTTTCTGCTTTTTAAATCACTGGTGTTAAGTGGGAGGTCCCAGGTATATATAGGCCGGAAGGGGCTCGTTTTCAAGACTTCTCCCTGCAACGTCGCCACCTGCTGGTGGAGTAACCCGATCGTAAGAATTAAAGGGGAAGCAGGGTGTGTGGCACACTGACAATATCCATTTTTCAGGTGAGTACTCACAAAATGGTATTTTTTATTACATTTGACCTGAGACAATTTTCAAGCAAATAAAAAAAAATGCTTTACTCACCTTTTCTCCCACGCAGACCATCGCTTCTAGTCCGGGACAGCAGCGCTCACCTGAAAGGTTGGATGCAGGCCGCCCTCGCTGCTCTCTTGTCGGGGCTTCTCTTCCTTTCTTGCTCCAACGCGGTGACGCCCCTGCCATCAGTCACAGTGAGCTACAACGTCCTCCTCTATTCACTGCACTGAAAAATAAAAACACCCTTTCACCTCCACTGCACTCGTCAACTCAACTCACCTTTATCATGGAAGTAGATGCTTCTTAATCAGCAGTGGGTGCCATCTTGTCACAAAGAATGGGTGAAAGAAATATTCCACATCCAGTGGCATTCTCCTAAAGGAAACTCATACCTTAAGAAAGAAATTATGATGTGGGGGACAGAGAACTGCTAGCAATTAAATTAGCATTGGAGAAGTGGCGGTATCTGCTGGAGGGTGCGCAGCATGTGCGTTCTGCAAAGAGATTGAGGCCTAGGCAAGCCCAGTGAGCACTTTTTCGTGATTCTTGTTTCACATATCATAACACCCAGGTACTAAGAATGGAAAGGCAGATTCCAGTCCTGCATTCATTTGAGCCGTGAGGATGGGTCCTCCACTGAACCCGCCCTGATTCTCCAAGGCGATCCAGCCCCAAATTTTTTCAGAGATCAAAGAATGTTCAAACTTTGTTCACCCTGCCTTTGTCACCTAAAGTATTCTTAAATATGGACTCTTGGAGTGACGCTTGCCTCTGTTCCTGTGTGACTTCCTGGTTTGACTTTCGGGCCTGACTTCTGGCCTTGGTTTTTGATCCGCTCCAGCTTTGACCCTCTAGCTCTTGGATTACAACCCCACTCTGGCTCTGACCCCTGGTTTTGGACACCAACCTCTCTTTGGCTTGGGTGACTACCTGTTTTGGCTCTCAGAACTTTGGTGCTGGATTATGGCTTTCCCTGACTCTGAACTCTCTGGCTTCCCTGCATCAGCTTCCCTGAAAATCCAGACTGGACTTTTCCCATATTTGGGCTCACTGGCCATTGGCAACAGTAGTGGTTCCCCAACTTTTCTGCAGAGAAGTCTGACCTTCCTTGCAGAAGACTCTGGTGGCAGACTCCCCATGCTGAAACCAGTGTGTGGTGTAGCAATACCAATTACTCCCTGCTGGTTTCCCTCAGTTACAGTCAGCTTTAATTCTCTATTGCCTTCCACATATTCCTCTGCTCCTGCCTGGTGTTCCTGATTCTGCATCAGCTGCACACTTGACACTCCGGCCCTTTCCTCTGCTGAGTTTCCCCAGTCTCCACTCTCTGGGGAGGCTGCAGGTGGTATCGCTGGCCGCATTTTATATCTACATCAGCCTGGTCTCCAGAAAGGTACGTGACAGCTCCAGCCTAGTTTAAACAAAGCCCTAGACCAGTTCCTGGTCAAGCATCCTGTTTATGACATGCCAGGAAGACGGGGAGGCCGATTCATCAATAGCGCCAGGTAGCGACAGATGAGCGACTGTAGCGTGATTTTTTCAGCGCCAGCCAGTATTCGCTGTGCTTGGCCGGCATTAGCTTGATGACAGCGACTCAGTCGGTGTGCGGTAATGTTGAATACGGGCTGGGGGGTCGCTGTTTCACAGGTCCAGCGTTGTATGTGAGCGCCTGACAACAATGGCTAGAGCGAACAGCTAGCTTCATATTCATCAAAAAATCACGCTCCGAATGTGCTGTCGCTGTCCATTCCTTGTTTAAACCCCAGAGCGCTGGCGGCGATCTGTATTAACTAGTTTTTAACCCCTAAACAACCATATTTTTTGAATGTAACATTATACATGTTTTTAGAATCATTTTGTTATATGAATACATTAATCTCAGACCTGTTAGATCAATTCTGCAAATTATTTATTTATTTTTTTTTTTTACTTAAAAATAAATCCTAACATTGCAGAAGTGGTCTCCGATTTTTTGACAGTAAAAAAATTAAAAAAAAAATTATTACCAATTAATCATGAATTATTATAGATTGCTCCATTGAAATGCATTGGACATCGCCAGGGAGCGACAGCTCATACCTGGCGCTGTGAGGGAATTTGCAGCGGCGCTGTTCGGTCCAGGTGGCTTCATGATGAATGCCGCGCTAGCCGTCGCTCTCGCCGGCGCTAGCCTCATTTTGCTTGATAAATGCGTCATTGTGACCGCCGCCGGGCGTACTTGAGTCGGTAGTCGCCGTTAGCTGCCGCTACCTGGCGCTCGTCGGACACTACCTGGCGCTATCGCTTGATGAATAAGGGCCTATCATTACACCAGATTTTTTTTTTTTTTTTATGAAACAATGCAGATGAATTCTCAATTAAACACGTGTTTTCAGGGTTATTACCTTCTTAATAAACTATGTATTTCTGTATTGCTACTCTGTATTTTACTGTCACTTTCATTGTTAAAAATGTCCTTAAAGGTGGGTGATAATGCCAATCTTTCTAAAGTCATTGCATCCCTGATTCTGATATCTGCTTTTCTTAACAAAGGAAAGTTATTCAGATGGTTCTTTTGTATTCATCTCAACACATACAGTATATTTCTTTTTTCATAGACAATTGTCAGGCATATTGTCAGGGAGTCAAATAAAAATAATTGCCAGGTTCCGAACATTTTACATGTGCCAATACAATAGAAAATCTGCGATCTTGGTTTTATACTGTAATATCTATGTTGGTCCTTCAGTGTGTTCTTGTTTATTTAACAATAGATCTGATTCCTTGGAAATAGAATACAAGATTTCAGTGTGGAAAATTTCTCTGACCATAGCACTTATCTGCTGCAAGAACATAACTACAAGCAGTGCCCTAAAACAACACATCCGCTATCAAGCATAAAGGGTAATTATACTTTTGATGCATTTTTTATTGTGTGCCAAAACAATGTCTTCAGTGGGCTGAGCTTATCTGTTTTTTCTTTTCTACTCTTTGTCTTTGTCTACTCTACTCTTTATTTCTACACTTCTTTGTCAACTCTTGTGTTTCCCTAGCAACAAGGTGTTTACCTTAGCAATGTACATCAACTGGTTTGTTTAATGTACTCAGCAGAGACTTCCTCACTCTGGCTTTATAATCATCTGATTGGCTAAAGCAGAGATGACAGGTTTAACCCCTTCTGCTGTAATTCAACTTCATCAGACGAGGGGCCAGATTAGACCAAATGCTCAACCTGCACTGTGTGGCCTTATAACATTCATTGCAATGGGCTGGGATGGTTGTCATTTTTTGTAATGTATTCGTTTAATTTTTATTTTCTGGGCTGTTTGCCACGGGATCCCTGGGCTGTTTGAAATTGATTTTGTATACATTTTTGACACTTTTGTGTTGCGCTGCAAACTTGTGATTTGGACCTTGCAAATCCTGTGTCATGCCTTTCATGTGTCCCCAATGCAATTCCCAGTGTTTTTTTTGCCTGCCAGAATGAGAGGAAACTTTTTTGCTTAAACATTTGTTATTGGACTTCAAGCATGAAAGACTAATGTCTTTAAGCATTGATCTTATGCTCTGCAAGTTAGATTTCTAAAGATATAAATATCTCCTTTGTATTCTCAAAGTTTATACTTAAAACACAGGTTTATTGAAATAGCTGTTATATTCATATACCATTCTTATACTCCAAAGAATGGATAGAGTTGCAGTGCAGCACATCCAGGTGCGAACCTAAGAGGGGGGGGTCCCCTGGTCCGAATCCCCCCCCCCCAAAAAGAGCAGTGAAGCGTTTGCACATTTTTTTGTAAAAAAAAAAATATATTATTAAAAAAAATATGTGTCATGAACACCCTGGTACAATATTTTGATAAACTTTCTGCATAAAGGAAACCCTCAGTACATATATACAACAAAAAGGATCACAGGTGCACACCATATACATGAAAATATGTAAAACGTGAATCCGAGAAATAGGATTGTGACATTCAGATACATAATACAGAGGTTATTGGGGTGACAAATTGTAAAACTTGTGACTTATACAGGCTGCAGTGTCTGGCATGTGTAACAAGGCGAATGTAACAAAATAATAAGTTACCTATTCAATTGGAAGGCTGCCAAAAGATTAGTTTGATACAAGTGACTGATACTCTTCTGATCTGATACAATGTATAGCTCCAAGTTCACAATATGGATATTATAATCCACAGCAGAAAAAACAACCTGTAAGTATAACACCAAAAAAAAAAAGAATCTATACATTTATTAAGGACTGCACCATTTGATCAATATACTGGGATAATATGAAGTCCCTAATGCATGGATAGGCTGCCTATTCACATTCTGTACATTATTTCCATAACTTACTATGCACAATTAGGGGATGATAATTAGATACATGGGCTAAGATCTACTTGTTCATTAAAACCCAATCGCCATAAAAACTCAATTTATGGCAGTTCCGCGGCAAATGCACGGGCTCCTGTAGAATCAATGCTGTATGTTGTGTCATGTAACTACTCATCCATCCCCTCCACCCACTACCTCTGTCCTCCACCACTCACCTAACCCCTCCCCCTCCTACTGCTATCCTCCACCACATGCGTAACACCTCCACCCCCTGCTGTTGGCCTCTACCACTTACCTAACGTATCCACCCCTCTCCCCCCCTCCTACGACCTCCACTGCTCACCTTACCTCAACTCCCTGCCATTACCTTCTACCACTCACCTAGCCCTTCTACTGCTTTCATCTACTACTAACATACCCCCTCCACCCCCTGCCACAGTCCACTACCACTTACCTAACCCCCCACCCTTTGCCACTGTCTTCCACCACTCACCTAACCTCTCCACTCCTACCAATGTCCTCTACCATTCATCTAACCCCTCCACCCCCTGCCGCTCTCCTCTTCCACTCACTTAACCCCTCCACCCCTTGCCGCTGTCCTCCACCACTCACTTAACCCCTCCACCCCCTGCCGCTGTCCTCTACTATTAGAAGGGAGACTGACAAGGATCTGGATTTGGTGGTAAGTAAGAGGCTGATCCACAACGCAGTCTAATGCAGGTAACTATAAATAGACCTAGCTCAGTGTGCCTAAGGGTAATGGTAACTATCCTTGTGATTGTTCCTCTCCAGTGGGGTATCTTGATTTGGGGTGAAACCACATGCACATGCTCTGCTCCAATAACTGACTAGTGCTCCATCCAGTTTTACTAGGCTCTTTACTAAGTCACTCTGACATCAGAGCTGAAACCTTCCTCACCTAGAGATCTTGGCCTGTAGGAACCAAAAATGCGCCAAACTTGCCCCCCTCCTGCCTTTTGTGATCCTGACATTTAGTAGATTTTTACAAAGCATTTTTGATGTCTGTGTACAAGGGGCCTATGAAATGGCATAGTGTGCGGCCATTTCTAGGTCATCTTAAGGTTAGGGATTAGAGGTGAGGCATGGGCATGACCGTGGGTGGTGGCTTAATTGCAAAACAATTTCAGACAGTGCTTATCCAGCCTTCCCAGCATCTTTGTGCTGAGGTGCACTTCCACTATTCAGATACAGTACAGTAGTATTCAGATACGGTACAGCAGGGCATCCAAAATGACCCCGGGGCAAGGAACAAAACCCAAGATAGTGCCAATCCTGGGTTTTGAGCAGAGGACCTAGAAATGGGTTTCCATCCACTTTAATTAAACATACATTTCTTCATTTCCCCTATGGAGATTCTTTTTACTGTTTCCAACAATTTGCATAAAGATGTTTTCCGTTCAAGTTTCCATCATGCCAACAGTTTCTCTTTCCAAGTGTTTTCCATGAAACTGCTCCAATTTATAGCAGCCTATAGCAGCCAGTTACCATGCAGTGTGTATAATCGGCCTTGCAAATGACTTCATTTACTAGGTGGCTTCTGCAAGAGCGACATTATCCCATAAATCAATTCCCTTCCGAAGTCTGGCCGCACTATTCATTAGGTGCTATGAATGACTATAACAGCCCTTGTCAAGAGTAATATTTTTTAAAAAGGTTATAATCGCAAGCACTTTTGTTTCATACAAAAAAAATTGTTTACGCTTCTCTCTTGGCCTCCTACTAATTGCCTAATAACTGTTGTGATTTCCATTTTGTCAGCCTGTAATTTCAGCTTGTTTATAATAATTTAATTCATTTGAATACACTCTAAACATTGTCTGTTTCAAGAATGGAGTTGAAATGAAACATAAACTGTTAGGAAATAATTCTGTTTTGGAAGTTTAATAAAGAGGCTGTTAACCCAAAGGCAATAATAAGGCAACAAGCAGTTCACCTGATACCTGTCCCACGTGCCTCTCCTCCTCTAACTCAGGGTAGAAGCTGTAGCAGGGCTTCAACATTTGCCCCTTATTATAATTTCCTTCCTCCAGGACCACACAAAAAAGGGTCTAACAGCCACTCTGTCCTTTCATACTCTCAGCGTGCGCAAGCTCAGCAAGTCACAGAGGTCCTGCAGCTGTCTCTCTGACCAGAGCACAGCCTGCTCATGACACAATAAGCAATAAGGAGGAAGGCTGCTTCCTAATAAGAACTGGAAGCAGGGAACACATTGAGGCAACCCAGGGAATGCAGTTGAAGCTGGCACACTGGGCCATAGTTTTGAATACACAGGCCGGTGCCTCAGGCCATACCCACCCTGATGTCAGATGACTCTGGCATCACCATTGGAGGGAAGGCCAGAGCCACAGGCAAGTGAAGGCAACATTTAGCCCCCCAGACATTATGGAGTTTGAGGGTGAGTAATGTTCCCTTTCATTTGCCTTTACTAAGCCTTTAACTCTTTTAGTGCCAGCTACTTGAGTCTCACATAGCTGCCTCTCCTACCATTAAAGTGGACCAACAACCTGCCCGATCAGCCCGGGAATCTATAAGATTCCCAGGCCGATCAGCTTCCTCCCCGGGGGCATTCAAAATTGGGATGCCGCACTGTGTGAAACCCCCCAGGATGCCACATTCACCTTACCTTACTCCCGTTCCAATGGCGCATGCGTGGGCCGCGGCCGCCTCTCGCGCTTCTCTCTAGCAGGGCGCGCTCTCTGTTAGAGGTAAGCGCGAGATGCGGCCACCAGTGTGCTCGGAGCCACAGTGGTTGTACATTCCTTGGCCGCGCATACCACAGCGGCTCAGAGCGTGCTGATTGGGCAAGCGCCCGCGCATGCGCCGTTCTGGGTGTTTCTTCCGTGGCGAGGAAAGGGCCGAAATAGGTCCTCTACAGCACTTCCGCCATCGCCCGGCCACTAACTCTGTCTTTTGTAGACATCCATGACGTCATCACACACCCGTCCAAAGACACTTATTAGCGCCGGGTGATCAGCGGAGAGAGGGTTGGAGGATTTAGGGGCTGTGATCCCTTGTCCCCCAAGCCTCCCCTCCACCAATCACACAGCAGCTGACATTGGAGCTCCATTGGACAGGGTTGCTGGGGGACACAGGATCGGAAGTGAGTAAAGAAAAAAAAATAAACATCATTTTTAATCTGTGTCAGTGATCCATGAGATCCCTATACTAGTTCACAATGCTCAAGGGTTGGCAAGTCACCTGTAGCTACTGGGTGACTTGACATTAATCCTCCACCCCCCAAGTAACTGCCTCCCCAAAGCTCAGGGGGGACAGAAGAGCCCTGGCCATTTAGGCTTTGTGGGCCTGTAGCAGGCAGGGCGACCAAGGCTGTTATCTGGGCTGGTTATCATGAGTAGGGTCCTTCCTGGGAAGGGGGGCCCTATTCCAATTTTTTTTTTTTGGTTTAACCCTGTGGATATTAGTTGTATTTCATTTGTGAATTTTATCACGTTCTCTTTTCAGTTTGAGGGATCTCCTGGGCAGGAATGGGGGGGCTACCGATACATATGTGGTACCGTTGTAATTGGGAGAAATGGGACATTCACATGTAATACGGTTTTCTTACCAACCTCAACCACAAAAAGGGGATGCCCCATAATCCCCCCTTCCCCTATGCCTACAGAGTCTGACACTTGCACTCATGTTATTTAGAAAACAATATTTCTATTATTATCATCACATATTAACAACACCATTAAAACCTATAAAAATGCCTGCTGTAAGTATAATCAACCACTAGGGGGCATTGCATCTGAATTTCAGTGTGTCCTCCATACATTAATATTCTGTGGCAATAAATAAATATAAACAATAATTACAATAAATCTATATACATACAAAGTGCTTAGTGCTAAATAAGTGCATCTATCACCAGTATCTCACGTGCTAAAGGATTTCCTGAACCCAATAATCATCATAAAGTGCATAAGAAAAGACACAGTAAATACACAGTGTTATATTGCTTACGTATCCTGGGACCAGATGCAGCAACCCCCCTGTGGGCACCTACACGTTTCGAGACCACCCACGGGTCTCTTTTTCAAGGCCAATCGTAATCGGACATTCCCCAGGGCCCCATTTATACTCACCCTCCCACCGTTCCCACGCCCGAGTCTCCCCGCCGGTGAACGGACCGACGCACTCCGGCCGGAAGTGCGTCGGTCTCCCCAGGCAGGAAGCGGTCATGTGCGCTCCAGCGTGGAGCGCAGACTTCCGCAATACATCGCGTGTCACGTGTGCGGCGTGTCCCTCTGCCCCAGCTGGGGAAGAGAGAGGCAGCTCGCACAGTGACAGCGCGCTCGCCGTGGGACTGGTGTTAAGGAGGGTGAGTATCCCCCGTCGGACAACGAGCATCAAATACAATGAAAATAAAATACAATTTGCTAATTATATTTTTAAACAAAAATACCATCTATATCTTATGATTATCATTAAACTATTTACTATTTAAACTATTTAATATGACATACGGGACAACTACCATATTCCTATTGCAATTAATTACTTATTTTTACACCATTATTATTGTACTGGGGCAGCAAGTAATTCCATACATCAACAGTGTCAGGGGAGAGCAACCGGGAGCCGTTGGACCAGGAAAAACTGAGTTTTTCTGGGTGTTCTGGAGGGTTTCACACAGTGGGGCATCCCAATTAGGGAGCTTTCAATAATGGGGAGGGAGGAAGCCTTGGTGTTCATATGTGCATGGGGTGCTCATGAATTGGTGGGGGGCCTAGCAGCCCTTTTGTAATGTGTGAAGTCCTCCCTGGATTTCCAGTATTTTTACCCCACTGGCAATTCCCACTGCGCATGTGTGGTTTCTCTTGCAATCAGGTCTCCTAGTTGTTCATATTAATGAGCAGTTAGGAAACCTGAATGGCAGGCCGGCCACTCTCCTCCGGCTGTGCGTGCTTGCTCCCATTCAGATAGGCCTGGTGGGAGAGCACCCAACAGCTGGAGGGATGCCACTGGGTGCCCAAAGGCACATGCGCCATAGGATCACTGGCGAGGTGAGTAATCACAGCAATCTAGAGGCTTTTATACATCTTGATTTGGTATAAAAGTAGGGTCTACTTAGTGGACCTATCACCAGCATTGTTAATATCTTGGTAATAGGTCTGCTTTCCTGGGGCATCCCAATTTGGGATGCCACGCCGTGTTAAACCCCCCAAATCGTCCACACAACTCACCTTTTCTTTGTTCACACGGTGCATGAGCAGGCTACCCTCCAATCAGCAGTTTATGCCGTGCATAATACATGACATAAAGCAATGTTTTGGAGTGACCCTGGCATAATGAAAGAGGAGCAGCTGCATCCCCAGTCTCCCTGGAGTATGAATGTCTGAACGCTGGAGCTCGCCTCTTCTACAGGAATGCTGGGGATGAGGCTGCAAACTGCGGGACCACAGGCAAGGTAAGTGATTGTGTGCCTGCCTGGGGGGGTCACACAGTGTGTCATGCCCCAGAGGTACATCAGGGTCTGACGTAAGGGGACATATTTGGCCATACTCACTCCATCAATGTTATTTTTCCTGGTCCTGCATTTAGCGTTGATAATTTTAATTACAGGCAACAATTAAGTCACCTAGAATTGGCAATGTTCACATCTTCCACAAAAATATATTATATTATAATATAAAGTGTGTGTGAATGGGGGGGGGGGGGGGGGAATTGGCCAATTCATCATAGTATGTTAGCGGGGGGGGGGGGGCACCACGCATGACCAAAAAGTGTCTAGGGCACCACGAATCCTAAATACGGACCTGATCATCACATATTAACAACACTATTAAAAACTATAAAAATCATATGCCTGCTGTAAGTATAATCAACCACTAGTTTTAACCTTTAAACCTAGTTTAACCTTTAATTGTAAATAGTTTAATGATAATCATAAGATATAGATGGTATTTTTGTTTAAAAATATAATTAGCAAATTGTGTTTTATTTTTATTGTATTTGATACTCGTTGTCCGACTGGAGATACTCACCCTGCTTAACACCAGTCCCACCCCGAGCGCGCTGTCACTGTGCGAGCTGCCTCTCTCTTCCCCAGCTGGGGCGGAGGGACGCGCCGCACACGTGACATGCAATGTATTGCGGAAGTCTGCGCTCCACGCTGGAGCGCAGATGACCACTTCCTGCCTGGGGAGACCGATGCACTTCCGGCCGGAGTGCGCCGGTCCGTTCACCGGCGGGGAGACTCGGGCATGGGAACGGTGGGAGGGTAAGTATAAAAGGGGCCCTGGGGAATGTCCGATTACGATTGGCCTTGAAAGAGAGACCCGTGGGTGGTCTCGAAACGTGTAGGTGCCCACAGGGGGGTTGCTGCATCTGGTCCCAGGATACGTAGGCAATATAACACTGTGTATTTACTGTGTCTTTTCTTATGCACTTTATGATGATTATTGGGTTCAGGAAATCCTTTAGCATGTGAGATAATGGCGATAGATGCACTTATTAAGCACTTTGTATGTATATAGATTTATTGTAATTATTGTTTATATTTATTTATTGGCACAGAATAATAATGTATGGAGGACACACTGAAATTCAGATGCAATGCCCCCTAGTGGTTGATTATACTTACAGCAGGCATATGATTTTTAGAGTTTTTAATGGTGTTGTTAAAGTGGACGAACACCCAGGATTTTGACTATCCTGGGTTTTGGTCCACTTCGGTGGACCAAAAACTCACCTGTTCCCGCTCCCACGTGACCGCTGCAGCCAATCCCCGCCACCGGACAAGCGAGGTCCGTCGACGGACAAGCGAGCGCGCCCGCCGCCTCCCGCGCGTTACTCTTGCAGGGAGCGCCGGCCATTCACAAATCCCTGCTAGAGGGATGCGCGAGCGGCGGGATTTCGGGGCTTTCTGGGGGGGTTTCACACAGCGGGGCACCCCCAATCGGGGTGCCCCACAGGCCCGATGCTGCCATTCAGGTTTCCTAATTGCTCATTAATATGAACAACTAGGAGACCTGATTGCAAGAGAAACCGCACATGCACAGTGGGAATTGCCAGTAGGGTAAAAATACTGGAAATCCAGGGAGGACATCACACATTACAAAAGGGCTGCTTGGCCCCCCACCAATTCATGAGCACCCCATGCACATATGAACACCAAGACTTCCCCCCTCCCCATTATTTAAAGCTCCCGAATTGGGATGCCCCACTGTGTGAAACCCTCCAGAACACCCAGAAAAACTCACCTTTTCCTAGTCCAACGGCACATGCCTGCACTCTCATCCAATCAGAGCCATTTGCCCTGCATATGTAATGCTTGGCCAATGGCTCTGTTTACATGCAGGGCTTTGGCAATCTGTCGCATTCCCCCATTAAAAACCTGGGTTTTGGTCCACTTTAATAAGAGAAAAATATATGCCCCAACATAATGTTTCCCCACCCCCCATTCATTCATATACGCATAAATGTATTCCTCCTTGAAACATAAAAAAAAAACACTATACATTGCCCCGCCTTCACTGACTACCCGCCCGCTACTTCATTACCTTGGGGGGGGGGGGGGCGCGTCCCTCCTTATCCCATGGGGCAAATTCCTAGGTAGCTGAGAAAACTCGTGTTTTGCTGGTGCAAGGAGCAACTGGCTCACCAGCCGTATCTGAATGGCTGGCAGGGATGTGCATAGCTGGAGGAGAAGGCAAAGTGATGCCAGCCTAGACGAGAGGCTGCACATGCAGGTAGTAATATGGAGTAAAGTAGAAATCTGGCAGCACTAGGGGCTTTACACACAGGGTAAACAGTTTTTGTAAAGTACTTGTAGCATACTACAGGATGCTGGCAGGTATGGGTAGCTCAGGGGTTAATAAGCCCCCTCTCCCTCCTCCCCCACCCTTTCCTCCCTCCTCCCCCACCCTTTCCTCCCTCCTCCCCCCCTTTCCTCCCTCCTCCCCCCCTTTCCTCCCTGCACTACTTGATGACAGTCTGTACCTCTCTCCTTCCAAGTAAAACGCGTTGCCTCTGCTCCCACTATCCACTGCCTGACAAGCAGCACAGAGGCGGCGTCACTCCCAGCAGCACTGCTCATGGAGGTGGTGGATGGAGAGACCGGAAGCTGCTCGTTTACTTTTCAGACTGTCAGCAAGGAGTGCGGGGAGTCAGACTCTGTAGGCATAGGAGAAACATAGAAACATAGAAGGTTGACGGCAGAAGGAGACCATACGGTCCATCTAGTCTGCCCTTATGTGTATACTGTATGTACTCTTTATCTTAGGATAGATGTGTGCTTATCCCAGGCATGTTTAAATACAGTGACTGTTGATTTTTCAACTACCTCTGCTGGAAGTTTGTTCCAAGCATCTACTACTCTTTCTGTAAAATAATATTTTCTAACATTGCTCCTGATCTTCCCCCCGACTAGCTTCAGGTTGTGCCCCCTTGTTCTATCATTAAGCTTCTTCTTAAAAACACTTCCCTCCTGAACCTTATTCAATCCTTTCACATATTTAAAGGTCTCAATCATGTCCCCCCTCTCCCTTCTTTCCTCCAGACTGTACAAATTAAGTTCTTTAAGTCTCTCCTGATAAGTTTTAAGTTTAAGTCCTTCCACCATTTTCGTTGCCCGCCTTTGGACACGTTCTATTTGAATAATGACTTTTTGCAGGTAAGGTCTCCAGAACTGCACACAGTATTCTAGCTGTGGCCTTACCAGGGAAGGGGGGATTTTGGGGCATCCCCTTTTTGTGGTTGATTGTGTATTGAGTGCTTCAGAGCAGTGCACAACAAATATCATATAATTGAGTTGGTGCCACCCGCCACAAAACTTAATTAAAATAAAGGAGTCAATTTTCTAAAAAAAATTATCTTTTTACTTAAAGATGTTTTAAAAAACAGTAGAAAAATTACAAACAAGACATTTAATGTTAAACCTTAAATCATGCCGCATATATATATATATATTCTTGCAAAGATCACAGTTAAACAAAATGGTGACAAAATTTCAAGTATGCTGGCAATTAAAAGGGTTAAAACTAGCTATGCATGTTGGGTATTGTTCTGTTCATGGGACCTTGCCCTTTCAGATTTAGCTTCTGCTTTTTCTTTTAAGGAGACCCTGTGTAACTTAAGAATTCTTCGAGGGATCACTTCCAGAAGGATGAGCCCACTACAAATTGATGGGTTTGCTTAGAAAGCGTAACATGTGTAGGTTCAGGAAATATATGGTTTGTGGGGGGTATTTCAAATGTAAAGGGTTGTTTTGGTTAAAAAATTGCAAGGTGCGCACTTTGTCTGCAGAGCTGAAATTTCCAAGCAAAATTACCTTTCCGCACATGCTTTGCTTTGGGGTGTTTGGCAACTCTTCCCTTGAAAGTACCTTGAAAATGCATGTTGAGTATTGTTCTGTTCAGCAGACCTTGCTTTTTCAGATTTAGTTTTTTGGAAAATGTAGCTTTGATTCTGCTTTTTTATTCTTTTTTAGGGAAACTCTTTGCAACCAAAGATTTGGGTTGATAATTGAGGGATTGCTTACAGAAAACTGTGCCTGCATCACAAGTATGCCTAGAAAGCTTGAAGTGTGTGCTTCCAGGGAATATATAGTTTGTGGGGGTATTTCAAATGTAAATGGTTGTTTTTCTTGAAAAACTTCTTCAAGGTGCACATAGCAGTTGAATTTTATCTGAAAATCTCCTAAAGCGCTTTTTCAGTTTGGGGGAGTCTCCTGGGCAGAAAACCAATACATATGTGGTATTGTAACTGGGAAAATGGGGATTTCACATGCAATAAGATTTTATTGGCAAACTTACATTTTTATTACAAAAAAACATTAAAAGTTGTGTGTGTTTTTTAAAAATGTTTGCACATATTTCACCCATAAAATATTGAGAATATATTTAAAAAAAATGGCAAACAAAGACATTTCATGTTAAAGCCTAGACTCTGCTGAAAAAACAATATATAATTTAAATTGTGTATTAAATTAAATTGTGTAGTGCAAAATGGTCTGGCAAAGAGGGTGACAAAAACTCTAGGTAGGCTGGCAGCAAAAGGGATAAAAGCACAGAATAAACTGGTGAAGCCCTTCCAAGGTACATGGCGCCATTGCTAAAGGTTTTAAAGTGATAACTGTCATTTGCTGATACAAGCTGAGTGTACAAAATTCATATTCATTGTCTAGGCAGGCTAATCAAGCCTACCATTACATTTCCCCCAAGTTCCTAATGTGAAAATGAAACTTTCTTTCAATATAAATCACAAACCTGAGCTGCGTGGGGACAATCTTCTAGTTACCACTGAAACTGATGGCCCTGAAGTCTTTTCTTTTAAACCGGACCTTCAGCGTGATTTAATGAAAAGCTTAAAAAACGGTTTCCCAGGATCTAAAATTAATATATTTTACGTTTTTAGTCACTAACTTATTATTCTTTTCCCCACTGGGCTGCAACTCTGTTCAGGAATTTAGGATACGGGCGCCGCCATCTTGACTCAGAAGCATCACACTTACTGAGGAGAGGAGAGTGGGATAAGGTACAGGGGGGCGGGTTATAGCTGTGCTTTGCTCAGACAGAGCAGAGCTGGGGTCAGGTAAGGGTCAGCAGTCCCAGAATGCAGAGCAGCACAGTCAGGAGGCACTTCCTGTTTGCAGGCTGCCTGATAAGATGGCGGCTTCCATAAGCCGCCATCTTGGATGTTTAAAGGCTCATAACATGCAGTAGATGCAGGTAGGATGATTTTTAATGTGGACAATCTGTATGTACAGGGTGTGGGAAACATATAAGATAGACTCTTATTCAGAGTGAAGGTCCGCTTTAAACTCTGTGGGATACTAGTTGCATTTTTTTTCATTTCTGCCCTGGCCCCTAGCTCAGTGCACACAGGTAAATTGCGCCTCCAACTGGGGATAGAAACTTCCGCTGTATATTTACCAGATTTTTTGCTCCATAAGCTGCATTTTCCCCCGAAATGGGGGAGGGGTGGGGTGCAATGTATGTTTTTCTTATGGAGCGAATGTGTATGGTTGCTGCATGAAAGTGGCACTGTAAGCAGCTGACTTGCTGACCCGAGAAGAAGGCAGCCAATGGTGGGAGAAGTGGCTGTAACCCGGATGGATCTGCAGGAAATATGGCAGTGGCCCCGGGGAGATGAAAGGGGTTGCAGCAGCGGCCTAAGGTGTGTAGCCCCAGGAATGGCATAGCAGCACGCAAAAAAAGATCCACGTGGTGGTGGCCCAGAAGACACATGCAGCTGAGAGGACACACATGGCAGCTGGAGGACACATGCCACAGTGGCAAGAGGATACGCATAGCAATGACCAGGAGGACACAGGCTGGGGCAGCCTGGAATATCAGCCAATCGGCATGGCTTCAGGGGTAGAAAAGCTCGGATTTATTTGAAAATCGGTCCACCGCTGAGTCAGCTACCACACGTGAGGTACTGGGGCAGGGGGGGGGAAGGGTTTTGTACAGCTTTAACAAAATACTGTAAAATACTGAATGAGAGGATTGAATAGACAAGACCCATCACAAGGTCTGATATTAAACAGACTGTCTGGCCTGGTGTGAGAGCAATAAAAATTCCACACACTTTCTCTCCCCCTCTCATTTTTATCAGCCCACCATTAATTGTTATAATCCCCCTGATTCTTATCTCACAGTATACGATTTTATGACTTAAGTATTTTTCATGTGTGTTAGTGTAAAAACAATTGTCACTCCTTTGTAGTTTTCTGTAAAAATATGTTTCTAAATTACAGATCTGTATTATGCCTGAAGAAGAAGCTTGAACAGCTTTGAAAGCTTGCATTTTCAATCATATTGAGTTAGCCAATAAATGGTATTACCTTAACCTTGGATTTCCTGCTCTGACATCTATCGGAATTTGATATTGGAATCTGGAGACTAATGTGATCAAATCACCCTTGGTATATGTGTCTATGGTTGTACTCCTTCATACCAACCTTTTGGTAAGAGTTTTAACTTAACTGGTGGTGGACTTCACAGAGTGCTGAGAATTTTACACCTGGGATAAATTCAACATATAAGTTTTCCATTGTTGATTATAGCTCTGTGTTTTATTGGAAAAGTTACAATAAAAGTTACCAGAGGAAATGTCAGGAAGCCATGCTACAACTCTTTCCAGAAAAGTCAGGTCGCCTATTCCATCCCTGGACATTTAACTCCTGGCTGCTGTCTAAGACCCTAAAAGCCATCATATGGCTCAACTTTTTGGTTTGGTTTTTGTTGGAAAGTCGTAGGATGCTGGTTCTGGTGTCCAGTGCTGCACACCTAATCAGCCCAAACACTGCTGTTTGATTTGGCTCCTAACCAGAGCTCTCCAGAACTCTGTTGCTGATGGTCCTGGGATGTGATTAAACCAATGTATGTGGGCAATATGATTTGCAGATTCAAAATGTATGATCCATGGATGAATCTAGCTCAGTCACCAGGCTTAGGTGAGAATTTTAGCAGGGATTCTTTTGGAGCTGAGACCCCCTGTGATGCAATGCATTTACTGACCTCAGTCAACAATTTACCCACACCCAGATGCACATTTAACTAATTTAACTAAGGCCTTTTGGCGACAGAAGACATAGGCATATCAGAGATGAGATATTATATCTTTGTCATATCCCTTACAGCCGGAAGAAAGCCCTCCCAAGTGGCATCCTAATTTGAAATGGCCCGGCTGCTGCGCAAGAACTTGAGTCTTAAAAACATCCATCCTCAACCACTATGCTGCTTTTAACTTCAAAGCAGCTAAACAGGAGCAGTTTTACACATAAACTTAAACTTAGTAAGTATGAGCATCTTTATAGCATTACAAGGAGTATTTAACTTACTATTCTCTTGATATAATTTGTCTACATGTTAGATTAATGAATTTTAAAGCCATGCTCATGTTTGGACCCTCTTTAATGTCCTATCAAATAAGGTGTTTACATTGCAAATCTTAAGGTTAATGTGTTTAGTGCAAGAAACTCCCAATTAGATTAAAATTGCCTCTTTCCACATACAAAATTACAAATTTAACAATTTATCTTTATAGATATGTCTATGAGAGGTCACCCACATTATTCTTTGCAGGCCCATTTGTGGAAAAGTTTTCTTTCATGTTCCAATTGCAGGGGTGACTTAGTGGAGGGGATTACACAATGATAGAGTAGTTTAGTTGTTCAAGTGAATTATTAGGTTTGTACAGTCTAGGTGGACTATATCAAGCACAAACATTTTAATGAAGCTGCTACCTGGCTTATTTCATGTGGACATCGAACATCCTGGGATATACATTTCTTTAAATTAAAGTGATTGACCACCCAACTAAAAAACAGGGTAAAGTGTGAGTACCCTTTTGTTTTTTTCATTTGGTGGTAAATCCCCTTAATCAACCATGTTAGCACTACTAACACCACTTCTGTTCGAGCAGCTACCAGCAAATCTTATTATCCACTGCACCTGGCTTGAGGGTGATATTAGCTAGCCACAAACTCAGCTAGGGGCATCATGATTCTTTTTTACTATGCCTGATTCTGTTTTGTTCAAGGTAACTGGTTTCCATTCATTTAGAAATGGCAAAGCTACACTTTGTCAAGTCCTGTCTGGAGGTAGCTAGCCTCTACCATTCCAAACGTGGTAAGGTTTTTACCTAGTCAATTACGGTCTGAGGCTAGCAGTTTTCACCATTCCAGAGGTGGCGAGACTGTACCTCACATATGTTCAACACGTGGCCCTCTTAGCCATCTTACACGGACTCGGACCTGTTGTAGGAAAAGTGGAAGGGTTAAATAGAACAGGCATGTAAAGGTAGTTAAATCGATGCTCAGTAAGGATGATTGTAAGGACAGTCATAAGGGAGGGATGTGTTGCCAAATAGAGGTGGCATTGGATGCTTGAAGAAACATGTTAACATTTATGGTGCAACAAACCCCTTGGGTGACATCTCTAGCACTAAACCAAGATAACCGTCCATATATAATTGTATGCTTAACATTGGTAATCATTTAAATGGTTTAGTAAAGTATTGGGAATATGATATCATTTGGGACAGATAGGGAGTGGGCTATAAATATTTTGGATCCATTTCAAGCAATCGGTATGTGTATTGGTAGCATTTGGGGATTGTTAGATATAAATGAGGTAATGGGTGTTGCGGTAGAAGGACCTACGTGTTGAAAAAAATGTCTAACAGAGTTTGTGGAGACAGCAGGTATTCCGATTGTTGTAGAAAATCTTCGCTATGCTATTCAAAATTAGAGATGAGCGAACTTTTGAAAAATTCGATTCGACTGATTCGTCGAATTTTCCGTCAAAAATCGTTTCGACCCGAATTTATTCGCGACGAATCGCTATTAAAAACGGCTATTTCTGAGCCTCCTAGAGCCTCAATAGGGTTGTAAACCATTCTGCCTTGCTGTAACACGCACAGGATGCGTGCTGGGTTAGTTAAATAATACTTTGAATAAATATCACATGCAGATCAGAGGCATCGCTAATAGAATCGCAGAGCGGCACAATTGCAGAGAGTTGAAGTGGCATCACTATGAGGGGCAGGAGCCCAAACATTGCTTTAAAGAGACACTGGAGTTGGCAGCAGCAGGAGCCCAAAAATTGGATGAATCACACCCTGGAGTTGCAAGCAGCAGCAGCAGGAGCCCAAACATTACTTTAAAGAGACACTGGGGTTGGCTTCAGGAGCCCAAAAATTGGATGATTCACACCCTGGAGTTGGCAGCAGCAGCAGCAGCAGCAGCCCAAATATTACTTTAAAGAGACCCTGGGGTTGGCTTCAGGAGCCCAAAAATTGGATGAATCACACCCTGGAGTTGGCAGGAGTTGGCAGCAGCAGCAGCAGCAACAGGAGCCCAAACATTACTTTAAAGAGACACTGGAGTTGGCTTCAGGAGCCCAAAAATTGGATGATTCACACCCTGGAGTTGGCAGCAGCAGCAGCAGCAGGAGCCCAAATATTACTTTAAAGAGACCCTGGGGTTGGCTTCAGGAGCCCAAAAATTGGATGAATCACACCCTGGAGTTGGCAACAGCAGCAGCAGGAGCCAAAACATTACTTTAAAGAGACACTGGGGTTGGCTTCAGGAGCCCAAAAATTGGATGAATCACACCCTGGAGTTGGCAGCAGCAGCAGCAGGAGCCCAAATATTACTTTAAAGAGACCCTGGGGTTGGCTTCAGGAGCCCAAAAATTGGATGAATCACACCCTGGAGTTGGCAGCAGCAGCAGCAGCAGGAGCCCAAACATTACTTTAAAGAGACCCTGGGGTTGGCTTCAGGAGCCCAAAAATTGGATGAATCACACCCTGGAGTTGGCAGCAGCAGCAGCAGGAGCCCAAAACATTACTTTAAAGAGACACTGGGGTTGGCTTCAGGAGCCCAAAAATCGGATGAATCACACCCTGGAGTTGGCAGCAGCAGCAGCAAGAGCCCAAATATTACTTTAAAGAGACACTGGAGTTGGCTTCAGGAGCCCAAAAATTGGATGATTCACACCCTGGAGTTGGCAGCAGCAGCAGCAGGAGCCCAAATATTACTTTAAAGAGACACTGGAGTTGGCTTCAGGAGCCCAAAAATTGGATGATTCACACCCTGGAGTTGGCAGCAGCAGCAGGAGCCCAAACATTACTTTAAAGAGACACTGGAGTTGGCTTCAGGAGCCCAAAAATTGGATGATTCACACCCTGGAGTTGGCAGCAGCAGCAGCAGGAGCCCAAATATTACTTTAAAGAGACACTGGGGTTGGCTTCAGGAGCCCAAAAATTGGATGAATCACACCCTGGAGTTGGCAGGAGTTGGCAGCAGCAGCAGCAACAGGAGCCCAAACATTACTTTAAAGAGACACTGGAGTTGGCTTCAGGAGCCCAAAAATTGGATGATTCACACCCTGGAGTTGGCAGCAGCAGCAGCAGCAGGAGCCCAAATATTACTTTAAAGAGACCCTGGGGTTGGCTTCAGGAGCCCAAAAATTGGATGAATCCCACCCTGGAGTTGGCAGCAGCAGCAGCAGGAGCCAAAACATTACTTTAAAGAGACACTGGGGTTGGCTTCAGTAGCCCAAAAATTGGATGGATCACACCCTGGAGTTGGCAGCAGCAGCAGCAGGAGCCCAAACATTACTTTAAAGAGACCCTGGGGTTGGCTTCAGGAGCCCAAAAATTGGATGAATCACACCCTGGAGTTGGCAGCAGCAGCAGCAGCAGGAGCCCAAACATTACTTTAAAGAGACACTGGAGTTGGCTTCAGGAGCCCAAAAATTGGATGAATCACACCCTGGAGTTGGCAGCAGCAGCAGCAGCAGGAGCCCAAACATTACTTTAAAGAGACACTGGAGTTGGCTTCAGGAGCCCAAAAATTGGATGATTCACACCCTGGAGTTGGCAGCAGCAGCAGCAGGAGCCCAAATATTACTTTAAAGAGACACTGGGGTTGGCTTCAGGAGCCCAAAAATTGGATGAATCACACCCTGGAGTTGGCAGCAGCAGGAGCCCAAACATTACTTTAAAGAGACAATGGGGTTGGCTTCAGGAGCTCAAAAATTGGATGAATCACACCCTGTGGAGAGTCATGTGGAGAAAAAGTAGCTTAGTTAGTAATATCTACATAAAATTATGAATAAAAAAATGCAAAAGTATTGCCAAAGTGAAGTTTTGTTTGAGGGTGTGTTTCGACCTTTTAATTAAATCAGAAACAACAAGGTATCATTGCCTCTGACTAATTAGCCCTCAAAAATTCTTGGAATTTTTAATCTGGAATCATGTCTGATCCGTCTTATCCGAAGAATATTAATAAATAGTAAGAGTAACGTAAAGGATTTTTTATCAATACTTACTTGTGGTCCGATGCGGAGGAATGTCTGTAACTGGAGAGCAGCGCCTTAAATCTGTTTTGCACGATCCATCTTTCTTTAGTGTTGGTCTGGCCCCGTCATCAATCTACTGGAATACATCAGGCATTGTTGGGAGGAAAGCTTGGCTGATCCATGCGCCATTCATTTCCACTCAGGGCAGTCTCTGGAAAAAAAAAAGTATGTATAAACCAGGGTCTTTTTCATATAAAAACAAATGGTTATTTTTGCTATTAAACCATATGTTCCACAGCTTTACCAGTCATTGTGTCAGCCAATGAAGCAACTTTGTCTGGAAGTGCTGCAAAAGCAGTCCACTGCATCACAAGTGGCATCTGACACCCCCAGTCAACTGTCTGTTGTCTGTCTGTTATGCTTTGGGTTCAGCTCCACTATCCATTGATGAAGATCTGATAATCATAAAATTCAGCAGCTACTGCCCAGCGTGGAGGAGACACTCGCCTCTTCTTCCACTAGCCGGCAATTAGTGATGAGGAGAGTGTCGTGGGAGGAGGTGTTGCAAGCCGAGGTAGTGGAAGAGGGTCCCTGGAGTCTGCGGTGGTGGCGGCAGCAGCAGCAGTGAATTATTGGGGACTGTTGATAGGAAAAATCAGCTACTCAGCGATGTGTCAGTTTTTCATGTTGCATCCACAATCCTGTGGAGAAAAAGTAGGTTAGTTAGTATATATACATAAAATTATGAATAGACAAATGCAATAGTATTGCCAAAGTGAAGTTTTGTTTGAGGGTGTGTTTCCACCTTGTAATTAAATCAGAAACAACTAGCTATCATTTGCCTCTGAATAATTAGCCCTCAAAAATTCTTGGAATTTTTAATCTTGATGTCTGAGGGATTTCTCCTCTCAGACAGCGTGACCATAAGTCCAGCCTGCTTCATTACCCAGTGGTGGACCTTTCAGAGAACTGATGGCTTGTGCCGAGCCGAGGTGGAGAGTCCCATGGCATGGTTGTTGAACAGAAGGTGGGCCGGTCCTTTAGCCTGTCAGTGTGTACCAAAGTGCACAGTGTTGTCTACGTCTGGAGCTGTAACTATGGACTCATGGTGGACAATATATATCCTTTTAGGCCCCCTTGGTGATTGTGGTTTCACGCTGTTCTTCACATGGTTTTCCTTGACCACACATGGGAGGAACTACTAAAAATGAGAACTCAATCCATGAAAGCATTGCTTAATCCACGAAAACTGCAAATTTGGACCCATGGTGACTGACACTTGGAGGAACATCTTGTTTGCGCTGCGACAAGGAAGCCAGAGTCATGCGTCCTGACATGGCACACGTGTTCAGTCTAGTTCTGAAGTCTTGCCCCCATCTGAAAGACATCCGAACAACAGGAAAGAAAGTTAGCATGCACTTCTGGCACTCCTACACCACCAAGCACAACCTTATTGAGCCTCAGCGTCACAATGGTGTACCCCAACATAGTCTGATTTGTGATGTTTCCACCCGTTGGAATTCCACCCTCCATATGCAGGATCCACTATAGCAGTGGTCCCCAACCCTGTCCTCAAGGCCCACCAACAGGCCAGGTTTTGCAGATCTCCACAAAGATGCACAGGTGGAGTAATTAGTGCAGCTGCAGAGCAATAGAGCTGGCTATTTGGAGATCCAAAAAACATGACATGTTGGTGGGCCTTGAGGACAGGGTTGAGGACCACTGCACTATAGGAACAGAAAAAAGCCATCACGGATTTCTGGATGATCCAAATGGATAGGGGGACACCCCTGTGTAAATTCAATGTAAACCATTGGCAGCTCATACGTGACACCGACCGTTTGCTCAGGCCCTTTGAGGAAGCTACTTTATTAGTCAGTTGCCAGGACTATGAGATGAACGATGAGATTCCACTGCTTCATGTACTACAACACATGTTGGAAAGCATGGCTGGTCAGGGCACTGGAGACATGGCACATACATTTCACAGCCACATGAAGCCTGTGGGGGCTGAAGTGGAGGAGGAGGAGGGGGTGGGGCACAGCAAACCACAGTTTAGGTTTCACAAAATGACCATTTTATCTACTCATCTGACAGGAGAGGAGGAGCAGGAGCAGCCACAGGAGCTAGAGGGTTGTGAGGAAGGCGAGACAGAGGACCCAGACACACCGTGGCAGTTTACAGTGGAGATGGAGACAGGTAGTCCCTCCGAGTCACTTGCACAAATGGCACGATGCATGCTCACATGCTTGTGTACTAGTGAGCGCAGAATTGTCTCCATTTGTCAGCGGGAAGACTTCTGGCTCTCCAACTTATTGGACCCTCGCTTCCGGCACAAAATGGGGGCATTTTTTACGCCCACTGAGAGGGAGGAAAAACTGACCTATTACAGAGACATCCCACGTAGTCAGTTGGGCGATGTCTATCTGTGCCATGGCCCATACTCCCGCAGGTCTGACTCGGGGGGACCTCTGCGATCACCTTCCACTGCCATGGCTGCTGGGGGGGTGGAAGGAGCAGCAGCAGCAGCAGCTCCATCAGCAGCAGCCTCAGTCTTCAGTCGCTAGTGAGTAGCTTTCTACACCCGCATAGTGAGTCTACTCATGAGCAGCAGGAAGACCTGGAGCTGGACCTCAAACAGCAGGTCATGTCATACCTTGACATGACCATGCCAACACACCTTCAGGATCCACTGGATTTGCTGGGAAGCCAAACTTGACTTGTGTCCGCAACTAGCAGAGTTTGCCCTGGAAAAGCTGTACTGGCCGGACAGTAGTTGATTTAGATGGCAACTGGGCTGCTTTATATAATGAAGCAAAATGGCAAATTTACCTCACAATATAAGCTATTGCCCCTCAGATTTACACAGGGGCTGCTCCATATAATGGTGCAAAACCATGAATTTACCTCATAATATAAACTATTGCCCCTCAGATTTACACAGGGGCTGCTCTATATAATGAAGCAAAATGGCAAATTTACCTCACTATATAAGCTAATGCCCCTCAGATTTACACAGGGGCTGCTCTATATTATGCTGCAAAATGGCAAATTTACCTCACAATATAAGCTATTGCCCCTCAGATTTACACAGGGCCTGCTCTATATAATGAAGCAAAATGGCAAATTTACCTAACTATATAAGCTAATGCCCCTCAGATTTACACAGGGCCTGCTCCATATAATGGTGCAAAACCATGAATTTACCTCATAATATAAACTATTGCCCCTCAGATTTACACAGGGGCTGCTCTATATTATGCTGCAAAATGGCAAATTTACCTCACAATATAAGCTATTGCCCCTCAGATTTACACAGGGCCTGCTCTATATAACGAAGCAAAATGGCAAATTTACCTCACTATATAAGCTATTGCCCCTCAGATTTACACAGGGGCTGCTCTATATTATGCTGCAAAATGGCAAATTTACCTCACAATATAAGCTATTACAGCTCTATATAAATAAAAATAAATAAATAAAAAAAGGGCCTGTAGAAGCTTATTTAGTATAACAGATAGGGTGACATGTGCTGGTTTGGGATGCCCATATGGGCTAGTGTTTTGGCAGCAGTACAAAAACCAATGCAAAATGCAATAGCTTAATAAAGCTGATGCTGATCAACGCTTATTTAGTATAACAGATGGGGTGCAACATGCAGGTTTGGGATGCCCTGCGGCCTGGTGTATTTAAAGCAGACCAAAACCAATTCAAAATGCAATAACTTAATAAAGTTGAGGCTGTAGATGCTTATTTAGTATAAACAGGTAGGGTGCAAGGTGCAGCTTTGGGGTGCCCTGCGGCCTGGTTAAATGAAAGCAGTCAAAAAGGAAGTGCAAACTGAAGTAGCTTAATGAAGCTGATGCTGTTCAACGCTTATGTTGTATACCAGATAGGGTGCAAGGTGCAGCTTTGGGGTGCCCTGCGGCCTGGTTTATTAAAAGCAGTCAAAAACAAGTGCAAACTGAAGTAGCTTAATAAAGCAGCTGATGCTGATCAACGCTTATGTTGTATAACAAAAAACCACAAATGAATATAATGCACAGCCAAACAATCAATTACTAACATATGTAAGGGTGCAGGCCCCAAAAAAACACCCAGATACAAAGTATCACTTAGTATATATTCCACACTGGTGAGTCTGCCAGCACAGACCCAAACGGGCGTTTCACAAATGAGGCCGCACAAACCCAAAATAGTTTAAAAAATGTTAATCTTTTTAATGTTATAAAGTACCAAAATTCACATACATACATATAAAGACAAGACTCTGTTAAAAAACATGAAAAACACAGTGCCCTCCGGTGGCAACTCCTGTAAATGACTCTAAATAATTATATAAAGAAATGCCTACCTATTAGAAATTCATAGAACTGCCTGGAGCAAAATAAATACTAAATAATAAATGTGTACAACCCTAGTTGATATGATTCCAGAAATACAAAAAAGATAAATCAAAACAGGTGTCCCTACATATAAGTACCCTATTCATAAAGTGCAATGTGCTAACAAACTATGTGCCAAAACATACTGAAAAATAGCAGCAAAATAAACTATATTCACAACATACTCAAAAATATATATAGCAGCAAGATAATAATAACCAGAGCAATGTGCTCTATAGTGTATAAAGTGACTAGTGCCAAATCAATATCCACAAGCCTATTGGGTCCCCAGGCAACTAATTATGTTGGCATACTAGAGTAGTAAAGTAGGCATATTTAAATACTAGTAAATAATGTCACCATGATAATATTGAGTCTCACGTGCCACCGGGAGGCTTCCAAGCACCTACGCGTTGCGTGGCTCCGCCCACTTCCTCAGGATGCTGTAATATTATGTGTATTCCTTTCCCTCCTAAATAGGATGCAGCCCCTATGACGTCCAAATAGATCGCAGGTGTGCTCGCAAACACATGCCGGAAATGCGGCATGTCAAGTAGTAAACAATGAGACGCCTCCATCCGGAGGGCCGTGCAGAGGGAGGGACGCTGCGTCTGCGTGACGCACGCGCGCGCGCTCCCGCGACCCGCCCCCCGGCGCCTACCCCTGCAGTAGGAGGCGTCCGGGGGCGAGCGCAGGGCGCAGCGCGCATGCGCCAGACAGCGCAGCGTCTCTCCAATGATCAAATTAGACAATCGGCTGCTATGCTAAATCAAAAAGGGAAAGGATCACACATGCCACATGTAGGCATAGTTATTATAAGCGCTATATTGGTACTCCAAATTACAATGTATATTATATTAAACCACAATCAATAGAGCTATATGTAAGAAAAATGCCTACAATACTTAGGATGGAGTATATATACATGGGCTGATATGGTCAGAATTGGCCTCTGGGAGGGGGGGGGGGGGGGGGGAGGGGGAGGGAAGGGGTAGGGAGGAAGGGAGAAGAGGGAATCAATATATCTAAAAGGGTTGATGATATTCCTATTGCCATACATATTCAAAGAAACAACCCTGTACAGAAGGTAAATAAAGTGGTATTCTAGTAAAGGGACACTCATTAAAAAGATCTCTATACAAATGAAGTATATTAATCAACATTCCAAAGTGCTATGTGGATGCTCTCCATAGTAAATTCTCACTGGATTTCCAAAATGAGAAAATTCCGATCTTATTGAGAAACGATGGTGCTGCCGGTATCCATCTAGTTCCTCAAATCCTCCCAGGTAAGTGGGTATCACTGATTTTTTTTTTATGTATTTTTGAGTATGTTGTGAATATAGTTTATTTTGCTGCTATTTTTCAGTATGTTTTGGCACATAGTTTGTTAGCACATTGCACTTTATGAATAGGGTACTTATATGTAGGGACACCTGTTTTGATTTATCTTTTTTGTATTTCTGGAATCATATCAACTAGGGTTGTACACATTTATTATTTAGTATTTATTTTGCTCCAGGCAGTTCTATGAATTTCTAATAGGTAGGCATTTCTTTATATAATTATTTAGAGTCATTTACAGGAGTTGCCACCGGAGGGCACTGTGTTTTTCATGTTTTTTAACAGAGTCTTGTCTTTATATGTATGTATGTGAATTTTGGTACTTTATAACATTAAAAAGATTAACATTTTTTAAACTATTTTGGGTTTGTGCGGCCTCATTTGTGAAACGCCCGTTTGGGTCTGTGCTGGCAGACTCACCAGTGTGGAATATGTTGTATAACAGATAGGGTTAAAATAGCATGTGCCTTGGGATGCCCGTGTGGCCTGGTATATTTCAAGCTGAACAAAAAGTAACAATAATCCAAGTATGAGACATAATTTTGACCTTCTTTACAGCGCCATACTTTGAAAAAAAAACCTTAATTTCATGCCGATCAATCCAAAGGTCAATGCCCCTAACAAAAATAGTGTTCGGCATAAGTTTTCCTTCTGGAAGGACGTAACCTTTAGTTTACATGGTTGGGGTAGGTTATCTTACAAATTGGGATACCCCAGGCAGCAGTGTCATTGAAAGAGACAGATTGTAATGCAGGCCATATGCAAGCAGAGAAACTCAGGCTGCAACAGGCCTATTTAGTTTACATGGTTGGGGTAGGTTATCTTACAAATTGGGATACCCCACTGTATATGAAACCGAATATAAATGCACACCCAAAAGTGGACAATCAGCCTCCAAGAGGCCTGCTTAGTTTAAATAAGAGAGCTGCTTAGTGTAAATAAGAGAGGTAGGTTATGTTATGTTACAGAATGGGATGCCCCCACAGCAGACCTGAGATCAGTATATATGCACAGCAACAGTGGATAAGCAGGCTCCAACAGGCCAAATTACTTTACATAAGTGTGCAGCTTAGAGTAAATACAGAGGCTAATGGGATGTTACAGAATGGGATGCCCCAAAGCTGACTTGAGATCAGTATATATGCACACAGCAACAGTGTCTAAGCAGGCTCATATAGCCCAAATTACTTTAAATAACTGTGCAGCTTACAGTAAATGCAGAGGCTAATGGTATGTTACAGAATGGGATGCCCCAAAGCTGACTTGAGATCAGTATGTATGCACACAGCAGCAGTGTGTAAGCAGGCTCATACAGGCCAAATTTCTTTAAATAAGTTTGCAGCTTAGAGTAAATACAGAGGCTAATGGGATGTTACAGAATGGGATGCCCCAAAGCTGACTTGAGATCAGTATATATGCACACAGCAGCAGTGTGTAAGCAGGCTCATACAGGCCACATTTCTTTAAATAAGTTTGCAGCTTAGAGTAAATACAGAGGCTAATGGGATGTTACAGAATGGGATGCCCCAAGCAGACTTGAGATCAGTATATATGCACACAGCAGCAGTGTGTAAGCAGGCTCATACAGGCCAAATTTCTTTAAATAAGTTTGCAGCTTAGAGTAAATACAGAGGCTAATGGGATGTTACAGAATGGGATGCCCCAAAGCTGACTTGAGATCAGTATATATGCACACAGCAACAGTGTCTAAGCAGGCTCATATAGCCCAAATTACTTTAAATAACTGTGCAGCTTACAGTAAATGCAGAGGCTAATGGTATGTTACAGAATGGGATGCCCCAAAGCTGACTTGAGATCAGTATATATGCACACAGCAGCAGTGTGTAAGCAGGCTCATACAGGCCAAATTTCTTTAAATAAGTTTGCAGCTTAGAGTAAATACAGAGGCTAATGGGATGTTACAGAATGGGATGCCCCAAAGCTGACTTGAGATCAGTATATATGCACACAGCAGCAGTGTGTAAGCAGGCTCATACAGGCCAAATTTCTTTAAATAAGTTTGCAGCTTAGAGTAAATACAGAGGCTAATGGGATGTTACAGAATGGGATGCCCCAAGCAGACTTGAGATCAGTATATATGCACACAGCAGCAGTGTGTAAGCAGGCTCATACAGGCCAAATTTCTTTAAATAAGTTTGCAGCTTAGAGTAAATACAGAGGCTAATGGGATGTTACAGAATGGGATGCCCCAAGCAGACTTGAGATCAGTATATATGCACACATCAGCAGTGTGTAAGCAGGCTCATACAGGCCAATTTTTTTTTAAATAACTGTGCAGCTTACAGTAAATGCAGAGGCTAATGGTATGTTACAGAATGGGATGCCCCAAAGCTGACTTGAGATCAGTATATATGCACACAGCAGCAGTGTGTAAGCAGGCTCATACAGGCCAAATTTCTTTAAATAACTGTGCAGCTTACAGTAAATGCAGAGGCTAATGGTATGTTACAGAATGGGATGCCCCAACAGGAGTGCACCTGGCAGCAGTACTACTATGCACAGCAAAAGTGTCTTTATCAGGCCTAATTTCAATTAGAATAAGTGCAAATGGTTATGGTCTTAAATAGGGGCTGGTGTAGTCACAGAATGGGATGCCCCAAAAACCAGCAGTGCACCTGGCAGGCAGCAGTAAGTCTATGCACAGCAAAAGTGTCTTTATCAGGCCTAATTTCAATTAGAATAAGTGCAAATGGTTATGGTCTTAAATAGAGGCTGGTGTAGTCACAGAATGGGATGCCCCAACAGGAGTGCACCTGGGACCAGTAGTGCTATGCACAGCAAAAGTGTCTTTATCAGGCCTAATTTCAATTAGAATAAGTGCAAATGGTTATGATCTTAAATAGAGGCTGGTGTAGTCACAGAATGGGATGCCCCAACAGGAGTGCACCAGGGACCAGTAGTGCTATGCACAGCAAAAGTGTCTTTATCAGGCCTAATTTCAATTAGAATAAGTGCAAATGGTTATGGTCTTAAATAGAGGCTGGTGTAGTCACAGAATGGGATGCCCCAAAAACCAGGAGTGCACCTGGCAGGCAGCAGTAATTCTATGCACAGCAAAAGTGTCTTTATCAGGCCTAATTTCAATTAGAATAAGTGCAAATGGTTATGGTCTTAAATAGAGGCTGGTGTAGTCACAGAATGGGATGCCCCAAAAACCAGCAGTGCACCTGGCAGGCAGCAGTAAGTCTATGCACAGCAAAAGTGTCTTTATCAGGCCTAATTTCAATTAGAATAAGTGCAAATGGTTATGGTCTTAAATAGAGGCTGGTGTAGTCACAGAATGGGATGCCCCAACAGGAGTGCACCTGGGACCAGTAGTGCTATGCACAGCAAAAGTGTCTTTATCAGGCCTAATTTCAATTAGAATAAGTGCAAATGGTTATGGTCTTAAATAGAGGCTGGTGTAGTCACAGAATGGGATGCCCCAAAAACCAGCAGTGCACCTGGCAGGCAGCAGTAAGTCTATGCACAGCAAAAGTGTCTTTATCAGGCCTAATTTCAATTAGAATAAGTGCAAATGGTTATGGTCTTAAATAGAGGCTGGTGTAGTCACAGAATGGGATGCCCCAAAAACCAGCAGTGCACCTGGCAGGCAGCAGTAAGTCTATGCACAGCAAAAGTGTCTTTATCAGGCCTAATTTCAATTAGAATAAGTGCAAATGGTTATGGTCTTAAATAGAGGCTGGTGTAGTCACAGAATGGGATGCCCCAAAAACCAGCAGTGCACCTGGCAGGCAGCAGTAAGTCTATGCACAGCAAAAGTGTCTTTATCAGGCCTAATTTCAATTAGAATAAGTGCAAATGGTTATGGTCTTAAATAGAGGCTGGTGTAGTCACAGAATGGGATGCCCCAAAAACCAGCAGTGCACCTGGCAGGCAGCAGTAAGTCTATGCACAGCAAAAGTGTCTTTATCAGGCCTAATTTCAATTAGAATAAGTGCAAATGGTTATGGTCTTAAATAGAGGCTGGTGTAGTCACAGAATGGGATGCCCCAAAAACCAGGAGTGCACCTGGCAGGCAGCAGTAAGTCTATGCACAGCAAAAGTGTCTTTATCAGGCCTAATTTCAATTAGAATAAGTGCAAATGGTTATGGTCTTAAATAGAGGCTGGTGTAGTCACAGAATGGGATGCCCCAAAAACCAGCAGTGCACCTGGCAGGCAGCAGTAAGTCTATGCACAGCAAAAGTGTCTTTATCAGGCCTAATTTCAATTAGAATAAGTGCAAATGGTTATGGTCTTAAATAGAGGCTGGTGTAGTCACAGAATGGGATGCCCCAAAAACCAGCAGTGCACCTGGCAGGCAGCAGTAAGTCTATGCACAGCAAAAGTGTCTTTATCAGGCCTAATTTCAATTAGAATAAGTGCAAATGGTTATGGTCTTAAATAGAGGCTGGTGTAGTCACAGAATGGGATGCCCCAAAAACCAGCAGTGCACCTGGCAGGCAGCAGTAAGTCTATGCACAGCAAAAGTGTCTTTATCAGGCCTAATTTCAATTAGAATAAGTGCAAATGGTTATGGTCTTAAATAGAGGCTGGTGTAGTCACAGAATGGGATGCCCCAACAGGAGTGCACCTGGGACCAGTAGTGCTATGCACAGCAAAAGTGTCTTTATCAGGCCTAATTTCAATTAGAATAAGTGCAAATGGTTATGGTCTTAAATAGAGGCTGGTGTAGTCACAGAATGGGATGCCCCAAAAACCAGCAGTGCACCTGGCAGGCAGCAGTAAGTCTATGCACAGCAAAAGTGTCTTTATCAGGCCTAATTTCAATTAGAATAAGTGCAAATGGTTATGGTCTTAAATAGAGGCTGGTGTAGTCACAGAATGGGATGCCCCAAAAACCAGCAGTGCACCTGGCAGGCAGCAGTAAGTCTATGCACAGCAAAAGTGTCTTTATCAGGCCTAATTTCAATTAGAATAAGTGCAAATGGTTATGGTCTTAAATAGAGGCTGGTGTAGTCACAGAATGGGATGCCCCAAAAACCAGCAGTGCACCTGGCAGGCAGCAGTAAGTCTATGCACAGCAAAAGTGTCTTTATCAGGCCTAATTTCAATTAGAATAAGTGCAAATGGTTATGGTCTTAAATAGAGGCTGGTGTAGTCACAGAATGGGATGCCCCAAAAACCAGCAGTGCACCTGGGACCAGTAGTGCTATGCACAGCAAAAGTGTCTTTATCAGGTCTAATTTCAATTAGAATAAGTGCAAATGGTTATGGTCTTAAATAGAGGCTGGTGTAGTCACAGAATGGGATGCCCCAACAGGAGTGCACCTGGCAGGCAGCAGTAAGTCTATGCACAGCAAAAGTGTCTTTATCAGGCCTAATTTCAATTAGAATAAGTGCAAATGGTTATGGTCTTAAATAGAGGCTGGTGTAGTCACAGAATGGGATGCCCCAAAAACCAGCAGTGCACCTGGCAGGCAGCAGTAAGTCTATGCACAGCAAAAGTGTCTTTATCAGGCCTAATTTCAATTAGAATAAGTGCAAATGGTTATGGTCTTAAATAGAGGCTGGTGTAGTCACAGAATGGGATGCCCCAAAAACCAGCAGTGCACCTGGCAGGCAGCAGTAAGTCTATGCACAGCAAAAGTGTCTTTATCAGGCCTAATTTCAATTAGAATAAGTGCAAATGGTTATGGTCTTAAATAGAGGCTGGTGTAGTCACAGAATGGGATGCCCCAAAAACCAGCAGTGCACCTGGCAGGCAGCAGTAAGTCTATGCACAGCAAAAGTGTCTTTATCAGGCCTAATTTCAATTAGAATAAGTGCAAATGGTTATGGTCTTAAATAGAGGCTGGTGTAGTCACAGAATGGGATGCCCCAAAAACCAGCAGTGCACCTGGCAGGCAGCAGTAAGTCTATGCACAGCAAAAGTGTCTTTATCAGGCCTAATTTCAATTAGAATAAGTGCAAATGGTTATGGTCTTAAATAGAGGCTGGTGTAGTCACAGAATGGGATGCCCCAAAAACCAGCAGTGCACCTGGCAGGCAGCAGTAAGTCTATGCACAGCAAAAGTGTCTTTATCAGGCCTAATTTCAATTAGAATAAGTGCAAATGGTTATGGTCTTAAATAGAGGCTGGTGTAGTCACAGAATGGGATGCCCCAAAAACCAGCAGTGCACCTGGGACCAGTAGTGCTATGCACAGCAAAAGTGTCTTTATCAGGTCTAATTTCAATTAGAATAAGTGCAAATGGTTATGGTCTTAAATAGAGGCTGGTGTAGTCACAGAATGGGATGCCCCAACAGGAGTGCACCTGGCAGGCAGCAGTAAGTCTATGCACAGCAAAAGTGTCTTTATCAGGCCTAATTTCAATTAGAATAAGTGCAAATGGTTATGGTCTTAAATAGAGGCTGGTGTAGTCACAGAATGGGATGCCCCAAAAACCAGCAGTGCACCTGGCAGGCAGCAGTAAGTCTATGCACAGCAAAAGTGTCTTTATCAGGCCTAATTTCAATTAGAATAAGTGCAAATGGTTATGGTCTTAAATAGAGGCTGGTGTAGTCACAGAATGGGATGCCCCAAAAACCAGCAGTGCACCTGGCAGGCAGCAGTAAGTCTATGCACAGCAAAAGTGTCTTTATCAGGCCTAATTTCAATTAGAATAAGTGCAAATGGTTATGGTCTTAAATAGAGGCTGGTGTAGTCACAGAATGGGATGCCCCAAAAACCAGCAGTGCACCTGGCAGGCAGCAGTAAGTCTATGCACAGCAAAAGTGTCTTTATCAGGCCTAATTTCAATTAGAATAAGTGCAAATGGTTATGGTCTTAAATAGAGGCTGGTGTAGTCACAGAATGGGATGCCCCAAAAACCAGCAGTGCACCTGGCAGGCAGCAGTAAGTCTATGCACAGCAAAAGTGTCTTTATCAGGCCTAATTTCAATTAGAATAAGTGCAAATGGTTATGGTCTTAAATAGAGGCTGGTGTAGTCACAGAATGGGATGCCCCAAAAACCAGCAGTGCACCTGGGACCAGTAGTGCTATGCACAGCAAAAGTGTCTTTATCAGGCCTAATTTCAATTAGAATAAGTGCAAATGGTTATGGTATTAAATAGAGGCTGGTGTAGTCACAGAATGGGATGCCCCAAAAACCAGCAGTGCACCTGGGACCAGTAGTGCTATGCACAGCAAAAGTGTCTTTATCAGGCCTAATTTCAATTAGAATAAGTGCAAATGGTTATGGTCTTAAATAGAGGCTGGTGTAGTCACAGAATGGGATGCCCCAACAGGAGTGCACCTGGCAGGCAGCAGTAAGTCTATGCACAGCAAAAGTGTCTTTATCAGGCCTAATTTCAATTAGAATAAGTGCAAATGGTTATGGTCTTAAATAGAGGCTGGTGTAGTCACAGAATGGGATGCCCCAAAAACCAGCAGTGCACCTGGCAGGCAGCAGTATGTCTATGCACAGCAAAAGTGTCTTTATCAGGCCTAATTTCAATTAGAATAAGTGCAAATGGTTATGGTCTTAAATAGAGGCTGGTGTAGTCACAGAATGGGATGCCCCAAAAACCAGCAGTGCACATGGCAGGCAGCAGTAAGTCTATGCACAGCAAAAGTGTCTTTATCAGGCCTAATTTCAATTAGAATAAGTGCAAATGGTTATGGTCTTAAATAGAGGCTGGTGTAGTCACAGAATGGGATGCCCCAACAGGAGTGCACCTGGGACCAGTAGTGCTATGCACAGCAAAAGTGTCTTTATCAGGCCTAATTTCAATTAGAATAAGTGCAAATGGTTATGGTCTTAAATAGAGGCTGGTGTAGTCACAGAATGGGATGCCCCAAAAACTAGCAGTGCACCTGGCAGGCAGCAGTAAGTCTTTGCACAGCAAAAGTGTCTTTATCAGGCCTAATTTCAATTAGAATAAGTGCAAATGGTTATGGTCTTAAATAGAGGCTGGTGTAGTCACAGAATGGGATGCCCCAAAAACCAGCAGTGCACCTGGGACCAGTAGTGCTATGCACAGCAAAAGTGTCTTTATCAGGCCTAATTTCAATTAGAATAAGTGCAAATGGTTATGGTCTTAAATAGAGGCTGGTGTAGTCACAGAATGGGATGCCCCAAAAACCAGGAGTGCACCTGGCAGGCAGCAGTAAGTCTATGCACAGCAAAAGTGCCTTTATCAGGCCTAATTTCAATTAGAATAAGTGCAAATGGTTATGATCTTAAATAGAGGCTGGTGTAGTCACAGAATGGGATGCCCCAACAGGAGTGCACCTGGGACCAGTAGTGCTATGCACAGCAAAAGTGTCTTTATCAGGCCTAATTTCAATTAGAATAAGTGCAAATGGTTATGATCTTAAATAGAGGCTGGTGTAGTCACAGAATGGGATGCCCCAACAGGAGTGCACCTGGCAGGCAGCTGTAAGTCTATGCACAGCAAAAGTGTCTTTATCAGGCCTAATTTCAATTAGAATAAGTGCAAATGGTTATGGTCTTAAATAGAGGCTGGTGTAGTCACAGAATGGGATGCCTCAAAAACCAGCAGTGCACCTGGGACCAGTAGTGCTATGCACAGCAAAAGTGTCTTTATCAGGCCTAATTTCAATTAGAATAAGTGCAAATGGTTATGGTCTTAAATAGAGGCTGGTGTAGTCACAGAATGGGATGCCCCAAAAACCAGCAGTGCACCTGGGACCAGTAGTGCTATGCACAGCAAAAGTGTCTTTATCAGGCCTAATTTCAATTAGAATAAGTGCAAATGGTTATGGTCTTAAATAGAGGCTGGTGTAGTCACAGAATGGGATGCCCCAACAGGAGTGCACCTGGGACCAGTAGTGCTATGCACAGCAAAAGTGTCTTTATCAGGCCTAATTTCAATTAGAATAAGTGCAAATGGTTATGGTCTTAAATAGAGGCTGGTGTAGTCACAGAATGGGATGCCTCACAGCAGACTTAAGATCAGTTCAGTATATATGCACAGTTAGTGTATAAGCAGCCTGAAAACGCTAACAAAGCCAGTCAGCCAGCCAGTAACACTCAGGCTGGATGAAAAAAAAAAAATCTCCCTGTGACTGCCTCCGATTTTTCCTAACTTTCCCTGCTTTTCGCTGACTTTCTGTCTGTCTCCTGCCTGTCTCCAGCCTGTCCCTGTCTGTCCCTGTCTGTCTAACTGTCTCTCTCCCTGCCTACAGCAGCGTTCTGTCTCTCACGTATGCAATAGAGAAATGAGGAAAAGCAAGATGGCCGCCGGCCTTAAATAGCGCTGTGACGTCACTGGGCTTGCTGGCTGCTGACAGGCTGCATGTGACTGCCCCATCTTGCACTGGCGCGGGGTAGATGTCTGGACATGTCCCGTCCGCCATCTTAGAATGCCTGTAATGTAAATGAATACATGTTAAAGGAAAACTTCGAGCGATCGAATCGCGGGGAAATTCGGATTCGATCCGAATCGAATTTTTCATGAAATTCGGATCGAATCCGGGTTCGTCCGGATCGATTCGCTCATCCCTATTCAAAATGATAAATGTGAAATTCTGGACCTATTCATTGTGGCCTGTGATTACTGTAGTTTCCAAATCGCCTAAGTGGCCTGCTCTCTTCAAATGATCTGTGGCCCTGTAGCCCCTTGCTACTACCAGAGGCTGCTCAGATCTGTTCCCCATTTAAAGAGGAACCATACACAACAAATTGACTTTCTTAGATTTCGTTATTCCTTGGTGGATGGGGCTGATTTGGGATGCACCCAGGATAGCTTGTAAACGTATTTGTTCCTTATTCCTTGGAGAGGTAGATCAGCCCCCCAAGAGTCTTGTAGACTCAAGGGTTACATAGTTAATACGGTTTAAATATGTCCATCAAGTTCAACATAGAGTGTTTATTTTATTTATTTCCTTTTTTACTCACAGCTAATAGCAATTGTTAATGTTATTTTCTTCTAAATAAGCATATAATTTTTTTGAAGCTGTCAGTGGTTGATGCTGTAACAAGCATCTGTGGGAGGCTATTCCACAGATTTATAATTCTTATGGTAAAAAATGATTGTCGCTTCCAGAGACTGAATTTCTTTTTTCCAGCCGAAAATCCTTGTCTTTAGAGAGGATTTTACCTGAACTAGTGTTTCCCCATATTTTTTGTATTGCCCATTTATATATTTATACAAGTTAATCATGTCCCCCCTCAGTCATCTCCTCTCAAGACAAAACAGATTTAATACTCTTCCTTCCTATTCTTTCCTCATAACTAAGATCTTTCATTCCTCTTATTAGTTTGGTGGCTCTCCTCTGCACCCTTTCCATAGTCAGAGCGTCCTTTCTATGAATGGGTGCCCAGAATTGGACGGCATATTCCAGGTGAGGACGGACCAGTGCCTTGTAAAGAGGCAAAATGACATCCCTATCCCATGATTCCATGCCTCTTTTAATGCATGATAATATCTTGGTGGCCTTGGAAGCAGCTGCTTGACATTGCACGCTGTTATTTAGCTTGTGATCTACCAGTACCCCCAGATCCTTCTCAACAAGTGTTTCTCCCAGTTTTACTCCCCCGAGTAAATATGTCTCCACATTGGGTGGTGCTCATCCTTTCCAAACTCTGTTCATTGGGGTCAAGGCCATGTTTTGTTCTCCCTTGACAAACCAGATATGTAATGTCATATTCCACTACATCCACAATATGGATTCCAAGCATGGAGACCAATGTTATAAATTTATACTGTATATATATGTTATGTGCTATTTGGAAAAAAAAAGGTGACTCTTTTATTGAAATGTCAATTGCCCCATATGCACTTTCAACAAAACCTAGCACATTGATAAAAGTAGAAGGCCTCTTGCACATTGCAGTTATCAGGTCCTAAAAATTGTCCTGCGTTGCTGTTCTAGGAACTTGCAAACTGCCTGTCACGATTCACCTACCTGCACCCCGTTCCAGCGGCGCCTCCGCCTCTCGTGTCCGGCCGCGCCGGGCGGCTGCGAGCGTGCTTCCCCCTGCTTCCTCTGCCGGCATCCCCGGCAGTTCTCGTGCTCGCGTGCGGTTAAGTTAAAGGGCCATGAGCCCAGCTGGGGTTGGGGGGCGTTCCTTGCAGGGACAGGGCCAATGAGCCCTAGGGGATGTGAGGGCTTCGCCCTCCTCAGCTGTGTGGGCCAATCAGCCCCATTGGAATCTTTTGGGCTATATGCCCTATGTGTCCAGCCAATGAGTCATTAAATCCTATGTGCACCAATCACACACACCTTCCCTTTCATGTCTGTCCCTATAAAGGGTTTCCCCCCTCAGTTGCCCAGTGCCTGTGATAGCGCCTTGTACCTTGTTTGTCTTGAGCTAATTCCCGTGATTGATCTTCGTTGCCGACCCCTGCCTGAATCGACCATCCTTTTCTGATCTCCGTTGCCGACCTCTGCCTGAATTGACCAATCTCTCGTCTGAACCCTGTTGCCGACCCCTGCCTGAATCGACTACCTTCTGCCTGATCCCTGTTGCCGACCTCTGCTTTGTACCCTGACCTCGAGCTGCCTCATCCCTCTGTACCGCAGTGATCTCTGACTTCCCGGTGTCGACCTCTGGCCTGTCTCTGGACTTCCCATAAACTCGCTCTCAGCCATTGGTCCTTCAGACCTTCAACTAGTAAGTCCCCATCCTTTGAGCCATTGAAGTCCTGGGGGCAACCGATCCCGGGCAGGCGTATACTGCGTCATGGCAAGCGGGGGCTCCTACAGGTGAAGCTGGCTGCGGAGATTGGGGGTTGAGGGCTTACCTGGAGGTCTGGAATTACCCCGAGCGTGACACTGCCTTTTCCGTTTGCTTTGAGTTTCATTTTGCATGGAAGCTGCTCTACTTGCTCATTATTTTTCTTGGCTCTGGCTACTTTTTGCATAAAAGATAAAGGTAAAGCTTTCTTCTAATACCAACCAGTGGAGTAACCAAATGTTACAGGGCCCTGGTGCGAACATTAAATGGGGCCCTTTCATGACTCCTACAATAACCTTTCTTTTGTCTCAGTTGGATGCACTGAAACTGAAACAGCAGATACAAATGCTGCTTCCTTTCTCTAAATGATGCCAAGGGAGCACAAATATGAGAAAAAATGTGGAAGAGCAACAATGATGGAGCCCCCTGACTTTCTTGGCCCTGGTGCAGTCACACTGCCTGCATCCCCTCAAGTTATGCTCCTGACTCCAACAGCAACAGCGATCTCTCTCCCACATCTATTTGTAGCTGAACCTACAGACACGATGCTTAAAAAGTGGATATCATGCTACTTCTGACTGCATAATAATAACACTAACTTAACATGGATGGTGATAACATTGGTAAACCCTATGAAGAAGCATTATTATTAATTTGTGCCAAGGGAAACATGATTTCAAAATAAAACTCTGGATATGCTTCTGTGGTGATTACAAACTTATAATGAAACTTCTGGCATTCTTTTGGATTTTCCCCTCTTTCCTGTACAAAATAGAAATAAAAGAAGAGGATTTTGTTGAACAAAAAAAGGTCCTACCCTCTCTGGGTGCCTGGTCCCACGAGACACACACCCACTGGCTGGCATTGTAAGTACCCTTGATGTCTTTTACCAAATAAACAATGGAGCATTGAAGTGAATTGAGTCTGCACTGAAAAGCTGGGGTTGATATTCTTAAACACCAAGTTCCTCTCTATTATTCCCTTAGAAAAACCCACACGACCCGTTACCATCTGCCATCGTGTTTTCAGAAAAAGAAACTAATGGACCATACACGGTTCCCAAGCAATTTTCTGGATCTGAAATTCATTTTACTCATATATAATTATTTCAGATAGCAGAAATTGTTTCCATAAAACACACATTTGCTAACATAAAAAATAAGATAAGATCCGCGCCTTGAGGACATCCTTTTGACACAAAAAAATACACTTGCAAAAATACCATTGAAAGAGGATGTTCCATTTATCAAACACAACAGAAATGGAAGTAGTCTTTCTATTAAAATTAGAGATGAGCGAACTTTTGAAAAATTCGATTCGACTGATTCGACGAATTTTCCAACAAAAATCGCTTCGACCCGAATTTATTTGCGACAAATCGCTATTAAAAACGGCTATTTCTGAGCCTCCTAGACCCTCAATAGGGTTGTAAACCATTCTGCCTTGCTGTAACACGCATAGGATGCGTGCTGGGTTAGTGAAATAATACTGTAAATAATTAGGACATGCAGATCAGAGGCATCGCTAATAGAATCGCAGAGCAGCACAATTGCAGAGAGTTGAAGTGCCATCACTATGAGAGGCCCCTATAGTGCCTGAAAAACACACCCTGGAGCTGGCAGCAGCAGGAGCCCAAAAATTAGCTGAATCACACCCTGGAGTTGCAAGCAGCAGGAGCCCAAACATTGCTTTAAAGAGACACTGGAGTTTGCAGCAGGAGCCCAAAAATTGGATGACTCACACCCTGGAGTTGCAAGCAGCAGCAGGAGCAGGAGCCCAAACATTGCTTTAAAGAGACACTGGAGTTGGCTGCAGGAGCCGAAAAATTGGATGAATCACACCCTGGAATTGCAAGTTGCAGGAGCAGGAGCCCAAACATTACTTTAAAGAGACACTGGATTTGGCTGCAGGAGCCCAAAAATTGGATGAATCACACCCCCGAGTTGCAAGCAGCAGCAGGAGCAGGAGCCCAAACATTACTTTAAAGAGACACTGGATTTGGCTGCAGGAGCCCCAAAATTGGATGAATCACACCCTGGAGTTGCAAGCAGCAGCAGCAGGAGCACAAACATTGCTTGAAAGACACCCTGGAGCTGGCAGCAGCAACAGAAGCCCAAAAATTAACTGACACACCCTGGAGCCCTGGAGTTGGCAGCAGCAGCAGGAACCCAGAAATTGGCTGGAAGGCACCCTGAAGTTGGCAGCAGCAGGAGCACAAACATGAGCTGGAAGGAACACCCTGGATTTGGCAGCAGCATAAGCAGGAGCCCAAACATTGCTTGAAAGACACCCTGGAGTTGGCAGCAGCAGCAGCAGCAGGAGGCCAAAAATTGGCTAAAAGGCACACCCTGAAGTTGGCATCAGCAGGAGCCCAAAAATTGGTCTAAAGACATAAATATGTTTTGCACCATTTGGAAAGTGTAAAACGTGGCACCATGCTGAATCTAGTCGCATGCATCAGCCATTGGTGGGTGGAAATCCTGGCTGATCCATCCCTGATTCATTTTGACAAAGGTGAGTCTCTCCACATTTTTAGTTGACAGACGAGTTCTCCTCGCCGTAACTATGGCCCCCGCCGCACTAAACACCCGCTCAGATGGCACGCTACTTGCCGGGCAGGACAGCTTTTCCAGGGCAAACTCTGCTAGTTGCGGCCACAAGCCAAGTTTGACTGCCCAGAAGTCCAGCGGATCCTCAAGGTGTGTTGGCATGGTCATGTCAAGGTATGACATGACCTGCTGGTTGAGGTCCTGCTCCAGGTCTTCCTGCTGCTCATGAGTAGCCTCACTATGCGGGTGTAGAAAGCCACTCATTAGCGACTGAAGACTGAGGCTGCTGCTGATGAAGCTGCTGCTGCTGCTCCTGCCAACCCCCCCAGCAGGCATGGCAGTGGAAGGTGAGCGCAGAGGTCCCCCGAGTCAGACCTGCGAGAGTATGGACCATGGCGCAGATAGGCATTGGCCAACTGACTACGCAGAATGTCTTTGTAGTAGTTCAGTTTGTCCTCCCTCTCAGCGGGTTTAAAAAATGCCCCCATTTTGTGCCGGAAGCGAGGGTCCAATATGGTGGACAGCCAGAAGTCATCCCGCAAACAAATGGAAACAATTGTGGGGTCACTACGCAAGCACTTGAGCATGCTTCCTGCCACTTGCGCAAGTGACTCGGACGGACTACCTGTCTCCATCTCCACTGCATACTGCCACTGTGTGTCCGGGTCCTCTGTCTTGCCTTCCTCAAAACCCTCTAGCTCCTCTGGCTGCTCCTGCTCCTCCTCTCCTGTCCGCTGACTAGATAAACCAGCCATTTTGCCGAGCCTCAACTGTGCTTCACTGTGCCCCTCCTCTTCCTCCTTCTCCTCCTCCAGTTCAGCTCCAACGGGGTTCATGTGGCCGTAAGATGTAGACGCCATGTCTCCAGTGCCCTGACCAGCCATGGTTTCCAACATGTGTTGTAGTACATGAAGCAGTGGAATCACGTCGTTAATCCCGTAATCCTGCCAACTGACAAATAAAGTGGCTTCCTCAAAGGGCCTGAGCAAACGGCAGGTGTCACGTATGAGCTGCCACTGGTTGACATTGAAGTTACACAGGGGAGTCCCCCTATCCGCTTGGATCATCAGGAAATCCATGATGGCTTTTCTCTGTTCATATAATCGGTCCAACATGTGAAGGGTGGAATTCCAATGGGTGGAAACATCGCAAATCAGACTATGTTGGGGGCTACCGTTCTGACGCTGTAGCTCAAGAAGGGTGTGTTTGGCGGTGTATGAGTGTTTGAAGTGCATGCAAAGTTTCCTTGAAGTTGTTAGGATGTCTTGCAGATGGGGGGAACACTTCAGAAACCGCTTGGCAACCAGATTGAAGATGTGAGCCATGCAGGGGGCATGGGTCAGGCTTCCTTGGCGCAGCGCAGACAAAATGTTCTTCCCATTGTCGGTAACCATGATTCCCATTTTAAGTTTTCTTGGAGTAAGCCATGTTTGGATTTCCTGATGAATAAATTTAAGCAGTTCCTAACCTGTGTGACTCCGACTGCGACAAACCATGTGAAGCACAGCGTGACACCTCCGTGCCCTACACACATGGTAGACTGAAGGGGCACTGAGACTTGAGCCTACAGTGGAGGGTGAGGAGATGGCGGAGGATGAGGAGGCCGAGTCGCACGGTGTCACAGGCCTAACGGGCAGGGAGCGCGGAGGCCGAAGCGGCGTGACCTGTCCAAGTTGCTGCTGCTGCTGCAAAGGGACCACTTTTACCCAGTGGGCCATAAACGACATGTACTGTCCCTGACCGTAGTTACAGCTCCAGACGTCGGCGCTGCCATGCACTTTGCTACACACCGACAGGCTCAAGAACTGGCCCACCTTCTGTTCAACAAAAGTGTGCAGCGCTGGTACTGCCTTCTTGGCAAAGAAATGACGGCTTGGGACTCTCTACCTCGGCTCAGCACAAGCCATCAGTTCTCTGAAAGGTGCAGAGTCCACCACCTGAAAAGGGAGCGACTGCAGCACCAGCAACTTGGACAGGAGCACATTCAGCTTCTGTGCTGTAGGATGAGTGGGCGCATACTGCTGTCTCTTGGACATGGCTTCGCTGATGGATTGATGGCGGGATGCATGATTTGGAGGAGGAGGAAGAGGAGCAGGAGCGACAGAGGATGGGTATGACGCACAGCTGCCTTCGGCTGAGGTGCTGGAGCCTTGGCTGGCAGAAATTGGGAGCGGCGTGCCACTTGGTGAGGAAGCAGGCTGGACCACCTCTTTGGAGCCTCGGTTCTCCCAGGCCGCTTTATGGTGACACTTCATATGTTGACGCAGGGCCGTGGTGCCAACATTTGGGCCCTGGCCACGCTTCACCTTCTGCCTACATATCTTGCATGTGGCCATGTTACCCTCTTGCGGATGCTTCAGGAAAAACTGCCACACTGCCGAGTAGCTACTTTTCCCACCAACAGGCCTCACTGATTCACTGCTACTGTCGCCAACTCCAGGAACCCCTGCTCCACTACCTCCCGATAAGGTAGCCTGCCGCACAGCAGGTGCTCTACCCCGGCCCCAGCCCCGTTTGTCTCCAGGCTTTACAATTGTGCCCCCATGCTGACTGCCAACCATGCTGCTAACACCTTGCTGCCTCAGCTGCTGACTCCGGGGCAACCTGCGCCCCTCTTCTCCTGATGATGACGATGAAGACCCTTCATCACCCGGCTCCCAAGTGCGATCGGCTTCATCATCATCATCATCACCGAGTTGTGGCTGCACATCACTGATGTTCTCGGTTTCCTCAACAGTGTCTGGCGCAGGAGCTGGAACGCTCACAACACCCACGACACTGTCCACATCACTATTTGTCTGCCTAGCTAAAGAAGCCACCTCCATTTCTTGGCTGGGCTGCTGACTGTCCTCTATCTGATCGTCCTCCTCACTAAAGAGTGGAGCTGAACCCAAAGCATAGGATACGTCGATGGGGGGGGGGACCGGCGTAGGACAGAGGCAATGGGAGGACAGGGACTGCTCTCGGGGCATGCCAACTCAGGGTTGTGTCAGAGGAACCTACCGACCCTAGACTGGGGGTCTCAGATGTAAGTTGTGATGATGTTGATGAACACGTTAACCAATCTACCGCGGCAGATGCGTTACTGGTGGAGACACGACCGCTAGCAGATACTGGCAGATCAGGTATCTCACCGTGACTCCTGCTGCAACTCGCTCCTAGTCTGCTGCGACCTCTGCCTGCTGAATCTTGGCCTCTGCCACTCCTCTTTGAACATCCTTGCACTTGTCTGCCTGACATTTTTATGTATTTGAAATGCGCAATAGCTACGCTAAAAAATGTGTTTACTTTAAAAAGAAGAAGCTAAATAAAGTGAGGAACTGCTTCTCTGCACCAGATACTATGAAAATTGGCAATTTGAGATACCTTGCGGCCTAGTGTTTTGGCAACAGACCAAAAACCAATTCAAAATGCAATAGTTTGATTAAGCTGAGGAAGGATGAACAAGCGTATTTAGTATAACAGGCTGCTAAGTGCAGGTTTGCGATACCCTGCGGCCTAGTGTTTTGGCAGCAGGACAAAAACTATTCAAAATGCAATAGTTTGCTTAAGCTGCGGAAGGATCAACAAGCGTATTTAGTATAACAGATAGGCTGCTAAGTGCAGGTTTGGGATACGCTGCGGCCTAGTGTTTTGGCAGCAGACCAAAAACCAATTCAAAATACAATAGCTTAATAAAGCTGATGCTGAACAACGCTTATTTAGTATAACAGATAGGGTGCAACGTGCAGGTTTGGGATACCCTGCGGCCTGGTGTATTGACAGCAGGACAAAAACCAATTCAAAATGCAATAACTTAATAAAGCTGAGGCTGTAGATGCTTATTTAGTATAACAGGGTGCAACGTGCAGGTTTGGGATACCCTGCTGCCTGGTGTATTGACAGCAGGACATAAACCAATTCAAATTGCAATAACTCAATAAAGCTGATGCTGAACAACGCTTATTTAGTATAACAGATAGGGTGCAATGTGCAGGTTTGGGATACCCTGCGGCCTGGTGTATTTAAAGCAGACCAAAACCAATTCAAAATGCAATAACTTAATAAAGCTGATGCTGAACAATGCTTATTTAGTATAACAGATAGGGTGCAACGTGCAGGTTTGGGATACCCTGCGGCCTGGTGTATTGACAGCAGGACATAAACCAATTCAAAATGCAATAACTTAATAAAGCTGAGGCTGTAGACGCTTATTTAGTTTAACAGATAGGGTGCAACGTGCAGGTTTGGGATACCCTGCTGCCTGGTGTATTGACAGCAGGACATAAACCAATTCAAAATGCAATAACTTAATAAAGCTGAGGCTGTAGATGCTTATTTAGTTTAACAGATAGGGTGTCACGTTCTGGTTTGGGATACCCTGCTGCCTGGTGTATTGACAGCAGGACAAAAACCTATGCAAAATGCAATAGCTTAATAAAGCTGATGCTGAACAACACTTATTTAGTATAACAGATAGGGTGCCACGTGGTGGTTTGGGATACCCTGCGACCTGGTGTATTTAAAGCAGACCAAAACCAATTCAAAATGCAAAAGCTTAATAAAGCTGATGCTGAACAACGCTTATTTAGTATAACAGATAGGGTGAAACATGGTGGTTTGGGATACCCTGCGGCCTGGTGTATTTAAAGCAGACAAAAACCAATTCAAAATGCAATGCTTAATAAAGCTGATGCTGAACAACGCTTATTTAGTATAACAGATAGGGTGCCACGTGGTGGTTTGGGATACCCTGCGGCCTGGTGTATTGACAGCAGGACAAAACCTATGCAAAATGCAATAGCTTAATAAAGCTGATGCTGAACAACGCTTATTTAGTATAACAGATAGGGTGCCACGTGGTGGTTTGGGATACCCTGAGGCCTGGTGTGTTAACAGCAAGACAAAAACCTATGCAAAATGCAATAGCTTAATAAAACTGATGCTGAACAACGCTTATTTAGTATAACAGATAGGGTTACATAGATGGCATGCACTGTGGCAAGGCAGATTACGGTTTACAGCACAAAGAAATCAAATTGAATTGAAAACTGATCAGGCAAATCACCCTGTCACTGTCACTTTTATGCTGTCCCTGGATTGTTCCGGTTTTCCACTATCTTTCCCTGGCTCTGTCTGCCTCTCTAAATCTCCCTACCTATCTATAAATCTCCCTACCTATCTGTAACTCTCCCTACCTATCGCTAACTGTCTGTCCCTGTCTGCAGCAACCACCGCTGTCTCACGAATGCAAGTCTGAAATGCGCACAAGCAAGATGGCCGCCGCTTTATATAGCACGGTGATGTCACCGGGCTTCCTGGCTGCTGATAGGCTGCATGTGACTGTCCCATCATACCTTGCCCCAGGGTACATGTCTGGACATGTGCGTCCACCATCTTAGAATGCCTGTCATTGAAATGAATGGAGTTTAAAGGAAAACTTCGATCAATCGAATCACGGGGAAATTCGGATTTGTTCAGAAGTTCGGAACGAATCCGGGTTCGTCCGGATCGATTCGCTAATCCCTAATTAAAATAATCATTTATACCATGTTCATTAAATTAATAAAAACTGCTTATTCCCATAGAAATATCTGACCAATGTTGACTGGGGGAATTAGGGAACAATGTTTTCCAGACTTATTTAAAGTTTTTAGTTGCACCGCTTATAGTTTGTGCTCTAGCAACAAGGTTTAGTAATGGCTTCACTGCTACCTCTAAGGCCAGAGTTACCATGGAGTTGCCAGGGAGGATGTATCTCACAATAGAAACCTAGCTTATTATTTTCTCTACTCCTTTTTGCTGATTCTATTACATGAGCATATGTCAAAGTCATTATTCCTTCTAGGTGAGGGGTTTCCAATAAGAGGTAGGAGTACCACTAATGGTACTTGAGACCCTTTCAGGTGTTACTCAGAGTGGTTGCAGACTGACCTGTTTCCCAACCTCATCCTCATCTTCTGCCATTTATAATTTACTCAAGCCTGATTTGCTCAAGAAGTAAAAAGAACTGAAGAAAATGGCAATGCAAACTATTGATGTGCATTTTTTGCACTTTCAGTGGCTGTTTTGAATGTTTTAACCCAGTTTTAGGTGACCGACAAGCCCTTAATACCACCCAGATGGTACTTGAGATAATTGGAAAGTGGTACTTCATGACAAAACCGTTGGGAACCACTGTTTTAGATATTTTCATTCCAAAGTCAGGTTTCATTCTCCCAGAGGTAGTTTTAAAAAAACAAATAGCATCTCCTCTTTTCCCGTTATTTCCTCCTCCTTTTTTCATCCTATGCTTTTTTCTCCTTCTTTTCCCTCCCTCCTCCTCGTTCCCTCCTTCTCTTATTTCTCCCCCTTTTTTGCCTTGCTAATCCTTTCCTTTTCTCTTCCTCCTTCTCTTTTCCTCTTCTCTTCCCCTTTGTTGATTCTGTTTCAAAAGCATATGTGTCCATAAGTCATCATTGCTGCTAGATTTTTCCATTCCAAAGTGGGTCTTCATTCTCCCAGGTGGTACTTGATATAATTGAAAAATGAAAAGTGGTATTTGATGAAAAAAGGTTGGAAAACCAAAATAAGGTTTTATTCTCCCAGATGTAGTTTAAAGAAAAACAAATAGCTCCTCCTCTTTTCCATTCCTCGCCTTTTTCTCCTGCCTTTTTCTTCTTTCTTCCTTTTTTATCCATTTTTCCCTCCTTCTCCTGCAGTGTTTTTTGGGGCACTTTTGTGAACACCTATGTGCATTCTGAAGCATCCCAAACACCTCAAATAGATTTACCACATAATCACCAATTGTTCACCTGCTGTAGTGCTCCCACTGACTTACATTATGAGTGCTGACCTGTGTTAGATCACTCTTAAAGTTGCACATGCAAAGCCAGTGCACAGACACGCTTCTGTCTCTTATGAAACCTAAAACTTTTATACGTTTAATGATATTCCTTGATAAAGGGGCCGCTGGTGACCCAGAAACAATGGATTCATAAGAGGTTTAAGGGCTATAAAAGACAGCAGAGTGCCAGAAATCCTCAAAAAAACTCCCAACCACACCTCTCACCACAAGACCTTGGGTGATGCTGCTGGCTTAGCCGAAGTTCAATTTGAGTTGAGAACCCTGATTGGCTGATCTCAAATATGCTGGCTTATGTGACAAGCCCACTAGCGACATCCCCACCTTCCCTTTATTAAAAACACCTGAATGGCTGGGCACTGGAGCATGCCTCAGCTAAAGAGAAGCCGAGAATGAGGCCGAGGGATGAAAAAATGCAGTGGGAGTTCCAGGTAAGGTGAGTAATGCAGTTGCTCCCATGGGTTTCACACAGCAGGACATTGTAAATAGGGATAGCACAAGGATGACCTAGCCTCGGATTTGATCTGCTTTACCATCTTCCAGTGTAATTGACCATTTGCGCACCTCACAAATACTAGACTCACAGGAAGTGCAATACTTCACTCAGAATTCACTAACTGCCACGCAGACTGGTTCTAGGAAGACGGACATTTGACAGATTGTAGAGAAAATGGTGTTAACTATTGCCATGTTATAGTCACTGACCTTTTAATATGGCTCCTTTCACAGCAAACATTTATCTGGAAAGGTTGCATAGCTGTATATTTGATGATATGTACATGTCAGTAATAAATGACCAGTTGCATAGCTACAGTATAGGCTCGATTCAGAGAGACGAAAAAAGACTTTCGTTTTGTGCCGTTCTGTTTTTTTTTTAACTTTTCCCGCTCTCGTATGAGTGTGCGAGCAATTCTTTGCATGCATTCCTATCCTTCTGTAAAGTTTTCGTCCGTTCGTACGGCAGAGTACGAGTACGAGGATGTCATTTTCCACCGTGACCTTTCCGTTTCATTTTCTCATGTTACAACATAGGCTTTCGTTTTTGCCCTTTTTCCATCGTCTGCTCCCACGAATCCTTTATGTTTCCCATTAGATTCTGTTTCCTTTTTCAATAAATAATCGTCCAGACGGAAATCCTTACGATCTTGCGCCTGCACACTACAAAATTAACTCATTAAAGTGCTCGCCTACATATTTGCCACCCTCACTTCTACTACAGTGTTTAGCTAAATCACTTGCGCTATCCTCCATCTTCCCTTTTGGACCCTTAAAGCTCACCCCAACCACTTAGCACTATCCTCCATCTTCCATTTTGGACCCTTAAAGCTCACCCCAACCACTTAGCACTATCCTCCATCTTCCCTTTTGGACCCTTAAAGCTCACCCCAACCACTTAGCACTATCCTCCATCTTCCCTTTTGGACCCTTAAAACTTACCCAAACCACTTCGCGGTTAGGTTCTTCTTCCATTTTAGGCCCCTGAAACTTACCCAAACCACTTTGCGGTTAGGTTCTTCCATTTTAGGCCCCTAAAACTTACCCCAACCACTTCGCGGTTAGGTTCTTCTTCCATTTTAGGCCCCTAAAACTTACCCAAATCACTTCGCGGTTAGGTTCTTCTTCCATTTTAGGCCCCTAAAACTTAACCAAACCACTTCGTGGTTAGGTTCTTCTTCCATTTTAGGCCCCTAAAACGTACCCAAATCACTTCGCGGTTAGGTTCTTCTTCCATTTTAGGCCCCTAAAACGTACCCAAATCACTTCGAGGTTAGGTTCTTCTTCCATTTTAGGCCCCTAAAACTTACCCAAATCACTTCACGGTTAGGTTCTTCTTCCATTTTAGGCCCCTAAAACTTACCCAAATCACTTCGCGGTTAGGTTCGTCTTCCATTTTAGGCCCCTAAAACTTACACAAATCACTTCCCGGTCATCTGAATCTTCATCTCGAAATATGTATTTTAGCCTTCGTTTGTTGTTAATGTATTTGTGCAAAAAAATGACACTGAAACTTTTTTTTTGTTTGTTTTTTTATATTAGAAGGCCATTTTTTTTGGCTTTTTTTACATTTTTGGTGTATAAAAAATATATTACAATTTTTTTTTGTGAACTTTAAAAAACATTTAAAACTTAAAAAACATTAAAACTTTAAAACTATTTACAAGGACAAAATACAGTGACAGGACCCAGGACACTAGTCTTCTTCTGTTGTCCCCAACGAGTCAACCAGCTGCTGCATATCGGCCATCAACTCAAGGACCCTTTGATTCATTGCTTCGACTCTTGCCCGTGTGGTCCCTGTATAAAACTGGGAAAAAAACATTAGTTTGCGACAAATACATGTTTCTCAACTGTGGATGGAATGTTTTTTTTTTTTTTTTTTTTTTTTTTCTTTTCCACTCAGCTTTTGTGTCTCCTTCTACATGTGGGGTAGCCCAAGTATCGACCATCATTATCGTGGTGGGCATGCCTAGTCGGAGTTACTTGCTCGTCATTGTGGAAAATATTTTTGCTCACGGTTTTATTTTTTTATTTTTTTTTTTTTCCCTTATATTATCCTCCCCCTCTCCCTCCCCCCCTAATTTCCTATAACCGAACGAAATGTATTCCATGGTCACTAAATTAATTACCAAGTCCTGTTAGGAATTGGTTTATCAGATCTCTATAGATAGGCCAATTTGTTAGAGCCAACTCATTTTTGAGTTCCATTATTATAGTTTTGTACCACAACCCCTTATCTGGTGGGTCAGTGCAGGCCCAGCGCAGCGTAATAATTTTTTTTGTTGCCCAAATCACCACAGACCCCAGTCGTCTTTTCTCTGCAGACCAACTTTTGGGGAACAGATTCAATAGTCCCCATTTAGGGGTGAGATTTACTTTATCCCCTATCATATTTTCCAATTTCTCTGTGGTAATCTGCCATAGGAATTTTGAATGCTTACAGTCCCACCAGAGGTGTTTTAAAGTTGCCGGTACCTGACTGCACCACCAGCAGTTGTATGATGGGTATCTGTCATTGTAGTCTGCTGTAAAATAGAAGCGAGATATAAATTTAGTACAAAAAATTCTTAAGCCTGGAGATTGGACTAGTTTGATTGTACGGTAAATGTTGGTCCACTCGTCTTCTTCTATCCGTGTCCCAAGGTCGCTTTCCCATTTCCTAGTGTACGCTGTTAGTATGTTTGTTGTTAGTTTCTTTATATGATTATAGTAAAATGATAATCTATTTGGTCTTTGTCTGACAGAGAGAAAAATTTCCTGTATTGCTGTTGGTTTAAAGATCTCTGATGGAAGGGTCAGTGTTCTGATATAACTGGCAACTTGGTGTTGAATTAAGGTGAATACATGAGGGTTGTCTCTTAATAGCAGCCCGCTCGCTGGTGACCAAATATGTGCTATTCTTGTATGAAGCATTTGTTTATATTTTGTTATATACCCATTACGTTTTCCCTGAGGGAAATCCAGGTTGGTAGTTAGTGAGCGCAACATATCTGGGAATGGGAATAATGCTTTGTCTTTCATGGATGTTATTAGTGTCGAGCATATATTACTCACTATGGGATTCATGTGCTCATTATTTCGCGTTATTTCCTTTAGACTGTTGTAGTCGCATGATGTGATTTCTTCTACAGATACTGGGCATAACTCAATAGCTGGCCACTTTGTATTTTGGTAGGTTATTAGCCATTCGTCCACTCTTTTGAATTGGGCGGCCTTATAGTATACGTAAAGGTCAGGGGCCCCCATCCCTCCATGCTCAGATTGCTTGGTTAGGTTTTTGTATGCAATACGATGTTGACTATTATTCCAATAGAATGCTGCTAATTGTTTATTTAACTGTTTTATAAAGCGGTGCGGTATGTGTATTGGAATATTTTGCACTAAATACAGGAAATGAGGTAAAAAAAACATCTTGACCGCTGCAATTCTTCCTAGAATATTTAACTGAGAATATTTCCATTTCGACGTCTGATCTTTTAACAGCTTTTCTAGGGGAATATAGTTTAACTTAAATAGTTGGTCCAGATATTTGGGTATGTTTATTCCTAGATATTTCAGATGCGAGGTTTCCCATTGAAGGTTATCTGCGTGCTTTAAGATGTCAGTTTCCGTCTTGAGGAGAGCAAAGGGCATTATGGTCGTTTTCTGATAATTTAGTTTGAAGTTTGCGTACCTGCCAAACTCCTTAATTGTATTAAGAGCTTTAGGAAGTGATGATAGTGGATCTTGTAATGTTAAAAGGATATCATCCGCATAGGCTAGATATTTTATATTGTTGCCACCTATTGGAATTCCCTTAATTGCAGGGTCGTTAGATATACTATTAAGCAGTATCTCAAGATGCAAATTGAAGAGGATGGGCGATAAGGGGCAACCTTGTCTGGTTCCATTAGACATATTTATCGGTTCGGATAATATGTCATTTATATTTAATCTGGCAGCCTGATTTTTGTATAGTGACATGGTTTTACCTACTAGGTTTGGGCCAATTCCTAAGTGAGTTAGTGATTTCTGGAGGAAAATCCAAGAAACCCGGTCAAAGGCTTTTTCTGCGTCTAAAGCCACTATAACCGCTTTTGTACTGTGCGTTTGTATGTGGTTGATTACGGATACTGCAGTGGCAATGTTCTGGTATACCCCTCGGTTTCGCATAAACCCCGTTTGGTATTGTGAGATTATGTCTTGGGCAAATGATTGGAATCTGTTTGCGATAATTGTAGATATGATTTTTACATCAATATTTATCAGGGAAATTGGGCGGTAGTTTGAGCAGTGGCTTAGGTCTTTGCCAGGTTTTGGAATTAGTCGGATTATAGCGGTGTTCATTGTTGATGAGGTTTTTGCATATCAATATCATTTGCTAATCTAAGAATGTAGGGCGTTAGTTGTGGTTGGAATGCTTTGAAATATTCTGCCGGGAAACCATCAGATCCGTTGGATTTGCCAGGCTTTTGTTGTGATACAGCAATTTCCACTTCTTCCAGAGTAAATGGCTTATCCATTTCATCCGATATTACCTGCCTAAGTTTAGGGGTATTTATGGTTTTAAAGAAGGTGTCGTAGTCAGGAAGTTCCTCCGGGGCCTCAATATTATAGATTCCCCGGTAGAAATCCACAAATTCTCGGGCGATTTCTCCTGGGAGGTATTTAATATTACCGTCCTTATTGCAAATCTTATCTATGAAATTATTTGCCCTGTGATCAGTAAGATGATCGGCCAGGGTTTTCCCGCATTTACCTAAGTTTAAGTTTTTTTTTAGCTGATTCCTCACTAATTCTTTTTTTTCCAGTGATATGATATCGTTTAATTTTTGTCTTTCTATGCATAGCTGCTTGTATACATCGTCTGAAAGGGAGATCTTGTGCTCGTTCTCCAGTTTTGTAATATTGCTTAAGGTGTCGTTAATTATCTGCTCTTGTCTTTTTTTCTGGCATGCAGCGATCGAGATTGCTATTCCTCTTATATAGCATTTATGGCATTCCCACAAGGATTGTATTGTGGTGTCCGGATTATCATTCAAGTTGAAGTATTCTGTAATCGCGGTTGCAAGTTGTTCTTTAAGCTCTGGTTTATCTAAGATATTACGGTTTAATGACCATGTTCGCTGTGCTCGGGGTGCGTTATTCCAGGCAAGGGTGCATATTACAGGGGCGTGATCGGACAATGTTATAGAACCGTGTAGACAGGAAAGTACATCTGTTAGGAGTAGTTGGGAGATAAAGATATAATCTATGCGGGAGTACACATTGTGTGCCCGGTTGTAGCAGGTATAGTCACGAGTATTGGGTTGAAGTGTACGCCATGCATCAACCAGTTTCAGTCTTCTAAAATTCTGCCACAGTGTTTGGTTATATAACGTTTCTGACGTTTTCCGTGGGCCTCCTGACGTATCCAACTTGTTGTCGCTTATAAGGTTGTGGTCCCCCCCCCCAAATTATAGGTCCTCTTTTAACCGCGTCCAGTTTTTTAATTACCTTGTTTAAAAAGCGCTTTTGACCCTGATTGGGAGCGTAGGTACAAACTAGTGTGCAGATCTGACCCTTCAATTTGCAGATGCTTATAAGTAAGCGCCCTTCGTCATCCCTATGGATTGTTAATTGTTCAAGCGGGCAACGGTTTTTAATCAGGATCGCTACTCCCCTTTTCTTTTTTTCACTAGAACTAGATATAAGACTTCCAAAGTCCTGAAAAGCAAATCTTGGTGATTTATTAATCTTAAAGTGTGTTTCTTGTATGAAACACACATCGATTTTGTCTCTTAGTAGTTCTTTTGTGATTTTGCTCCTTTTATAAGGGGAGTTAGCTCCTCTGACGTTGTATGTACATATTTTCAAGTCGCCTAGCAGGCCTTGCCTAGCCTGATTATTGGCCATTTAAGAGATTCTCTGTTTTTTTTTTTTTTTTTTTGGCGGCCGTTGGTGTTGTCTGCTATATAGTCCATCCTACTATGTTTGTTTCTGTCTTTTTTCTTTTGTGCGTTCTTTTGCCTTTTGTAGTGACCGTGCCTTTTCGTAGTACTATTGTTCCGTGTCATCCTATTCCCCCCCACCCCTCTTTCCCCTCTTCCCTCGCCCGCCCTGATTTAGGCTTACCTGAGGCTTTGTCTGCCTCCATTCCTCTAACCCCCACTGTCGTAGGAGTTTGCCTAAATCCTCTCCGCCGAGTTGCTCCTGTGAGAATTTAGTGTTTTTTTTTTTTTTGTTTTTTTTTTTTCCCCCTTTTAATGTGTTTCATTTATATATTATATATATCCATATACCTACATACATATATATATATATACACACACATACACATACATGTGTGTTTCACGTTTACTATCCCGCCACCCGATCTATTCCGTTCTTCTTATTTTTTTTTTTTTTTTTTCTTTTTCCCCCTTCTCTTCTTTCCCTTACTTCTCTTTTCCTTATCCTTCGTCGTCTTTCCGTTCCACCCTGCCTCTCTGCATCTCCATTACTCCACTGTTCAATTTCTGCTTGTATTCAGTGGTGAGACCAATCTTCAGTTAGAAGGTTCTGTGGAGTTAACTCCCTAGGGTCTGGATTTAGATCCCATTCGGGGATTGTTAATTTTGGTAGGCCAAGGGCGGTGGTAATCTTGTCGAGGGGTTCACCGTCCTTAAGGAGGAGGGTTTTACCATCCCTACGGATCTGCAGGATCAATGGTCCGGTCCATCGGTATCTTATGTTAGCTTTTATCAGACGGTCTGTAAATGGCTTTAGGATGAAGCGCCTCTGCATGGTACGTGCAGAGAAGTCTTGGTACAGGTGGATTTTCATGTCGTCTATCAGTATTTCTTTGTGGTTTCTTACTTTGTCTAAAATTTTTTCCTTCGTTGTATAGTCCGTTATGCGACATATGACGTCTTGTGTATTGGTTCCGGACATTGCCCGTATTCTACCAGCTCTATGGCATCGGTCCATTTTTACCTCATCTTCTTGTTGAAGGACCATCTTGAATATGCGTTGGGTTAGTGGTGCTAGCTCGTCTCTGTTAATCCTGGTGGTAATACCTTTGATTTTGATGTTATTACGTCTTGATCTATTCTCCAGGTCGTCTACTTTAGAAACTAAGTAGTCGATTGTTCTATTGTGGGTTGTTATCAGCTCTTGATTCCTTTTTCGTTCCCGGGCCAGAGTGATAACATCTGCCTCTAAGGTGTCTATTCTCTGTACTATACTATTTAGGCCTTCTTAAATTTGGCACAATTCTTCGGATATCGTTTCCTTAACTGTCGTTTGGACTGTGTGAATTAACGATTTTTCGATCTCTGTTAGTTGTAGTTCCATAGCGCTTTGTGACAGTTTGACATCAGCTACTTGCCGTTCCATTGAGTTTTTGAATTCTCTAACTTCCCACATAAGATTTTGGACAGTTTTACATAGCTCCTGCGTACCAGCCTCACTTGTATCGTTTTCTAATGTTTTTTGACTAGATTCCTTACTCGGAGTTATCTCCTGAATACGTGGAGCACCTTTTTTTATTTTCTCCTTTTGTTTGGTCTGAGTGCGGGTATTGAAGGCAGCAGCATTCCGATCTGTTGCTTGTTCCATTAATGATATTTTTTCGTGTGCTTTGTGGATTTGTTGGAGATGATTGTGGATATCCCCCGGTGTGTGAGGTATAGATGCCTCGTAACCTTGCATCAGGCGAGGCGGCGTATCTAGGTTTAATGCAGCCGAGTCCATATTATTGTTAGTACTCTGGTACGCTCTATTCGGGGTGCGCTGATTAAAGGTAAGGATAGATGTTTGCTTGAGTTCACTATATTTTGTCTTGGGATTCATCCCTCTTTTCGGGTTTACTCAGTGGTTCACCTCTCTCCAACCTTAATCTTCCTTTCCTTGCCTTATTTGTGCATAGAGTGGTTGGCCAGCGATGGGGGTTTAGCTTAGGTCGACAGGACAAAAAAAAAAAAAAAAAAAAAAAAAAAACTCTCCCGCTACCAGATATGGTTACCGACTATATGAGTCCAGATTAATGGGAGACGGTCAATGGTCGTTTCTAATGACAATAACGCTGCCTTAGCAACCAGACCGGAAAATGTCTAGGAAAAGCCGGGTACACTAGTGGCAATAAGCCAACCGTGTGTAATAAAGGTATTATGATTCTAACAACGGCCCGGTGTGTGAACAATCCAGGTGTTTAGTTGCAAGCATGGCAGCCTGGGCGAGAGTCGTGTGGCAGAAACAGTTAGGGTGGTTACCAAGCTGACGTAACATTGGGTTCTAGTACTGCTCTGACGGTCAATGCGCGTTAGCGGCTGAGTAGTGACCCTTGTGTTACAGACACAGCAGTTCTAACCTTCTCCAGACCGGGAGTATCTGATGTCTGTGGGGGAAACAAGCAGACCGGTGGGGAGAGCCGGCGTGCGGCCAGTGGGGCTTTCACTGGATAGAGAAGATTTGCCCGAGCGGCACAAGTGGCCGTGTATTGATTACTGCCTGTGCGCAAGCTTTCAAAATACTGGACGAGCCGGTTTGTAGTAATGACAGAAGAAAAGCTCTCTATACGGCGAGAGCGGCACAGCAGTATAGCAAATATATATCAGTGGCTTCTGAGACCCATGGAGGGTCAATTGTCGGGCTGTAGTAAATGTGTCTGCCTGTAGCATTGGATCCCGAGGATCCCGGGCAGCCAGTGGTTAACCGGTATGTTATCAGTAAGGCTGTTTTGCGAGCAGCCGTGGCAGGGAGGTCGGCAACACTAGACCGCTGGCTTATAAATTAGTAGAAGCTGTCACTGATTTGCGTCTAGCAAAAATCAACACATAAGGGTCGATTCAAAGAAACATGTAACAGCTTGGATTTTGGTGCCGATCATCCTATTTTTCACGTCCGCTCGTGCGTTCGTATGAACTTGCGAGTGATTCTATAAGCAAATACGTTTCTATCCTAAAATATACGTCCGTTCGTATGGCAGTTCGGGAATCAGACCTATGTCAGTTTCCATCCTGAATTTTCCGTTTCATTTCTCAGGTTGCAACATTGGTTTTGCCCTTTTTCCTTTTTTGTCTGGACGTAAATCCTTCTGATCTTGCGGCTCCGCACTACAAACTTACCTCATTAAAGTGCATTCTAAATATTTGGTCTTTTAATTTTCTTTATTTCATTCATTTTGTAGTAACCAACCATTAATGAATGCATTTGCATAAGTAAATCTTACTTTGTTTAATTTTTAGTTAACGTGCATTTTTTACTTGTGGATTTAATTTTAATATTTATGCTTCAAATGGTACAACTTTACATTTTTTGTGTGGTTACCCACACCCTCTACATTGCTCTCAAATATTAAAAAACACCCAGCAACTTCTGCATGTTATAAGCCTAGAAACAGCCAAGATGGCGGCTCAGGTATTATCGGGCAGCCTGCAAACAGAAAGGGCCTTGTGACTGTGTTGCTCTGGATTCTTTGATTTCTGACCTTTCCGTGCCCCCAGCTCTGCTGTGTCTGTGCAAAATACAGCAGTAACCCACATCCTGCACTTTATCCCGCTCTCCTCTCCTCAGTAAGTGTGATGCATCTGACCAAAGATGTGCTTAAATAATTAAACAAAGCAAAGGTAAACAACTACACCAATAAATGCAATCTAAAAATATTATTCTAGTACATCAATTTAAAAATATATAACAAAGGACATAAGTTTCTTTAATTAACGCAAATATATTGCAAAATAAAGGTTTACATGCAAAGGACTAATTAAGGTCCACATTAAAATGCTTTTATAAGGCATACATGAATCAGGTATGCATTGCCATACAATTTATGGCCTCGGCCATGCTGATACATGCAGTTCATTGGAGCTCAAGACGCGCAGACTCCTCCACATAGCCAAAAAACCTGTTCAAGAACAGCAATCCGACTGCTAAAAGGTGTCGGCAGTGGCTTTCTTTTAAAACGTATTTAGAGGTTTGAAAACTGTTCTCTGAATCACACCGAAACACATCCAATTATCCTAAGTTTTACGTTTTCATCCTAAAATTTAGGATTTGATCCTAAGTTTTACGTTTTGATCCTAAAATTTAGGAACGAACTTGCGATGATCGTAAGAGCATATACGCATTCGAACGTAGGCTCGTGCGAGTCGTAAATGGCCAAAAAAACAGGAAAAAATGACTAACACCCACCCAAACTTACGATTCTCGATCGGAAATCAATTAACTTTTGCTCTTTGAATCGAGGGGATAGAGTGTGCAGAGAGATCTCCTGCTGGCTGCTAAGCTAATAGAGATGTCACTGTTGTTTTCTACCTTACCCCCGCAAAACCGGGTACGGTTATAACGGCTACCAAACGTCAAGATAAGGATGCACCTGGTCACTACAGCTGGGAGCTAACTGCCAAGGCCACGAAGACGGAATCTTTGCTGCCCAACGGTAAAGTGGCAGCTTATTTTAATCAACTCTGCTACTGTGCTTGCCGGTACACACTAGTCAGCCATGTTGGATAATCGTGATGGGTGCCTCAAACTTTAAGTCCCCAGTGCTTTCCAGGAGCTGGTAGTTGACCGGTGTCACAGAAGCCCAGCAGTGAGCCCGGCAATGAACCTCACAGGGAGCCCGTCTGGCAGCGGGTATCAGTGTTAGCTGTCGCTGTTAATGTGAGCCCGACAGGGAGCCAGGCAGCACGGGGCTGCTTGTTACAGATTTAATATTAACTGTCCCTGTCACTGTAGCAGACATTGAGATGACTGTGCGCTGCCGGTGACTTTGAGTATGGAACCACCAGAGTACTGAAGTCTGCCTTAGTGGCGGTGGTCGCAGGTGTAGGCGGCCTTTCAGTGTGAAGGGGAAGTGTAGCTGTTGCCATGATTCCGGAGACTGACATCCACAGCCGCGCAAAGCCTGCTGCGGGGGGGGGGGGGTCGGCCGGCGGGTTACCCGGCGAGTGAAATGATGGCGGGTGCCGGATACCGAGACCGAAGAAAAAAGTCAAAAGTTGAACTTACCCCCTGACTGCAGCGGGGATCTATCCGTGGGAGCCCGTCGGCCTGGACGCCAGCTGTAGATCGATGTGGTGTTGCTGTTGCCGGTAGCCGTGTTTAGCTGTGATCAGCCCGTGATCAGCCCGTAGTTAACCGCTGAGTAACAGCGAGCTGAGTAGCAGCGAGCTCTTCGGGACATCGTGTCGTATGCAGCACACAGGAGCAGGAACCGGCGGCGATGAGCGGTGACGTCACATCCTCTCTCTCTGTGGATGGAATGTTTGTTAGTTGGCAACTGAATTCAAGATGATATATGTCATTCTGCTAAGTCATTAATCTAAGGAAGTGGGCAGAGGTCATTCTGCTAAGTCATTAATCTGGGGAAAGGGGCAGAGGTCATTCTGCAAAGTCATTAATCTAAAGAAGTGGGCAGAGGTCATTCTGCTAAGTCATTAATCTAAGGAAGTGGGCAGAGGTCCTTCTGCTAAGTCATTAATCTAAAGAAGTTGGCAGAGGTCATTCTGCTAATGCCATTGAATATGGCTTGATGTATCTGGGTGATCATGTCAATTGCCACATACTGCAAAGAATGACATTACAACTTACTTGGTTGGTGGCCGACGGATGCCTCGTTGGGGACAACCCTACGTCCTGGGCCCTGCCACTGCTGTGAAGTAGAGGCTGTGGAGACATGGCAAATAGGGTCACTTACAATGTCTTATTCAACAGTAATCAAATGTCTATTTCAATGTGTGTGTCACATCACTCACCTTCTCCCTGTGCCTCCTGGGCGAGATCTGCTGCATCCTCCACATCTTCACCCGCTCCAGAAGCATCCAGAAAAACAGATTAAGGGAATCAGCTTTGGTGGAACTAGCATGTATGTGTGTGCGGTTACATGAAGAGTCACATACCAGAGGCTCCTGCATACGTCGCTGGGTACGACTGCCTGCCCACACCGTGCCGCCCTGTAGAACCACCACCTTCACTTCCAGCTGCAGATTCATGCAGCACTGGTCGGCCTGTGCGCCTCCGGGTGCGGCGGATTCGGTAATCCATTTCCAACACTAGAAAAGAAAAGCAATTATAACTAAAGGCCTACCTTCTGGATTAGTTACATCTGACATGCAATCGCTATGTACTTACTAGGGAAATGGAGGCCGAAAAACCGCCGCACCCAGGCCATGTGCAGCCATTTCAGGTCCGAGCAATGCTGCATGATCTGAGTGTGGGTGAAGGTGGTGTCCGTCTGTTGTTGGATTCTGTAAACTATCTCCAGGGCGACGGTGCGCTTCTCAAAAGAGTTGGGCAGGTAGTCGTACCTGCGCTCCAGCATGGTCTATAAAACACAAAAAAAACAGGATTTAGTTCAAACTGCATACAAACATCTGTCACCAATCGATCATTTGAATAAATGGCATTAACAGACACATTTCTAGCCTAATCCAATCCTTGAAGCTGGCCTCAATGTTGTTTCGCATGTGTGGGCCCCCACTTTGGTTTTGCACGGAGTTTTAGACACTTTTAAAACAAATTGTTTCTTACTGCGCTTCCTTAAGGGCTAGGCATGCATTTAGATGGAAAATCAAAGGCATTAAAAGACACTTACAAGCATGATGATCTCTTCATGTTGGCGGGTGAAGATTGTGGGCGCCATCTTGCCTCTTGTCTGCAGCAGATAAGTAATGCCCCTGCGGTTTCCAGGTTCTGGCGCGTAAGCGCCAGACCCCGCCAATCTAATTTAAAGGGTCCTGGACACACAGCTCATTCTCTTAGAGAGTCTCAACATTATGGCACCCAAAAAAATTTTAAAAAACCAGCAAAGGACGCCAGCAGCAGCAAACTGCCATCCAAGCGGCAGGAGCAATGTGCAGGGCCAATAACTCGCTCAAAGATGCCAAAAAGCAAGCTGCAGGCAACCCACAGTGCTCAGCCGAAGCCTCCTCCCAAAACCAGGCCAAAAAGGATCCAGCGGCCAAGAGAAAGCCACAGGCCAGCAAGGCAGCAACCAAGGGCGACCCAAAAGGTACCAAGAGGGTGCGAAGCCCCAGCCCCACCAGGTCACCATCATCCCACCCACATGTCTACCAAGCCAAGGCTAAAAAAAGGACACCTCCAAGACACAGGGCCCCAAGCCCGACTTCCTCAACAACACCCTCTCCTCCTCGGCCACATTCTCCACCGGCACAGGTGTCAAGGCACTCTGAATATGCCACATCTACACCTGCGACTTCAGTGGCCACCCATCCACGAACATCCAGTCCCTTTCCAAGTCTGGTTCAATCTGCAGCCACCCAGCAGTTCGTAATTTCATACCCACACAGCCAGCCCAGAATGTGCCCTGATTTTCCGCCAAACACTGAGGAGCCAGAACCGCAACCAACAGGGCGCACATTGCGCAGAGGCCAGTTGAGTGGAGGGTTTGGGGAGGCCCAAACTCTGGCATTGGCTAGTGGCCTCACCTTGTATTATGATGAGCTATATGGGCGCAGATCCAAATCTAAAAGCAAGCAGCGCAAAGGCGAAATTTTGGAGGAGCTCGCCAGACAGGTCAATGCAGCGGGGGAAGAGCTCAAAGATGTGGAGCAGATACAAATATACATATATACTTTGTGGATTTGTCTTCGTCTTGTATTTGCAACATTTTGCTAAATGTGTCCAACTATCTTTTGCAGCTTACAAACTGGCGGAGGATTCCCCACTAAACTGCAATTTACCCGAGCTGAGGAGATGGTGCTGGGCCTGCTACATCCTGTGGCCTTAGAGGGACACTCGGACCAACAGGACACGGACATTCCGACTATTCCTGCCGGTTAGTAATGTTAGTGTGTATGTGAAATGTGAGCTAACGTGTAAAATGAGGCTCAAAGCCATATATTAACACATGCCCCTAGGGTGTACCTTGTAGTAGAGGTAACAATTTAAACAGGGTGTGTTATGTGTGTGGACTCATCATTTGCTAATTTCCTTGCCCATACATGAGTTTGGAGAGTCTTGAGGAACACTATTGAGATTTGCAAAGGACTGCCTGTTATGTATTTAGAGTCAATTACATCCAACACTTCCATCTTTATCTGTAGGCCACTTGGGTTGGAGCTGTGCTCTGGTCAGAAAGACTTGATCTGGGGTGCTTGAAAGTTTGAGCTAGAAAGAATGGCAACCAGCATAATCTGATGGCAAACGCTATTTGCAAGCTGAGTGTGGTGCCATAATAGGCTTTCAGGGATGTGTGAAGCCTCAGAACAGCCAGTACATGCATGTTTATTTGGGTTAAGGAGACCAATGTGTATGTACTTGTTGACTAATACATCTAACAGATAATGGCATTTATAGTCAAGGTCAACTTGGTCCGTTGGGGGAGTTGCCATTCATGCGTGGCCCCGTGTTTTAGTGAACCATATGTGTTATTACACATCAGCAATGCCTAGTTGTGTGTTAACATGCCTTCTTTTCCACAATGGAGCCCAGCATCATCCCTCAGCTAGTGGGGAATCCTCAGCCAGTTTTACCATGCCGTCTACTTCCGTGCTCGCCCACCAACTGAAGGACCCTGACACTCAGTTGTGCCACTCTGGCACGTGTGGTCCCTGTTAAAAAACGTAAATTAAATTATTGGTATAACCTTGTTGGGGTCATACTGCAGTGCCGCCCCCCCCCCCCCCATAGGTCCAAACACCTAAATCTGGACTTCAAAATCCAGAAGGCCCTCGCCACCATGGCCCGGGTTTTGCATAGGGCCCGATTAGAGAACTCCTGGCCCACATTCTGCAGGCAAAGAACGGGCATCAGAACAAGGGCAGGAGTGGATATCCAGAATCCCCTGAAAGAATTTAAAAATACTAACATAAAATACACATTCTAAGTTACAATATTGTTTAACATGTCATAAAGGGCTAAAAACAGCCATAGGTTAAGACATAAGTCATCAACTATATTCATTGCCATACAGTGAAAATGGATTGATGGAATGTGAGCAAACTTACCCAGGAGCCATCCACCAGATAATTCTCCTGACTCTGCAATATATAAGCATCTTGGGACGACCCTGGATGCCCTGCAAGAACACTGAGGAATCACATAGCTGGACCAAACACTGCTTGTATGTTGTGCGAGTGGCACATCTTGCGGTTCCTGCAACCAAATATGAAATAATTACACAAAGAAAAGGTAACTAAAACAATAACTCCTACAACAAATTAAGATTCAAGTTCAACAATCCAAATATAATTCAAAATAAAATATAGCAATTATATGGATTTGTGGGAAAATAAAGGTTTACATGCTAAGGTCAGCATTAAAATGCTTCTATAAGGCATACCTGAAATGTATTGATTCAGGTATGCATTGCTGTACAATTTATGGCCTCGGCCATGCTGATACATGCAATGCCTTGGTGCTAAAGGCGCGCAGACTCCTCCACATAGCCGCAAAACATGTTCAACAATAGCAATCCGAGGCCTTAAAGGTCCCGTAAGTGGATCGCATATGAAATGGTTTAATAGGGTGGTGGTCCCTCGGCAATCAGCTCTCTGAATCAGACGCAAGCCCATCCCAACAACGTAAGTTATCTGAACGAACGAAAAATATCAGATTTTGTTGGGAAAATGATCTAACGCAAATGATCCGATTTGCTTTCGTTCATGGAAAGCGCATATACGCATTTTCATGGACGTTCGTACGAATGAAAAATGGACGAAAAAAAAAAAGACAAACACCCACAAAAACTTTCACAGACAGCTACGGAAGTGCAGACGAATGTGCCTCTGAATCGAGCCTATTGTCAGTCAATCCTATCTCAATATTACAGATGACATGAATAAACTGAGGTAAAACCTTAGTTTCAAATTACTTTGACAAAATAGATTTGTTTAGTAAAAAGCATTGCCAAGTGAAGCCCTACACAATACAATGGTGATGGTTTTCAGTGTGCCCAGACAACCACTTTAAACCCACAATAATATACACTTTCAAAAATGTCATTAAAAGTGGACTTTCCCTTTAAATGAAAACGTAAAGTGCCAAACAAGCACTGGCCCAGTCCCAGGAGTAGCGCAACAGTAGTGTTTTGTAATGTAATCACATTGTATTAATAAACAGGATAGTATTCTGCTTTCAGATTTACAAACTATTTTTTTGTGTTAGCCAGGGGATTGTTTTAGATTTGCCCACAATGCTCTTCACATATAATGGAAGCAATTAGTCAAGAGACCCAGAGGGACACAAACTTGTCAAGGGATGATGACTAGTATAGCCATGTGTGACCAAACCATCACCCCTGGTAAAATCTCCATGCATCATGCAAACAGGGGGCCTGCAAGTGTGTCTTTTGTTTTTCTAAATGCCGATCCAAGGCCAGTGTGTTAAAGTTCAGGCATTTTACTGAATGGAAAAATATTGTTTTATTCATGTATAAATAGCACTTACCTGTAAATATGTTTTTTTATTACGAAATGTTTTTCCTATCGTCCCCTCTCCCCATTATAGAACACTACAATTCCCTTTGGAACTCCTGCCCATCTGTAGCTTTGATTAATTTGTATACTGACACAATGGTATGTATCAACCCTTCTTTATGCAGCATGTCTCTCAATTAGCCGAGAATTCTCCGTATTACAATATTATTCTCTGCACTGCAATATTCCTAGAGACTTCTGTCAATGGGCAGGATTTCATAGTGAGCTGACATTAGAGGGCAGTCCAATAAGGGGGCAGGGTAATTGTAGGCTACAATCACATTAAGCAGTTACAGATCAGAGGCGTTTTGTACAGTAGATTACCGGATTGTATTAGCAGTTGAAGTTCTATAAAATAGAAAAGCCACAAGCCTTTTAAGAGAGAAAACTGTCATTCCCTTTCATTGTCTGACTTGTGGGTAATTCAGCACCAGGTGAAAATTTACATCAGGTTGCTGAATCAGCCCCAAGGTAGACAATAGAAATGAATAGAAGTGACTTTTTCCACCTGATACTGAATCGACCCTAAAATGTGGCCCTGGGCAAAATTTAAATTGGGGCTTGTGAGGAATAGGGCAAAAATTATATGTCATTTTATTGCTGATGCCCGGCATCCCCCTTTAAGATTCTCTGTACTTAGCAAATGTCACCCTTTATTTCCTCCTGTAGCATTAAGGCATTCTAGCCATAAACATGCATGCCAGGAAGGAGAATTAGCATCTGTGAGCTGAGCCAAGCGCAGATAACAGACTCCCTACTGATTCTTTCACATCTCTGGCCCGGGTATTCCCCGATGAGTCTGAAGCCAATGTGACCTCTGGCTGTGAGCTTCCTCACATCAAAGGCAAGAACCTCAGACAACCTGCACCAACACAAATTGCCACTGTGTGTCCCAGCACCAATCCAGATACAGAACCAGAACGTGCCCACAAAACCGCACGTAGAAATAAATTTTTTGGGCCATGCAACCAGGGGAACCTAGTGAAATGGAGATCTTGGGTTCTGACCCATTTAGGGACTCCATCTTTGGGCTCATTGGATGCCCGGCATCCAGCCCAATCTTTTGGTGCCGTATCCAGAGCCATATGACCCCTGTGCCCAAAGTTATAACCCCAAAAGGGTCTTAAAGCAGGTTCTACAATGGTGGGAGGGGACAATCGGTCCCACAGAAGGGAGGGAGTGAAAGGGCATCGCGGCATAAAGGGGGATGATGCTGGGCCAGCGATTGTCACTCTCTGGAGGAGGTCACGGTGCATGCATGCTGAAGGTGCCCATCAATAAGCTTGCCACTCACCTCCATGTGGGAGCCCATCATCACTACTCAGCATTTGTATGTTAAGGTAACTAACTATAATATCTCTGTGTGTAACTCACTGTAACCTGTAACCCACTTCTCAGAACGACATTTGTATTCATTCATATTCTATCATAGCCAAATGTTTGTTATCACTGCCTAGTGTGCGTATTGCATTAAAACCTATATTTAACTTGAGCAATCTTTTTGACTTAGCCAAGAATCTGTGTGTCTGTAGGCTTTGGGCCTGGGAGTCCCGCTAGGTGGGCGACGGACAGGGTTTTGGGAAAGCAGGCTGTGTGTCTGGAGGTTCCCTGACAGGGCTCCAGATTCAACAGATTGAACAGGTGCGTTGGAAAATCTGTTCTTTCTTCCCTCATATGCTCAGTTATGATATCCTCCAACTTGTGTCCAGTTCTTTTACACAGTTCCCAATACCTTTGTCCTCCTTAATCAGGCCAGCTTTCCTCATCGGCAAAATAGCTGTGAAATCAGGAGCTCAAGGTCAAAATACAATTCTGCAGACTTTGCGGAGGATTACTGATGCCCAGAAAAATATGTCTGCCAAAGCTAGTGCAATTGGTACTTTGGACATCTTTTGTGTAAGTATCAGAAAACTTTACAATGTGCCCTGACACCTTGCAAGCTTCCTGCGCTAAAACACTCCTTTGGTGATAGAGAGCCTTGGGCAATGCTACCACTTTACATGGTAATGGTTGTGGTGGGGTGGGGCTTATGAGGAACAAATATGCACAGCATTCTTTGGTCCTACTCTGTGTGTAGGTATAGCCCTGTCCCTGGACCTGGGCTTAAAGCACAACTTGGATATCTCTGGCCCATAAAGGATGTTGGTGGTTGAACATTTGGTCAGCTTAATGCAAGCACATTTGTGGATGATCTCTTGCCCAGTTATGCTGAATGGCAGGCTACTACAACTGCTATCAATGGATAAAATACCATAAGAGGCTTCTGACAAGCAATGTTATTACATTTCTGACAAGGCAGTGGTGGAGTAGCCTTTCCCCCATGCAGGATTGAGCAGTGACCTCTACTGTTTCTGACTGTGGTGTATATTCAGAATTTTCTTATTTTATTTTTTTTTAACAAAAAAAGCAGTAACAACTGTGGCAGACACACAGAAGAACCACTGATAGAGTCTACAAGACACCTTTGTTTTAACTCCTTGATGGTGGTTTGGAGCTGCAAGAGTCCTGGTTAGTACAAATGTAAATTAAGCATCCCTCCTGATAGCAATTCATATTGCTGCATATAAAATTAATTTAGCTTTTTTGTAACTCCTGCCATGGTCAGATTTACCCTGCTAGTGGCGTCCCATGGACCTGAAGGTAGCTTGCAAAAAGATGCTGCTGGGTTTTCTGCTGCTGTGCATTGTGGGTTATATCAGTTAAATCCAAGCAGCAGCAAAGCTGGGAAGCTGGAAAAGGAAACCGCAGGGGTGCTTCAGGATAGCCACTACCTGGAAAAAATCTGGGAGGCGGCATTTCCACTTTGAGTGAATGCAGGAGTAAATGTAAGTGCTGACAATGATTCAGTATTATGCATGCAGATAGGGAAAGTGAGTTTTTGGGAGTTTTTTCAAATGTGCAAGGCTGTTGGTCCAGTTAAACCCTTTAAAATGGACAAACAGTAAAAAATGACTTAAACCAGACCAACACAACAGTGTTCATATGCATCCCTCCCCAGGGGAAATTTAGATAGCTGCACATAAAAATTCATTTACCCTTTTCTAACTGCTTTACATTTTAGAAACAAAATGGCTGATCATACATTTGCAGGCCACCTGCAAACAAGAAGTAGTGCTGGGCTTCCTGTTACTGTGCATTGTCAGTTGAATCTAGGTAGCAGCATGGCTGAGATGCTGGGAGATGAAGCTCCAAAATGCTTCCTTTCTTTTCCAACTGTGCCAGTCTGTTGGTCTGGTTTAAGTGCCAGCCTACCTAGAGATTTTATATCCCCTGTTGCCAAACCATTTTTCACTATTTTGCGCTATACAGTGATTTTTAAGGGATTTCCAGGGATTCTCCAGAAAAATTATATATTGTTTTTTTGTCTTGGTTTTAACATAAAATATCTTGTTTGTCATTGTTTTAGTATATTCTCAATAAAAAATATATTCTCAATAAAAAAATTAAAACAATTCTATTTCTTAAAATTTGTAGCACATTTTTAAATAAAATCATATTGCAACGGTACCATATATGTATCGGTAGACACCCTTTCCTGCCCAGGAGACTCCCGCAAATTAAAGCAGCACTTTAGAAGATTTTCAGATAAAATACAACTGCTATGTGCACCTTGCAGCCCCCCCCCCCCCACAAACTATAAAAATAAATACATTTTTTGTCACCTTTTCTTAATATTTTTTTAAGAAAACCATATTTAGTATAAAGCCCCTTATATGTATTGGTAGCCCCCGTTCCTGCCCAGGAGACCCCCCCAAACAGAAAAGAGAGCTTTATGATATTTTCAAATAAAATATAACAAGAGAGCGCGTCCGCCGCCGCCTCCCGTTCGTCACTCTTACAGGGCGCGCGCCGGCCGTTTGTGAATGGCCGGTGTGCGTCCTGCTAGAAGGACGCGCGGGAGGCAGCGGCGGGTGCCGCTGGATCGTGGATAAGGTAGGGATTTAGGGGTTTCTGGGGGGTTTCACACAGCGGGGCACCCCCGATCGGGGTGCCCCGCAGTCAGGGGTCTGATCGGTCCGGGAATCTTATAGATTCCCGGGCCGATCATGGGAGGGTGTTGGTCTACTTTAAGGTTGGAGCAGCAGGAAGCTGCTGTAACTCACCTCTATCCGATCCTCTTTCTGTCTGTGCGGTAGTGGAGGCAATGGCATTTGAAACTGGCCCCACCTGGGGCTACAAAAAGCTGTCTGGCGGCTCCTATGACTGAGGACACTCCTAGTGCTGGCACTAGATTTGGCCAGGGTCTTGCTGATTTGCTCTAGGGCTGGCACTACGGGTAATGCGAGTTCATGAGATATAAGACTGCCCAAGATTAGGTTATATATTTAATAGCTTTACGAGCACTTTAGACAATGAGCACATACATGCAATGAACAGAAACATATACAGGTCTTAAGGGCAAGTTACCAGTGAGTAATTACAGACAGAATGTGCAAAGAAAATGTCACTCTTGGTTCAAACAAATGATGCGTTCCACCTCTGGCTGGAGCTGCTGCTCCCTCCCCTTAGCTAAATAAATACTCTATTATGGAGCATCAACATTAGGATTTATTCAAATATATTGGCACTGGGGTGCTTAGGATCTCATCTTTGGAGTTGTGTCCGGAGAGCCGACTCTTCACAGAGGGTTGTCAGACTCAGTCCTGAGCCACAGGTGGGTAATGTAGCACAGATTCCTTTTTGACACCCCGACCCCCTGTGATGCAGTGTTTCTCTTGTGGGTTTTCCCATCCAAATATGGCTGTTACTCTTACTGAAAGGCTAGTGTTCATGAGGGCTCCTCATATAAAATGAGGACCTGGGTGTATTAGAAATGGTATATAATATTTACCATATTCCTCACAGAGGGGGATTCAGGCTGGCCCCTGGCCCTGAAGGCTACCAGCCCAGCTAGCCCTTAGGGGCAAGGTAATGGCAGGTCACTCGCTTGCTGCAGGTACCTGCCCCTTCTGCCTTGTGAACTGGTCTCATGGACCCCTTACCAGTTCACAAGGGGGTTAAATGTACAAAATTTTCGTAAAAATCCTTTTTTCTTCTTTACTTACCCCAGATCCAACGCCGATCGCATGTCCCGGCGGGAAGTGTCATAAAATGGACCTTCTTCAGCCCACTGAATATCATGGGGGGGGGATCTAAGGTGATTTTTTTTTCCTTTTTTCTTTGCTTTTAAATGCCAGCTATGTGAAATTCACGTAGCTGGCAGTTAACTGACAGTGAGCCACCCATGTGAAACACCACAGCTTTTAAAGGCATGACGTGGAGGCTTATTCATTACTAACACCAGATATTGGCAGATGAGTGTCTGTATAACAGCGCTTAGAGCGACCGCTAGTAAACGCTCAAGTGCGGGTATTGGACACTGTAACAGAGTCTCAGTTGCTCTAGTAATCTGGCCCGCGTTGATGAATGTGATGTATGTTGGGTGCTGTAACACTAGTACAGCTCTGCAGGGAGCGAAAGGTAGCGCCAGCTCAGTGTGTCCGACTCTCAGCAACTCATACCATATTCAACAAAAAAACACACACACACACAGCGTCGGCGCTTTAAATCTGGTCGCTATAGCACAGAGCATCTGACACTGTGTGATAAGTCTGCTTTTGAACACATATACACCAGTAACAAAGCAAAAACATATGGAATTACATTGTTGTAAAACTTTAGTGCCAGGCCTGTAAATACAATTCTGCATGAAAAAACAAAAAATCTAAAAAGTTTTCAAAAATGACTTTTTCTAGGCCAGGAGAGGTGACACAATGATTTGAGAGAAGAAAAAAAAACCCTGTTTAAACAGAAGAAAAGGAACGTCCACTGAAATGTATGGGAGAGCGACAGGTAATACCTGGCACTCTGGAAGCTAGAACGCCGGCGCTATATGCTGAGCTACCTGTAATGATGAATCGGAAGCTACATGGCGCTGTTAGAGTCGCTCACCAGATTCACTTTCATAAATGTGGTTTTGCGTACAGCACCCGGCGTTCACCAGACGCTGCCTGCCGCTGGGAGGAATTACCTGGCGCTATCCCTTGATGACTAACCCCCTTAATAAAGATTTGACTGAACATCCACTTTAAAGGGAGGATTTTCTTTCTCTTAAAATATAAAAGCCTGGTATTTTATTCACATATTAATTATAGTCAAAGGAAGGTCTTATTTGTCATTAAAATGCATTTCTATAAGGTTTAATACACACTTATAGAGCATGCAGATTTGGGTGTCACTCTGTGTAAAGCCCTGCAGGTCGCCTTTTATACACACGGTACGGGGCACTGTAACATAATTCACACAGCCATAGAGGGATGGAGCGGATGCCACAGCTGTTTGCAGCAAGCAGCTACTCTGCCATTAATGTTTTCTGTCCTCTCATTTTATGCACAGCCAAAAACTGATTGGAAGAAATCCACACCTGCGCAGTGGGTTAGCCGGTGAGGGATGTATAATGAGCCACTGGTAGGGTTTCAGGACATCCAAATTGGATGCTCAGGGTCAGGACCAAAATCCAGGATAGTAAAAATCCTGGGTTTTGGTACACCTTAAAATAGACTTAAAGGGTTTGATCCGCTTTAAAGTGGAAAAGACAAATATGAGTGCGTGTTGCACCAGATTATTTTTTTAATTCAAAAAGCAGTGTTGCAATTTCAAAATAAAATTCAAAAATATAAACTGGAAAGCATTTATCCAACCTATAGGCACCCTGTGCAATTACTCCATATGCAGATGCATCAAACCTTCCATGTTTCCTATAAGGTGCTCACACAAGTAAATGGTTGCTGAAAATAACTACACCGCAAATTCCCTGATTGGAGGAACCCACAACTTACTCACTTCGTGCTGAAGATTAATGATGTGACACTGGGGTTTAGAATCAATTCTCTTTCTCACTAACAGACATATGACTCGCTTTTTTAAAAAATAAAGACCTTTTATTTTGGGAAAAGTCAAGCTGTGGACACAAAATCTATTTGGCCAGAGCCATTTTTCAGATCATTTTAGCTATAAAATCAATAGAAAGTGTCATTGAAAAAAAAGGCTGCAAAATCCCTTAGAGGGAGTGAAGACTTTTTTGAAACTCTTAAATAAAATCAATGTGAGCCCTGGCTGCATGGTGACAAATGAGGAAATGAAAGTGATAATAATTTCGGGCCACAAGCTATATAGCCGGGCTGTCTAGCCTGACAGCCCCTTGGCGAGGATGGTTGGGGCCCCACTATTCTCTTTAGATCAAAACCAAGTTTGTTTGCTTGACCTTAGTGAAATATGTGCTCGCTCTAATGTGCTGCTTTTAAGACCCCAACAATGGAGGCATGGGTCTCTGGTCTAAGTTCTCGTGTGGGAACTGTCTACCTATTATTGCTGACTATAATTCATTTCAGGAAAGACAGTATATTTTTCCCTCCTAGTGGGCCCATCTGCTTTGTCAAAAGCTTGCCTGCTGCCTAAACCAGGCAGCTGGCTTATGCCGGAGTCAGCTCCTGGAGCTAAACATATAGATTTGTGGGAGGCAATGCCAAGATTCTCAGGGCAGTTTTCAGCTTGTTGTGGTTCAATTCTTTTCCTGGTCGAATGGGTTAAAAGAGAGACAGGTGAACAAAAATAGATTTTAAATATTTTACAACATAATTTTCTACTATTTGTACTATTATAATTATTGTACTGGAGGACTTTTGAAGTGGATGCTATTAGTCCATTGGCCCTTTTTTATTTACCGTTGGATAGCATGAGGATAGGTTCAGCCGCAGCTTAGATTTAAACCAGACCAAAAGTCATAACTGATTTTTGGTCCAGTTACTATGCTTCCTAGTGGTCATCCTATTTTTAAATTACCCTATGATCGGAATCACTACCAAACCCACTGACTGAGCTATACTTACATCCAGCTCAAGGGAAGCCTGTGCATCAATTAAAGGGTTACTGCATCCAAATACATTCCCAGCTGTAGCCAGCACTTACCTTTTCTCAGTTGTGTTAGTGCTGGCCTTCAGCTGGTTAACTTTGCTGAGAAGAAGATACAGGGATCTTTTTCCTGCTAAAGCCACACACCCCTCTTTTACTCCCCAGTCATGTTGCCAAAGCAGGCCAGGATTTGCTCATTCCCCGCTCCTACCACCCCAACCCCTCCTTCCTAGTTAGCCTCCAGCACCCAGCTGCCCCTCCCTCCGGCCAGCCCCACTCATTGGAACGGCGCTGTAGGTGCTCGATGCTCCCCCCTTCCTTCTGCCGCTCACACATGGGCCAGGGACTAGCTACCCACTGGGAGATACACAGGGATACCCACTGGGAGATACACAGAATGGCGCTGCTGTGCCTGATGTCTCTCCCACACCCCACCGCTTCAGGTCAGCATAGAACTCCCTACAGTGCTGCTGTGCCTGATGCCTCCCTCCTCCATCACTGAGACACATGGTGGGGGGAGAAAAAACATGGCCCCCCACAAGCCTCCCTCACACACACACACTAAACAAGACATCCTTGTCCATGCCACCAAGGTACTAAAAGTCCCAGCGCCATGCCACAGCCATCCAGCCCACCTGCACTTTGTAAGTGCACACATGCATGTTTGAGAGTGCAAGCATGTTCATTTTGGAGTGCGCACATGCGCTTTGGGAGTGTGTGCCTGTGCTTTGGGAGTGTGCTCATGCACTTTGTAAGTGCACGCATGGGTGTTTGGGAGTGCACGCATGGACGTTTCAGACTGCACATATGCACATTTGGGACTGCGCGCATGGACATTTCGGGGGGTGCATGTATGCACTTTGGGAATGCTCGCATGCACTTTTGGACAGCCTTGTCCATGCCACCATGGGACTACAAGTCCCAGTGCCATGCTACAGCCATCCAGCACGTTGGGAGTGTGCATATGTACATTGCCAGTGCATGAACTGTCAATCTTACTTATTTTAACACCTGCTTTTGAGGTTGTGTCTGGTTGGTGCTCTTCCCTCTGTATTTTATGTAGTGTTTTTTTCCCACATCCAGGTGTTCTTAATTGTCACCCTGGTCTCCCCCTGTTATGTTCACACTAGTGAGCAGTGCAGTGTGTGTGTGTGTGTGTTCTCTGGAGCCATACATTCAGCCTGCTTATCCTTTCTGTGAGCAAGCAAGCTATCCAGCGCATTCCAGGGTGCAAGGAGGAGGTATGACCGCACCGGGGACCCAGAAGTTCAGGGGAGCCCCATCATTGTTGCTCCTTCACCTTTTTGATCCTAATTGTACTCACTTGCCACTATTTAGAGAAAGGAAGCCCCACTTGTCTCTGTTGTTTCAGTCTTTAGTGATCTAGTTGCATCCAATCAAGTTCAAAGGAAGAAAAAAAATTACTGTATGTTGAAAGGGCCCCATTTCATTTTTGCACCAGGGCCCCATCACATTTAGTTATGCCACTGACGCTAGCTATACTCCTGGGGCTGCTTTGCTCGCTTAGTGTTCCTTGATGGGCTTCATCTTTCTGCCCCATGTCTAGTTCCTGCTTCCTGTGAGTTCCCTGCTGGTATCTGCTTTTCTTGCCTTGCTTAGTCTTCTGCATTCCCGTGTTTTAGTCTTTCTGTGGTAGATGTGCAGCTCCTGTCTGCCCTCTGTCCACTCTTTACCAAGTTTTTTTTACCACTAGGGGACAGCTTGGGTCCTGTAAACCCCCCTACAAAATGGGGATTGGTTGAAGAAGCAGGGCGGAAGAAAGTCTTTTGTTGGGTACCAGGCCTCCCTTGGGTATTTGGTCACTTGCCTCTCAGGTGAAACAGATAGTTTCTTAAATTGTTTCTATCCATGACTCTGCCTATCTATTTCCAGACTCTGTCCACCTGTTCCCAGTACATGACACTGCCTACCTGTACCTAATCTGTGACCCTGCCTTTCTGTTCCTCATCTGTAAATTGGCTTACCTGTTCTCCGTACATACTTCTGTCCACCTGCTCCCATTTTGTCACAATGTCTACCTGCCACCAGTCTGTCATTCTACCTACCTGCTGCCATTCCCTGACTCCAACTACCCAATCCTGGCCTGTGCCCCTGTTCCTGGCCGGCACCCTTGTGTTTCAGGTCTGTGCCTGTTTTCAAAGTCATGTTCCAGTCCAAATTATTTCCCAGTGCAGACACCAATTTCCTGAGGGCAGTGAAACTGGGGATTTCTGAGTTAAAGTTTAACATTAATTCAGAAAAAAACACAACACTCTAAACATACATAAAAAAACAAGCAGCAATATATATATAATGCATACCTTCCAAGTGTCCCTGACTGTCCCTCTTTGGAGTCCATGTCCCCCTGTCCCTGGTTGTTCTCATTTGCCCCTCTTTTAGGTGTAACATGCAGATCTGCAGCAATAATGATTCATTTGCCTATTCAAAGTGTTTATATTGTTGTAACTGTTACATCCTATCTCCTATCCATCCCTCAATGAGGGGGCGTAGCCTAATTTAACAACTGTTCCTCTTTCTCACCCTAAAAAGTTGAAAGGTATGCTAATGTATGTGTACAGATATACTGTAAGAAGCCTAGAAGCCAGAGTGGGCTTTGGGCATCATCTTGTAAGAGACATTTATGGCATAATTTGACTTGATTGTCCCCAATTTTGGACTGCTAAAACCCAGGTATGAGACTGGTGCTGCATTGCACCACATTTCGTACTGCATTTTTGCCTGTGCTGCATTCAAACTACCTGGCTACAGGCATACAAAATGCAATTCAACTAACTATATGACCTGTGCTGGTGGTACATTGCTGTGAATGCAGAGCATAGTAGTAAAAGCAATGACAGTCCATGTTAGGGGTGTACATACGCTAGAGGTAGGAAAGGCAGCGGTTACCAGATCCATGGGAGAAGGGGCCCTGTGCAAGCTTTCTATCCCCACCTTTCAGCCCCTATGGCAAAAGCAAGGGACTGGGTCTACCCCGGTATGGAGCCCTGGAGAGAAACCAATCCCACTGTCGACAACTCAGGCCCTACACTGCTTAGAATTCCAATCAGACCAAATATTTAACTTGGGCTGCCCCTGTGTGGTTCAACCACCAGGATAACCCTAACCCACACAGGCTCTCTTGCAATCAGCTTTAATCAATGCTGAATGAACTGAGCTATAGGCCCCTCTGGCTGTGCAAAAAATGCCCGGCGAGGGTGTGCACATATTGGTGCAGGGGGTGGTATCGTAGGTCTGCCCATGCACTAGGAAATCAAGGAATGAGGTAAGAGTCTTCAAATCAAGATGCCCTTGGGGAAGTTTTTTATCTGGTCCTGGAGTCTTTTTGATTCTAGGGTCTGGTATCATGGGTTTTGGTCCACTTCAATGCTGGAGAGTAAGTCATTGTTTGTCGGGGCCCACTATGACTTTTGTTATAGGGCCCCGTTAAATCTGTGTATGCCCTTGGTCCAAGTGTTTATCTTATGACATGAAGCATAGTCTTTTTTGTGTTAGGTTACTAAAAAGTATTACAAAAACTGTTTAGGAGTAAGTTTTAAATGATTATACCAATGAGTGGATCATAAAAATGATCATAGTAGTGTGGTAAATAGAGAGATGGACAGATAATATCAAAATGAGTGTAATGGCTGTGGACCTAAAAATTGGCATGTATCTCACATCACAGGAGTCCACCACAGGCATAAAACTCGCTGCTAATGGGGACATCTGGCTGGGAAAATGTCATATTATTCCACAGTATCTGGAAATTAGGTTAACAGCATAACTGACACTTTAACAGACATCTGGCACTTCATATTTAGGCCCATTTTCTTTTCTGACAGAACACTGTTGGAATTATGTCTGTGAAGGCTCTCATTAATCCAGTACCTGGTATAAAGAGTATCTATAAGAATGAGCGAAAAGCATCCGCACTTGATGTGTCTTTTAACCAATCACATGAATGTTCAGCTTGAACCAGGATATACACTATGGCCTTCATTTACTAAACCTATGCTGGGCTGCTCAAATACAACATACCGGTAGGTCAACACAGCCCAGCGGAAAAAGGAGCTTCACTAAGGGGGTTATTCATGAAAGGATATCGCCAGGTAGTGCTGGTGAACGACGGGCGCTGTACCCAATACCACATTTATAAAAGCGAATCTAACAGCGCCTTGTAGCGTCCGATTTATTATTTGCTTGTGTTTAAACAGCGTGTTTGACATTTTTTTTTTGCTCAAATCATTGTGTGACCTCTCCTGGCTGCAAACAAACATTTTTAGAAACTTTTTTGAGTTTTTATATTTTAATGCAGAATTGTCATTACAGGTCTGGCACTAAAGTGTTAATGCCACAGTGGTTAAACAATGTCATTCCATGTGTTTTGGTTTTTGTTATGTATTCAAAAACAGACTTTAATCACACAGCATCTGGCTCTCTATGCTATAGCGCCCAGCTTTAGAGCATGGACGCTGTGTGTGTGTCCTTTTTTATGGTGTGGAGCGCTGAGAGTCGGTCGCACTGAGCTGGAGCTACCTCTCACTCTCTGCAGCACTGTACTGGTGTTAGAGCGCCCAACACACATCACATTCATCAATGCGGGCCAGGTTACTACAGCGACTGAGGCACCCGATACCCACATACAGCGTCTACTAGCGGTAGCTCTAAGCGCCGCTATACAGACGCTCATCTGCCGATACCTGGCAGTTAGTAATGAATCAGCCTCCACACTTCACTAAGCCAGTGGGTGTCCCCCTTTTTTAATGGCACAGTGAGGCTCACTCCAATAGAACACAATAAGGGTTTTGTGAAGCATGATCTTCTCTATAAAATAAAGGCAAACCTATGCCATGTGCTATTTCACACACACAAATGACTAAAATTGCCATACTGTTTAAAGGCAATTCTTTTGGCTGCAGGGCATTGTTAGGATTTTGCTTTTTTAAAAACTTTGATATGTAACTGCCGGGAACCATTCAGGTTTGATGTGCAAACCCACTTGGCAAAACCAATTAGTCACTGGCTGTCACGTGATTGCATTCATACAATGAATAAGGAAGTGGTGGGGGGGGGGTGCCGGGGGGAGCTTCCACCAGAATGCTGGAGCCCTGGGCGCCTGTAATATTTACCTTATCCTCGCTTCCCTGCCTTAAATCCCACGCCGCAATTAGCTACGCTCATGTAGCCAGTGACATTCCGGCCGCTGAATGCAGCCAATCATGGCTCTGTCACTGCCCACGTCTGTGCTGGACAGCCAATCGTGGCATGGAATTCCTGCTGGGGATTGAGGATAAGGTAAAGATCACGGGTGTTCTGGGGGGTTAAATGTGGGGGGGCGCCAGCATTCTGGATGCTCCTGCTCAGCCTGTAGTGGCGGCGCAGGTGGCCACCAACACCCTCACCATTGGAGGTGTTGGTCTGCTTTAACCCTTTAAGTGTCAGCCTACCTGGTGTTTTTGTCACACTTTGTTGCCAGACCATTTTGCACTATTTTGCGCTCCCCATGTTCAAATGTGATTTTTGAAGGGATTTCCAGGGATTTCTCAGGAAAATTATATATTGTTTTTTTCAGCAGAGTCTGGGCTTTAACATGAAATGTCTTGTTTGTCATTGTTTAGGTGTATTCTCAATATTTTTGGGTGAAATATGTGCAAAAAAAAAAATATATATATTTTTTACAATTTGTAGTTTTTTTTTGTAATAAAAAATGTAAGTTTGTCAATAAAATCTTATTGCTTGTGAAATCCCAATTTCTCCCGGTTACAGCGGTACCACATATGTATAGGTAGACACCCTTTCCTGCCCAGGAGACCCCAAACTGAAACAGCGCTTTAGGAGATTTTCAGAAAAAATACAACTATGCTATGCAATATGCGCACCTTGCAGTTTTTCCAGAAAAACAACCCTTTACATTTGAATTACCCCCAACAAACTATATATTCTCTGGAAGTACACACCTCAAGCTTTCTAGGTGTACCAGGCTTGTTGATGTGGCCATAGTTTTCTGGAAGTAATCCCTCAATGGATTCTTTGGTTGCAAAGAGTTTCCCTAAAAAAAGGATAATAAAGCAGAATCAAAGCCACATTTTCCTAAAAAAACTATATACAAACAAGAAAAAACAAGTTTAATCTGAAAACGCAATATCCCCCGAACAGAACAACACCCAACATGCATTGCTACTGTCAAGGGAAGAGTTGCCAAACACCCCAAAGTAAAGCATGTGCGTAACGGTAATTTTACTTGAAAATTTCAGCTCTGCAGACAAAGTGCGCACCTTGCGATTTTTCAACCAAAACAACCCTTTACATTTGGAATATCCCCCATAAACCATATATTCCCTGAAAGTACACACGTTAAGCTTTCTAAGCGTACCCAGCTTGTTCTAGTGGACTCATCTTTCTGTAATTATTACCTCAAAGAATTCTTTGTTTGCGCAGGGTTTCCCTAAAAAATTAAAAAAATAGCTGAATAAAAAACACCTTTTCCTAAAATATAAATATGCAAACTAGAAAAAACAAGCTAAGTCTGAAAGCGCAAGGTCCGCTGAACAGAACAATACCCAATATGCAGAGGTACTATTAACCCTTTTAATTGCCAGCCTACTTGAGATTTTGTCACCCTCTGTTGACAGGCCATTTTTCCCCATTTTGCGCCATGTTTTGCGCCATTTTGCTGGAACTTTCAGGAAAATTATATATATTTTTTTTTGCAGCAGAGTTTAGCCTTTAACATGAAATATCTTGTTTGTAAATTTTATTTTATTTTTTTACAATATTATTAAGTAAAATAAATAAATAAATAAATAAATAAAAAAATTTTTTAGAAAATTGACTCCTTTATTTTAAATAAAAAATGTATTTTATTAAGGAAAAGCATATTGCATGTGAAAGCCCCATTTCTACAGATTAGAACGGTACCACATATTTATCGGTAGCCCCCCGTTCCTGCCCAGGAGACCCCCCTAACTGAAACAAGTATTTTATAACATTCACAAAAAAAATACAACTACCATCCACACTACAAAGGGTTAAATCGAGAAAAAAAATGACATAGGGTCCCCCCTCCCAGGGGAGGGGGACCCCATTTCTTTTTTGATTTTTAAGGGTTAAAAGTAACCAGCCCGGGACCAGCTATGCAGGGCTTGTAGGAACAGCTTTTGTGGCCCCTGGCCCTGCAGGCTACAAGCCCGCATAGCCCGTGGGCCCGGGCTCTTCTGCCCCCCCCTGGCCTTTGGGGAGGCAGGTAATGGGGGTGCCGGGGGTTAATGGCAAGTCACCCGCTAGCGCAGGTGACTTGCCATCCCCCCAGCCTTGTGAACTGGTATAGGGGTCATGGACCCCTTACCAGTTCACAAGGGGTTAAAAGTAAATAATCACACAGACACAAGCAGAGAAAAAAATATTTTATTAATTTTTTTTTTTTTTTTTACACTGTACTCACCTCCCATCCATCCTGGAGCACTCTGTCCCTCGGCGATCACTGGCTTCTGCTCACTTGCTAGAAACCTTTTATAGCTGCTGGATGACAGAACACAAAGGGTTAATCAAAAAAAAAAATGACATAGGGTCCCCCCTCCCAGGGGGGGCGGACCCCTTTTTTTTTTATTTTTAAGGGTTAAAAACCCTTAAAAATCAAAAACAAAATTGACGTGGGGTCCCCCTTACCCACAGTAACCAGCCCGGGACCAGCTATGGGGGCTTGTAGGCACAGAGTGGGGGGGCCAGCTTTTGTGGCCCCCCCACCCTGCAGCCTACAAGCCCACATAGCTTATGTGGGCCCGGGCTCTTCTGCCCCCCCCCTGGCCTTTGGGGAGGCAGGTAATGGGGGTGCCAGGGGTTAATGGCAAGCCACCCGCTAGCGCAGGTGGCTTGCCATCCCCCCAGCCTTGTGAACTGGTATAGGGGTCATGGACCCCTTACCAGTTCACAAGGGGTTAAAAGTAAAAAATGACACTGACACAGAGAAAAAAAAATCTTTATTTTTTATTCTTTACACTGTACTCACCTCCGATCCGACGTCCCTCGCCGCTGTCCCGCGCCGATCATCTCACTGACAGATGCCGGTGGTGATCGGCGCAGGGCGGGTGACAGGTGAGGGGGCTCCGATCGGAGCCTCCTCACCTGACATCCGCCCTGCTCCGATCACCACCGGCATCTGACAGATGCCGGAGCTCGGAGGGGGTATAGGAGGAGCGGGATGACGTCATCCCGCTCCTCCCACAATGGGCGGAGCTAAGCGGCGGCGGCGGCCATCGCCGCCATTACAAGAGGTGAGGACCCGGAAGAGGGTCCTCACCTGAAGACTGCGCAGCCCAGGGGGGGGGGATCGGACCCCTCCCTGGTGAAGAGGAGACCCGGACAGAAGGCTCGGGCGCGGAGGTGAGTAAATTACAGTTTTATTTTTTTTTTTTTTTACAACGGCGAGTCAGCGCTGGAAACGGGGGGGGGGGGGGTGGCTGGTTTCAGGCCCCCCCCTGAAGACGGAGGACGACGGGGGGGCGATCGGATGCCCCCCCCAGGAAGAGGGGACCCCAAGCTTCACAGGGATACCAGAGGTAAGTGTTTTTTTTTTCTATCTTTTAACTGTTTGGGGGAAATGCCAGGCACGTAGTTTCTACGTGCTTGGCACTTAACGGTAGGAGAAGCAACCACGTAGAAACTACGTGCTTGGCATTTAAAGGGTTAAAACTACAAATGCCCTTGAGTAATGTGATCATAGTTATGTGGTAATTATACTGTGTTGCCTCACTGTTTGACTTTACCTTGGCACAGAATGGCTAGCTAGCTGGCAGCCTTATCTCCCCATGCTGCCACACTTAAAGTGGACCGTCACCCATGGGTGATCGGCCCGGGAATCTATAAGATTTCCGGGCCGATCACCCCCCTCACCGTGGGACATCCGAGATCGGGATGTCCCGCGGTGAGGGACCCCCCCCAAAACCCCAAAAGAACTCACCTGACCGGCGGCGGCAGCGGCCGCCGCCGCCTCCCGCGCACTCCTCTAGCCGTGCGCGCCGCTTGTCCGTGGGAGCGTGGTGAGGTGAGTTTGGGGGTTTCTGGGGGGTTTTACACAGCGGGGCACCCCTAATCGGGGTGCCCCCCTGAAGTGGACCAAAACCCAGGATAGTCAAAATCCTGGGTGTTGGTCCACTTTAATAAATTAGGTCCTATATGTTTACGTGCACTGCCCAAATTAGTTCTAAGTTGGTTTAGTGGCTGCCACCCTTTTCATTTGTATACTTTAGATATGTGCAATATATACTGCATTGGAGGTATAGAGCAACCACAAGCAAACTGGTTTGAAATGTATTCATTGCTGTGTCAGTCCCAAATGTCAAAGATTAGGTGGATTAGCATTGAACCATACCTAATACAGAGGTGCTGTACCTTGGTTTTCAGATACATTAGGAAATGTGTGCCAGCCAGATCCCTTGGCTAACAGGTTTTGTGTCCAGTGGCTCTTTTAAGATTTATTTGCCCTACTCACATGCATCACACTGTTTGAGTGGCTGACACTTTTCTAATTCATATACTCTAACCTATGAGGCAAACATTTAGGAGATACTGTACTGGAGTATTCCTGTAATCGTATTATAAATATATGGACCAGGGATCCCCAACCTTTCTTACTGTTGGGGTTTCTAAGGGTTGTCTGGCCTCCCTCACCCAAGGTCTGTCAGTGTTCCGTCAGCAGCTGCTTGAGATCAGATACTAAGAACCACGAGCTTGTACACTAGGTACGGCTCAAAGACTGATCTAAGTTTATTCAGAAATCAATGCATATTTATACAGAATGTCACACACAAAAAGGAGTATTTAGCCCCCACCTTTGTGATGTAACTAAAAACCTTCACACATAAAGCTGGCAATAAATGTTGTGGTTCCTACGTGAACTATTTTCCTATACATTTGCTGATAATGAAGTTCAAGGGATTCCCGTGACCTACATCTAGATAAATCACTAGAGAAGGACATTCCTACACACTAAAACGTCTGTTAGCTTTATGCCCAGAACTTAACATATTACATGTATATCTATATAGCTAAGTTTAATATCAGATTATAGAATACAAAATGGAGTCTTCTTTTTAACATGGCTGCCATTAGGCTAAGCATTTCACCCTTCACTTACCACTCGAACCACATTCAGTATTAAGAGATGGTCAGAAGCCACATTCAACACACACAGTAGCAGTTCAATCTGATAAGCTCTGTGAGTAACAGAGTGGCAAGTGCAGGACTTTCAGTGTGTATCTAGAAAGAAAGTGAGGGATTTTAAGATTTGTTCCATGATTAAATTCTTTGCAAAGGAAAAAAAATAGCCTAAAGAAAGCCATGATTGCTGTATATGGCAGGGAGGAAATGCATATCACGCATGCCTGCTGCTAACATGCAACACACTTTCACAAATCACAGTAACCAGCCCAGTGGCTTAAAATTTTAGCCACGGTTGCTCTTGTATCGGTTAAGGCAAAAAGAGAGCTCATGTTAAATGTATATTTTAATGCGATGGACGCATTTATTAGGGAGTTATTAAAAGCATATGACTATTGTGAAAATATTACATATACAGGTCTGAGAGCAAAGTATAGGTTACAGGTAAGTGAACTACAAACAGTGATACAACAGAATGTCAGGTTACCTTAGTGTGTTCAGATGAGCAGGGCAACTGCCAAGTCTATAAGGCAGCATACTGGACCCTTACACGTACAGGTAATCCCCCAAGAAGATTGACCGCTTTCCACTAGATTGGGGCCAAGCATTTACCCCCAAGCTGGACACTCCCAATGCCCCGGGTAGAGTTTTCAGCCTCATCTCCTGCTTGGGATCCAGCTTACAATCTAGAAACACTAGGCATAGCTTCTGAATGGAGGGTCGTACAGTTCTGGTTCAGGCTTGCTGTGCCACATTTTTGGGTCCAAAAACAGGGGGGTAGGCTGGATCAGAACCCTAGATCCCCATATATCTGGTTCTAGGGGAATTACAGAGGTGGGACAAATTGGGATGAATTTGACTTTGTCTCTTGGTTCTGGGTTTGGGGCTGGGGCAATGGTGATCCAGTTTTTTTTGGCACCAGCTGTCTGAGGTTAGTGTCTATGAAGAGAGGCCACTTTCTGCATGGGGTAATCTGTAGGTCAGCCCTCATGGCTACAGCTCAAGGCAGGAGTGTGATATGCCACAGTAATGGTATTCGAAAGCCAGGGCCCTGGGCCTGAGGCTTGTATGCACCCTAAGAGCAGAACTTGCGAGGATTGACACCTAGGCTAGCAGATGGCTACTGACAGGGGGACATTTTGTTATAAGGGGTCTTCAGATGAAAAGGAGCAAGCATCAGGAATGAAATAAAATATAATATTTGTCCTGACAGTGGCATTGATGCACCTACTTCTACCAAGTAAATTGTGGGTAGAAGGAATCAATTGAAGTTAACCCCCGCTCAGGGCAACCTGTAGCGTCTAAAGCATCTTCAGAGATGCGCGGTGATATCGTCAGGTCAAAGCCAGTGTTATGGTTAATGAATTAGGCACTTCAGTTGCCATGGTTTCCAGTATCATTCGTGATGTTTTGATGATAAAGGTTAGTTACAGGCGGGTGCCACAAATTTTGACACCTGAGCAAGAAACATGTCACCAGCAATTTAGCCAAGACAATTTGGACATGCTTAGTGAAAATCTTGAATTTTCCCAAGACCAAACAAGAGTTCATGCAATTGAAGATTAGGGGGTAACCAACTCCAAAGACATTTGACTGTGTAGCAGTCGGGGGAAACGTTAAAGCATCCATTTTTTAGGGCCACAGAAGGTTTTTATTACACAGAGAAATGCAGTGTGAAGTGGTTCAGTTATCTTTCATAACCTGAGAAAATTCCTGTGTTGGCAACATTTTTTTTCTGATGATAATGCAGTCAAAGAGGCAGTATCAGGGTTTCGGCAGTAAAAAGTCTCTTTCTATTCTGAGGGCATTCAATCACTGGAGGTAAAAGAGAATGAGTATGTTGAAAAGTAGGAGGTTCAATTTCAGGTACTGTAGCTAACCTATTGAGCATCCATCGTATAGAGAAGCATAAAACATCTAATATGTATTGTGCATATGGATCCTCTCACCCACCAACATCTAAAAAGAAAAGTGCATGTAGATCCCCTGCCCCATAAATTACTTGCCCCACATGAGCAAATCCTTAGCCCCAAAGAGGTCAGTTGGAAGAATCAAAACCCATACACCGCATGGGGAGGCTGGGAAAAAAAATTAGCATGGATTTTTTTTTTCTTAAAGGGGGAAAATGCCAGCTATGTCTAACATATGGGGCTGGCAGTCTGAGAAGTATAAAGAAAAGGATACATGCTTCTCCAAACAAAAAGAAAATAAAAAAACGAAAACTGTGACATGCATATGTATTTTTTAATTAGTAGAACCGTCTTTGGCTGCAATTTCAGCTAAAGCTAGTCAAATAGATGGATGTCTCTACCTTCATTTGCACATCTAAAAGCTGAAATGTTTGCACATTCTTCTTTGCAAAATAGTTCTAGCGCAGTCAGATTGGATGGAGAGTGTTTGTGAACAACAATTTTCAAGTCAAGCAATGAATTCTAAATAGGATTTAGCTCTGGACTTTAACTGGGCCATTCCAACACATGACTATGCTTTGATATAAATTCCAATCTATTGTAGCTTTGGTTGTAGTGTTAAGGTGGTTTTCCTGTAGGAAGATGAACCTATGGCCTACATTCCCAAATCACACATTGATCAGTGTTATCCCCCATGGAACCAGTGATCAGCCCTATGGCCCCCCATCCCAGTATTCAGTGTTACTCCCCTCCACACATACACACACACACACACACACACTACACAACACAGCAATCATACACCAATCTCACACACACACACACACACACACAGCAATTATACATCATTGCATGCATGCACAGCTATAATACACTAATCACACACTATCAAACATACATGCACAAACTAATAATTGTAAATAACTCCCAGTGGAGTATATAAAGCGGACCTAATATGAGATATTGGCCATAATCCCATAAAAAGCCCAAAATTTTAGAACTGATGTTCATCTCGATTCCCGATCACCATTAGTGACCAATAAGGTTGCTGGATGGTTGTGAATTTGATGTGCTTGGCACTGTGTACGTCCTCCTGCCTAATCTGATTGTCTGCTGGGGGTAGTGTGGGCTTGTACAAAGTTGGATATGGTGGACGGCATAGAATGCTAACTGAACAAGAGCCTGCACATGCATTGTGGAATCCCCAGCAAGGTGAATATTCTTGGCAAATTGGAGGTTTCACACAGCAGGGGCGTACTAAAAGGGGACACATAGGGGCCGTATTAATATTAAGTGGTTTTGATGTTTTGGAGTATGTCAAATTAAAATTTCCAGTGGGTCTCTTAACTATAGGTCTGCTTTTACGTGAAGTGTGAGGACCTCTCCAATATCAGACCGACAACGCTCTACTTGTTAAATTGAAAACCTCCGTAAAGTAGAATGTATTTATGTTACTGCATTTTAAGCCTTTCTCATAGATGTAGCATTTGTAAAGCAGAACTAGAATGCACATCAGGGCACCTCTCTTGTGAATTTCTTTTATCAAATTATATCTAATGGCTATCAATACCTATTTTTCCTTTACCCATATTATCATCATAGCTTTGTGGCTATTTTGTAAAGACACAATATTATTCCTCCTCCAAAAGAAGATCTAAATTAGAGGCTAGTATTTTGAGTCTTCCATTAAAATAAAGTACACTCTAGCGCTGTATAATGAGGCTCACTTAATGTATTTTCCATTTCCTAATATATACCGACAACCTTCAACATTTACTTCCAATATATTTTCTGGGCTGCAGGAAGCTTTGCTATACAGTAATGTAATTCTGACTGACAACCTAACAGCTAAATTACTTCTTACTTTAATATGTTGTTGTTGCTTTCACTTAAAAATACATTTTGGCTTGAACAAGTGCCATTTATATTTTACAAGGGCTATAAATAAGTGATTTATTTCCATTCAGAAATGTGTAATCAGATTATGAGGTTGTCTGTAAGCTACACTGAGCTCACCCAGACACTTCTCTTATTGATTTGCTTAAGTTTACAAGGAAGAACTTATTTTCCTAGTTAGAGAAATGTGTGGGGATCAGCTCAATTTCTTGTGCATAGATACAATCCAACACAAGAGTGCCTTCTGGTGATCACAATCATATTTTTCCTTTAACTGGTCATAAAAGCCTGTTGCTCAGCAACCCCAGAAACCTTTGGATGTGTCTCCACTTTAAGTAACAATCAATCAGCAAGAGGCTACAGGTTATGTTATCCCAACGCAAAAAAAAGACGTTTTGTACTCCAATTCAGTATTGCCAAGGCCAAAGAGCAATGTGTAGTCCACAAGAAACTGGTCAGTGGCTGTGTAGCAAGGAGCAGGTACTGTTTGGACCCAAGGTCTCTGGTGTAGGTGGGTGAGGAGGTTAAGCCATGCCAATGGTCTCCCGGGCCCACTAATGCCTTGACTATGTCATTCGGCAAGGGGTTCTGATTGAAATGAATGGCTGGGGTGTTTGCCGAATGGCAAAGAGCTCTAATTGCATGAGAGCCCACACATGTGGCGTTGGAGCAGGGAAAGGTGAGTTTTTATGAGCACTCTGGGGGGTTTCACACAGTGTGGCATCCCGAATCAGGGAAAAGGCTGCGTCTGGCCCTGAAATCTGTTAGATTCAAGGCCACCCTCTGGAGGGTTTTGTTTGTGACATAATTTGTGCCACAAGTCTTAAAGGAGCCACAGCACTCAACTCTGTTAGCTTGCAGACAAACCTATAATCTGTCTCTAAATCTGGTTAAAAACAGAGGTATTGGTCCACACACATCTGAAGAAGTATGCTGAAGCTGCACCACCAAGCACCAAGGTGCCTCTGTGAGGTACAGTTCTAACTCTAATCTCTGAGAGCCCCTTTTTTTGGGACATACAATGCAATAGATACATTGGGAGCAGGCTTACCTGAAGTCCCCCTATAACCTCAAGTGCAGCCCATGGGGTCAAAGACCTCGCAGTATAGCCTAGACCCCACACCCCATGTGCTTGCACTCAAGGTTATAGGAAGAGGACAGGAAGAAGGTGAGTTTCCGATTTAGGATGCCCCAGGGGATGAGCAGCTTTGAGTTTAAGACCCTAATGTGTTATATTACCTCTCATTTATTATCCTACACTGTCACAGTGTTACTTTCTGGTACTGCAGAGCTATTTCTACTGATAACTTACTCCTGACAGTATTTAATGACTAGGATGGCTTTAACCCTTTAACTGCCAGCCTACCTAGGGAATTTGTCACCCTCTGTTTCTAGACAACTTTTCAGCATTTTGTGCTATATATGTTTAACTGTGATTTTAGCAGGGATTTCCAAGAAAATTACATATATATATTTTCAGCAGCGTTTGTGCTTTGACAGGAAATATTAATAATAATAAAATAATTTTTTCAATGTTTTCTCAATATTTTGGGTGAAATATGTGGGGTGAAAAAAAAATCAATTTTTTTAATTGGGTAGCATATTTTAATAAAAAAAGGTTTTCAAGAAAATCCCTATTCCTCCTTACAATGGTGCCACACCGCTTCCTGCCTGGAAAATGCTCCAAACTAAAAACCCTTAAAATTATTTTTTATTTAATGCCGTGGGGTGAGCATAATTTAAAAAATTATATGGTCAGAGTGTGCATGACGCAGATGGATGCAGGCTAGATCAGCTCCGCGCCTGCCGGTCTGACTTTGGAGGTATTCAGTGCCCGAGGCACCTAACTTACCTCTCTGAGATGCCTGATCACCCTCCGGTAGACTTGGGGCTCCCCCAAAGTGTTGGATGGAGCCCGCAGCTCCTGCGAAAGAGAGGCGACGGAGCAGTGCCTCGAGATCAGTTGTAATCAAAATGGCGTCCGACGCAAGAGACAGGAAAGATGCAGAGAAGTGGTGCTTATCACCTAGCGCCTATTCTGGAACTGCAGGCCACTCCCCTGGAGGGACCGGGTCCACAGCGGCTCCAAAGGCAAAGGAGGCCGCCTATATCAAGACTCAGGAGCCACATTGAAGTCTGGCACTGGCTTAGCCTAAAATGGCGACCAGACTGGATGAGATCCAGCACCCGAGGAAACATCTCCTGCTCTTTCAACAAGCGTGAGTGACAATCTTTAATTACCTAGATCAGTTTCCCATGAGGAGGGCACTTCTGACCTTTTAGAAAGCATGAACAAAATGCTTACCCACGCATTAGCAATTAACACTAAGAAAATTACAGATCACTTTACCAGGGAACTAGAAAAGGTGTCCCGCAGTTTAGTTGCACTAAAGACTCAATGATACCTCCACGGTTCTTGAATCCTACTAAGAGGATATTGACCAGCTTAAGCTAGAAAATAGTCAACTCCATCTTAAACTAGAGGAAATGGAAAACAGAGATTGCAGAATGAACTTATGGTTTCAGGGCCTTCCTGAGAATATGGAGGATGTTAAATCTACTATTACTGCTTTGTGCCAGGTACTGAACATCCCTGACGATCGGCTAGAATTTGATCGAGTGCATAGAGACTTGGGGACCTGGAGAAAGCCTGAGGAACCGCCTTGTGACTTATTGCCAGATTACATTTTTATAATACTAAAGAGCAGGTTCAGTGGGCTGCAACTGATATGGCACGGGCAAGTGAGTCTTTCCGAGCTCAGCATTCCAAGTTTATTGTGACTTGGGCCCGGCAACAATTCTCAGAAGACGGGAGATGAGGCCACTGTTAAAGATTTTGCAGAAAAGAAGTTAAATATAAGTGGGGATTCACTTTCCACATTAGTTTCCTTTTCAGGAATTAGCCTTACTTGGAGACCACATATGAGGAATTGCAAGAGGCCTTGGTTGACCTGGCTTTATTTCAAGACGCACCACACAGTGAATCATCAAGGCTTCGACCAAGAGTGGAGGACCCCCCTAAACAGCAGAGAGGGGAAGTGTCAGAGGCGTAGAACATCATCTGAGGAGGATCAACACCCTCCATCTGATATGGACACCTGAAAGTAAAGTCTGACCCAAACTTGTCAGCTAATGTATCCTTCTGACCCTTTTGGAGAAAAAAAAAAACCTTTTTTCTGGTCTGCTTGTGTGAAAAGGACTCTTTATTATGAGATCTGCTGAGCCCTAGGGACAGTTGGACTTTTAGGTGTAAGTTTCACCAGGACTCTGGGAACGGTCCCCCACCCCTTTTTTTTCTTTCTTTATTTTGTTCCGAATGTCGTTCGATGAGAGGTATATCTAAATGTTTTATTTATAGGTTGGTCTCAATATGGTCATTGTTTGGCTAGGGGAGGGCCCTCATTGGTCTTTTACACCTACACACCAATTAGGAGGTGCTTTATTTTGGGCACTGGGACCCTTAACCTGACTGAATAGAACGAGCACTGGGTAATATGCTCATAAGACTCATACTGGGGAGTAAACTGGTAAGACCATCATAAGTTTATTCCTTTTATTCCTAGGTGGTTTTAGTCTAGGTATTGGACCATGTTAGTTGGACCTGTGAAGCGGAGTTCTTTATTTTTGTCCCTTATTCTCTAATGTGAAGTTAACATTAGATCATAAAAGGGTTTGCTTAAACAAGAGGTTGGTTGTCTCCTGGGTCTGGGGCTCTGCCACCAGCTGTCACAGGCCCCTTTTATGTTCAAGAGGAAATTGGACAGTTGTCGGCAGAGCGACTGGACCTGGTGCTGCTAAGGAGATGCTTGGGTTATGGAAGACTTTTTGCAGTTTAGGCCTGGGAGGATATTCTGGAGTTTATACAGAGACCACAAGACCAACAAGGTCTCTAACAGTTCCTTCTAAGTAATTTGGTAAAGTACTGGGTAACAATAAAAAGTTTAAAGCACAGTTTATATATTACCATCTTTTTAGTCTTGTTAGTTTGTACTCCAGGGACTCCGTATGCCACCACTAAAGTCCGCTGAGGCCACTGGCGACAGCGTACGGAGGCTTTGAGGTCACTCTTATACTGTTAGTAGATACTATAATAGACTTTTTTCTTCTTATATTTTGAATAAGTAGATTGTGAGGGTTTTTGGATTTTATATAGGGCTATATTTCTGTTCCGTTGGTGGTGCACCCATTTTCACTTCAAGGGTTAGTCCCATGTAGGTGAACTTTCATTTTCTATTGTTTGCTTAAGCGAAAGTCTCACAGAAGTAAGGCTATTTTTTTGGCTTCTTGTGCCTTCTCTTGCAACATTTTTTTCTTTCCTTTTTTTCTTTCCTGTTTCCTTTTTTTCCTCTCTCTCTCCCCTTATATACCATTCTGTCTGTTTTGTTAAGTAGGAATGCCAAAAGTAGTTTTTTCACTGAATGTTCAAGGCTTTAATTCTCCTCAGAAGAAGCCTCTGGCTTTCCATAAAATTAAATCCTTACACCCTCGATGTAGTATGTCTCCAGAAAACCCATTTCTTAAAATCTCCTAAGCCCAAATTTTTTTGATTCAGCCTACCCGTGATTCTTTAACGCATGTGCTGATACTAAACAGAGAGGGATTTTTATAGGCCCTTTGCTGCCCATGTAAATCCTGCTGTTTTTATCTAATCCTGGTATGCATTTCATCATTTGATTTCATCTGCAACTATTAACCCTTTGCTGCCCATGTACCGTATTTTTCGCCCTATAAGATGCACCTGCCCATAAGACGCACCCAGGATTTGGAGGAGAAAAATAAGAAAAAAAATATTCTAAGCTAAATGTTGTGCTAAAACACCCCATTACAGGCAGTGTGGCCTTCCCCCATCCCATTCCCCATGGGCAGTGTGGCATCCCCCATCCCATTCCTAATGGGCAGTGTGGCATCCCCCATCCCATTCCTAATGGGCAGCGTGGCATTCTCCCCGCCCCTATCCCATTCCCATAGACAGTGTGGGATGCCTTTATCCCATTCCCATAGGCAGCGTGGTATTCCCCCCTTCCTATTCTCCATATAGGCAGTGTGGCACCCCCTCCAATTGCCCATATAGGTAGTGTGGCATTTCCATCCACCCCTCCCCATCTCATATAGGTAGTGTGGCATTCATCCCCCCTCCCCATCCAATATAGGTAATGTGGCATTCATCCCCCCCTCCCCATCCCATATAGTTAATGTGGCATTTCCTTCCCCCCTCCCCATCCCATATAGGTAATGTGACATTCATCCCCCCCTCCCCATGCCATATAGGTAGTGTGGCATTCATCCCCCCCCCTCCCCATGCCATATAGGTAATGTGGCATTTCCATCCCCCCTCCCCATCCCATATAGGTAATGTGGCATTCATCCCCCCCTCCCCATCCCATATAGGTAATGTGGCATTCATCCCCCCCTCCCCATATAGGTAGTGTGGCATTCATCCCCCCCTCCCCATCCCATATAGGTAATGTGGCATTTCCATCCCCCCTCCCCATCCCATATAGGTAATGTGGCATTTCCATCCCTCCTCCCCATCCCATATAGGTAATGTGGCATTCATCCCCCCTCCCCATCCCATATAGGTAATGTGGCATTCATCCCCCCTCCCCATCACATATAGGTAGTGTGGCATTTCTATCCCCCCTCCCCATCCCATATAGGTAATGTGGCATTCATCCCCCCTCCCCATCCCATACAGGTAATGTGGCATTTCCATCCCCCCTCCCCATCCCATATAGGTAATGTGGCATTCATCCCCCTTCCCCATCCCATATAGGCAATGTGGCATTCATCCCCCCCTCCCAATCCCATATAGGTAGTGTGGTATTTCTATCCCCCCTCCCCATCCCATATAGGTAGTGTGGCATTTCCATCCCCCCTCCCATTCCCCATAGGCAAAAGTAAAAAGTGAGAAAAAAAAAAAGTAAACTCACCTTTCAATCTTCCCCGCTGTCCTCGCCGTCTTCACACAGACACACTGGCTTGGAATAGCGGTGGGCGTGGCCGACGCTCGAGCGTCGGCCACGCCCACCACTGTTTAAGTCCGGGTGTCTCTGTCTGCTGGCACAGTGGAGAGGTGGCAAGGACAGTGCGAGTGTCAGGGAGCAGCTGCCCCGCCGCTTGCACTGTCCCTGCCACCTCTCCACGGTGCCAGCAGACAGAGACACCCGGACTTAAACAGCGGTGGGCGTGGTCGACGCTCGAGCGCCGGCCACGCCCACCGCTATACCAAGCCGAGTGTTCACTCTATGCTGGCGCTGCAGAGAGGAAGCGATGGGGGCAGCTGTATCTGCCACCTCCTCTGCAGCGCGAGAAGGCGGCAGACACAGCTGCCCCCATTGCCTCCTCTCTGCGGCGCCAGCATAGAGTGAACACTCGGCTTGGTATAGCGGTGGGCGCGGCCGACGCTCGAGCGTCGCCCACGCCCACCGCTGTAACAGGCTGGGTGTCTGGCTCTGCAGAGAAGGCTGCCTCTGCGGCTTCCGGGAAAGCGCGAGCGATGGAAAGGTGAGTTCACTTTCTGCTTTTTATTTATTTATTTTCCCACCTTCGCCCGATAAGACGCATGGATATTTTCCCACAACTTTTTGGGAAAAATAAGTGCGTCTTATAGGGCGAAAAATACGGTAAATCCTGCTGCCTTTTTCTCATCCTGAGTTGTGTGATTATTTTGAATGCCCCATCTGGTTCCCCTGGCCATATCTATATTTGTGAAACTTTCATCTGTTACTATCTGCTAAACTTTTATTGACCAATATTGGCCCTTGTGTGTTCACCAACCCATAGCGCCTAGCAACATTCCATTTGGAGTTTTATTACTTCGTACCCTCCCAGACCAAACCTTTAGGCCTGTCCTGAGCCCCACCCTTTAGGCCCAACTGTTGTGCATGAGCTAATCATGCAGTTAGAAACCATTCATATTGAGTGGCAGTGGCTGCAATTCCTTTCCAAGTCTGAATCTTTCTAAGTCTGCAGCTAATTTAACCTGAATGCAACCTGGAGGAAACCTGCACCGGATTCTGCTTGTCTGATTAGCCCAGCATCTACTAAAATGATTACCTTTTATCTCATCACACTGCTTCCTCTTACCCTCAGAATCCTAGGCTCACAGTATCCTCCTGCTCCTGGTAAGTCCCTATATATCTCCCCCTCTCTGCTCTCAACCTCCTACCTCTCTGCTCACGAATTCCTTTCTTTGGAAAAATCACCACCTCAACATCCAAGCACAAGACACATTACTCAACACTCAAAAGCCACAACCATCTCTTCTCTCTCCTTTTACTCTTACTTGCCGCTGGGGATATAAACCCTAATCCAGGCCCGCTCTCTCCACCCCCTCCTCCAGAGCGATTCCCATTTCATCAAAGCCAAAAATCTGCAACCGTGTTAAACCTGGATACACACGCAACCCATCTAATCTGATACAGCTTACTCCCTCCCCACCCCATTCCTGCCACTGTCACCTGCGCACTGTGGAATGCACACTCAGTGCGCAATAAACTCCCCTATATTCATGACCTGTTTCTCTCTAACTCTTTTACCTTCATGGGACTCACAGAAACATGGCTTACCCCATCAGACACAGTTTCACCCGCTGCCCTTTCACATGGGGGACTACATCTCAGCCACACCCCCAGATCCAACAACAAACAGGGTGGGGTGTGGGCATCCTTCTATCTGTACTCTGTTCCTTTAACCCACTCCCCGCCTTGCCATCTCTGTCCTTCTCATCTTTTGAAGTTCACTGTGTCCGTTTATATTCTCCCTGTAACCTGAAAATCGCTGTCATCTACCGCCCTCCTGGAACTACTACTCTTTTCTTCGACCACTTTTCTACCTGGCTCCTTCAGTTTCTGTCCACAGACATCCCTGCAATCATCATGGGTGACTTCAACATACCTGTTGACACTAGCAACCCTGCTGCCACCAGACTACTGTCACTAACTTCATCTTTCGGACTAAAGCAATGGTCTACTGCACCCACCCACAAAGACGGCCACACAATTGACCTCCTCTTCACTAACCTCTGCTCTTTATCAAACCTCTCATCCTCATTGCTCCCCCTCTCTGATCATAATCTGCTGACTATGACCCTCTCTCCAATTCCTGCTAACCCCCCTCCACACAAACTTACAATTCAACGCAGGGACTTAAGAAACCTAGATCTTCAGTCCCTTTCTGCCTCACTTCAGTCCTTGACCTCATTCACGGACATAGACGCTGCATCATCACACTACCATGATACACTCTCCTCAGCTCCAGACTCTGCCGCCCCCTTCACCCATAGCTGTTCCCGCTCCAAAAATCGCCAACCCTGGCTAAATGCAAGCACAACCAGATTGAAACAGTTGTCTCGAGCTGCTGAACGGCAATGGAGGAAAACCGAATCCAGTTGTGACTTTCAATTCTATAAACAAGCCCTTCAGGAACTCAGGACTGCCCTTTCATCTGCTAAGCAAGCATATTTCTCTTCACTGATTTCTGCACAAGCCCGGAATCCCAAACAACTATTCAACATTTTCAGTTCCCTACTCCACCCACCACCCCCTCCTCCAACCTCCCAAATAACAGCAGAAGAATTTTCGACTTGGCTTTGCCCCTCAGAATCCCTCTCCACTTCAAACAATCCCCCTGCCTTACTCTCTTACCTTCTTCACTCCAATAAGTGAGCTTGGACTAACCTCTCTCATTTCTAGGGCCCACCTGACTACCTGCTCCCTCGATCCTATTCCATCCCACCTTATTCCTCAACTGTCTCCATCCCTCACTCCAGCCTTAACCTCTATATTCAACCTTTCCCTCTCCACTGGTACTTTTCCTTCCTGCTACAACATGCAGTTATTACTACAATAATCAAGAAACCCTCTCCAGCTACCGCCCTATCTCACTCCTCCCTTTCTCCTCCAAACTTCTTGAAAAACATGTCCACTCAGAATTGGCACAATACTTATCCACTAACAACTTACTTGACCCCTTACAATCAGGATTCTGCCGTAACCACTCCACTGAAACTGCCCTCACCAAAGTCACCAATGATCTGCTCACTGCCAAAATCAAAGGTCACTACTCCATCCTCATCCTTCTTGACCTCTCCTCAGCCTTTGATACTGTCGACCACTCTCTGCTTCTTGATATTCTCTCCTCTCCTCTCTTGGCTCACCTCTTACCTCTCTGACAGATCATTCATTGTATTCTATTCTACCACAGTCTCATCCTCACGTTCCCTTTCTGTTGGTGTCCTGCAAGGTTCTGTCCTAGACCCCCTACTTTTCTCAGTCTACACCTATGGCCTTGGTAAACTTATAAACTCACTAGGCTTTCAATACCACTTCTATGCGGATGACACTCAGATATATCTCTCAGGCCCCAATCTCTCCTCTCTCCTATCTCGCCTCCCCAACTGCCTTGCAGCTATTTCTTCATTCATGTCATCTCGCTACCTCAAGTTGAACATGGACAAGACAGAACGGGTCATTTTCCCACCATCTAACTCCCCTCCCCTCTCTAACACGTCTATTTCTGTCAACAATTACACAATAACAGCAACTCCCCAAGCTCGGTGCCTGGGAGTCATTTTGGACTCTGCCCTCTCTTTCAAACCACATATTCACTCCCTGGCCACCTCCTGTCGCCTCCAACTTAAAAACATCTCCCGCATTCGTCCTTTCCTCTCACCTGACACCACTAAAATGCTAGTGCATGCCCTGGTCATATCCCGTCTGGATTACTGCAACATCCTTCTTTGTGGCTTACCAACTAACAGACTGGCACCCCTCCAATCTATCCTGAACTCTGCTGCTCGCCTCATCCATCTCTCCTCTCGCTCCGCCAGTTCTGCGCCTCTCTGCCAATCCCTACACTGGCTGCCAGTCCCACAGCGAATCCTGTTCAAAACTCTAACTCTCGCATACAAAGCTCTCTCCAACCAGGCCCCTCCCTACATCTCATCTCTAATCCAACAATATCAACCTAGACGCAGCCTCCACTCTGCTACCGACCTCCTCCTGTCCTCCTCCCTGGTAACCTCCTCTCACGCCCGCCTCCAGGACTTCTCATGTGCAACTCCAATCTTCTGGAATGCCCTCCCCCACCCAATCTGCCACTCCACAACACTCAAAACCTTTAAAGGAGCCCTCAAATTCACTTATTCAGACAATCATATAATCTGGCTTAACCAATCTTCTAAAAGGGCATATGCCACAAAGCTCAATACGGACTGTTTGTGATCCTTTCCCCTCGTCTTCACCCCTCATCCTTTAGACTGTAAGCTCGCAAGGGCAGGGCTTTCTCTCCTATTGTGTCTTGTACTCATGCATTTGATATATTATATGTACCGTATGTTTCTACCCTGTCTGTAACTACTACTTTGTAAAGCGCTACGGAAGATGATGGCGCTATATAAATAAACAATAATAATAATAAATAAACAATAATAATAGGCTATAAATCTACTATTAAATCTACTCTTTCCACTCATGTGGCCCCTTCTGCTGTGAGCTTACCCTTATCCAAAGCATTAGGAGGATTGTTAGATAAGCATATGTTAGTGGATTCTTGGAGGGAAGCCCACCCAGGGACAAAGGGTTTTACACACTTTTCATGCCCCCGCAATTTATATACTCATATAGACCATATTTTCACTCAACAGAACATGCTTTTAAAAATTAAAGCAGTAAAGATAATCCCTATATCATGATCAGATCATGACAGAGTTCTCTTGAAGTTACAGTCCTTATTAAGCAAACCTTTGGCATGTCCCTAAATGATCCATTGTTATCAGATCAAGAGTCTTTGGAGGATTATTTTGCTAGGAATGCCCCAGGGGAGAGACATGCCCGCATAATAGAGTTGGAGGTGCAATGTACCCAGATAGTTCGGCTGAGAGAGGGTTAACGTGAGACCTCAGATCTAAGCTGAACAGGATGGCACAAAAACTAAATTTAGCCTTAGCAGGAAAGGCTGAGTGTGCCCTGCACTGGTTGTGCCACAAGTATTTAAAAGCTGCGGACCCCTACCTCAGTTTCGCCCCATCAGACTTAAAGATGAAAGGGGCTTTACAATTGCTAACCCACAAAAAGTTGTTCACATTTTAAAACTCAATTGCAATCATTGTATGCAATTTCTGAAGTACCTTGTCTAAGGCAGTTGGAAGTTTTTTGGAGGCGACTCCATTTTGTTTTCTATACTTTGATATTAAACTCTATTAAAAGTTATATATATATACATGTGATGAGATCTGGGCATAAAAGCCAACAAACGTTTGTGGCATTTAGGAATGTTCTGCTCTTAGTAATTTATCTAGGCATAGGTCAAGGGAGTATTTTATCTAGGTGTAGGTCACTTTCTGGGTAAAAGTTGAAGTCACGCTGCAAGGGTGGGGGCTAATGGTGATTCTTGTGTTTGACATGCTGTATTAATGTGAGCAATGATTTCTAATAAACCAGATCATGCTTTGAACTGTACTATGTGTACTCCTCATAGTTCTATCCAAGCTAATCTCCGGTGGCCAACATTAGCAACGATAGAGTTTGGGCGAGAGAGGCCTAGCAGATCTAAAGAGGGATTCGGTTCCCCAACAGCAATATGGTGGAATTATCAGCCCATCCCATTGATTAACCTTGACGCAAAATTTATGCCAAGGTACTAGAAAACAGACTTGCTATGTATCTTCCGTCTCTAATATACAAAGATCGAGTAGGCTTTATCCCTGGGAGACAGACAGGGGATAATATAAGAAGAATTACACACCTAACACAAAGAAAGATCACAGCAATGCTTCTTTCTCTCAACATTAGAAAGGCGTTTGGTTCTGTATCTTGGCAGTACCTATTTTTCCTTCTGGAAAAATGGTGTTTTGGCCCTAAATTCCCCAAAAAGTCCCCTTGGCTTTTGTCAAATATAATGGTTTTAAATCGGATGCCTTTCTTCTTTTGAGAGGGGAACGAGGAACGGTTATTTTCCCCCTTGCTTTTGTCCTGGCTATCGAGTCTTTGGCCCTCACCACCTCATCAGACAATCCCTGGATATATCAGGACTGGAATTTGCAGGCAAATGGCACAAACGGGCAGGCTGATTCATCACTAACGGTAGGTAGCGACAGAAGAGCGTCTGTAGCAGGCATTTTCAGAGTGCCCGCTAGTAGTCGCAGTGCTCGGCCGTGAGTCGCTAGTTTATAGCGACTCAGTCGCTGTGCAGTAATGTTGAATACATTGTGACGAGTCGCTATTTGACCAGTACAGCGCTGTATGGGAGCGCATGGTAGCGACTGCTCATAGCAACCGACTCACAACATATTCAAGAAAAAAAAAAGCCTCACACAACTCTGGCGCAGAAAAATGCTTATCTGAAGCCCAGAGCACAGGAGGTGGTGTGTTTAAAGTCTGTTTTTCAGCATCTATCAACTAGTAACAAAGCGAAAACATATGGAATTACATTGTAGCAACATTGTAACATGAACACTTTAATGCCAGACCTGTAATGTAATTTCGGAAGAAATATATAAAAAATGAAAACATTTGGAAAAAAACTGCTTTTTCAATGCCAGAAGAGGTCACATTGATTGTGATTTTTTGAAAAAAACAAAAAACCCAGTTTAAAGAGAAGAAAAGGTTCGTCCATTGAAATGTATGGGAGAGCGACAGGTAGAGAGAGGTCATACCTGGCGCTGTGAAAATTATGAATCAGACGCTACATGGCGCTATCCCAGTTGCTAAACAGATTCTGCTTGATAAATGTGTAATTGCGTGCCGTGTCCGGTGTTCACCAGTCGCTGCCTGTCACTACCTCTCATTAACCAGCCACTACCTGACGCTATCCCTTCTTAAATAAGGGCCTATGTCCTTTTGCTGATGATGTGGTTCTCTTCATCACAAATCAGTTGTCTCGTTACTCAAGTTGTTTAGGGAATTGAATCAATTTGCTAGGTTATCGGGCTTGCAGATCAGCATTTTAAAGTCCAGGGCTTTGAATTTGACTATTCCTGCCACTTCGTGGGGTTTATTGCAGTAAGCATATAATTTTCACTGGGGATCTCAGAGTTTTAAATGCTTATTAGTTCATTTAACTAAGTCTTATTTGCAGCCAATTACCCTCCTCTCTTTCGTAAGTTATATATGTTATTAGAGCAGCGGAAGGGATATAAGCTGTCATGTCTAGGCAAAATGAACGCCATCAGAATTACACTTTTGCCTAAGTACCCCTATGATGCTAGAGTACTGCTGGTAAATGTTCCTCCACTCTATGTTAGGAATCTACAAGGCAAAATCTTTAACTTCATTTGGGACAGCAGGAGACCAAGGGCTTCAAGGTAGATACTTTATCGCCCCAAAACAGAGGGGAGCCTAGATGTCCCTAATTTTTAAAATATTAAAAATATTACCAAGAGGCTCAGATAGCTCAACTATCAACATTACACTGGAGCTCTGATGTGCCATACTGGATGGACATGATGGCAGTTTATTGTACCCTTCTCAAGGTCGACAACTTATCGTGGACTACAACACAGGAAAAACTGGGAATCTCTAATCCGATCACTCTGCACTTTTACACACTTTTTGCACAGTTACGAACTCATCCGCGCCATTTCAACGATGGATCACCACTGGAATTAGAACTATTACAGATGTTGTAGGGGCATGGAAATCTTATGCTTTGCAGAGCTCCAGTCCAAATGTGAACTTCTTCCTGATTAAATTTTCAGGTACCACCAACTGAAGCACTTTATTAAATCAATCCTATGTGATAGTAACCTGGGACCCATTATGCCGTTCGAAAGGCGATGCAAAGCTAATTGTAGAGGGCAAGGTATTATTTCTGAGGTCTACTATTCTCAGATCTCCACCACTATGAACCGAATGCCTACGTATGTTAGCAAGTGGCAGGTGGAATTGGATGCTGAATGTGACAGTAAAATTTGGCAAAAGATGTGAGATGGAGCTTTGTATAGCTACTCCTCTGTGTATGGGATTGAAATAAATGTGAAGTTAAGGCTGCGGTGGTATTCAGCACCTTCATCTATTGCCCATAGGGTACCGGACTACTCAGAGGAATGTTTACAAGGGTTCCCGACACATTTGGTGGGACTGCGGTGTGGTGGGGAGATTTTGGAACAAAGTTTTTTCTGTGATTGAGTGAATACAACCTTGACTAAAGCTTTAGCATTGCTGAACCTCAAGATAGATGGGTGTACCAAATTGCAGCTGAAACTTTTGTAGCATTTATTTACAGCAGCCAAACAGTTAATAGCAAAATCATGGAAAACCTTATCTCTGAGTTTTAGAGAATTCACCAATAGAATGAATACCGTGATGAGTATGGAAAAAATGACAGCGATACATAATGATATGTTAGATGAGTTTATTGCAATATGGTCTCCATGGAAAGTCCACTATTTGCCTTCTAACTTTGATCTATCTCTTCTTTTTTTTCTCTTCTTTCTTTTTTCCTTTTCTTCTTTCTTCTCTTTTCTGTTTGTTATTTTTGTTTTTCTGTTTTCATTTAAACTTCCTCTTTCCTTTCTTCTCTTGGTTGTGTCTTTTTTCTTATGCTTGACGTGATGCCATCCTAGCTGGAGAGTGGTATGACACTTAAGGTGAAGACAAATGTATTTTTCTTATCCACTTTTGGATGTTGCTTTCAAATATTTAAGCAGTTCTTCAGAATTAAAGTTTGAAAATGTTACATTCCATTATCCTCCCAGAATGTGGGAGAGCAGCTGTAATTTAAATTCCTAATAAAAATTATTGAATTATTTGAAACAAATAAAATTGTGTGGGGTCCCCCCTCTCCAGCAAAACCAGCCTGGGCACCAGCTATGGGGAATAGTAGACCAGGGCTTGGAGGCCAGCACAGGCACTGAAGGCTACCAGCCGCATAGCCCAAATGGGCACCGGGCTCTAATGTACACCCCTGGCATTTGGGGATGCAGGTAATGGGTTGGGGGTTATTGGCAAATTACCCATTTACACACACACACTAGTAAAGGTCCTTTATAATTAATTTTTTTTTAATATATTACTTTTACTACTTACCTCCTTCCATCACTGATTGCTGCTGTTCTGCACCAGCCATGCTTTGAAACAGCCAGAAATGAACAGCAGAAACTGGGAGCAGGGTAGAGGATCGCTGTCTCCTGCTCCACTCCCGGCTCCCCCTGCCCACTCCTGCTTTGTCTCTCCCTCCACCTGCAGGGAGAGAGCTATCATAAGCCGGCACATGGGTTAGAGAATCAGTGGTCTCTGCCCTGCTGAAAACCCTGTACCCAGGATCGGAGGCCTGTAGAATTTACGGGCTTGGTGCTTAATGGTTAGAAAAGCAGCTCCGCAGATTCTATGCGCTTGACTTTAAAAGGGTTCATTCTTCCCAATTCTAACAGTTACTAACTGATACACTAACACATACCCTAGACACATATACCACATATGTACTTTTCACTGCTAACGGGTAGTGAGTAACGTACATTTTGAAGTTTTTCAGAATACCCTCATCCTTTAGATTGTAAGCTCACAAGGACATGGCTTTCTACCCTAACATACTCCTGTGCCAATGTGGTTGCATTTGACTCATTATACTGTAAGGATTTTTTTCATAGCTCCGTCATATATAACTCATAATGCCCTGTGTATTATAAGTATGTTACTTTTCTCATCCTGTAATTTATACTTTGTTCAGCACCACAGAATATGATGGTGCTTTATAATTAATCAATAATAAAAAGAATCACATAGAAAGTTAGTATACCTAGGTGAATGTTCCGGAATTGTTGTTGTTAGAATTCAGGTCAACATTAGATTCAAACAGAATTCTTCTGATTTGATTTGGTCTGCTCCAAAGAAGGTTTTGTTCCTCTGGATTTGTTCATCCAGTTCAGCCTGTTAAAATAAACAATAAAATCCCAACCACCTATTAAATGTGGTCTAGTAGCTATTGCTAGTGATGTAATCATATTCAAGGAAGGCATCCATTCTGCTTTTAAACTCCATTAGTGTATTCCTCATGAGTTCCAAACAGTAGCCTCGTTGCTATTATAGTAAAGAATCCCGTCCTATATGTAAAATGGTCATTTATCTAGCTGTAGAGGATGCCCCCAGGTTATATATTCAGCTTTGATTATAAATAGATCTTGGGACAGCTTTGTGCTTACCCCTAATATATTTATACATAATTATTAGATCATCCTTTGGGCATCTTTTTGTTTTGACAATCATTTTGGGTACCCCCGTGCCCATGTTCGTTTTATTATATTAACGTGGTTGCCCACCTTTGAACATGTTTGTATATAATGCTATAATGAGTTCCTCTTTAATGAAACACATTTTTACAGTAAAGGAAACAACCATTTAACACCTTTAAAAAATGGAAAATTAGCACTTTAGGTGGAAAATAAAATAGAAATAAATTAGTTAAGAAAATAGAAATATAATAGATTGTCCGACTTAGCACCATATGTTAAAAAAATGCCCTTTTGCTAAAAAATATAAAATATAACACAGTTTTATACCTAGTGCGGAATCCACCCCTAGTTAAAAAATGAAAGTGAATGTCACTTCTCGAATATGGTAGTAATGTGTGCTGAATTGAACGTGTGATTTAGCACTAGGTGCAAAAAGTGCTGTTCCCTTTTATTGTCTACCAATAGGTGAATTTGTTCAGATGCAAAAAGATCACCTCTACAGTATTTCATATTTCACTTTTTACAAATGGTGCTTAATTAACCCCTTAATATCACATGTTACTTTTCGTTTGTGCTGAGTATAAGTTGCTTATATTTACAGATAACACAAGTGACATGCAGCTTGCATCTCAGAGGATGCGGAGAATTGATAGCAATTCCCTTGCTATGATTAATCTGTGCATGTTACTAATTGTGTGCCTCTGTGCAGCATGCGCACAAAAAATGATTAATCAATGTCTGGGGCTGCGGAACCTGTAGGGAGACGTGATTGAAAAGACAACATCATTCTTAATTAAATGATCTAGTCTATTTCAGTAAACTCCATAGTTTTCGTTGCATGCTATTCTTCCAATCACCATACTGAGTCACACTCGCAATCTCATACTATAGGGGAGAACGTGCTGCTTTATTTGGTGAGCTCATTTTGCAGGATTTCTCTGGTGCCTAGTGAGATCTCCACATCAACAACAGTGATGATCCAGCGGGAAATATCCAGTTTGGAAGCCTTCTGGCCAGATAGGCCCCTGTATCCATTATTCTGTATTCCGCAGGAACCCTCCTCCATGATTCTCCCCTCCAGTGATGTCATTAGTCACATGGGTGAGATTTCACAGATGCTCACCTCTGGGTATAAAAGCCTCCCTGCTCAAGCGAGACAGAATTAGTTTGGTAGGATGCCAATAAAGGAGGAGGAGGAGGAGGGACCTCTGTCCCACATCACTACAGATGCCAATAGGGGCGGCTGCAAAAGCAGCTCCCTGAAAGCAACAGACCCAGCATCCGCCAGACCAGGAGGAAGCCCCCGATGAACCTGCAGAGAGGATGCCGTCCAGTGGGAGACAGATAAAGGAAGAAGTAGCAATAATGAAAAATAAATTTTTTCCCAAGGGACCCCTATACCAGTTCACCAGTAGTAATGGCCGGCATGCCACCTACCAGCATCAGCGTTTGGCATGCTAAATAATTTGACCTGGATCTTGCCGGTATCCAGGATAGGGTGAACAGTCAACCTACCATCAACAATCGCTGCATCTATACAATAGAATGCAAATGACCAGCCTTAGATCGAAAGAATGGAGCCCCCCTTGCAGAGTCTTGGCATTCAGAGTGTGTGCCCCCACCCGGTAGCCACATGAGCCATGAGTATGACATCCTCTATACATCTTGTTACTGTGCATTGTCAGTTATGTCAGTTGAATCCAGGCAGCAGCATGGCTGAGATGCCAATAGGGGCGGCTGCAAAAGCAGCTCCCTGAAAGCAACAGACCCAGCATCCGCCAGACCAGGAGGAAGCCCCCGATGAACCTGCAGAGAGGATGCCGTCCAGTGGGAGACAGATAAAGGAAGAAGTAGCAATAATGAAAAATAAATTTTTTTCCAAGGGACCCCTATACCAGTTCACCAGTAGTAATGGCCGGCATGCCACCTACCAGCATCAGCGTTTGGCATGCTAAATAATTTGACCTGGATCTTGCCGGTATCCAGGATAGGGTGAACAGTCAACCTACCATCAACAATCGCTGCATCTATACAATAGAATGCAAATGACCAGCCTTAGATCGAAAGAATGGAGCCCCCCTTGCAGAGTCTTGGCATTCAGAGTGTGTGCCCCCACCCGGTAGCCACATGAGCCATGAGTATGACATCCTCTATACATCTTGTTACTGTGCATTGTCAGTTATGTCAGTTGAATCCAGGCAGCAGCATGGCTGAGATGCTGGGAGCGGAAGCTTCAAAATGGCCGCTTTCTTTTCCAACTGTGCCAGGCTGTTGGTCCGGTTTAAGTACCAGATGGTAGTTTTAGGTAAAGATCTTAATGTAAACAGTGCTCACACAGGATCAATAAATAGAGAAACTACAGTCAGAAAGTACCATAGTCCCTCTATGGGGGCCCAGTTCTTTCTTTAAGGGGCACGATACATAGGCTGCACAGCTGCTGCATATTAAAGAGGGACTATGGTAATTTATGACCAAAGTTCCTGTTTAAATAGTTAATTCTCTGTATTTATTTTCTTTAAAGGCATTGCATTGGGCCTATCAAAATTTGGACCAAGTTGAAGAAGTTGAAATGAATTGGGCTGTGTGGTCAACAGGCATCTAAACCAGTCATCTACTTCTAAACAGCCTTTTAGAACTGAACTGGGACCATTAGTAATTGTTCAGAACACAAAGTTTTCTGTCTCAATCTGACTTTCAAAAAACAGCCTTATACAAGCTGTACTTTTTATGGGGGTTTATTAACTTTAATAGGTGCTGTTATACTTGTGTTTTCACTTTTTTCTTGAACAATGGTGCAATCAGTATATTTACAGACTGTGAAATTTCCATGTGAAGCAGTGTAATTCTCATTCCTGCATGCATTTGTGGAGAATAAATTATTTTGCTAGAGTTTATAATGGAATTTCAGATTTAATAAAAGTGACAGTCCTCAAAATCTGAATCAAGTGGTGTGGGGATTTATCACCACTTGTCGCAAACTGGGAGGGACAGTATCACTTGTGTTTCACTACAGTTTAATACCAACTGTTCAGAGCACTCGTGTGTCACTACAGTTTAATGCCAATTGTTCAGGGCACTTGTGTGTCCCAGAGCACAGTGCAGTTAAATAACAATTGTTCAGGGCACCCGAATTTCATTACAGTATAATAACAATTGTTCATGGCACTTGCGTGTCACTACAGTTTAATACCAATTGTTCAGGGCACATGTGTGCCACTACTCTTTAATACCACTTGCTGAAACCACTTGGGTGTCACTGATCTTTAATACCAATTGTTAGTGGAGTATCTACTGGTTCAGGGCACTTAAAGGTAATTTTCCTGTTGTTTTTTTATTTTTTTAATTCTCCATTTTGGGACGCTGCAGGTGTCTAACAATGCTGAAAGCAGCAAATAAGGGACAGGAACTTGGCCATGGTGCTGCTGCTGGTAACAGGGCTGATTAACATGCCACCACCACCTGAGCCCTCCTAGTTTAGGCAAACTACTTTAGAATTTTTATATCCCGTATGTGATGCTGTGGAGGAATGAGGTTTTTACCACTAGTGAATCTTTTAAGCAAGAAGATGTTGCAGAATGGTCTACACAAGCATTACCTAGAAAAAGCCTGATAGTCGTAAAAAAATGTATTACAAAAGGGAGGAAAACAAATCCCCTTAAAAAGATAAGCCACAAAATGGGCTAGTGGTTATGGCTTAGTTGCTGCAATAAGTATGCCCACTATGTCCACGAGGGTCCATACAGCAGAGCTCTCTGGTCATGTGACTAGAGATGTTTTTGATGCAATACAAGTTTCCAGTACATTATTAGCTCAAGTTATTTTAGTGTCCGATCAACATACATTGGTGTTATATTACTTGACCAAAGCCCAAGGTCAAATGTGCCAAATAGGTCCAGCATGTTGCCACTATATAGATGATGCAGTTATAGCCCGAATCACACATGATATAGACCATGCCATACTTTTAAAAGACACTTCTAGGAGAAAATACCTTACCCTTCTAACTGACATGCAATGGCCAACAGGCAAAGGTCCGTGCAAGCAGCGAACGTTCATAAATGAAGGTCAAGTCAAAGACCACCAGGTAATCAGTCCAAAAAATAAATGCAGTCAAACAGGCCGAGGTCATAGCAGGTAAGCAATCCGAGAGAGAGGCCAAAGGAGGTTGAAGCCAGGTCTAACAAGGAATCAAGAGATCATAAGAAGCGCTGGAGCACATGGAACCAGGAAGAGCTGATGATCAGTCAGCACTGTGATGATGTCAGCTGCTCCTTTTAAATGGCACTGTGCAGGTGAGAAGGAGCAGACTGTCTGCTAGAATGGAACCCAGGCTTCCGCATAGATATGCCTGCTGTAATGGAATCCAAGCTCCAACACAGCCCTGCTCCTAGAAGCATTCTGACAGCTTACAGAAACCACTGGAGGCGTAATGCTTGGATATAGCACAAGTGGAGTGGACAGCTTCTTAAATATTATTAGCTATGTCCAAGCATTGCACCCCCAACATGTGTCCACCACTGGACATGGTGTAGCAACAACTTGACTGGGATGTAGTACTTGAACATGGCAAAAAACAGCAAGGTAGATTCCACAATGGCTTGGCACAGGATGTAGTTCTGGATGTGGCAAGAGTCAGCAAGAAGATGGATCATGGCAGGACTGGCTGGAGCAGTACACAAACTGGCAATACAGGCAGCAGCACTCTAATCCTGGATGCTGCCTGCCCGGCTTATGTCAGGCACTGAAACTGACTGCTGTTTGCCCAGCCAGGACAGCGTGGGAGTGGCTGCCAAGTAAGTACTGTGCAGTGATTGTTTTGTAGGCTAAAGCGCCTAAGAAAATTGTGTCAGTGCGCTCTATCTTTGTACTGTAGTTATGTTTTTGTGTAGAAATGCTAAAAGTTTAGAAAAAAAAAGATAGACTCTGTTAACTGTAGTCTAGGAAAATTTAGGGTGGACCAAAGCAAAGGGGAAAATAGATGTAATACCTTAAAGCATACCTTCACCCTGAATATGAGCTGTGTATGTTTCCCCCACCTTGTACATACAGATTGCCAACATTAAAAATCATCCTACCTGCACCAATTTTTTTAACCTTTTAACATCCAAGATGGCGGCTTATGGACACAGGCTGCCTGCAGACAGAAAGTGTCTTCTGACTGTGCTGCTCTGCGTTCTGGGATTGCTGACCTTTTCCTGACACAAGCTTTGCTCTGTCTGTGCAAAGCACAGCTATAACCAGCCCCCTGCACTTTTCACCTCCTCCTCTCCTCAATATATGATGCTTCTGAGACAAGATTCCTGAGTTGAAGCCCAGCAGGGAAAGAATAATAAGTAAGCAACTAAAAACTTTATTTATTTTTAATTTGAAAAATTAATTTTAGATGCTGGGGAATAGTCTTTTAAGGGTTTGGGCTTTTCATTAGATGATGCCCAAGGTCCGGTTTGGAGCGATTTTCTGGAATTATATTAATAAGCTAAAAATGATAATGCATGGACAGTTGGTTTGCATTTAGATATAGACTTTTCCTGTTTTTAACATTTAGTTTATTTCAAAAAGTGTTCTAAACTCTAAACCAGAATGATTGCAGCACAATACCTGTTAATATAAAGTGCATATAAAAGGCTATAATGGCACTAGAAAGATGCACTTAGTTGAAACTGTAGCTTACCACCTGTAATCTTTGGAAAGCCATTTATACAGCTCATGATTTGGTTGACCAGCATATAACCTTCAACATGCGTGCTCCAGGACGATTTCTCTAAAAGGTGATTCAGGGAATGTAGTACAGCATCTGGGTCAGCCAGCGAATCTTGGCACAAAACAGCCATTCATGAAAAAGAGATTTCATGGTTCCAAAGGAAACCACTTACGGTAGCTTCTTTTGTATTTTGTTTATCTAACATTTTGTGAAGACGGTTTCACTTTGCCTACACTTTTGGTTTTGGATATAAACAGCTATTTAAAGACTTTGATCAAAGCAAGTAAAATGCTATTGACAAAAACCCTCCAAGCATCCCGCTGCCTCAGCAGCCTGTAGAAATATAGATGAAAGGTAATGCTGTTCTTTAAAACCCACTAAAAGTCAGTTGAAAGTAAACTAATTCATGCACTGACAGCATATCTCCAGATGAGAATGCTCCACAAAATTACAGGCAATCTGATATAGTACATAAGGAGCTGACCTTTTTGACCAAATGTTATACAAAGGTGCACTTAGAGGAGAAACTCAGCTGTAACTGTAAACAGAGATTTTCAATTTTGCAAATGCTACTCGGAGAAAAGTTAAAACAGTATAAAAAGCCAAGGCATTAATCTCTCATAAGTGTACTACATTTTCAAAAGGCAAAACATGGGCTGTGGGCCCTGATACAGGGAGAGGAGTATGGGGTAGACTTGGGAGGTAGGGAGTGAAGGGTGTCAAAAGATGAATGAGTGAATTCCTGTACCAGGTCTAGATGAGGTGGGCTGTGTACTAAGCTCACAAGGGCATGGCTCTCTCCTGTTGTATCAGAATATCCATTGAAAAATCTTTAACACTACATTTGTAATAGTCTATGCACTGTATGTTTACTACTTTGTACAGCGCTACAGAAGATGATGGCACTATATAAATAAACAATAATAATAATACTAATGGCTACCCCCAACCTAGTGGGCATCAAAGCAGTGCCCCCTCCACCTGGAATTTTCCCTGGGCCCTCCACGGGCAGTCCCTGCCTGTATGGCTGTATCTCCCTGGGGTATCTCAATTTGGCATGCCCACTAGGTGAAAACTCCAGGATCGCCCAAGGAAACACACCTTTTCTGCAGGCCTATGGTGCATTCATGGCCACATGCCTGGACAGGAGAAGGGGGAAAGGGTTTAATGACTACATAGTAGGATATGCACAACTGGTCAACATTATTCTCAGTATGTGGTTTAATCAAAACCAAAGGCAAAAAGTACACTTTGAAGAAAAGTGTTCTTTTCACAACTAGTGGTGAATCGATCTATAGGCAGAAAATAACTTTTTACTCCAAGAAAAGTACATTTTACACCTGACGCTAATCAATGGGCTGATACCACACCCGATTTCTTTCTAAAAAGTGCCATTCCCTTCATTTTTGGGGTTACTTTGGCAGCAGGTTTAAAAATAGCACCCGTTTCACTTTTCACCTAAAGGGCACTTTTTACTTCAAAATGCAAATTTTACACCTCTGAATTGATCCTTTAATTGGTAAACATAACATTGTTTTTTTTATTCAGACACAAAAACAGAGATGTCTTATGTTGGGTAGCGTGCAACTCCCAGTCACTAATGAATCATTTTCATATGTGTTTGATCACCCACTAATGACTGTGGGACTCACATTCCCAGTCTCTATCACAAATGTATTCCAAAATTAATATTAGAGTTCATGTCTGGGATCTATACAGGTCAGACAAGATCTCTGACTTTAAAACCCTGTAAACCAAAATTCACGCCTTGGGCACAGAGACCCTCTACATGCCCTCCTGTAGGTGTGTTCTGCCAGAGACAGGCAGTGCAACCACAGGAGAAAATGGGACAATGAGCCCTTGTTTTAATAATGAACTCTCAGCTCTCATAGTGCATTGGGCTAATTAGCCCTGTTGTTGCTCCTTAGGGCCACTACCCCAGCCAATAGTCAGCCTCCCTGACATCCCCAACCTATTGGTCAGTGAGTATAATAAAGTGACCTAGCCAATTTTCCAGATGCTTGGGTGCATTATTCTGCTAGTGTCTTGAGTATTACTTTTGTATCATCCTGACCTTCCACTGACCTCATCTTTGTTACTCTCTGGGTACTCTTTCCTCAGCATGCAGGACTTTTCCAATGCAAATGGCTAGGTGTGAAAGGGGTCTTACACTTGATGTCCCATGTATTGTTCAATATTGTTTAACATGCTACTTGTGGGTTGGTCTCATACATTTCCACCTCCCAAAAGGAAAGGTGGTATGTTACCCTGCCATATATAAAATAGTTGTGAGCTATTCTACTTCAGCTATTATACATGTTGTATTTATGATTATGTATCCATTAGTAATAGTGCACTGATAAATATTCAACCCATTTATCAAAAAAGGGGTGTGGCCAAGTAGTGTATATATGAGCACTAAAGTAGCTAAACCCTACAGAGGTATAAAGAGTGAATATACTTAATGATGATGATATACTTTATTAGCATGAAATCACCATAAACTGACTTACGCTAAAAGTGTGATGATAATTGTAATTACAAGGGCAATGTACAAAGAAAATGTCACAGGTTGGAATTCTTCCAGAAATGATCACAGAAATCAAGCTCAAGTGCTCTCAGGGACCTTTTATGTTTTTTCTGCAACTGGCTGCTCATAATTTTAATGTCAGCAATTAAAATTGCAAATCTCAGGCTGTTTTCTTAAGTCATGGAAATAAGTCTCTGTATAATAGCCCCATTTAGGATTCTTTTCACACTGAACTGGAAGGTCTCCTTCTCCGACATACTGGCTCTGCACAATCAGTGTGACTACACATCATGATGACTTTCAAGTGCCTTGTGAAATCAAGACATCACTGGCTTAGAAAGTTATCATTGATAGAATTAATGTCGCCTTAATTGCAGTACAGGTATTTATCTGGAAGTGACATCAAATGAGGGACCTTGTTTAAAATCTGCAAATAAAAACAAAAGAGTTAGGCAGAGTGCAAAATATGTGACACTTGTAATGAAAGATTATTTAAACATGCTACAAAAACAACCATTTACAGTGTACAAATTGTTTAAAAAGGTCATAAATCGTTTATCAACCCTTGGAACAATTTTGCACTTACTGAGCAAGTCAGACTTGAGTAAACTTTAGATGGCAGCTGATTAGGTTGGGGTACAGGTCATTATGTATCCATACCAGCTAGCACCTAATGCGAAGCCCAAGTAGTACACATGCTACTGGTTGAGGACCCCTGCTCTATACTAACAGCTTAAAGTGGACCAACACCGAGAGGTGATCGGCCCGGAAATCTATAAGATTCCCGGGCCGATCACCTCCCACCCCGCGGGACATCCGAGATCGGGATGTCCCGCGGGGTGAAACCCCCCCAGACACCCCAAATCGCTTACCTCCCTCGCGCCCCTGTAGGCGTGCGCGCGCCCGCGCCGGCCGTCTGCGAATGGCCGGCGGGGGCGCGCGCGCGCCGAAAGTGACGCGAGGGAGGCGGCGGCGGCGGCAGCCGCTTGGACGTTCCTGATCCCCGCCTGGACGTTAGCGGGGATTGGACCGTCCAGTCACGTGGGAGCGGGGACAGGTAAGATTTTGGGGCTTTCTGGGGGGTTTCACACAGCGGGGCACCCCCGATCGGGGTGCCCCGCCGAAGTGGACCAAAACCCAGGATAGTCAAAATCCTGGGTGTTGGTCCACTTTAAGGGAACCAGCAAAGGAGTTAAGTAAATGTTTTTTTCACAATGTAAGAAATATTAAACATATTGGTACAAATGGCGTTAGAACTAAAGATATGGTCCCATCACAATAGATCGTCCTTAGCAAAGAAAATAGGATAATATAGAAACTCTACCCACCAAATCGCAAGTAAGTTCCATAATAATACCCACAATATAATGGTGCAATACACATTAATCTTTTAAATACCCTATGTTTTGAGGCCTCTGCCTGTATTGAATCAAAGCTTTCATAAAATGACAGTTCATAAGTAAAGCAGATATCACAATGTACCAGTGGGTATAATTACCTCTCTCTAGTAGTGTACTACAGCTACAGATTAGTGACTTCCATTCCTTGTACCTTGACCAACCTTTCAGGATGAGAAAGAGGGGCATTTGTCAAAGTGGACCAACACCCTGAGGTGATCGGCCCGGGAATCTATAAGATTCCCGGGCCGATCACCTCACACACCGCGGGACATCCGAGATCGGGATGTCCCGCGGGATGTAAACCCCCCAAAACCCCCGAAAAACCTTACCTCTCCAGCCGCTGCTTCCGCCGCCGCCGCCTCACTCGCGCTCCTGTCCGTCGCTGTCAATCAGCTTATCCGTCGGCGGTGAGGTAAGTTTTTTGGGGCTTTCTGGGGGGTTTCACACAGCGGGGCACCCCCGATCGGGGTGCCCCGGGGAAGTGGACCAATACCCAGGATAGTCAAAATCCTGGGTGTTGGTCCACTTTAAGTTAGGCCAAACCCCCTCACTGAGGGATGGATAGGAGATGTAACAGTTAAATCAATATAAACACTTTAAATAGGCAAATGAATCATTTATTGATGCAGTTCTGCATGTTAAACCCCAAGGAGGACAAAGGAGGGACAAGGGGCAGGGAAGCATGGATTCAAACAGGGACAGTCCCTCTAAATCAGGGACACTTGGGAGGCATGGACTTCATCCGTCAAGAAGGGACCCAGCTCTCACAGGAGTAGACTCGCACAACTGGAAACAATGTCAGTGTCAGGTCTAGGCTATGTGCAGGCCAGACTCCCCAGACTTTTTTATAGACCTTGTTTTATGTAAATTGATATTTAATACTGGAACAATTTGGAATGTCACTGTATAGTTTGTCTTTGAAATGTATTTTGACTAGAACCTAGACAGATTTAAAGACCATTGTAATGTATTCTCATTACCATACCTTACAGTGCTGTGGAACCTGGCAATGCCGAATGCAGGGGCTTACATAGATTTTAAGCGGTTCAATAGCAAAAGTCATAATGGGCCCCCAAACTCAATGCCTAATTTTGGCTACCAAAAGGTTCTGCTGTGGCACTTACCTCAAACGTCACTGCCATTCACCTCAGCTGCTGTCTCCGCTGCTGAGTCCCCTCTGGTCTTTACTGCTGGCACTGGGTCCTCTTCTGTTTTTGCATCACTGCTCCCCCAGCAGCCTCACTTAGACCCCTCCACTCACCCCTCTTCCTACTCTGTATGTCCCCTTTAGTGCTGCAGCCCCATATCTGCCCAGCTCAATGCTGCACCCCTATCTCTCCTGTCCCATGCTGCACCCCCACCTCTCCTGCTCCATGCTGCACCCCATCTCTACAGCTCCATGTTGCACCCCCATCTCTTCTGTCCCAAGCTGCACCCCCACCTCTCCTGCCCAATGCTGCACCCCATCTCTACTGCTTTGTGCTGCACCCCCATCCATACCCTGCTCCATGCTGCACCTCCATCTCTCCTGCTCCATGCTGCACCTCCAACTCAACCCTGCTTCATGCTGCACCCCACCTCTACAGCTCCATGTTGCACCCCATCTCTCCTGCTCCATGCTGCACACCATCTCCTGCCCAATGTGCACCCCATCTCTCCTGTTCCAATGCTGCACATCATCTCCCCTGCTCTGTGCTGCACCCTATCCCTGACCTGCTCCATGCTGCAACTCCACCTCTCCTGCTCCATGCTGCACCCCATCTCTCCTGCTCCATGCTGCACCCCATCTCTCCTGCTCTGTGCTGCACCCCCATCCCAGCCCTGCTCCATGCTGCACCTTTTACTCAGCCCTGCTCCATGTTGCCTCCCCATCGCTCCTGCACCATGCTGCGCCTCCATCTTTCCTGCTCTGTGCTGTACCCCTATCTCTCATGCTCCATGCTGCATCCCCACCTCTCCTGCTCCATGCTGCACCCACATATCCCCTTCTTTGTGCTGCACCCCACCTTTCCTGCTTAATTTTGCACCTCGCCCCACTTGCTCCATGCTGTTGTTGCAATGGAGGGGGGCCACGGGCCACGGGCTCGGTAGCATTTACATTCCCTGCCTCCATTATGTGTATGCCACTGGCTGAATGGTGAAGCATATTTAGTAAATCTGGCTTTCTAAGAAGGCTGTACTTCCTGGTTCTACAGCATGTCTGTGTGTGTGTGTGTGGGGGGGGGGGGGGGATAATTATCTGCTTTTACTACTTTTCACTGCAGCATAACAAACAGATGAAATATGAGCTATGTGCACACACAGTGAATGGTATGTAATGCAGGAGTTCAGTCCCACTCTCAGTCTAGCAATAGGTAGTTCTGTTTTTGGTGGTTGATCCCTCATCTTTTGACTTGCTTCTCAGTTGCTTGAAGCATACTAGTCTCCACTGTTCATCAGTGAACCACAGTGGGAGAGGCATTTACAGTTTAGAGTTCAGTCAGCTCCAAAGCATTGCAGCCAACCAGATATTCTCCAGTCATTCTGCACCTGGGGATGACTTCCAGTCAAAAATCAGAAGTGAGTTGATGCCGGCAGTTACAGTATATTACTGTAAGTAATGTATCTTATTATTGTCTACAGTTGTCTATTAATTATTTTACATAACTATACTTATCTATTTGAAAAGCTCTCCCAACACCATCGGTTATGTGGTGCACTAACCCTAGAATGAATGACAGTCCTACAGTACTCAGATTAGGAGCGCCACATTGGCACAAGGCTCTGCTACTTACCTTTGCTGCTGCATGTTCTATCATGCTCCCATTGCAGTGGTATCTGATGCAGGGTCTTGCACTTCCTGACTTTTGGTTCATCAGAGGTGAATGGCTTAGTAATGAACCTTGTACATGGTGCCCATAGAGAAGGACGAAACAGTGAAGCACCAATTATCACCAGGGCTCCTGGGAACAGTGGAAGGCAAGCAGAGGCATATCATGCTTGTATAGCATTTATGATCTGAGATTGGTGAGAAATTTCACCTACTGTAAGTAGATTTTACCTTTATGGAGTTAAGTTGAAGTTCTATGATGTGTATTTATCAAGAGCCAAGGTAAAGTGCCTGTAGGGGACAAAAACACAGCACATACTCACCACCAATCCCTCACAGCTGAATTGCACCACCCGGTAGTTTTAAGTTTACCTACATTGGCAATCTCATCCTTGCCATCCCCATTGCCCAGAGTCACAGTGACTGGCCATGCTTGCTTCATTACCTGAAATTGAATATAATGGAATGGGTGTCGTCACTCTTCATGACTGATTCCAAGAAGAAGTGAAGAGGCAGCAACGTGACAACAGGCAAGAGTCCACCAGAGATCCAGACCACACCGTTCCCACAACGGCATTATCTGGAATCTGTATTGTTGGTAAGTTTCAACCCCCAGAATAACACTGATCAGGTGCGCAGAACAATAGGTATGTATTCTTTTTTGTGTTTGCCCGTAGAGTTCCTTCAAACTTTGCTTATCTTGATGAAAAGTGATGGCTATTCTGTTTACACAGAACCCATATTTTGCACACTACATACAGATGTTAATGTGGGGATACTTAAAAGCACTGTGAACAGTACTGTGGGTTTTAAGTTTGGAATTAATGGCCTTGATTCATCAAAAATTCACTTCATGAGAAAAAAGCATGAGAAAGTCACTGTTGATGAATCACCAGGTAAAAAGACAATGAAAGTCAATGCCAATTTTTTACTCCTGAGAAAAGTAGTGAACATTTTAATCTTTTTTACACTGTAGTAAAAAGTCCCATTTACTTTCATTGTCTTTTTATCTGGTGATTTATCAACAGTGACATTATCAGGCTTTTTTCTCGTGAAGTGAATTTTTTTTTTTACCATGAGAATTTTTTTCAACTCTTGATGAATCAAGGCCAATATTTGTGGATTATTTTTACACATTTGTTTTGTTGCTGAGCTGACAGTTATGTTAGACTTTCTTTAATAAACACGCTGTCTCCACATTTCCACCAGATGATCAGCCATTTATCTTACTATACAGTGGGATATGGAGCTTGCCTGTCCAGACTTGTTTTTCCTCCCACTGTAGATTACATGCGCTTCAAAACATTACAGTATTCCCAGACATCAGATTTAATGACAGCCAGTAAAATAAGGTCAAGCGTGCCAGTAAATATAAGGCAGAAATCACTAAAATGATGACATTTTCCTGGCAATTTATATCTAAGGAAAAACAACAATCTTTTGAAGAATAAGATGCATATTATATTACAGCAATTTTATTTTCAATATTCCTTCATTTTGTAGACTACATGAGTGTAATTGGGCCCCACAAATATGGCATCCAGCCCTATAGGTTGTATAATGTGGTGGTCCTACTGTGATCAGTAGGTTTGAACTCATGTCAGATTTAATGACTATTAACATTAAAAGACATAAGATAACTCAAAAGTGTAGAGGACCACCTGGGTCAGATTTGTAAATAGATAACATAGCCTAGGGCAGCAAAGATAGAACTGGATTATGCCCACCGAATTTATATGCTTGTGTGGGAACAGATTCTATTTGTAATAGTACCTTTACGCAGCTGTAGAAGTGGTGCCCTGATATAGGCTTATATCTCAATGATGATATTTAACCCAATCCTTTCTTATTGTTTAAATTAATTAAAACCAAAGACTGAATATAATGTATTTAGAAATAAAATTCCCCTTTATATCTTATATCTGCTGTTTTCATTCAGTCAGTATTAATAAACTGTAACAATATAACAGTTTCTATTGTGTAGCAGATTGATACATCTCAGTCTAAAGTCATTATTACTTCATAAATGAATAAAGGTTCAGAAAACAGTCCAGCAACTTATGATGGATCCAGACAAAAGTTAATCATTATATACTACGATTGATTGATACTACTACATTATATGATATAATATTACATATTATTTAAGTCATATATGTAGATAGATAGCAAGATATATATATATATATATATATATATATATATATATATATATATATATATATCTAGATAGCAAGAAAATAATCCACAGTCAGTCTGAACATTTTTGCTCAGAGCACACTTTACTATATATTATCTCCTAGCCCAATTACCCCTAGGCGATGCTGCCGGCCTGGTTTAAAAAATAAAAAGAGTTTTTCCACTGCAGAAGCTATGCCCCTGGCCCTTTTGAGATCACAGACTGGCTGATCTCCAGGGTGCCAGGTGATGTTTGCCAGATGGCTAGCCGCATCCCTGGCTTTCTTTCAAAAGGCTTGTGCTCCCACCCCAGCCTATCTGACTGACTGGGCGCAGCAGCCCGCAGAGCTACAGAGATGTCAATGATGCAACCGCCAGTGAAGGTGAGTTTGCAGTGACTCCGTGGGGTTTCACACAGTGGGGCATCCTGATTTAGCCCTGGAGTGTTTTAGATTTTATGGCTGGCCGCTGATGCTTTTGAGGTGTTTAAATCGTATGCCCACATATTTTAGGGATTATGCTTCTCTTTTAAATAATGAATAATGGGAATAAGACTACATGACCAGATGGACTTCACCCAGGAGTTCTTAAAGAATTCAGCTCAGTTATTTCAGCACCTCTCCGTCTCCTAAGAGACTACATACAGGATTATGCAACTATGCATAATATTCTAAGTGACAGCCAGCATGCTTTTACTAAGTGCAGAAGCTGCCAGACTTTGGCTTCTATGAGGAGGTAAGTAGAAGCCTAGACAGAGAGGCAGCTGAAGATATAGGTTTCTGGATTTTGCAAAAGTATTTGAAACTGTCCCTCATAGATGCTTATTGGGTACATTTGGGTCTTCAGGGTTAGAAAATACAATTTGTGAGTGGACTGAAAACTGGCTGAAGAATCGTGTGCAGAGAGTTTTGCTTAACAATACCAACTCTGAATGGTCCCCGGTTGTAAGCAGTGTACCCCAAGGTTCGCCATACTTTTCCAAAAAAGTTTGTAACGGTCCAAACTAGTTTGGTACAAACTTTCATCTAATATTCATGGAAAACAATGTCTGACGGCCCTAAAAGTTCTTTTTAACACTCTGAAGTCACCCAAGGTTGTATAAAAATAGTGGACTAGTTTTATTGGACTAATTAGCATTTAAATAGGCCACAGCAAATTAGAATATAAATCGCCCACAACCTAAATAGCATTTAAATAGCACATGGCTGTCACTGATAGTTTAAAGCCCATTTAAAAATCTGGAGAACCAACAGGGTCTGCATTCCTGGAAAGTGAAAAGAGGTAATGACTTTTTACAAGCGTTGAAAAGTTTACCCAGTTTGGGCATAATTTTTTTACAAGCCTTGATAAACGTAGCCATTTTGTGCATCACAGAGGAGACCTGCAGTTGTGTAGGATTAGTAGTGGCAGAGGGTGGCAGCGGAGGTGCTGTGGTGGTAGTAGTGGCATTAGCAGTACTGAAAGACTAGGCAGAGGGACAGGAGACCTGTGGTGGTTGTGTAGGGCTGGTAGTAGTGGGAAAGCCCTCAAAAAATGATCCAATTTTTACGGCCGTAGCAGAGGGATTGGCATCTTGACAACTTAGTTGAAGAAGAAATAAACTACGGTTGTGTTGGCCTGGCAGTAGCAGAGGATGGCAGGCTGGCAGCAGAGGCGCTGTTGGTGGTAGTCGTAGTAGCAGCATTAGCAGTGGCTGCAGTTGTTGAAAAAAGACATAGCCGTGGCACAGGAAACCTATGGTGGTTTAGTAGGCCTTGGAGTAGTGAGCAAGCCCTCAAAAAAGTGTCCCACTTTTAAGGGGGTGGCAGCCTGTTTGGCATCCTGACAATTTAGGTGAAGAAAAAGCAATGGCTTTTTGAAAGCCTTGAAAAATTTGCCCATTTTGGGCATCACAGGGTTGACCTGCATGTGTGTTGGCCTAGCAGTAGCAGAGGGTGGCAGCCTGGCAGCAGCGTAGTAGTAGTCGCATGCTAAACAGTGTAATTAGACATAGGGGTATTAAAATCATCACCTATCCACGCTTGATTCATCTTTACAGAATTTAGCTTTTCCACGCTTTTGGCGGACAACCCTGTCTGCTTAAGGGGTGACAGCACCACCTGCTGCACTGAAAACCCTTTCTGGCGCTTGAGGGTGGACAAGACATCCAGGGCAAACTGTGCTAGCTTTTGCCAATGGTCCAATCTGCTCACCCAGAGGTTCAGGGGGTCTGAGCTCAGTAAAGAAAGGGCATAGTCGAGGTAGGAGTGCACCAGATGGTGGTGGTGTTGCTGGTGATAAACATCCCTGTCATGATGATGTGTGTCAGGTAGGCTTATGGGATGTAAAAACTTGTACATCATATTCTCAAGAGTGAGCTACGTGCTGCTGCTGCCGCCTGTTGGAGGGTTAGCGCATTGATTCGGCGGGGAGCGGAGATTGGACACCCGGTCAGACATGCTTGCGGCAGGTATCTGCTGTTTGAAAGCCATTTCTAACTAGCTGCATGACTTCTCTCGGTAATAGGCCATTTTTACCTTCCTCTGTGAAGGTGTAAAAAATTCTCACATTTTGACGTCATACCGAGGGTATAAAAGCGATCCAGTACTCGTCTTTTTGCTTCGTGCTAACGGCGGCTGTCAGTGCACAAGCACCTGAGCACACAGCTGGTTCTACCTCCGCGCCATATTGCCATGTTTGTTCATCATCATCATCGTCATCACCACCATCATCATGATGGCCATAGTTATCTTCATTGTCATCATTGTGTGCCTCCTCCCCTATCCCTTCCTGTGATAAGTTGGGTGTTTCCATCTCCAAGTCCACCTCCTGGGGTCTTATTTCCTCTTCCTCCACCTCTTCTTGTAGATCCAAAGAGCCACGAGACAGATGGGATCATGGCCATGAGAGTTTGCTCCAAAATGAATATCAGCGGCATAACATCATTCATTTCCTGTTGTCCCTGCTGACAAATCTTGTCGTCTCTTCAAAAGTCCTCAGCACGCAACACGCAACACATCATCTACCAATGCCAGAGCTGGAAATTAACACTGGCTGAAAAAGCTGGTCGTTTGCTGCATAGAGCAATCATTTACTACTTTGTGCTGGTGGTAGAGGCGGTCCAGCATATGTAGGGTGGAATTCCAGCGCGTGGGGACAGACTAAGCGGTATTTGGGAAGACCAATTATGGTGCTGCAAGTCTAGGAGAGCATGTTTGAAGGCATAGGATTGGCTATAGCAAACACATACCCACCTGGACATGGCCAGAACATCCGCCAGACCAACATATCTTTTTAAGAAGCATTTGATGACCAAATTGATCACATGCACCATGCATAGGGCATGTGTCATGCGACCTAGATTTCCTCATGCATGCATTGCAACAACTCCTCAGCAGTGTGTCTTTTCTTGCTCATGCTCAATGTGTAATACGGCGTGGCAGTGCTGCGCCTCGCAGTGATAAAAGGATAGATAAGTTAGTAAATATTATTTGGTCTTGCAATTTTCTTAAAAGAACTCTTATACGAAAATATGCACAGTGTAGAAAATGTTTTTAGCTGCAAATATAGAAAAGATACCAAGCTAAAAAGACCTCAGGTTACCATCTGGGTTTGGTAATCACAAAGTCGCACATATCACCCTGTTTCTAGATCATGTTCTGTATATTCCCAACAGCCCATCAATGTTCTAGCCATAAATCAGGTATAATATTTACAATGTCTGTGAAAAAATAATTCTGACAAGATTATAAGGAATGGTCATTCATTCCATAGCTCCCAGCCTATTCAGTTCAAGCCCAGATGCCTTTTACTCCCCACAAATTGAGTGCATTACTCATAGGCCCTACATCCTTTCAAATGCTGGAAGTTCCCTGGAGCTCCATCCCTTTCCCCCAACCCCCCCCCCACCCCCCACCTGCTGGGTGCTTCCTGAAACCCCATCTCCTCTTTTCTTTCTTAATGTCCATGCCCCCCTCCTCAAAACTGCAGCCTCCTCCCTTTCATTGTCCAAGTGCACTCCCTCCCTGCTGAGCCTTTCCCTCATCTTAGATCGTGGTTCAACAATATCAAGCAAGGGGGAAATATTCCACCAGAAGTACTACAAACAAATATAGTTTTGATCCCCCCAAAAATAAGAACACAAACCATTGTGAAAATGATAGACCCATTTCTTTAAAGATAATGATTTTAAAATTCTTACTAAAATTATGGACACTCAACTTATTTATGTTATAGCTTAGTTAGTCTATATGGACCAGGTGGGCTTCGTTCCAGGCATACAGGGACCTTCACAAATAAGGCGGGTTCTAGATGTCATGGAAATAATGAACGGTCAGATCCCATAGATATTTAGAGGCACTAGGCATGGGTGACATTTCCCCCAGCCTTTTTCTCCTGGTGTTTGAAGCATTAGCAATTAAGATTAGAATGTATAAAGGTTGTCGGTGGGTGCTCTGTGGTGGCAGGAAGCAGAGGTGGCCGCTTTTCGCAGATAATATGCTCCTTCTCACCACAGGAGCCCCACCCCCTTCATCTTTGATTACAGCCAGGGAAATACTTGAAGGATTCTCCGGTATCTCCAGGTTAGAAGTAAATAAGAAAAAACAATTGTGCTGGGCCTCAAACACCAGGAGATGCTGATAAAATCTGATAAAAACATCCCCTGATATAGAGTGTCTATATAAATCTAATTATCCACTTCTCTATAAATAGATAAGAGATAAGTTCATATGCTGGAACCAAGGCTCTGTATCCTGGTTTGGGAGGATCACTGCTTATAAAATGGATATCCTCCCAAAACGAGTGAATTTATTTCAGGCCCTTCCAATTAAGATTCACCTGGAAGAGCAGAGCGGCTTGGGAGTTCCAAAACATGAAGCATTATTTTTACACGTCAAGAGTCAATTATCGGAGATCTACAAATCAAATAGTAAACCACTCAGGGTGGAAAATGAACAGGATACTCTTACATCCACCCCGCTCAATCACCTCCTATACCTACATAAAAAATAGACCTAAGATTACACCTGTGATCTTAAAGTGGACCAAAACCCAGGATTTTGACTATCCTGGGTTTTGGTCCTTTCCCCCGGAGCATCCCGATCGGGGGTGCCCCACTGTGTGAAACACCCAGATTGCTGAGCGCAACTCACCTCTTCCTGGACCTACGGCGCATGAGTGGCCGCTCGTCCAACCAGCGCGCGTGGTGCTGCTGACGTCACGTTTTCTAAGCCTTCGTCTAAGGCCAGCGGCTCTGAGCTCGCTGGTGCCCGCATCCCCCGCTTCCCTCTAACAGGGAGCGCGCCTGTGCCGGCCATTCACAAATGCATGGCGCAGACGGGCATTTCTAGAGGGATAGCAGGGATGCGGTCGTGGCTCACACATACACCGTTGGACCGGGAAGTGAGTAAGTGTATGGGGCAACCTGGAGGGTTTCACACAGCGGGCATCATGATTTTGGATGCCCCTGGGGAAGAGAATCGAACCCGGGCCAATTGCACTGGGTTTTAGTCCACTTAAAAGGAGTCTAGGAATATAAGATAACATAAAGGGAAAGGGAAAGGAAAGGTTGTTTTCGAAACCCAAACCACTGAAGTGCATTAGGAAATAATAATAATGGGTCCAAAGTGGGGTTTAACTGGTGAATCAATAATGGGTTTATGAGAAAGGCACATTTTTATCAATGGGGTTCTTTTAAAGCAAAGTGCAATCCCCCTGCATATGAACATTTTAGAATGATCCAAATTTTCACATTTCTCCTGCTCCAAAAGGAAAAGAATATAGTACCTGCTGCATACAGGAATTTTAAATCTTATAAATCCGGGCCGACCAGGGGAAATGGCAATAGTTTATTGACATCCCTATATGCAGGCATAGGAGCAGGATAGTGATGGAGTGATGGGAAAAGGCGACTAATAGGGGTTTATGTGGTCTTAAGAATACAGCATTGATAGAAGCCCATATAAAATTAATATTGAGACAGTATGTGATCCCCTCTAGTGTAGCAGGCATGGTCCATGGAGCCCAGGCCAGTTGTTTCTGCAGCTGTGAAATAAAGGAGGACATATGGTGGATGTGCCCAAGAGTAAGAGTTTTCTGCAATAGGATTTTTAAGAAAATATGCAAAATCTTGCAAATAAATGTAACCTTTGAATTGCCATTAGCTTTATTGAATGTAAGACCAGAAAATATATTATAAAAGGAATTGGTATCAGTATTACTGACAGCAGCTAGAATCACAATTGCTAGAGCTTGAAAACCTAGGTTAATATCCGTGGTGGGTTGGAAATGAAAAGCAGATTGGATCATGGTGAATGAGAAATTCTCGAGTAATATGCATGATACACAAGATCAATTCCAGCTTACTTAGGCCAATGGAAAAGAGAGGATGGGGAAGAAGGAAGATGTTGGGGGGTAACGTGCAGAGAGCAATGTTAGGAGCGTAGTGATAGGGAAGAGGGAATAGTGAGAGGGAATTTTTTTTCTCTCCTTTTCCTTCCTCTCCAGCCTAGGGGGAATGGGAGGGGGGGGGGAGAATGCCACACTGCCCATAATCGGGAATGGGAGGGACGAGAATGCAACACTGCCTATAATGGTGGGGGTGCCACTCTGTAATTGGGGGATTCTGCACCAGTATCTTAGCACATTTTATTTTTATGCTTAATGTCCCCATATCCGGGGTGCATCTTAATAGGGTGAATAACATGATACGGGGAGGCCGATTTATTAATAGCGCCAGGTAGCGACAGATGAGCGACAGTAGCGTGATTTTCACAGCGCCGGCTAGTATTTGCTGTGCTTGGCCGTTGTTCGGTTGTTGACAGCGACTCAGTCGGTGTGCGGTAATGTTGAATACGGGGTTAGGAGTCGCTATTTGACAGGTTCCGCGCTGTATGGGAGCGCATGACAACGAATGGCCATAGCGAACGGCTCCCAGCATATTCATTAACAAATCACGCTCAAAAAATTCTTGCGCTGTAAAATGCATGTTTAAACCCCAGAGCGCTGGCGGCGATGTGTTAAAAGTAGTTTTTTAACCCCCAAACAACCTTATTTTTGGAAAAAAATAATAAACAAGTTTTTAAAAACATTTTGTAATATGAATACATTAATATCAGACCTGTAATATCAATTCTGCACAAATTTTTTTTTTTTTTTTGACCTTAAAAAAAGATATAACATTGCAGAAGTGGTCACCGAATTTTTGACATTTAAAAAAAAAAAAAAAACATTAATATCAATTTATTATGAATATTTAAAGATTGCTCCATTGAAATGCATTGGAGAGCGCCAGGTAGCGAGAGGTCATACCTGGCGCTGTGATGGGATTAGCAGCGGCGCTGTTCGCTGAAGTCTGCAACATGATGAATCCCGCGCTAGCTGACGCTCTCGCCGGCGCTAGCCTCATTTAGCGTGATAAATGCGTGATTGTGTTCGCAGCCTGGCGTTCTTGAGTCGGTAGCCGCCGATAGCTGGCGCTACCTGGCGCTAGTGAGACACTACCTGGCGCTATCCCTTGATAAATAAGGGCCTTGGTGACAATAAATGTTATTCTGATTCCTATTTTCTCTTCTACCCAAGGCCACGGGCTGTTACTTAATTATTCAATTTAATGTTACATAATTATATCACTATATTTCACTATAAGTATCACATAAAATTTGTACATACATTTTGGCAGATGTTCTTTTCTAAAGGAATTACCAGGCTATAGTTTGAGTTCATTTTTCCTGCCTGCTAAGATACATATATCCTCCAAATCCAAAGTTGACCCTAAGTGGATAATAAAATGCTGAAAGCCAATCAGCTGGTTTCCGAAGCTGGTCTTTATATGAAGATAAGACTGCAACACACATATCAAGTTAGCAGTGGACTATAGGTAAATTCTGCGAAGAAGGATTGTTTTCCAACCCATCCAAGTGGTGTTAGAACATGTTTTAACATATATGAATAGTCTCACAGGCAAAAATCCTAGTTATTGCACGTAGAGAGGAAAATCCTGGCTGCATGTTCTGAATTAGTCCAAATCATTCATTAGGTATTTGCTCCTTTGAGCAAATGTAAAGCCCTGTGCTTTGCTGGGCTAGTTGTGTAAGTGTGATAAATTGTTCTGTACATGTCAAAGCGTTAGATTTTTTTCCCACTTTAAGGCTATTCTGCTGTGCTCCTTGTCCATGTCAGCTTATGAGATGTTCATCTATCATCTATGAATCGCTGAAGGCAAAAGGGCCCAGGGGTATCTGATACCACTGCACTTTGTCTCTGACCGTGCTGGAAAAAAAAGATATTGTGAGCCAGTGTCTCGGGAGCCTTGGAGATAAAAGACTTCCATCGCAAAGGGTATTATCCATTTATAACTATGGCCATGATTCAGGAGTGTCATGACCACCTCCACTCCCCGAAACTGTATCCTAGCTACATCATTTCTAATTTTACCCTGACTCCAGCATGACATTTGGTATGTCATTATTAATTGCTGAATATGTCACAAGAAGGAAAGTTAAGAAGTTCAGAAAGGGAGCAGTTCACTTTTACAGTTTTGGGTTAGATACAAGAATAAAAAAAGCCTAACAAGCAATGAAATGAACATTCTTATATATACAACACACCTTAAATGTTTTTTAAATATATATGTACATAGGTTATATTACTTTTCTTATCATAAGAAGTAGGAACACACAGGCTTTAAACCAGATTCACTTTGCATTGTGTGACGTCATATATGCATTTAAAAAGGGTCCTGTGTAGCATAGATAGGCTTGGCCCACATGACTCCTGCCTTTTACAAAAGAGAATACCAATAAAAAGCTTTCATAAATAGGCAAATGTAAAATAACACATTGGAAATTGAATTTTGGAAGATGATCTACCAGGAAGATGATCTACAAATCATAACCACCACCAGGTATCTTACATGGCAAAATACCGCTCCCTATACACAAAGAAATCTAGTATTAGTAGTAACTTTAACTATATTGGACCTGTACCTTCAACAATTAATATTTATTCTTCCTGTGACATCTCTACACTTTGCAAAAATCATATTGCACAATGATTACAAAAATATCAGTGAATCTGTTAAAGATATACCAATATTTCATATGATTATAATTTGATTATTATTGGCACCTACAGATGTCAGTATGTATGTTTAGCTACCTACCAGTCATAGGTCAGAATAAGAACCTGTCAGATCAGTTTGCCAGGAGGTCAGAAACATGGCTCTGTTTGGTTTAAGAGCATTTCAACCAAACTTACTCAAAGATCAAGATCCAACAGGCTCTGAATCTGAAAGATATCAAAGGAAATCTACAGAAAACCTCAAAGGAACACTCTAGGTAATCCTATTTCCCACAGTGCAGATATCCTGATTTGGTATTCCTGTCCGTAGGCTTCTCAGAGAAAATTATATGTCCACACACAGATGTGACCACCATTGCCCATATAGGCTTTCGGTGGTTGTATGGGCCTCAGACGTTATGAGCAATATTCTGAATTCTTCTTATCCTATAGAGACTAATGGATGACCTTCCTAAATACTAATTGTCACGGGGACCACCTCGCACTCACTTGTCCTCCAGTCCCACGCCGGCTGCTCTCGGTCGGCCGGCGTGCGGGCTGGGCGGCGTCTCCGGCAGGCGACGGCTCGGCGTCTGCTGTTCCCGGCCGCCGCTCGGCTATTTCCGCCGCGAGCTGCCGCTCGGCTGTTTCCGTCGCGAGCAGCTGCTCGGGCGGCTTCCTCTCTGGCGGCGTCGGGAGCGGCCGCGCCACTGCCATCTCGGCGTGCTCCCGGCGCGCAGCATCATGCAAGTGCTCGCGCGAGAGTCTCCTCCATTTATGCTCTCCGGCGGCGCTATACACAGTGCGCCCGCCGGAGGTAATTAGTTCTGGGCCAATGAGCCCAAGGTCATTAAGTTTGAATGGGGCAATCAGCCTCAGGGTTCCTGGTTGCACCAATCATGTTCCTCTCCCTGCTCCATCATTCCTATAAAGGTGTTCCCTCTGCAGTTGATCCTTGCCCGTGATAGCGTGCTGCTGGGTGTGATTTTGATCTCTGTTTCCCTTACGAATCTTGCAGTGTATGACCATCCCTGATTGCTGCCTGGACCGACCTTGCCTGTTTTTGACCACGATTCCTGCCTGCTCCTCTGTACTGCGTATCTCTGATTCCCCGGTGTGACCTTTGGCTAGTCCTGACTATTCTTCTATCTCAACCCTCCTGTACCGTGCTTCCTTGGATTGATCTCCTGTGTATGACCTCTGCCCGATTGACTCTACCCAGTCTCGTTCCTGGTTCGTTTGCCTTCCCCTGCATAAGTCTGCATCCTTTGTGCTAACAAGTCCTGGGGGCAACCGTGTCCGGTGAGGCGTGTCCTGCGTCCCGGCAAACGGGGGCTTGGCTATAGGCGAAGAAAGCAGCGGAGATTGGGGGTTGCAGACTTATTGGAAGGTGGGCGTCCCACTGGACCTGACATTATCACGGGCCATAAAATTATCCTAGATGGAAGAATTAATGCAGCAGGTGCAAGCTATGGCCACCGCCATCAACCAGCTGGCCCAGCGTGTGGCTACTCAAGAAAGTCGCCTAATACCTGCGCCATTGGACCCTGGGCCTTCAATTGAGCCAAAGATTCCTCTTCCAGAGAAATTCCTCGGGGATCGGACGAAGTTCTCTAACTTTAAGAACTCTTGCGAGCTTTACTTCCGTCTACGGCCCCACTCAACTGGATCAGAGTCTCAACGAGTTGGCCTTGTCATCTCACTTCTTCAGGGTGATCCTCAGACCTGGGCATTTGGATTAACACCCTCTGATGAGGCCCTACAATCGGTCTTCTCCCTCTTTTCTGCCATGGAGCTTTTATATGCTGATCCTGATCGGGCTTCAACTGCTGATTCCAAGTTACAGAACCTTAGACAGGCAAAACGCTCTGCGGAGGAGTACAGCGCAGAATTCCGGCGATGGGCTATTGATTCCAAGTGGAATGACCCAGCTTTGTGCAGCCAATTTAGAATTGGACTCTCTGAGAACATAAAAGATGTTCTAGTTAATTATCCACTACCCAAGAGCCTGGATGAGTATATGCAGCTGGCCATTAGAGTGGATAAACGTCTCAGGGAAAGACGCCAGGAGAAAGGCAAGGATCAACCTTGGGGACCCTCACGCCAAGAGTCAAGTCCTAGGGGTGCAGTCGCTTCTTCTTCTTCGACACCTGAAGAACCTATGCAACTTGGAGTAACCCGTCTTTCTCAGGCTGAGAAGGTTCGGCGAAGAACTCAAGGCCTCTGTCTCTATTGCGGAAATCCGGGCCACTTTGCCAAGAGCTGCCCAAACAAGGCTCCAGTGGCGGGAAACTGCAGCGCCTAGATCCTGCTGAGGGACTTCATCTAGGCGGTCAGGTATCATTCCCTCTTGTTAATCGGTTACTCCTACCCGTTATGATCTCTTGGGGTCCATCCAAGACAATTGCCTCCGCTTTCATAGACAGTGGAGCGGCTGGCAATTTCCTGGATAGGTCACTTGCCTCCACTGTTGATATACCTTTAATTCCATTAGAAAATTCCCTTCGGGTCCTGGCGATCAATAATAAGCCCATTGAGGGAGGGTTGGTCTCCTATAAGACTCCCTTGGTGAATTTAATTGTGGGCTCTGCTCATTCTGAAGAATTAGAATTTTTTATTATTGAGAGTCCCGTTTCCCCTATTGTATTAGGGTTTCCTTGGTTAAAGACCCATAATCCTGTGATAGATTGGAAATCTGGGGACCTTGTTAAATAGAGCCCTTTCTGTTATGATCATTGCTTCTCCATATCCCTTAGATCCTCACCGATCATCCTTGATGGGTTACCACCAGCCTATGCAGATTGGGCAGATGTGTTCTCTGAAAAATCCGCTGAAATTCTTCCCCCACATAGGACCTACGACTGTCCTATCGATTTACTCCCAGGGACAATGCCCCCTAGAGGGAAAATTTATAATCTCACACGGTCAGAAGAGCTGGCCATGAAAGATTAGATTTCAGAGAACCTCAAGAAGGGATTTATCCGTCCTTCCACCTCACCTGCTGGTGCAGGTTTCTTCTTCGTTGAGAAGAAGGACGGCGGGTTACGCCCCTGTATAGACTTTCGAGGGTTAAACAAAGTTACCGTTAAGAATAGGTATCCGCTACCTTTAATCAATGACCTTTTCAATCAGGTTTCGGGGGCTCAGATCTTCTCCAAACTTGACCTTAGAGGGGCTTATAACCTAATTCGCATACGCCAGGGAGATGAATGGAAGACAGCCTTCAATGTAAAAGATGGGCACTATGAATACTTGGTGATGCCTTTCGGCTTATGTAATGCCCCTGCAGTGTTCCAAGATTTTGTGAACGACATATTTCGCGATTTCCTGGGTCGGTTTCTGGTGGTCTATTTGGATGACATACTTATTTTTTCCCGTTCCCTATCGGAACACCGTCAGCATGTCAAAGCGGTGTTGCAGAGGTTACGGGAGAATCGTCTGTATGCAAAAATCTCCAAATGTGTGTTTGAGGTGTCTGAAATTCCGTTTCTGGGATATATAATCTCCAAGCGTGGGTTGGTTATGGATCCCTCCAAGGTTTCCGCAATAATGGAGTGGGAGCAACCTAGAACCCTTAAGGCGCTCCAGAGATTTTTAGGGTTTGCGAATTTTTACAGACAATTTATAAGGGGGTTCTCTTCTATTGTGAGTCCCTTAACTGATCTTACTCGGAAGGGCGCTTTTGTTGAGGAGAGGCCTCCCTCAGCAATAAACGTCTTCCAACTACTGAAAGAAACCTTTACTTCAGCTCCAGTTTTGATACATCCCAATACTAAGCTCCCATTTCTGTTAGAGGTTGATGCCTCTGAACTAGGGGTAGGAGCAGTTCTCTCCCAATATTCGGGCAATCCAGAAAGACTGCATCCTTGTGCGTTCTTCTCCCGTAAGTTTTCTCCTGCCGAACGCAATTATGATGTTGGGAATAGGGAACTATTGGGTATTAAACTGGCTTTTGAAGAATGGCGTCACTGGCTAGAAGGCTCCCTACACCCCATTACTGTATTTACTGATCACAAAAATCTAGAATATTTAGAGTCCGCCAAAAGGCTCAACTCCCGTCAGGCTCGCTGGGCACTCTTCTTCTCTCGTTTCAATTTCATTATTACCTATAAACCAGGGAAGAAGAATACCAAAGCAGACGCCCTATCTCGGAACTTCGGGGATTGTAAGGACCAAGTTGGTCCTGCTGAATCGATTCTGCCCTTAGGTTGTGTTGTGGGTACTCGTCTCCCTGACTTGTCTAACTCGTTGACGCCATTCCAGGTTGATTCTCCTCCTGGTAAACCCTCTGAATGTTTATTTGTTCCACCTCACTTACGTCTTGCCGTTTTACAGGAACTTCATGATGCCAAGTCCGCCGGTCACTTAGGTATCCGGAAAACCTTGGCCATCGCCAAACGCCATGTCTGGTGGCCCACCATCAGACGTGATATAACCGCCTTTGTCGAAGCATGTCCTGTATGTGTCCGGAGTAAAACTACCCATGGGTCTCCAGTGGGATTATTAGTTCCTCTAGAAATTCCCAGTGAGCCATGGTCTCACATATCCATGGATTTTGTTGTAGATCTACCTCCGTCGCAGGGGAATACTGTAATTTGGGTAGTGGTGGACCGCTTCAGTAAAATGGCACACTTTATCCCGTTAATAAAACTTCCATCGGCGCCAGACTTAGTACAACTATTCAGTAAGCATGTTTTTCGCCTCCATGGTTTACCACAAAATATTGTTTCAGATCGGGGGGTTCAGTTTGTATCCCGTTTCTGGAAAGCTTTCTGTAATCGCTTAGGTATTAAAGTTTCTCTTTCTACAGCTTATCACCCCCAGTCTAACGGACAGACCGAACGGGTGAATCAGAGCTTAGAACAATACTTACGCTGTTTTGTGTCTGACCGTCAAGAGCAGTGGGCGGAATTTATCGAATTTGCAGAATTCGCCTTTAACAATGCGCCTAGCGAGTCGACTACGTTTTCGCCGTTTTTCTGTAACTATGGTAGGAATCCTAAGGCGTCATCCTTCTCTGGTCCTTCCTCCAACTTGCCGGCCTTGGAGGAATGGCTACGGGAAAGGACTAAGGTGTGGTCTGAGATACAGACGAACCTTAAGAAAGCCTCCAGAAGTTATAAAGTTTTTGCGGACCGACATAGGTCGCGAGAACCACCATTTCAGGTGGGAGACTGGGTCTGGGTGTCTACAAAAAATATTGCCCTTAGACAACCCTCGTCAAAGTTAGGCCCTAAGTACATCGGTCCTTTTCCCATTACTAACAAACTGAGCAATGTTACCTTTAAAGTCAAGTTACCTTTGTCCATGAAGATTCCGTCGACCTTTCATGTTTCTTTGTTAAAATCTGCCAAAAATATTCAGGTGTCATCTCCTCCTCCGGTCATAGTGGGAGATGAGCCTGAATATGAAATTAATAGAATACTCGATGCTCGGGTAGTTCAAAATTCATTACAGTATTTAATTGATTGGAAGGGTTTTGGTCCTGAGGAGAGGTGTTGGGTACCGGCTAAGGATGTCCATGCCAGAACCTTAGTTAATAGATTCCATCGTGAGAATCCGGATAAACCGGGTAAGGGTCCAGAGGCCCCTCGTGAAGGGGGGGGGGGGGTAGTGTCACGGGGACCACCTCGCACTCACCTGTCCTCCGGTCCCACGCCGGTTGCTCTCGGTCGGCCGGCGTGCGGGCTGGGCGGCGTCTCCGGCAGGCGGCGGCTCGGCGTCTGCTGTTCCCGGCCGCCGCTCGGCTATTTCCGCCGCGAGCAGCCGCTCGGCTGTTTCCGTCGCGAGTGGCTGCTCGGGCGGCCTCCTCTCTGGCGGCGGCGGGAGCGGCCGCGCCACTGCCATCTCGGCGCGCTCCCGGCGCGCAGCATCATGCACGCGCGCGCGCGAGAGTCTCCTCCATTTATGCTCTCCGGCGGCGCTATACACAGTGCTAGGTAATTAGTTCTGGGCCAATGAGCCCAAGGTCATTAAGTTTGAATGGGGCAATCAGCCTCAGGGTTCCTGGTTGCACCAATCATGTCCCTCTCCCTGCTCCATCATTCCTATAAAGGTGTTCCCTCTGTAGTTGATCCTTGTGATCCGTGATAGCGTGCTGCTGGGTGTGATTTTGATCTCTGTTTCCCTTACGAATCTTGTCGTGTATGACCATCCCTGATTGCTGCCTGGACCGACCTTGCCTGTTTTTGACCACGATTCCTGCCTGCTCCTCTGTACTGCGTATCTCTGATTCCCCGGTGTGACCTTTGGCTAGTCCTGACTATTCTTCTATCTCAACCCTCCTGTACCGTGCTTCCTTGGATTGATCTCCTGTGTATGACCTCTGCCCGATTGACTCTACCCAGTCTCGTTCCTGGTTCGTTTGCCTTCCCCTGCATAAGTCTGCATCCTTTGTGCTAACAAGTCCTGGGGGCATCCGTGTCCGGTGAGGCGTGTCCTGCGTCCCGGCAAACGGGGGCTTGGCTATAGGCGAAGAAAGCAGCGGAGATTGGGGGTTGCAGACTTATTGGAAGGTGGGCATCCCACGGGACCTGACACTAATGCCTACATGGGTTGGAGATGCAAAGGCTCTGATCAGTTAATTTGTGTACATTTGTGGTGTGTTCCTGTTTCTGGAAATCAATGAAAGCAGTCAAGACACACAAAATGGAAAATGGAATGGCTACTCTTTAGGTGTCACTCCAAAATTTCCAATGTTTGCACAGTGGATGAAAAGGCTGTTATACTAGTTGAAGCTGATGGGTACATTTTCTTCCCAGACTTAATTTATTGCTTTATAGGCAGTAAATCACTCTGGTAATTTCCAGTGTGGGTACATTTTTGGTTCTAGGCCTGGTGTTGGGAAAGTGGAAGGGTCAAATATTGAACTGACACAAAACTAACAAAGTTAAATAGTTTCAGTAAGGACAGGAGGTTGCAAGGAGGATATGATAGGAGAGGCTTGAAAGAATGTGGTGTCATTGATTGGGGGAACTATCCCAAGAACCCAAGATAATAGTAAAGTGGAAATCTTTGATCAATACTATTGGAGTCCCTAGGTTACTTCTCTGTCATAATAATAAGGTAGATTTAAATTGCATGCTTAGCATTGAAAGGAGTATAGATGGTTTGTAGGAATGGGCAAACCCAAACCGCAAATTTCAGATTTATGCCAAACGTTGCGATTTCGGGTCCCTGAACACAGATTTAAAATTGAAATCCGCCTGTGCACTCAGCGTTTGTCCCTAACACGGAACCTCAGCCATGCTCATTTTGTTAAACACACCATTGCTCTTCTCAGGACATTTATTCAGGGAAAGTGGCTGGAGTGAGGGTTGGATAAGTTGGGTGTCACTACTGTTGCTCAAACCACTTGGGTGTAACTACTCTTTAAAACCACTTGCTCAAACCACTAAGGTGTTACTACTCTTTAATATCAATTTTTAGTGGAGTATCCACTGGTTCATGGCACTTGTGTGTCACAAATGTTTAATACCACTAGTGTTTAATACCAATAGTCCAGGCCACTTGGAGGTGGAGTATCCACTTGCTCATGCCACTGTGGTCATTGCACTTTTATATCAAGTAATACAGGAGCATACCCTTGCTCAGGCCACTATGCTGTCATTTCAGTTTCATATCAAGTAATACTGGAGCATGCCCTTGCACAGGCCATTGTGCTGTTATTGCTGTCATTGCAGTTTAACATCAAGTTATATTGGAGCATGCCCTTTCTCAGGCCACCTAAGGGCCACTGCTGTTTAATAACAGGTATAAGTGGAGTATCTATTTGCTCAGGCCACTTAATTAGTGGGAATTGAATACCACAGTTGATCTATATTGTACACAGTCAGGGGGATTGTATACCACATTTGATCTACATTTACACATCTACAATTAGTGTAAATTGATCAGTCTAGATCAAGTGCATTTGATGTACAGATCAGAGGCTTCTTCACTCTGGCTTGCTGATAATTTGGCTAAGGCAGAAATGACAGATTTAAACCCTTCTGCTGTAATTCAACTTTTTTAGATAGAGGGATCACAGTCTTGTGTTTCATTAGCTAAAGGGTTACTGGATGCATTTGTATCTGGGGAGGTCATTACTGCTGCTTGACTTAGCCAAAGCTGCTGATAACCTCCCCTGTTACATTGGACAAATACTGAGACTCTTAGTCAGTAGTTTTTACTCAAGACAAGGGAAGGAAATTTTCCTTTAAACATGTGGGGGGTCCAGGCTGTAGATGTCAGCATCCATATACACACTACCATACACCAAGTTGTTTAGGTAGGCATCCCAAGACTTGGCAGCGGTGGGCTGTGGCGGAGGAGGCTGGCTGTACCCGCCCTGCAAGCCAAGCGTGGAATGGCCTGACATAGAAACATAGAAACATAGAAGGTTGACGGCAGAAGGAGACCATACGGTCCATCTAGTCTGCCCTTATGTGTATACTGTATGTTCTCTTTATCTTAGGATAGATGTGTGCTTATCCCAGGCATGTTTAAATTCAGTGACTGTTGATTTTTCAACTACCTCTGCTGGAAGTTTGTTCTAAGCATCTACTACTCTTTCTGTAAAATAATATATTTCTAACATTGCTCCTGATCTTCCCCCCGACTAGCTTCAGGTTGTGCCCCCTTGTTCTATCATTAAGTTTCTTCTTAAAAACACTTCCTTCCTGAACCTTATTCAATCCTTTCACATATTTAAAGGTCTCAATCATGTCCCCCCTCTCCCTTCTTTCCTCCAGACTGTACAAATTAAGTTCTTTAAGTCTCTCCTGATAAATTTTAAGTTTAAGTCCTTCCACCATTTTCGTTGCCCGCCTTTGGACACGTTCTATTTGAATAATGTCTTTTTGCAGGTAAGGTCTCCAGAACTGCACACAGTATTCTAGCTGTGGCCTCACCAGGGCTCTATACAGCGGCATCACAGCCTCCCTCTTCCTACTGGTGATGCCTCAAGCTATGCAGCCGAGCATCCTGCTTGCTTTTCCCACTGCCTGGCTATACTGTCCACTCATCTTGCAGCTATCAGTAATCAGTACCCCTAAATCTCTCTCCTCCGAGGTCCTGGCTAACACAGTGCTGCCCATACGGTACTCAGAGCAGGGATTCCTTCTACCCAAGTGCATAGTTTTACATTTAGAGACATTAAACTCTAGTTTCCACAGTTTTGACCATTTATCCAGTAAAGCTAAATCATTTTCCATGTTGCAGACACCTCCCGGCATACCCACCCTATTACTAACCTTTGTATCATCAGCAAACAGACAAACATTTCCTACCAAGCCTTCTCCTATGTCACTTACAAATATATTAAAAAGAATGGGGCCCAGGACAGAGCCTTGTGGCACACCACTTGTAACTCGCCTTTGTTCAGATTGCACACCATTTACAACAACACTCTGATACAGATCCCTCAGCCAACTGGAAATCCACTGAACTATCCAGGGATTGAGTCCTACCTTCAATAACTTGTCTATGAGCTCCTTATGTGGTACAGTGTCAAAGGCTTTGCTAAAATCCAGATAGGCGATATCCACAGCACCACCTTCAACACTTTAGTGACATTGTCAAAGAAATCAATAAGATTGGTCTGACATGTTCTGCCCTCAGTAAAGCCATGCTGTTTTGGGTCCAATAGGTCATTAATTTTTAGATGGGAAATTATCTGTTTTTTTAAGAGTGTTTCCATTAATTCGACCACTATAGATGTTAAACTAACTGGCCTGTAATTACTGGCTTCTTCTCTACTCCCCTTTTTATGGATTGGTACGACATTGGCCATTCTCCAATCATCTGGAACCTCACCAGTTGAAAGGGAATGGTTAAGTAAATCAGTCAGAGGGGCTGCAATCACAAACCTAAGTTCCCTTAGAACTCTGGGGTGGATTCCATCTGGACCCATCGCCTTACTTACCTTTAGATGTGCCAGCTCAGCTAAGACATCAGCCTCCAGAAACTCTGGAGCTGTGCCCTCCACACACATCTGTGTAAATGTGTCTTTCTCTTCCTGTGCCACCATTTAATGACCTGAAGATTTTTTTGTAGCAGGCAAAAAATGGGGATTGTAGCGCCGATAATGGCATTATCAGTACTTGCCATGTTAGTGGCATATTGCACTGCAGCATGGCACTACTGTCCCTCATGGAGGCCCACTCATTGGTGGTGAAGTGCTGTTGGTCTGCACATTGACTTACCCGGGCATTCTGTAGCTGGAACTTCACAATTGCAAAGCATACATAAAGTAGAATTCCACATGTTTGGTAAATCCCCTATGAAACGGTGAGTGGTAAGCCAAAGTTCCACTGCAGTGCAGATAGGCGAGCAGCAGCAGGGTGCTTACATGGCACGTACTTTATGCATAATTGGCCAAGAAGCTTGGAACAAACAAGCTGAGCACGTGTCAGGCAATAGATGTGCGTGAACCTGGCTCAGCCCAAGGATGCTACTAGGTTTCATCTATCGGGCTTAAGGTTAAGCGGTAGCAACCACTCATCTGTCTCCTCTTGGATGCCAGTCCACAGCTCCTGGGTCTTTTACCCTAGCACAGCCTGCTGTCACTTACCCATGTCTGTGCTCAAACGGGTGCTGCAGGTGATGGGCGACAATCTGGGGTGGCCACTACATTAACCCAGTGGGCAGTTAAATAGATGTAACATCCCTGCCCATGTTTAGTTGTCCACATGTCAGTTGTGATGTTGACCTTGCCACATATAACATTGCACACCTTATTTTCTAAACACCTTGTGGCCTGCCAATAAAAACTGTGTTAGCTGGGAATAATGTAGTGTGGGGCAGCCGCAGCCTTAAGATTTTTGTTAGCACCAGGCTCAAACTAACTGACTTAAACTGGACCTTCACCATGATTTAATGAAAAGCCCAAACCCTTAAAAAGCTATTCCCCGGCATCTAAAGTTAATATATTTTAAGTTATTAGTCACTTACTTATTATTCTTTCCACCACTTGGCTGCAACTCTGTTCAGGACTCTAGGATACAGGCGCCGCCATCTTGACGTAGAAGTATCACACATACTGAGGAGAGGAGAGTGGGATAAGATATAAGAAATATAGATGTGCTTTGCACAGACAGGGCAGAGCTGGGGTCAGGGAAAGGACAGCAATCCCAGAATGCAGAGAGACACAGTCAGAAGACACTTCCTGTTTGCAGGCTGCCTGATGTTCCATGAGCCGCCATCTTGGATGTTTAAAAGCTCATAACATGCAGTGGATGCAGGTAGGATGATTTTTAATATGAACAATCTATATTTACTGGGTGTGGGAAACATATAAGATAGACTTTAAGATTTTTGAAGCTCTCCGGCTCCACCAGCAGGAAAGGGAGCATTTCAAAGGCAAGCAATTTTCAAATGTTCGCATTCAAGACAGGGGATCATGGGTGAGAAGGGCCAAACTTCGTCATCACCCCTCGGATCGTCTTCCAGCCACTCCATCCTGCTACCCTCCTTTATAGCCTCCACATTCCAGAAAACAGGTCGGTGCTTGGGTTTCTTACTCATCATAGATGTCCTGCAATGGTTCGCTGTCCATGTCCTCATCCTCCAAATGTTGGTGAGCATCTGTGAACCCCTATATTTGCAACTGGAGCAGGAGTAAGTGCATGGCCCAGAGAACCCCAGCTAGAAGTGTCATCGTAGAGCATTAGTGACTGCTCCATGACCTGTGGCTGTGACAGTATTGCTGATTTAAAGGGGGGTGAGGTGGAGGGATCTACAGAAGGGGAGTGGGTTGAAGACAAAAAAGTGTGGGAGGGATGTAAAGAAAATGAAAAAAAGTAAAAGTAAATTAAGTAAAACTTTGGATTCCTGCTATAGCTTCTACCTGCTTCTGCAGTAAATAGAGAAAAGGCACATGGGAAAGGCATCAGGTGAGCAGCTTGCTGCTTTAATATTGGTGTTAAAAGTGGCCCCTGCACTTCAAAAGGTTGAGCACCCCCGCTTTATTGAAGAGTTTAAGAATCCTGTTATATGTTTGAAATAACTAGAATAATCTGCCTTGGTGATATTTGCCTTTGCTTTCACTTCAGTGTGGATTCTCTTTGGCAAGGTTACAGCCAGTTATTGTGTTTTCTATTATACACATATCTAAATTCCCTGTATGAGTAACCTTTAGACTATAGTCTTGGATTTAGTGAAGAGCCATGCGGCATGCACACATCTGCTCACATTTGTTAGTGACTGTATGAGGGATGAATTGGGTAATACATGACACATCTCAGACAAGAGGCAGTTCATAAAATTTGATCAAAGAGGAAATGGAAGTATTTATTGTGTGATTGTAGCTCTTACAAGGCAGCTGCTTATGTCGATAGACACGATGATCCAGGTGAACCCTGCATCTGAGGCCTTGCTTACTGGCAAATATATTACATTAAAAGGTATTAGTGCATCTCTAGGTCATCTAGCTAGTAAAATAATGACAGATGTGAGGAAAAGAAGAAAGCGTACTACTTTCTTTAAAGCTAGCCCTTTCTTTACAGCTCCAGGTACTGTATATATACTTGTGTTTAACCATGGTCTGTGCCCACTGCAGATCAAACAACATTTCTTTTGTAGAAATCCTTTTCCAGCTTCCTTATGATAAAGGCAGAAACTCCAGTAAGCATAGAATTTATGTTAAATGTGAAGTGGTATGTATACTCTAAAGCACATTGTCCAGACTGTTACAGGATTGCAGAGGTAGCGACTGCCAGGTCTGTATTTCCTATTAGACAACCCAAGGCCTGTGCCTAGGGCAGCTATGTTAAGGGTACTGCTATAGAAAATAAATGCACCCTGCATATTCACTTTTGGACGCTAAGCATATATTTGAGCACTGGGTGAAGATATGCTGTAGATTTATGTTAGGGGCATGTGCATGCTGAGGGGCTAGCCTGGGGAGTGGGATTTTCTATTTATACTTGTGGACTGTGACCTGACTCCACAAAAGGTGGTGCAAGCAGTAAAAATGTTTAGGGCAGCCTAAATACCAAGTACCACCCTGGTGACCTCATCTTAGTTCATAAGGTCAGGGAACCCCCCTACTTTTTTGCCCCTCCACCTTATTTACCTAGTTTGGGCTTACATTGCATTGTGTATAGAAAGAAGCATGATTCATATTCAAGTATTTGGTAGTCTAATGGCAATAAGAAGCTAGGAGCTCATCTGAAGCCTGTCCCATGTGACTCTCCTCCATTTCCTGCTGCACACAACAAATGCTAGGTCTCCAAAGTTATAGTGATATTTCAGGCATAGCCAATTGTTAGACCATTGCATTGAGCTATATTTGGCACTGTCCTAAACTGTTTTCAGTTTTTGAAGATGAAATGGCAGAGATATTTGGAGGGGATCTTGGATAACTGGAAAAGAAAGGAGGCCAACTTTGGAGACCACCTACAACGTGGTGCAGAAAATGGAGGAGAGTCACACGAAACAGGATTCAGGTGAGCTCCCAGCTGCCTGGATTGTCCTTTTAACGTGAGCAAATATTCTGTAAATCTCATTTAGCTGAAACTGCCGACTCATCACTAAAAGAATCAACTAATCAATTAATTGGGGTTCTAACTTCTACCAATGCATTGCCAGTTGAAGGAGTGGGGAAATCCGTAAAAACCCTCAATACTCTGCACCAACTTTAAAGCCATTTTCACAGTTTCTGCTTCCTTTGCATTGCAGTAAAAACACTATATATATATATATATATATATATATATATATATATATATAGTGTAAATAATGTATGTGGGTTTAGACAGAGCTGCAGTGGTTAAGCCTGTTGTATTTCTCATTAGGGTACCCTGAGTCTAGGGCCCTTCAGGGGTAAGGTGACCATTCTTTCAAATTTGAGGAGCTAAATTGTGACAGCTTAACAAATTGCCATTGGTCACATTAGTAGAAAATTAACCTAGTGATAGGGGAGAAGGCTCAAGGGGTTAGATGCTGTCCACTGCCATAGCATCTCCCCTTGACTGCTAAAGTCATATGACTCCTGTGTGTAAGGAGCCGCTTGCATCTTCTCTTCCCCTCTAGTCTTTGTAAGGCACTAATAAAGTGGGCCAAAACCCAGGATTTTGGCTATCTCGGGTTTTGGTCCTCATCCCCAGGGCATCCTATATCAACTGTGCGAAACCTACCAGGTCACACCATTGGTCCCTGTGAAACAGTTAAGAATCAGCTAAAGGCCGAATGAGACTGAACCTCTAACAGGGGGCAAGCCCACAGCCAATCAGGAGAAAGGAAACACATCATTGGCTATGGTGGGGTTGTTGAGCAGGACGCTTGTCTGATTGGCTGAGGTTAACATGTGTCTGATGGTAATGCTGAGGCAGCCATGCTCGGCCAGCTCCAGTGATCGGGCTGCTACACGTTGACGCAGGGTAAGTGGTTTCTCTATTATTTGCATACTTGTATAAAAAGGTTATGTTAGAAGGGGCCAAAATGCATTAGCGGCCCGTTAACTATTTACTCTTGCCAGGACCATTGTTACTTATGGATTTTAAGGTTTGCGACATTTATACTGGAGATGTTTTTAATCTCTGCACTTTGTTTGCAGAGCTGAGATTTGTAAGTACAATTACCCTTACATGCATGCTCTACTTTGGGGTGTTTGGCAACTCTTCCCTTGACAGTACCTATTCATGTTGGGTATTGTTTTGTTCGGGGACCTTGCTGTTTCAGATTTACCTGATTTACCAGATTATTCTTGATTGCATATTGTTTTTATAGAATAATGTGGCAAAGAATTCATTGAGGGATTACTTCTATCAAATTGTGCCCACGTCAGCAAGCCTTGTACACCTAGAAAGCTTCAGGTATGTATTTCCAGAGAATATGAAGCTTATGGGAGGTATTAGCCATTCATCACTTATCACTTACACTACATCTATATATATATATCATTATATATATATATATATATAATTTTCTTATATACAACTTTAAGTAAGGGCCATGAACATATTAAAATGGCTCACCACTACAAACAGTGCTCATATGCATCCCTCCCCAGGGCAATTTAGATTGCTGCACATAAAAATTAATTTACCTTTTTCTAACTTGCAAACAGGAAGTGCTGCTGGGCTTCCTGTTACTGTGCATTGTCAGCAGCATGGCTGAGATGCTGGGAAAGGGAGCTCCAAAATGGCTGCTTTCTTTTTAAACTGTGCCAGGCTGTTAACCAGGTTTAAGTTTGAGAAATAACAGCTGATTAAACTGATGTTCACTCCAGGAGATTAGAACTCCTAAGGTATTATTGCTAGAATTTAAGATTTGGCATTTCTATATTTTTATAACATAGGGGTGATAATTCTTGCTTGCGCAAAAACAGCTAATTAACACATTCCTTTGCCATGGAGCACTTTTCTGTCAATTGAAGGAAGACCTTCCTACTGTATGGATATTAAAATGAGAAGATGACATATATTCTTGTAAAGTAAAATATCAATGTATCTGGAGGAGGACAGACAGACGACACCTGCTGCTCTGTCTCCATGCCGACATGTAATAGAAATAAAAGCCATCTATTTCTAATAAAGACATGCTATCAGTGAATTCCTTAACAAATGTCCAAGTGTACATGGTTACAAATGTTACAAGTGTAAATGGTTGTTTTTCTTGAAAAACTGCAAGGTCGCATAGCAGTTGTATTTTATCTGAAAATCTCCGAAAGCAAGGTTTCAGTTTGGGGAAGTCTCCTGGGCAGGAAAAGGGTGTCAAGAGGGCGCAATGATGCTTTTACATTCAATATGATTTTATTGAAAAACTTAATTTTTTTTATTACACTAAAAATTGTAAAAAAGATAGATTTTTTGGCATATATTTCACCCAAAAATATTGAGAATAACCTAAGAAAATGACAAGACATTTCATGTTAAAGCCCAGCTGAAAAAAAAGATATAATTTTCCTGGGAAATTCCTAGGAAATATTTCAAAAATCACAGTTGAGCAGCTCAAAATTTCAAAAAATTGTCTGGAAACAGAGGGTGACAAAATCTCTAGGTAGGCTGGCACTGAAAGGGTTAAGAGGACCTTCTGCCCTGGAGTACTGGATTGTGAGGATTGACCAGCAGGACTCACCCAGCTTTCTATACTGGCCAGCATGGCTGGCTCCAGGGTCTTGTTAGCCCCTGATCGACAGAGTCTCAGTTGGCCCCTTTTGTCACATCACATGCCTTGTTGTGTTGAACCCTCTGGAATAGCTGATATACTCACCTCACTAATAAAAATGGAACAAAGTACATTTGGAGGAGACAACCCCTGCTTCTGGTCCAGAGATTCCTGGCAATCTGTATGCTGGCATCCAAAGCCGTGTGGCAGCATTTGGAGGACACCTTTTCTTTTTCTTGAATTGTTATTTGTTTCACCACTTCACCACGTCATTTGTGATTAAGTATATCCCTTCCATAGTCTCCGTGTGATTAAATAGCATCCAAACAATGTTCAGTTTTTTGGTATTTATTCTCTAATTACCCCCCACAACCCAAAATCCAGTATGGCAGGTTAGGGGGATGTTGTAGCTTGCTGTGCCTCAAGCCTCTCCAGCCTATAAAGGGCAACCTGGTTGGCCTCCACCAGAGCCCTAATCAGCGTCTCCATCTGCTGGTGGTGGCACTGCAACTCCACAACCACTGCAGCTAGGTCTTTATGAAGCAAGCTGGCGGTCAATCGCCTAACTTTAAAATACCTATTGGAGTTTTACTGAAAAGTGGTGCTGTTGACCTGCAAGATTGCCTCCATTATTTGGCACTGCCTTTCCAAAGACAGGTAATGCCTGGCTTCAGGCCGGAGCTGTCTTCTTCCTGGGCTCTCTGTGAAGCTGGTGGAGCTGCTACTGGCAGAATGAAGCTGGAGCTGTGGGGGTGTCCAGACGATATTGGGGGGTCTCATCCAGATGTTCAGAGTGCTCTTCCTCCAGCTCATTAATTTCATCCAGCAGAGTTGCCGGCTGTGTGGAAAAATGTCAACATTACTGTTAGTTTTTCACAATGTTACCACACAGCTTCCAGGGCCCCAAACACTACCCTGGTTCACCCTTCTCCTCCATTCTGCTCCTTGTCCTATGCCTATTTAGCTCACTAATTTACCTCATTATTGTTTGGACTCTGCTCCCTTGGTGGCTGGCTGGTGGGTGGGCCCGGCCTTGATGTTGTCTTGGTGGTAGCCAAATCTGAGAGGCCAGCTGTGGCTGCAGGTAGCAGGTCTTGTGGGCGAGGTGCTGCTGGCTGGGGTGTTGTTGGAATGTCAAGGTAAATGCACTGGTAGTTTCCTCTTAACAGTAAATGTGCCCCTTCAAAAATCCCTACAAGGGATACACACTGGGTCCCACATCGATGTGGCCACAGAGTTTTGATCTGCTCATACCCATGTTAGGGGTTACATATAAAGGTTGCCTAATACCCTTGGTGTGTGTAGTCGCACAACATATGTTGCACAGGCAAGCCCTCAAAGTTGGCTGTGCATGTGGGAACTAAGTTTAGTAGATGGTGTGTTTGGTTGCCCTACTCCCCCTCTATGCCAAGCTATAATTTGCTAACAAGTCTTACTACTGGTGGGCACATGCTGCCTATTGGTGTCCATGTTACCTGACACCCCCTGATGGGTGTTGGGGTGGAGCACCCCCAACATGAGCTCCTTATAATGGGTAAATTGTACAGTTTTGGGGCCGTCCCCACCAATTTTCATGCTAGATTCAAACAAAGAATAGGGGGCTTTAGTGAGTTGTCCAATGTTTCCTGTACAAGCAGCCCTCTGGTTGTTCAGCACTTACTCTACAGCCCGCCTGGTGCTGAGTTTCTGACCAACCACCACCTTCAGGTCATCCCACTTTTTCTTAGCCTGGGCACAATTCTTGGGTTCTGGCTCTGCCCTGTCACGTTCTCCAACCATAATTGCTCCCGCAATGCTTTGGGGGTTGAGCTGGACCAGGACCCAGCCAGTTGATCATAATTTTTAGCAACACCGTCCAGCAGAACCTCCAGCTGGGCTTCAATAAATTAGCGACTCAACTTGCCCCTTGTCAGTTTGTGCCCAGGGTGAGTAGCCGATGCTGTTGTCTGCTGGGTGGTGTCTTGGCTAAAGGGGGAGTCACTATGCCTCCTCCCATGCCCAGAATGGGTGGATTTCAGGCTACTGGCCGGGGAAAAAGCAGGGCTGATTATGGCCACGCTGCTCAGCCTTTGACTCCCTGCTCCACTTTGCACGCTGCAGTGGGGTACGCACAGGGGTCATACATACAACACACAAATGTCCAACAGAGCACCTGCCATGTTCTCCTGTAAGCAGCAGGTGGACATAATGATGGTAAGTCAAACTTTAATGCCATTCATCTATGCGTGTGCCGCATTGCACTCCTGTCATGGTGCAAATAGGTGACAGAGTGGCCGGGAAATAAGAGCAAAGACACATGGCGGCGAAAGTGCCCCTGAGTGTGGAGGTTCTACAGCCAGAACTTTCCAGCTAAGTAGATGTACAACAGAGATGTTGAGCTATCAGGGTAATGAATAACATGTTTTACAAAATTATATTTTCTTTTGTAGCTGGGGAGTTCTGGCTGTGGTTCAAACCCATCCAGAACCTAGGGGTCTGACCAGTGGGGCCAAGAAGATGGGGTATGGGTGTAAGGTGGCGTTCCCGAACCCTGCCAATGTCCTCTTCCTCCTCTGAAGCAGCACCACCACCAGCCATGGAGCCCGCTGAAGAGGAGGGTGTATAAGTTCTACAAAGTTTGGGCAAGTATGTAAAAATCAGGCTCACATGTGGACAAACAAGTGGAAATATCTTATTTTTTCTCTTTGCAGGTGCCATGGTCCCAAGAAAATATTTTATAACATTTTGTATGTAGTTTATTTATTTATGTAAATATATGAAAAAAAACATTTTAATAAAACAATAGTTTTAAAGTTATATGCTGCATAGTGACGTGTTTTCAATGCAATTACATAAAGCAGACGCAAATCAAACAAACAGTGGTGTAGAACAGAACACCAAAACAAAAAGTGGCCGAAGTATGAGGTAACAGTGGGTAGAAGCAGACAACATGTGTATGCTTACAAAAGTAAGCATGCACAAGGACATGCAGACTACCATGGGATGCCCTAGATGCCAGCAGGGGGGGACAAAGGTTAGTATGTGCAAAGAGATGCAGACCGCCATAGGATGCCCTAGATGCCAACAGTGGGAGACAAAGGTAAGTATGTGCAAGGATGTGCCGACTACCATGGTATGCCCTAGATGCCAGCAGGGGGGACAAAGGTAAGTATGTGCTAGGACATGCAGACTACCATGGGTACACTAGTGGGGGACAGCGGGAAGCACATTAAATAAAGCTGGTTACAGCAAAAAAAGGCCTACGCTGGAAAGCCACGGAAGGACACGCCATATCGAGAACACAGCAAAACAGCACTTGCTCCACAGCAAGTTACATCCAAAAACTGGTAAAAACCCTGAAATTTATGAAACTACTGCAAATACCGTAAATGCTTGGCTAAACCCTATGTGTACGCAAAGCAAATATGCCCGCTTGCACATGAACAAACATTGCTTGGAACACGGCTGTGAATGATACGAGTGTTTGCAATTTCCCAGTTACCGAGATCAGTTCCCGAAAAAATGTAAAGGCAGGCTCTGAATTAGGCCCATTGTCTCAGCTTGGTGGAGTGTGCTTGCTAAAAAACAAAAATTAAAAACCTTTTGGTACCAGCATTTGCTGGCAGTTCTAGGGGTCTTTGCTGTGTTATCAGCCATTTTTTTGGATCAAAAGGTCATCTCTGTTATGTGAAGGGCAGTTGGGAGCAGGTACTGTAAATCAAACTTCAACACTGGCTGGCTCTGAAGTGGAGGTGAGGAGGGCACTGTATGAACATAAGAATCTTACAGCCTTTACACAGGGAGGAGCTGTAGAGGGTCAAAGCGCTGTGCATTCTGTGCCTCACCTGTCCTACCCGGATGACGGCTCAGACACACACACACTGCTCCTCCTCTAGTCAGTCAGTGGTCCACTCAGCGCGTGCTCCAGACTCCAGTCAGTGCTCCACTCGCCTCTGAGACAGCATGGGGCAGGATGTAGAGATGGTCCCATCCACCTTGCAATAACAGCCATCCAGTGTCCACGGCCCCAATGCACAGACAGCCTGAATCAATCATTAATTCATTGGCTGTGCTGGCAACCAGTAGGCCCCAGGACTGCCTCGGGCTTGGGGCCCCCTGGCACATGGCCAACCTTGTGGCCCTGCTGGCCGTACTCCAGGTCCCTATTAATTTGGCAACCAGTCACACTACAAAAGACGCACACTCCTGGAGTCAGTATCACCCACAATCCAGTTGTTTGTCTTTCTGTCAGACCACCTGCCACACTTACATGTCACATGCAATTAAGCTAAAGGTTTTAGATGAGCCAATTTTTCAAGTATGAAGAGCTTTAGATATCTGTAGTAATCATTCAAAGTGAAAGAACTGTGTTTAAAGAAAATAGCAATTCCAAATGCTTTGATCTTCTACTACCGATATACCCTGACCTGGACGAATCTGTTATTGTAATTTTTGTTAACCTTCACAGACAGCTTTAGACTATCAACCCACTTAGTGCCACACATTACAGTTGGAAGTCACAGTCCAAACAAAATTATGCTCTTGAGATCTTGACCAATCTTTGTTTAGAGATGCATTACTGCATTACTTTCCAAAACATTATGTGGTTTAGAGGAGAAAGATCTGTTGTGTTCTCCAGCCTCCCACAGGAACTTGAACTTGAGTACCATGCCTACCTTTTTCCTAGTGAAAGGAGAGCCATTTTCCATTCAGGGACCTGTTTGAGGGTCACTTCACAGTTTCCCACCATAGCACGCCTAAATCCATACTGGTGCCCTGTTACAGGTTTAAAATAATAATATTCAGGTCTTCTAACATGTAATGGACATTTCGTCCAAAATTCTTATTTTATGTTAGCTCATGTTGATTTCTAGTTAAAGGGATTGACTACTAAAAAAAGAAAAAAACTCTGCAGCTGATCTCTCTTACTTCTGCAATCAGTAACTCACCCGATCCCTGGACAAACTGCACTTTCATGTCAGACTCACGCCCCTCTCCCATAAGTCCCAGGGGTCCTACCATGCCTCTCCATTCACTGCAATCAACACAGTGAAAACATAAAGTAAAAACCTACATATCAAGGTAAAAAGTAAAAAATATAAATTCTTAAACAGTGATTCACAAAACTGCTGATTTGGTGAGGAATGCATTTAATCAAAACGAAGGAGTTTATAGATCTAAGCAGCTAGTATTTATAGCATATTACAGTGAGGTATATCAGTGACAGGTTTGATTTATTCATGAGTTTATATACAGTAAATCAAGATCCATTAAAATCATTGGAATATATCACCAGCTGAAGCAATGTCAGAAACAGAAGCTTTCATTTATGATAGCCTACTGAATACTCAGATCAGAACTTCTATATGATAAAATGCTACATCTCAGAGCCATACCTACAATGTCCCATTGCAGCATTGATACCTGGATCTTCTAGAGACTCAAACACTTAAGGTGCAAATGTTTTAACCTTTTAATCTGAAACAGACCAATGGATTCATCCATGTTTCTGAACCTTTCCCCAGACCTACTGTAACAGCCTGGATATTTTTTTTGTTATCCAGACAATTACTTAGCTTTTTCCTTGAGCAGCATTCAAAGGAAAGTGGTGATGGGGGAGAGGAAGTGGAAGAGAGGGCACAGGAGCCTAAATTTCATGGAGATCGGGACACATCTGAGTAGAAGAGGAGTGGGCCGTTACGATTAAGAAGGTGCAGGGAACAATTGCCTGGCCATAAAGATTTAACCAGGAGCCAGAGCACTCGAAAGTAATGCAAAATACCCATCAATGTTCCTGCAGAAGTCATATCATCATGTTTAATACTTTGGCCTCTGGGAAATGCAGAAGTCATGCCCCATCTGTACCTCACCCCCTGCAGGACCCCACACCTCATATCAAATCTTTGGGTGCTTCACTGAAAAATTTAGTCCAGGCAATTGCTAACATTGAGCTAACCTCAAGCCTGCCCCATGTGTCTCCATTTCCTGCATTCTACTATAGTTCCCCTCCTTTGCTTTCCATTCTTCTAAGACTATGGGGTCTACTCGGAGCCAGGTGAGAATGCTTACTTCTTTTTAGGAGATAAAATTGACGTTCAATTTCATTGTCTACCGGGTGTACATTTTCACTTGGATCTGAATCAGTCACAAGGTATGAAAGTGAATGGCAATTTTCTCTCCTAAAAAAGAAGTGAGTTCTCTCACCTGGCTCTGAATGGACCCCAATGTTCAATGAGTCATGGAAAAAATGGATAGGAGGGTTAAATTGCATGAAATGAGGGAGAGGCACATGGAACAGGATTCAGAGGGCATACTTGATATTATTGCCATTGCTTGGACTGTCCCTTTAAGACTCAAACCTCTTCATTATGTTCTTCATTGAAACTTAAATTAAACCTCTATTGTCCAATTAACATGTATTCATTTATTTATTACACCAATGTCTTGTACATCACACTCTAGTCAAACCATGAACCAAGATGAATGAGTCTTTTTAATTAGAGGATTTCTGAGGGGGAAAATCAGAATTTGCAAACAAATCTATAATTTTTCTACATTCACAACATATGTGCGTGCGAGAATGAAGTTCTTAGAAAGAACACCAAAGTGTTGACAGATTGTTATGCCTAAGTGCCGGTTTACTCACTTTAATTTCATTTTCTATTTTTCATTATGGCTCAAGTATAGGCATAATCAGTAGACATACTGCAAGTCCCCTGTTTCCTATTGTTACTGTCTCATCTACTATCTACTATCTCTGAATTGTAAGCTTGTGGGTGAAACCCATATCTCTATTTTAACACTTTAGTTGAGATTGTTGCCTTCAAAAGCATTGTTTACTCTGCTTGCTTATGTTTAGTGCTAGGTGAGGCTATATATGATGTTCCTATGTCTACAGGACTGCAGATTAGAAAGTCAGAAATAAATGTATTATTATGTTTCCTCTACAAAGAGTTCACTCTTTACATTAGTTACACATTTCTTATGCAGAACCTCTATAGGACACATGGCAGCCTTGAGTAAAATTTACAGGGAAATGTTGCCTCAAAGATTAATTAGAAGAGGTAATGCCATTGAGTGCATCACAGGACCCAGCTGTTTATCATAAAGCATCTTCTTCTAGGGTACCAGTGGACCTTGTCCCATTACTCAGTGTCTTTAGTGGTGGACATTAAATTGGATGTCTAGTCCAGTGGAAAGGAGGGCTAAATTTAACCTTAGCCCTAATGAAAGGTTTCCACACATTTTGTCAGTAAATAATATAAAATTATCTATGTAGGCAATTAATTTGGAAAGTGTCAGTGCAGTCGCCACTATTTCAAGGCTTTAGCGTTTGCTAAACGAGGTGCTGCTGAGTGATTTCTTCCCCTTTCCAAGCACTGAAAGAGTTAAAGACATTGTCCAGTCAACAACATAAAATATACTTTCATTTTATATCACTTTAATTTGATATCTCTGAACATGATTTTTTCTCCCCTAGATTACCATTTCTTCCTCCCCTCCCCCTTGCCATCATCAGCAAATAGTGTCTATCATACGGTCAATGGACTGCCCTTCTCACTCAGACTCCACTTTGTATGTTATAAGAATTAAAGTATGGCTAAAAAAGTAAAGGAGCATTATTGTTACAATATTAACCAAAAGTATCAAGGTCAAGTGTAAACATGTATAGATTGTCTAGACTTCTTTTCTCAGAAATAATTGAGTAGAATAAAATGTAATTTACTGGACTATGGACATTTAATTGTTTATGTTACCAAGAATTTTTTTTTCGAATGCCATTCCTTAGAAACTAAGTTATTCAATATGTCTATACAAATACAAGGTACATGTCAATAGATTGACAGTTAGATTACACGAGTGGGTCTAAACTTTTAGAGGGTCAGGCAGTCTCATTTTATAGACAAGTCTGAATACACTCTGCTTAGCAGGCAGGAACAAATCAGGTGCAGCACAAATCACAAATCACTTAGAATTTATTGCAGAGGCCTTGATTCCATAAGGGCCATTACATGTTGCCAGGCTTCCAAATGTGCTTCGTCTTGCTTGCCTAAAGTGAATGAAAGATTGTTATGTCTATGTACGTTTCCAGTGCAGTACCTGTACCATGACTTTGGGTTATTAGGACCCTTTCCTTTTAAAAAAAAACACAGAGCCCAACACCCAGGGCTACTATCCTGGAGTGGCAAGTATATCGCTCATTACCCTCATGGCCAGGAAGCTTGGGGTCAGTGCTGGAGGGGGTGTATGCAATCAAGAGGTCATCAGCAACCCTAGGCCAGGCATGTCGGTTGGGACCTCCTGTATTCTGAACTGGAATCACAATTGGTTAAGTTAAAGTGGACATCTAGGGACAAGAAGAATCTCATGTTATAGCTTGCAATAGTACCCCTCCCCCCCCCCCCCCCCCCCGACCCAATAATTTTTTAAGACCTGTTTTCTGGAAAACACTGTTTGTAGTCCACTCATCATTACTTGGGGGTGCAGCCATGATGGTACACCCAATGATCTGCTTCCAGTTCCAGAGAGAGTGAGAGAGATTTGAACTGCAGGAGAACTGGCTGAATGAATGAGATTGGATGCAGTCCCACAATAATCACCAGTTCTACAGCTAATACTGTAGGGTGGATAAAGATATTTCTATGCTGTGACTCCGACAGCTCCACTGGAACACTTTCTGTAATTATTTGACGTGAAATACTAAGATAGTTAATACTTGTAGGTAATATTTGTGTTAGTGGGCAAACAAAACCTACCAGCAGCCGGCCTGGAATTTTAAAGACTGGCTTTCCCCCAGGGTGCCAGTAATAACTCACCTTTGCCCAGTCCAATGGCGCATGTGCAGACTCTTTTCCAATCAGAGCCATTTTACTTTTATGTTTTCAATGGGGAGCGCACGCTGGTGCATCCCCAACATCTCCAGCACCCCAGCACGCTACCGGGGATATGGGGATGCAGCAGTGGGCGCTCCCTATTGAATTCAATAAGAGCCCATTGCTGAAGGATATAAACATGGCAAAGGGCTCTGATTGGATGAGAGCCCTCACATGCGTTGTTGGACCAAGGAGAGGTGAATTTTACTGGGTGAACTGGGGAGTTTCAAACCACGAGGTTTCAAACCACCCCCAATTTGGGGTGCCCTGGGGATATAAAAGAAAACTCGGACCTTTGCTAAACTTTATCGATTGGACCTTTTGACGACTTAAACCGGACCTTCAGCGTGATTTAATGAAAAGCCGAAACTCTTAAAAAACTGTTCCCCAGCATCTAAAATTTATATATTTTAAGTTTTTAGTCACTAACTTATTATTCTTTCCCCCACTGGGCTGCAACTCTGTTCAGGAATTTAGGATACGGGCGCCGCCATCTTGACTCAGAAGCATCACACTTACTGAGGAGAGGAGAGTGGAATAAGGTACAGGGGGGCAGGTTATAGCTGTGCTTTGCTCAGACAGAGCAGAGCTGGGGTCAGGTAAAGGTCAGCAGTCCCAGAATGCAGAGCAGCACAGTCAGGAGGCACTTCCTGTTTGCAGGCTGCCTGATAAGATGGCGGCTTCCATAAGCCGCCATCTTGGATGTTTAAAGGCTCATAACATGCAGTAGATGCAGGTAGGATGATTTTTAATGTGAGCAATCTGTATGTACAGGGTGTGGGAAACATATAAGATAGACTCTTATTCAGAGTGAAGGTCCGCTTTAAGATCAGGCCTTCGTCAGGAAAGCTCTACATGTCCCTTTTTAATCAGTGGCAATACCTCGATAATACTCTCATCCGTATGCAGCCTTGTAGAATGTTTTAAGAGAACCTAAATAATTTGCCTGGTAACTTATTTGCTTAACATCCATAGGGTCAGCATACCTGGTTCCCATCCACTGATTTTGGAAGTATTTTAAAGCCATTTGCCCTTTTGGCAAGCTGCTCTCAATGACTTTGCTGGGGAGCAATCACTCATGTAATCGTGGACACTTACGTCCCAGCCTATCTGACTGTTGTGGTAACACACGCTGCCGCATCCCTCTACATGACTGTCTAAAACACAGGACAAGAGCCCAGGCACGCGCGCTGGACCAGAGAAGAATAACATTTTACCAGTGATCTGGGGGGTCTCACACAGCCGGGAAAGCCTGTGGCCGGCCCTGGAATCCTTTAGATTCCAGACTGGTCGCTGGTGTGTTTTGTTCCACTTTAACGATGTTTAGAAAATAAGTTAACAACTAACTTACATTTTTGGGGGCCAGACAGGTGCTTTTACAATGTCATACAGGCCCAGCCCCAAATTGATAATGCTTACAATGGGAGAGCACAATATGAATGACATCCTATTTCCTGGGTCTCATTAATATAGCAGTTTCTTTCAACATTGCTCCATGGCAGGAGCAGGAAATACATTACTCGCAGCACACATGATGCCACTTCCTGGAAGGAACACAGTTTAGGAAATTGCAGGAACTTGCCAGTAGATGGCACTTGGGAAATATCACAGTACATTGTATTAGTGCGGTCAGAGATAACTATTTTACTGCATATACTTGTAAGCTGTACTACTGTAAGCATGTGCAGTGAGTGTGTGTGTGTGTGTGTGTGTGTGTGTGTGTGTGTGTGTGTGTGTTTGTGGACAGGGGGGGCACAGTAACTATTATGAATTGATGTGGGTGGAGCATTTCACAATGCATTAAACCTTCATTAATATCACCCTTCATGATTCTTTCATGAAATTAGTACTTCATTATAGTGTACTTTATTATATAATGTATACTTTATTATAATATATATATATATATATATATATATATATATATAATATATATATACAATTTTTCTCCAGTCATTTGTCATTGACATTGGATTGGAGGCCATTATTCATTTTGTTTACCTCCTTGGAAATGCCAACCCTGCTTCATATCACTGTGTCATCAGCCAAATGACATTTTTTCCTCACAGACCGTTTGTAATGACACTTTGAAAATGATAATAACGATTGCAGCACTCGGTGCAGTTCCCCAAGGTATCCCACATGAAATGATTTCCAGTCTGAATGCGGTAAACTTACTCCAGCTCTGACAGCTATCCTTCACCCAATATCTAATCTATTCAACCCGCTGAGAATAGGGCATTGAGGTTTATTAGCCTTCGCCAAGTGACAAGGACTAAGAGACTGACACAGTAACAGATGGGTAATGCCCCTCCTTCATTTATATTTAATACATAATACAGTTAGACACATTTTAATCTAATCTACTCATATCCATATACATAGTAATCTGTCTTGCTATCAATTAGATATTTCAGCAAAAATATGATCCTGTCTGTCTAATCTATTTGTAGAAATAAAACTGGCCACATGATAAATGATGATTGATTAAAGCAAAATTCAAATTGCTGGGGAAGTAGGCTCACCTGAGGGGCAGGTAACTACAGACACACTGGGTATTCACACATTGATGGTGCAAATGTTTTTTTGCTGAATGGTGTGTCCATATATCTCCCTGTCGAGGCAGGTTCTTCTGACGTAGCATTGCCAGGCAAGGGGCATTGGGAATAGTGCAGTTGGCTGAGGTTCAGGTTGTGTTTTTTGTAGACAGTTTAGCTTTTCAACAAAGATACACAAATGCGCAATCTAAAAGAGCCAGAAGGTCGGAGAGCCAGAAGGAGAGTGGAAGATCTTTCTATTTGCCTTGGGCAAGGGGCATGTTTGCGGGCATTCATAATGCTAAAACAAATCTCTGGCAGCACACTCCCTCCCTGTCTTGATGACAGAATATTAGTGGAATATTAGTTGCACTCCTGACACTGGTGCATGTCCCCCCCCCGCCGCTTAGCTTTCTGCTCTGCATGTCTGCAGGACATGCAGTGGCCACTGTGGAAGAAATTTTTAACACAAACTTTTGAAAACTACTTGGTTTCTTCTTAAGCCATTAAACCTAGGGGAGGGGCATGGTTTGGTGCAAAAGGAGAATGATGGCTTAACTCCTCAGCTCTGACCAGTACGGCTCCTACACAGAAGTTAGCTAAACATTGCACATCAGAGACGACATGGGCCTATCCCAAAATGCTTCTAGACCTCCCAGTACCTCAGGCACCTGTAGAAGAAAATTGCAGAGATTTGTCGCTCTCAGTGAACGGAGGAAAATACCACAACAGGCTCCAATATGGTTCCGGACGAGTCACCGCCGGGAAGAGGAGACATGGAAGACCATGGCTCCTCATGAGATTCTGGCCTATCTGACTATATCAGACAGTTTCCTACGAGAGTGGACTTAACGTACATAGCTGCCGAAATAAAGTCGGCCATAGCAGATGCCCTGGGATGTGATTTGTTGTCTAAAATGTTTTGTGCTGAAGGAAGAGATCCTCCAGAAAACCAGGGAACAAGAGGAGCTAAAATTCAATGAACACAACATCTCTCTATATAGGACTTGTCATCAATCACGTTGGAGCAGCGCTGTTGCACTGAGACCGTTGCTCCTAAAGCTCTGTGAGCAAAATGTACCCTACAGATGGAGTTTCCCTATTTGTTTTTCGGCCACTAAAGATGGACGCACAATCACCTTGAGATTTCCAGGCGAACTGGAGGATTTTTGCCCCATTCTGCGACTCCCCCCCCAGTAGATCATCCAGACTGCCTCTGTGACTTTAACATCGAAGGGCAGGAAGACACTAGCAGAACTCCGCTCACAGAGTGGGCTGACGATTCGGGAGCAGACGATCCTTCAGTGCAGCGTCAGACAGCAAGCTCGATTCTCCCCAATTTTTGCGGCTATTAAGATAAGGATAGGTTTATCTCCTTTATTATAAAGTTGACTTGCTCCTCTGGGGCTAGTTATATGATCATGCTTAAGGTCATTGGTGGACTTAAGAGATGTTTGATGCCCAGCCTGTTTAATGCTGCATCCCTGGTACAAATATACTGTTCCATGTTAATGGTTTTCTCTGGTCCTCATAAAAAGTATTCTAAGATAGATTACCTGTTTTTTTTCACAGCGAAAACGTATACAGATCATACAGAAATAGGCAATATATCTTTTACAGACCATTCTCCACGCCCCAGGTCTCCCTCTTTTTAGTTCTCCCCTCTACCCAACAGAAAACCTGGAACTGATAACTGAATCCTGACTTCTTTAAGGATAAAAGCGTTATCACTAAAATTGAGACAGAACTCAAATGCTATTTCTCAACAAATGATATGCCTGACATAGCCCCTGTCACGCTCAGGGTAACTCCAGCCCTCCAGATAAGCCCTCAACCCCCAATCTCCGCAGCCAGCTTCACCTGTAGGAGCCCCCGCTTGCCGGGACGTAGAATACGCCTGCCCGGGATCGGTTGCCCCCAGGACTTCAATGGCTCAAAGGATGAGAGCTTATTTATAGGAGATCTGGAGAACCAAATGGCTAGAGCGTTAGTAGCGGAAGTCTAGAGACAGTCCAGAGGTCGACAATGGGAAGACAGAGATCGTGGCGGTACAGAAGGATTAGGCAATTCGTGGTCAAGTTTCTAAGCAGAGGTCGGCAACAGGAGTTCAGATCAAGAATGGTCGGTTCAGGTGGTGGTCGGCAACGGGGGTTCAGATCAAGAATGGTCGGTTCAGGCAGTGGTCGGCAACGGGGGTTCAGATCAAGAATGGTCGGTTCAGGCGGAGGTCGGCTGCAGGATCAATAACCAAATACACAGAGGTCAATACTAGGTACAAGGCGCTATCACAGGCCCTGGGTGACTGACGGAGTGAACCTAATATAGGCACAGACAAGATTGGGGATGGGGGGAATGGGTGTGTGATTGGTGCACATAGGAACTGGTTAGGGATTGGCCAGGACGAGGGATGAAGGCACAACCTCCCTACCCTGGGCTCATTGGCCCACATACAGCCCCAGGGGCGTTCAGCCCCAAGGTCAAGGGCTCATTGGCCCTGTTGCAGCAGAGCACTCCCCCCAACCCCACCCGGCCCTTTAATTAAGCTCCCAGCGCGGCCGCCGGAGGGCATAAACGCGCGCGAGCACGTGTGAGGAAGCCGGGGCTATGAGACGCTTTACAATCTCTCGGACCAGGCTAATGATGAGGGACAAATGTTTCTAAGAGACTCTAAAATGCTTTTTGGGTATCCTTGCACCCCACTTTGTCAGGGCCTTTGAAGCTACTGGTTTCTCCAAAGTCTAGGATAGTTGACTGGAAAACAAAAGATTGGGTAGAAATAGAACGTTCAGCATTCAGTTGCTCCCTTATACCACAACTAGCTGTAATCACTGGGGTGAGCGTGTCCCCTTATACCACAACTAGCTGTAAGCACTGTGGTGAGTGGGTTCCCTTATACCACAATTTGCTCTAAGCACTGGGGTGACTGTATGCTGTTATGCCACAACTTACTCTAAGCACTGGGGATATTGTGTGCCCCCTTATACCACAACTGGCTTTAAACACTGGAGTGAGTGTGTCCCCTTATAACACAACTAGCTGTAAACACTGGGGTGAGTGTGTCCCCTTATACCACAACCAGCTGTTAACGCTTGGGTGAGTGTGTCCCCTTATACCACAACTAGCAATAATAAATGGGGTGACTGTGTGTCCCCTTATACCACAAGTAACTGTAAAGACAGGGGTGAGAGTGTCCCCTTATAACACAACTAGCTTTAAACACTGGAGTGAGTGTGTCCCCTTATAACACAACTAGCTGTAAACATTGGGGTGAGTGTGTCCCCTTATACCACAACTAGCTGTAAACACTGGGATGGTTGTGTACCCTATACCCAAACTAGCTGTAAAGACTGGGATGAGTGTCTCCCCTTATACCACAACTAGATGTAAAGACTGGGGTGAGTGTCTTCCCTTATAGCCCAACTAGCTGTAAACATTGGAATGATTGTGTCCCCTTGCGACTACCTCAACGTGTTCAGGCAGATTTATTGGGGCCCACAAAAATATGCTGCAAACCCTGGCGCCTGCTGGCACCAGATATTTATTTATTGATGTTAATATCTATTCATTTATGTATACATTGATTAATGTATTTATTACTTCACCTTGGTATTACCCTCCTAACCGGCCTCCAACACCCATAAAAAAACTAATATTTAAATTTCTTTCTTTATTGTTGTATTTCTTTATTTTCTGTTCGAATACTGTCTCTAGCCCATTTTGTGCACGGCAATCACCCAGGTGTTGATTTTCAGCCCTCTAGTCCTTGCTGGCCCCAATTTACAGTCATTTTTGGGCCCCCAAGGTTTGGGTCCCCATTGACTTCAGACTCAAACGTTTGGAGGCAAGTTCATCTAAATTGGTTGAACCCAAAATCAACCAACCAGCAATAGTCTCAGGACCTCTAACATCTTTCAGGAATACTGTTTGGTGGTTATGCCCATTGATACGTCCCTTCTGGCAAGAAACAGAGAAACTGTTAACTGTGACTCTCATTTGATCCCTGAACAAGCTCTGCTGCAACACAGTAAATCACCAGAGATTACAAACAAACCATCTTTGATGGGACACTTGCTTAATGCAGCTGATGCTTTGATCCCCAAACTGCTGATTATGCTCAATATTGGAACTAGTTGATGTGGTAGCACCTCTGGGCAGAGGAGGGATAGGGACTCTTTTCTCCCTTTCTCCCTCATCGTTACGTCTTTACCCCCATTCATATCTTGATTTTTCTTTCCCTCCTCTTTCTTTTTTCCCTCTATCTCACTAAACCTTTTCAACATACGGTTATAGCAGTCTATTATAATGCTAGGACTATCCAGACCAAATTTTCATGAAAAAAGAACCATTGATATTGGATATGGCTGTCACTGAGGATTATCTTTGTCATTATTAATTGATGGTGTTTTTATTCCACTTCTATGCTATAATGTTGACATGTACTTCTCAGATTGATTGTGGGGCCTTATTGTTCATGGTCCTAATTTTCTATGCTTGTATGTTAAATGAAATAAAGTTTAAAAAAGAAGAGAGTTTGAAACAAAAAAAACCTTGGAGAAATGCAGTGGGTTTTGAAAACTTGCATCTTCAATCTATAGAGTTAAATGGTATTACTTTAACTTTAAGTTTTCTGCTAACAATGGTTGCTAACACGGTACAAAATATTAACAGCCTTTAGTAGTCTAATTGTGTCAAATCCAGCGAAAAAATACAGGAGGAATTGTTACTGCACGAGGGTTTCCTTAATTTGGCTGCTCCAGGGGCTGGTCACATTTAGTTATGTGTCTGGCTAACATACTACAACACAATATTACTAGAGATTTTGAATACTAACACTGCCTGGCTGTCACCAATAAATTAAAGCTGGTCTCCTCATTTTGTGCAAGCACTGATTTGTGAGAATTCATAAATTTGTCTCTCTCTTATTCCATGTTCTGCAAAAAAGCATCAGCATAGCTAACATAGCTAGACAGCTGATTCAACTCAATACTCCTGCCTTCCTGGCTTTCCAGAGCCGAGTGGCCATCCCCTTGTATCAGTCAAAGTGACAGTCTGCTCCAGCTCTATTTACTCTATTAATTTCTATTATTGAAATTAATAGAGCAGGTATGCTGTGAGGACGGCGTGGTTGTGAGTGGGGATGACACAGTCTGGTGGAAGTAAGCATCCAAATACCGGAGTAAGGCCTATCAGCTGTGCTGGACCAATTGTAAGTGTGTATAGTTTATTATTTATTGTAATATTATATTACTAATAAAATATGAAAAACTAGTATGTATTCTCTTAACCCTTTCCATGCCTCTACATGCACCACCTATACTAAAGCTAATTTTGTTATATTAGTTACAAAGTGTCTGAGCAGTGTTCTGGCATGTGTTAAGGTATACTGTACACTAAATAATTCCTGTTCTTTTAATTGAAGACATTTATCTCAACAATTACAAAGGGATTTGCAACAGTTATCGCTGCCATAGACAAGTAGTAAACTGAACATACACACAAAAGTGAAGTCTGTGCCTGATGCAGAGCCTCCTCCAAGAGCCACTACCCTGACTCCCTACTGGCTCACCTATAGAGATATAAGGCGAAGTTACTGAAAAGCCATCTTGGGGCACCTCTGCCACCACACTGGTGCCTGCAGCTCAAAGGAGGAGCTGGCAAATGTATTATTTGCAATGGTGATGGACCATGGGTATCAGCAAACCACCCGCCATAAGTTGTGCAGCTTAAAGATCTCCAGCAGCTTTTGACTTGCTTACAGGAAGCTGGTCTGTGGCATCCCCCGGCAGTGAATTTCCCCTTCCACAGACTTTTCAAGGGATAGTCAAAGAGATGGATTTAAGCAGAAGTTCGGTCATATGGTAATCCCCTTCTCTGTCTCCCTCTCCTGGCACTGAGGCAGGGTGGGGGGTTACAAAAAAAGCTGGTCAATATTTTTTATCTACTTTATTGGACACTGGCCAAATATCTGCGCCGTCAAAGTGGTCATCTAAGTGGCAACCCCAGACCATGCATAGTGCAAAAGGTGCAGATCTGTGCATTCTTCTTTATGCGACTGCCACTGGTTTGCCTGTGACAGCTATGGATCCCTGGTGAGGTAAGGCTTTTTTATTTTCTCTGTCCTGCAGGCCTCCAGGGGGATTTACTGTATGGCTGGACATTCACTTACAAAGCGCTGGACACAACCCTCTAACAATCAACAAGAGATGAACAGAAAGCAGGCTAAGTCAACACTTTGCTTAGACTTTCCCTTTCATTCAGCTTCAGAAAAACCTGAAGAGTGGGGTAAATTAGGCTAAATGCCTTTCGAACCAATCTGTCTCATTGCTACTCATTGCTTAGAACACACATGCACTGTGCATGACACTATACACAATTGCCTAGCAACCCCCATTGACTACCGACAGTCACATGGGTCACGTGCATAGCCAAATTTCCCCTTTTATAGATTTGAATTCGGCTTTCAAAATACCCAAAGGCTGGTTTTACACCAATCTGATTGCGGAGCGCTCGCTCCGTCAGGCGAGCGCCCGCAAAGGCTGGTGGAGAACGAGAGTGCTGCACCCTCAGGGTACTGTAGGCAGGGCTTTTGCTGAGTGCTCCTATTGGTTGCTAACACGTAGGTCAAGTACATAGCAGAAGTGGAAGCCATTTGTTCAAGTTCCTCCTGCCCAAAGATTCCATTTCTGGGAGGTAGGATATAGTGCAACCATGACCAGGTCAGCATCCCTCCCACCAGAAAGAATCATTGATCCAGTGTTACCAACTTTCTTAAGCCACATATGCACAGGGCCGGATTATATGTGGTGGAGGCCCCTGTGCAAAAATTCTGGTGTAGGCCCCTGATGCAGTATTTCTTCCTATTAAAATCCAGTGTCTTATAACCCCATGCTTACATGGGTGGGCAGGTGCATGCACAGTGGGGGGAGGCAGTGCCACTCCCTGTGCAGCAGCTGCCTGGAATGGAGTGGTAAGGCTTTTATTTGTAAACCCCCATCTCAGCACCTGCAATAAATCCTCAATCCTGCTGCCCGTCTCCACAAAATGTGGTACAGATCCGAGTGTCAAATCTCAGAACCTACGGGGGGCTAACGACCTACTGGAGGGGTCGTTGGAAAGGGCAGAAGCTCAGGTATACACCACTACAAGGGCATGTGGATCGGGGCTGACCGGACCAAGCAGCGGCACAGCAGAATTCTGGTACCATTGCTCACAGGTGGCAGGTTGGTAATGACTCACTGGAGGGGTCATTGGAAAGGGAATGTGGATTGACCCCTTGCACCCTGTCTATAATCTGGCCCTGTATATGCATAAATTAGGCACAAGCTCTACTAAGGATGCAATTTCCATGATCATAAAGCATTTATCTATGTTACTTAAAAGGGATGCCTAAGTTTGGTAACACCCCAGCCATCCCTCCATCTGTGATAAACCCAAAAATAAAAAAAACTTCTGGATCATTGCAATTCTCACCTGGTGCACTTGAATGACAGCTTGTCTTAAAGTGCTGATCCCTGGCTCCCACTTTAGGATTCTCTATTTTTAGCAAATGTCCCCCTTACAAGCCTGGCAGGAAAAGGAAGTCCATATATGGGCATGAGAATCTGACACTCAGAAAAGGCAGTTTCAGGTTGATAGCCCCCCTGTGGCTCCCCTAACACCTTTGTCATACAGCGGGGGGCCAGCATCCTCCTTAGCTGGGGAGCAGGGGTGTACATACCATAGAGGCAGTGCAAGCACGTGCCCCTGGGCCCATGGAACAAGGGAGCCCAGCCAAACTGCCTACCTTGCCTCAGTAGACTGTACGCCCAGCATCATACATACTTACCTACCCAACCATGCTGCCTTCACGCTGTCTTTCACGCTGGCCACACACATCGTGTTGCCCTCAGCTCCATGCCTCTGCCGCCTCTGTGCCTCCCTTGCCACTGTGCTCGAACTGCTCCAGCATCACAAGACCTGGTGAGTGTAATGAGGGCCCTGCCATAGTGGTGTGATAGGAGATGGTGCTTCAAAAGAATTCCTGAGGACTTCTGTCTAAGAGAAGGGAGGGAGCAAAGGGCAGAGACCTTAAAGGTAGTCCTGGGAGACCAGGACTTGGTCACTATTCGGGAGGGAGTCCCGTGGCAGTGTGCCGAGATAGGACCAGCAACCAGAAACAGGGCTGGCTCCAAACTTCCTGGATTCCCTGTATCTTCCTGTATCCCACTACTCAGAACGGCATTTGTATTAATTCCATCATAGTCAAATGTTTGTTATAACTTCCCAGTGTGCACTAAAATCTATATTTAACTTGAGCGATCTTTTTGCCTTTTTGACAAGAATCTGTGTCCTTGGCTTTGCTGGCCCTTGTAGTCCACTGGGCAAGCTGAAAGGGATGGTGATTTGGGAAAGCACGCTGTGTGATCATAGGTGCTGGGCTGTTAGTGTTACAATGTGACACACATGACTAATGGGATTTTTGAAAGTGTATTTTTTTGTGTAAAAAGGATATCCTCAAAGAGTTGAGCAGATCTAGCAATTTTTTATTTTTTCTTATTTTAGAAAATGTGTGATTTATGGATTTGGCAGATTTGGTTTACAGCTGCCAAAAGCTGCAAACTGGCGGTAGTGAAAACTGCTTCTAAAAAACACACATTCACTAACATAAGAAAAGATGAGGAAAAATTGTAGATCAGCTCAACACCTCAAGGACATCCTTCTGACACATCAAATATACACATAAATAATGAAACTGGAATTAGATTTTAAGACAGACCAGTACTTTTATACTGTTGCGTGATTGGGTGACTGACTTGTCATTCAAGGTCCCAGCTCAGTTTCTGTGAAGACTGCCCACACTCCAGTGAGTTTTTTGTTTTCTAATGGCCTAAATCTGGCTTAGCATGGGGGGGGGGGGGCGTGTTACCAAAATGCCTGGACATTATAGTAAAGTCACCACTTCTGCACTCACTTGTATAGAAGCAAATGGCCAATTATGTAGCTGGTGGCAACTTTTCTGGTTTGATGTGTAAGGCTACTGTGGCATTCCCAACCGATCACTTTCAGTCACGGGATTAGCATGTGATTAGATATAAGGAAGTAGTGAGGGTAAAGGATTGCTTTGAAGACATTCTCCACCCAAGAGTTAAATTACAAGTGTATACAGGAGACTTTGCAGGAGGTGCTGACAGGTGGGTTTCACTTTTTAGCTTTTTGTCTTCAACTGTCATTTTTTCCCTTAGCTACACTTCCTCCCACTCACACCTGATGTGCCCTTCGAGTCTCAGTCACAACCTCTTGCTCTCCAGTGCCTATAAATATATGATTAGGTACACAAATATATGCAGATTTGTAGTTCTTAGTAGGAGTGGAGTAGGTGGAGTTCCATATTAGGAAGCAAAGCAATAGTGGTTTCAGTAAAGAAATATATGTTAGTCAGATGGAAGTGTGTGTGTGAAAAGCAGGAATGCTCCAGAACCTTCCAGATACAGTACATAAGGCAGTGAAGCTCCTTCTGGGGTGTCAGGCATTGCCTAGCAGCAGCAGGAGACACAGACACCCCAGTTAAAGGCCATCTACCAGTCAGAACTTTCATAACTAGAGATGAGCGAACTTTTGAAAAATTCGATTCGACTGATTCGCCGAATTTTCCGACAAAAATCGTTTCGACCCGAATAAATTCGCGACGAATCGCTATTAAAAACGGCTATTTCTGAGCCTCCTACAGCCTCAATAGGGTTGTAAATCATTCAGCCTTGCTGTAACACGCACAGGATGCGTGCTGGGTTTGTTAAATAATACTTTGAAGAAATATCACATGCAGATCAGAGGCATCGCTAATAGAATCGCAGAGCGGCACAATTGCAGAGAGTTGAAGTGGCATCACTATGAGGGGCAGAAGGAGCCCAAATATACACTGGAGTTGGCCTCAGGAGCCCAAAAATTGGATGAATCACACCCTGGAGTTGGCAGAAGTTGGCAGTAGCAGCAGCAGGAGCCCAAATATACACTGGAGTTGGCTTCAGGAGCCCAAAAATTGGATGAATCACACCCTGGAGTTGGCAGAAGTTGGCAGCAGCAGGAGCAGGAGCCCAAATATACACTGGAGTTGGCCTCAGGAGCCCAAAAATTGGATGAATCACACCCTGGAGTTGGCAGAAGTTGGCAGCAGCAGCAGCAGGAGCCCAAATATACACTGGAGTTGGCCTCAGGAGCCCAAAAATTGGATGAATCACACCCTGGAGTTGGCAGGAGTTGACAGTAGTAGCAGCAGGAGCCCAAATATACACTGGAGTTGGCTTCAGGAGCCCAAAAATTGGATGAATCACACCCTGGAGTTGGCAGAAGTTGGCAGCAGCAGCAGCAGGAGCCCAAATATACACTGGAGTTGGCCTCAGGAGCCCAAAAATTGGATGAATCACACCCTGGAGTTGGCAGAAGTTGGCAGTAGTAGCAGCAGGAGCCCAAATATACACTGGAGTTGGCTTCAGGAGCCCAAAAATTGGATGAATCACACCCTGGAGTTGGCAGAAGTTGGCAGCAGCAGCAGCAGCAGGAGCCCAAATATACACTGGAGTTGGCTTCAGGAGCCCAAAAATTGGATGAATCACACCCTGGAGTTGGCAGAAGTTGGCAGCAGCAGGAGCAGGAGCCCAAATATACACTGGAGTTGGCCTCAGGAGCCCAAAAATTGGATGAATCACACCCTGGAGTTGGCAGAAGTTGGCAGCAGCAGCAGCAGGAGCCCAAATATACACTGGAGTTGGCCTCAGGAGCCCAAAAATTGGATGAATCACACCCTGGAGTTGGCAGGAGTTGACAGTAGTAGCAGCAGGAGCCCAAATATACACTGGAGTTGGCTTCAGGAGCCCAAAAATTGGATGAATCACACCCTGGAGTTGGCAGAAGTTGGCAGCAGCAGCAGCAGGAGCCCAAATATACACTGGAGTTGGCCTCAGGAGCCCAAAAATTGGATGAATCACACCCTGGAGTTGGCAGAAGTTGGCAGTAGTAGCAGCAGGAGCCCAAATATACACTGGAGTTGGCTTCAGGAGCCCAAAAATTGGATGAATCACACCCTGGAGTTGGCAGAAGTTGGCAGTAGCAGCAGCAGGAGCCCAAATATACACTGGAGTTGGCTTCAGGAGCCCAAAAATTGGATGAATCACACCCTGGAGTTGGCAGGAGTTGACAGTAGCAGCAGCAGGAGCCCAAATATACACTGGAGTTGGCCTCAGGAGCCCAAAAATTGGATGAATCACACCCTGGAGTTGGCAGGAGTTGACAGTAGCAGCAGCAGGAGCCCAAATATACACTGGAGTTGGCTTCAGGAGCCCAAAAATTGGATGAATCACACCCTGGAGTTGGCAGAAGTTGGCAGCAGCAGCAGCAGCAGGAGCCCAAATATACACTGGAGTTGGCTTCAGGAGCCCAAAAATTGGATGAATCACACCCTGGAGTTGGCAGGAGTTGACAGTAGCAGCAGCAGGAGCCCAAATATACACTGGAGTTGGCCTCAGGAGCCCAAAAATTGGATGAATCACACCCTGGAGTTGGCAGGAGTTGACAGTAGCAGCAGCAGGAGCCCAAATATACACTGGAGTTGGCTTCAGGAGCCCAAAAATTGGATGAATCACACCCTGGAGTTGGCAGAAGTTGGCAGTAGCAGCAGCAGGAGCCCAAATATACACTGGAGTTGGCTTCAGGAGCCCAAAAATTGGATGAATCACACCCTGGAGTTGGCAGAAGTTGGCAGCAGCAGCAGCAGGAGCCCAAATATACACTGGAGTTGGCTTCAGGAGCCCAAAAATTGGATGAATCACACCCTGGAGTTGGCAGAAGTTGGCAGCAGCAGCAGCAGCAGGAGCCCAAATATACACTGGAGTTGGCTTCAGGAGCCCAAAAATTGGATGAATCACACCCTGGAGTTGGCAGGAGTTGACAGTAGCAGCAGCAGGAGCCCAAATATACACTGGAGTTGGCCTCAGGAGCCCAAAAATTGGATGAATCACACCCTGGAGTTGGCAGGAGTTGACAGTAGCAGCAGCAGGAGCCCAAATATACACTGGAGTTGGCTTCAGGAGCCCAAAAATTGGATGAATCACACCCTGGAGTTGGCAGAAGTTGGCAGTAGCAGCAGCAGGAGCCCAAATATACACTGGAGTTGGCTTCAGGAGCCCAAAAATTGGATGAATCACACCCTGGAGTTGGCAGGAGTTGACAGTAGCAGCAGCAGGAGCCCAAATATACACTGGAGTTGGCTTCAGGAGCCCAAAAATTGGATGAATCACACCCTGGAGTTGGCAGAAGTTGGCAGTAGTAGCAGCAGGAGCCCAAATATACACTGGAGTTGGCTTCAGGAGCCCAAAAATTGGATGAATCACACCCTGGAGTTGGCAGAAGTTGGCAGTAGCAGCAGCAGGAGCCCAAATATACACTGGAGTTGGCTTCAGGAGCCCAAAAATTGGATGAATCACACCCTGGAGTTGGCAGAAGTTGGCAGCAGCAGGAGCAGGAGCCCAAATATACACTGGAGTTGGCCTCAGGAGCCCAAAAATTGGATGAATCACACCCTGGAGTTGGCAGAAGTTGGCAGCAGCAGCAGCAGGAGCCCAAATATACACTGGAGTTGGCCTCAGGAGCCCAAAAATTGGATGAATCACACCCTGGAGTTGGCAGGAGTTGACAGTAGTAGCAGCAGGAGCCCAAATATACACTGGAGTTGGCTTCAGGAGCCCAAAAATTGGATGAATCACACCCTGGAGTTGGCAGAAGTTGGCAGCAGCAGCAGCAGGAGCCCAAATATACACTGGAGTTGGCCTCAGGAGCCCAAAAATTGGATGAATCACACCCTGGAGTTGGCAGAAGTTGGCAGTAGTAGCAGCAGGAGCCCAAATATACACTGGAGTTGGCTTCAGGAGCCCAAAAATTGGATGAATCACACCCTGGAGTTGGCAGAAGTTGGCAGCAGCAGCAGCAGCAGGAGCCCAAATATACACTGGAGTTGGCTTCAGGAGCCCAAAAATTGGATGAATCACACCCTGGAGTTGGCAGAAGTTGGCAGCAGCAGCAGCAGCAGGAGCCCAAATATACACTGGAGTTGGCTTCAGGAGCCCAAAAATTGGATGAATCACACCCTGGAGTTGGCAGGAGTTGACAGTAGCAGCAGCAGGAGCCCAAATATACACTGGAGTTGGCCTCAGGAGCCCAAAAATTGGATGAATCACACCCTGGAGTTGGCAGAAGTTGGCAGTAGCAGCAGCAGGAGCCCAAAAAATGGCCTAAAGACATAAATATGTTTTGCACCATTTGTAAAGTGTAAAACGTGGCACCATGCTGAATCTAGTCGCATGCATCAGGCATTGGTGGGTGGAAATCCTGGCTGATCCATCCCTGATTCATTTTGACAAAGGTGAGTCTCTCCACATTTTTAGTTGACAGACGAGTTCTCCTCGCCGTAACTATGGCCCCCGCCGCACTAAACACCCGCTCAGATGGCACGCTACTTGCCGGGCAGGACAGCTTTTCCAGGGCAAACTCTGCTAGTTGCGGCCACAAATCAAGTTTGGCTGCCCAGAAGTCCAGCGGATCCTCAAGGTGTGTTGGCATGGTCATGTCAAAGTATGACATGACCTGCTGGTTCAGGTCCTGCTCCAGGTCTTCCTGCTGCTCATGAGTAGCCTCACTATGCGGGTGTAGAAAGCTACTCATTAGCGACTGAAGACTGAGGCTGCTGCTGCTGATGGAGCTTCTGCTGCTGCTGCTGCCAACCCCCCCAGCGGCCATGGCAGTGGAAGGTGAGCGCAGAGGTCCCCTCGAGTCAGACCTGCGAGAGTATGGACCATGGCGCAGATAGGCATCGGCCAACTGCCTACGTAGAATGTCTTTGTAGTAGTTGAGTTTGTCCTCCCTCTCGGTGGGTTTAAAAAATGCCCCCATTTTGTGCCGGAAGCGAGGGTCCAATAAGGTGGACAGCCAGAAGTCATCCCGCCGACAGATGGAAACAATTCTGGGGTCACTACGCAAGCATGTGAGCATGCTTCGTGCCATTTGCGCAAGTGACTCGGATGGACTACCTGTCTCCATCTCCACTGCATACTGCCACGGTGTGCCCGGGTCCTCTGTCTCTCCTTCCTCAAAAACCTCTAGCTCCTCTGGCTGCTCCTGCTCCTCCTCTCCTGTCCGCTGACTAGATAAACCAGCCATTTCGCCAAGCCTAAACTGTGTTTCGCTGGGCAACTCCTCCTCCTCCTCTTCCTCCTCCTCCTCCTCCAGTTCAGCTCCAACGGGGTTCATGTGGCCGTAAGATGTAAACGCCATGTCTCCAGTGCCCTGACCAGCCATGGTTTCCAACATGTGCTGTAGTACATGAAGCAGTGGAATCACGTCGTTCATCCCGTAATCCTGCCGACTGACAAATAAAGTGGCTTCCTCAAAGGGCCTGAGCAAACGGCAGGTGTCACGTATGAGCTGCCACTGGTTGACATTGAAGTTACACAGGGGAGTCCCCCTATCTGCTTGGATCATCAGGAAATCCGTGATGGCTTTTCTCTGTTCATATAATCGGTCCAACATGTGAAGGGTGGAATTCCAACGGGTGGAAACATCGCAAATCAGACTATGTTGGGGGGATACCATTCTGACGCTGTAGCTCAAGAAGGGTGTGTTTGGCGGTGTAGGAGTGGCTGAAGTGCATGCAAAGTTTCCGTGAAGTTGTTAGGATGTCCTGCAGATGGGGGGAACACTTCAGAAACCGCTTGACAACCAGATTGAAGACGTGAGCCATGCAGGGGGCATGGGTCAGGCTTCCTTGGCGCAGCGCAGACAAAATGTTCTTCCCATTGTCGGTAACCATGATTCCCATTTTAAGTTTTCTCGGAGTAAGCCATGTTTGGATTTCCTGATGAATACATTTAAGCAGTTCCTCCCCTGTGTGACTCCGTTCGCCAAGACAAACCATGTGAAGCACTGCGTGACACCTCCGTGCCCTGCACACATGGTAGACTGGAGGGGCACTGAGACTTGAGCCTACAGTGGAGGGTGAGGAGATGGCGGAGGATGAGGAGGCCGAGTCGCACGGTGTCACAGGCCCAATGGGCAGAGAGCGCGGAGGCCGAAGCGGCGTGACCTGTCCAAGTTGCTGCTGCAAAGGGACCACATTCACCCAGTGGGCCGTAAACGACATGTACTGCCCCTGACCGTAGTTACAGCTCCAGATGTCGGCGCTGCCATGTATTTTGCTACACACCGACAGGCTCAAGGACTGGCCCACCTTCTGTTCAACAAAAGTGTGCAGCGCTGGTACTGCCTTCTTGGCAAAGAAATGACGGCTTGGGACTCTCCACCTCGGCTCGGCACAAGCCATCAGTTCTCTGAAAGGTGCAGATTCCACCACCTGAAAAGGGAGCGACTGCAGCACCAGCAACTTGGACAGGAGCACATTCAGCTTCTGCGCCGTAGGATGAGTGGGCGCATACTGCTGTCTCTTGGACATGGCTTCGCTGATGGATTGCTGGCGGGATGCATGACTTGGAGGAGGAGGAGGAGGAGCAGGAGCGACAGAGGATGGGTGTGACGCACAGCTGCCTTCGGCTGAGGTGCTGGAGCCTTGGCTGGCAGAAATTGGGAGCTCACTTGGTGAGGAAGCAGACTGGACCACCCCTTGGGAGCCTCGGTTCTCCCAGGTCGTTTTATGGTGACGCATCATATGTTGACGCAGGGCCGTGGTGCCAACATTTGGACCCTGGCCACGCTTCACCTTTTGCCTACATATCTTGCATGTGGCCATGTTACCCTCCTGCGGATGCCTCAGGAAAAACTGCCACACTGCCGAGTAGCTACTTTTCCCACCCCCTGGCCTCACTGATTCACTGCTGCTGTTGCCAACTCCAGGAACCCCTGCTCCACTACCTCCCGATAAGGTAGACTGCCGCACAGCAGGTGCTCTACCCCGGCCCCGGCCCCGGCCGGCTCCAGCCTTTGGAATTGTGCCCCCATGCTGACTGCTACCACCTTGCTGCCTCAGCTGCTGACTCCGGGGCAACCTGCGCCCCTCTTCTCCTGATGATGACGATGAAGCCCCTTCATCACCCGGCTCCCAAGTGCGATCGGCTTCATCGTCATCATCATCATCATCACCGGGTTGTGGCTGTACGTCACTGATGTTCGTGGATTCGTCAACAGTGTCTGGCGCAGGAGCTGGAACGCTCGCAGCACCCACGACACTGTCCACATCACTATTTGTCTGCCTAGCTAAAGAAGCCACCTCCATTTCTTGGCTGGGCAGTAGCTGCTGACTGTCCTCCTGTATCTGATCGTCCTCCTCACTAAAGAGTGGAGCTGAACCCAAAGCATAGGATACGTCGCTGGGGGAGGGAACGGCGTAGGACAGAGGCAATGGGAGGACAGGGACTGCTCTCGGGGCATGCCAACTCAGGGTTGTGTCAGAGGAACCTACCGACCCTAGACTGGGGGTCTCAGATGTAAGTTGTGATGATGTTGTTGATGAGCGCGTCAGCCAATCTACCACGGCAGATGCGTTACTGGTGGAGACCCGACCGCTAGCAGATACTGGCAGATTAGGTCTCTCAGCGTGACTCCTGCTGCTACTGGCCCCCAGTCTGATGCGAGCTCTGCCTGCGGAATCTTGGCCTCTGCCACTCCTCTTTTCACTTCCAGGCACTTGTCTGCCCGACATAGTCTAACTGGCGTGGTAGTAGGTGATATTTTAAGAACCCCCAGGCAGCAGTGGGTCTATATAAAACAGAATATAATGCACACCAAAAGTGAGCAGTAACACTCAGCCTCCAACAGGCCTGCTTAGTGTAAATAAGAGAGCTGCTTAGTGTAAATAAAGAGGGGTATGCTATGTTACAGAATGGGATGCCTCAACAGAAGTGCACCTGGCAGGCAGCAGTAAGCCTATGCCCAGCAAAAGTGTCTTATAATATAAATATAATAAGAGCAAATGCTTATATGGTCTTAAACAGAGGCTGCTTTAGTCACAGAATGGGATGCCCTGGGCAGGAATGGACCTGGCAGGGTCCAGTAGGGCTTTGGCCAGCAAAAGTGTCTTTATCAGGCCTGATTTCTATGAGAATAAGTGCAAATGTTTATTATGCTATTAAATAGAGGCTGCTTTAGTCACAGAATGGGATGCCAGTGCCACAAAAACCAGAGAGCATGCACAGCAAAAGTGTCTTTATCAGGCCTGATTTCTATGAGAATAAGTGCAAATGGTTATTATGCTATTAAATAGAGGCTGCTTTAGTCACAGAATGGGATGCCAGTGCCACAAAAACCAGAGAGCATGCACAGCAAAAGTGTCTTTATCAGGCCTGATTTCTATGAGAATAAGTGCAAATGTTTATTATGCTATTAAATAGAGGCTGCTTTAGTCACAGAATGGGATGCCAGTGCCACAAAAACCAGAGAGCATGCACAGCAAAAGTGTCTTTATCAGGCCTGATTTCTATGAGAATAAGTGCAAATGTTTATTATGCTATTAAATAGAGGCTGCTTTAGTCACAGAATGGGATGCCAGTGCCACAAAAACCAGAGAGCATGCACAGCAAAAGTGTCTTTATCAGGCCTGATTTCTATGAGAATAAGTGCAAATGGTTATTATGCTATTAAATAGAGGCTGCTTTAGTCACAGAATGGGATGCCAGTGCCACAAAAACCAGAGAGCATGCACAGCAAAAGTGTCTTTATCAGGCCTGATTTCTATGAGAATAAGTGCAAATGTTTATTATGCTATTAAATAGAGGCTGCTTTAGTCACAGAATGGGATGCCAGTGCCACAAAAACCAGAGAGCATGCACAGCAAAAGTGTCTTTATCAGGCCTGATTTCTATGAGAATAAGTGCAAATGGTTATTATGCTATTAAATAGAGGCTGCTTTAGTCACAGAATGGGATGCCAGTGCCACAAAAACCAGAGAGCATGCACAGCAAAAGTGTCTTTATCAGGCCTGATTTCTATGAGAATAAGTGCAAATGTTTATTATGCTATTAAATAGAGGCTGCTTTAGTCACAGAATGGGATGCCAGTGCCACAAAAACCAGAGAGCATGCACAGCAAAAGTGTCTTTATCAGGCCTGATTTCTATGAGAATAAGTGCAAATGTTTATTATGCTATTAAATAGAGGCTGCTTTAGTCACAGAATGGGATGCCAGTGCCACAAAAACCAGAGAGCATGCACAGCAAAAGTGTCTTTATCAGGCCTGATTTCTATGAGAATAAGTGCAAATGTTTATTATGCTATTAAATAGAGGCTGCTTTAGTCACAGAATGGGATGCCAGTGCCACAAAAACCAGAGAGCATGCACAGCAAAAGTGTCTTTATCAGGCCTGATTTCTATGAGAATAAGTGCAAATGTTTATTATGCTATTAAATAGAGGCTGCTTTAGTCACAGAATGGGATGCCAGTGCCACAAAAACCAGAGAGCATGCACAGCAAAAGTGTCTTTATCAGGCCTGATTTCTATGAGAATAAGTGCAAATGTTTATTATGCTATTAAATAGAGGCTGCTTTAGTCACAGAATGGGATGCCAGTGCCACAAAAACCAGAGAGCATGCACAGCAAAAGTGTCTTTATCAGGCCTGATTTCTATGAGAATAAGTGCAAATGTTTATTATGCTATTAAATAGAGGCTGCTTTAGTCACAGAATGGGATGCCAGTGCCACAAAAACCAGAGAGCATGCACAGCAAAAGTGTCTTTATCAGGCCTGATTTCTATGAGAATAAGTGCAAATGTTTATTATGCTATTAAATAGAGGCTGCTTTAGTCACAGAATGGGATGCCAGTGCCACAAAAACCAGAGAGCATGCACAGCAAAAGTGTCTTTATCAGGCCTGATTTCTATGAGAATAAGTGCAAATGTTTATTATGCTATTAAATAGAGGCTGCTTTAGTCACAGAATGGGATGCCAGTGCCACAAAAACCAGAGAGCATGCACAGCAAAAGTGTCTTTATCAGGCCTGATTTCTATGAGAATAAGTGCAAATGGTTATTATGCTATTAAATAGAGGCTGCTTTAGTCACAGAATGGGATGCCAGTGCCACAAAAACCAGAGAGCATGCACAGCAAAAGTGTCTTTATCAGGCCTGATTTCTATGAGAATAAGTGCAAATGTTTATTATGCTATTAAATAGAGGCTGCTTTAGTCACAGAATGGGATGCCAGTGCCACAAAAACCAGAGAGCATGCACAGCAAAAGTGTCTTTATCAGGCCTGATTTCTATGAGAATAAGTGCAAATGTTTATTATGCTATTAAATAGAGGCTGCTTTAGTCACAGAATGGGATGCCTCACAGCAGACTTAAGATCAGTTCAGTATATATGCACAGTTAGTTACTATAAGCAGCCTGAAAACGCTAACAAAGGCTGGATGAAAAAAAAAAAATCTCCCTGTCACAGCCTCCGTTTTTCCTACCTTTCCCTGGCTTTCTGTCTGTCTCCTGTCTGTCTCCTGCCTGTCTCCTGCCTGTCTCCAGCCTGTCCCTGTCTGTCCCTGCCTGTCTAAGTGCCTCAGCTACACAGCGTTCTGTCTGTCACGAATGCAATAGAGAAATGAGGAAAAGCAAGATGGCCGCCGTTAAATACCGCTGTGTGACGTCACCGGGCTTGCTGGCTGCTGATAGGCTGCATGTGACTGCCCCAGCTTGCACTGGCGCGGGATACATGTCCAGACATGTCCCGCCCGCCATCTTAGAATGCCTGTAATGTAAATGAATGGATGTTAAAGGAAAACTTCGAGTGATCGAATCGCGGGGAAATTCGGATTCGATCCGAATCGAATTTTTCCTGAAATTCGGATCGAATCCGGGTTCGTCCGGATCGATTCGCTCATCCCTATTCATAACATTAGCATATGGGTGGACATTTGATTCAGCAGAGCCAGCAGCCACTCCTACTGCTAGGAAGCTCAGCTAGGAAAAATGAAAACCGAGGATTAAAAAAAGGTTAGATTTCTCATGAATGAATGCAGTTTTCAAAAATTCAAAACATGGCAGTGATTAGGAACTTAGGATGGATATAACCAAAGCATCTACAGGCTTGCCTACAGTATTTCTTTAAGATTAGAATATCCCCCAAGAGTGCTCCCCTCAGAAAGAAAAATACAAGCTAAAAGATCTGCCTATGGCACCAGGTAAGATAAATCTGACCACAACGGTAGATTCTGCTTTTCACCACACTTGCATCGAAATCTAAACCAGCCTGCCCTCCCAGCTGAACACAGGCAGCGAGCACCATTTTATTAGGATGTGACTTTATAGAAATGGATGTCTTGTGTAATTTCTGTTCAAAGGTAATCTGTTCATTTACTATGTGAACACGCTTATTCAAAATGGCAGTCCTGCTGTCTGTGAATATTTCCAGCTTTACAGCCTCTCAAATTTGCTGCAGCCATTAAAGGCATTGATTATTCTGTTTGTACAGAATATATTGTGACTGTAAATCACATAACATAGGGTAAGGTATCCTTTCTTTATTCAATAGAACCGAGAGCTTATTGAGTTGTTTGTAAGACAATAACATTCTTCCTGTTCCTTCAAGTTCATTTACAGGATATCTGCACTTTTCTATAAATCAAGGTCTTACATTGTCTTTGAACATTGCAAGATTGTATAATATTAAGAATGTATATAATCATGCTAGATCGTGAGAGTAGGGATTATACAATACACCTCAAGGAAAAAAAACAGGCTTTTTTTGCTGGTAGGAAGAAAATTCAAGCAGGACAAGTTATAGAACATACAATTTCACTTTTACAGGGGAGAACTGCTCACCTCTTGAGCAATTGAGCAATTTTTCCCGGTAAAAGTAGAATGGTATGTGCAAGCCATGTGACCCCAGATTCATTCTATTGAAATAAAGAAACAAGTTTGGCTGTTTTTTTTCCCCTTTTTCTTTTTAGCATATTTATGTGACTTCAGTGCCCCACTCCATTCACTGCAAAGAAGAGGGCGTGTCAAGCCTCAACACTTCACTTCTATTGCAATAAAAAGAGTGGGCGTGGTCAGTCACCATGACTTAGGGGGTTATTTAAGAATGGATAGCGCCAGGTAGTGCCTCGTAGCGTCTGGTGAATTCCGGGCGCTGTACGCAAAACCACAATTAAAAAAGTGAATCCAGTGAGCGCCTCTAACAGCGTCATGTAGCGTGCCTGTATTACTACAGGCAGCTCAGCGTATAGCACCGGCGCTCTAGCCTCAGGAGCGCCATGTAGTACCTGTCGCTCTGTAGCACTCTCCCATACATTTCAATGGGCTTTCATTAGTTGTGTATAAATAGCATGTTTGGCTATTTAAATTTTCCTTTTATTTGCTCAAATCATTGTGTGACCTCTCCTGGCTGCAAACAAAAACTTTTATACATTTTTGGGACTTTTTATATTTTTACATTTTTATATTACAGGTCTGGCACTAAAGTGTTATTGTCCCAGTATTAAAACAATGTCATTCCATGTGTTTTCGCTTTGTTACTGGTGGATATGTGTTCAAAATCAGACTTTATTTACACAGCGTCTGGCGCTCTGTGCTACAGCGCCCAGCTTTAGAGCGCGGATGCTGTGTGTTTTGTTAAATATGGTGTGGAGCGCCGAGTGTCGGATGCACTGAGCTGGCGCAACCTCTCGCTCTTTGCAGTGCTTTACTATGGTTACAGCGCCCAACACACATCACATTCATCAATGCGGGCCAGGTTACTACAGCGACAGCAACGCTAGGTTGCAGCGCCCGATACCCGTTTACAGCGTCTATTAGCGGTCGCTATAAGCGCTGCTATACAGACGCTCATCTGGCAATACCTGGCGTTAGTAGTAAATCAGCCTCTAACTATTTTTAAGGGCAGCCATTTGTCACGGTGCTTGCTGGTGAGTAAAAATGCTGAGTGGAGTATTAATGTTTTATTTTTCTGCTGAGACTTTTTTTAACCTCCAGTTGGGCCTCCCTATCCAGCATGGCAATTCTACAATGCGTGCATGGGCTCTCCTCCAATGAGAAGGCAGTGTTCTGTTCAGGGCGGCTTAGTAAAGCTGAGAAGCGCACTGACTGCTGACTATTCAGCTTCAGCTGGGTGTACTTGTGCCAAAAGAAGCAGGGATGTGGCCACAAGCAATATCTGCACCACAGTATATTGGCGAGGTTAGTGAACATGCTGACTATTTATTTTACATATTAAGGCATCCAAAATCAGAATGCCCCAGGTATAGCATATCAGAAAGACATATGTTCCTCTTTAACATCTGCATTATATTGGTTTATTATGTTATATGTGCTATTCCCCGCTGGCAGCTCTGTGTAAGAGCTCTGTGTATTAGTTAAACTAATATTGTAGGCAAAGGAAATTGTTACACCATTGCGTTGGGCTACATTTGGCACTGTACTAAATGGCCAAGATTGTGGGGTTTGCAGTTTCACCTCATGATTTCTCTTCTGCAAAAAGTGGGTGTGGACCTTGGATACTGTGATGCTGCATAATATTCAGCATAATATGCAGGGTCTGTAAGATTCCCAGAACTTGCATAAGACACTCTGGCTGTGCAAGAGGGTGGAAGAGGGAGGCGGAGGGAGGGACAGGAGGAGGGGGGGACCAGCAATCCTGTCCTGCTCTGCTGAGCTGATTGGGGGACGGGATAAAAAAGAGAATGTCATTGGCTGAACCTGTAAACCCCGACATTTCAGCCATTTCTGCTTCAATTTAAAAATGGAAAATAGTTTAGGACAGTGCCAAATTTATCCCGACACAATGGTGTAACAATTACCTTTGCCTGAATTATCAGGTGAAGTAATGAGACTTTATAATGTTTTGTTAGTCATGTGACTTCCTTTATAATAAGCTAAGATCCTCCCCCTTTATTACATGGGTAGACATTTCACAGTACGGATGCATGCATGCAAAACTGAGGGAGGAAGTCCGCAAAGAAGGTCCCTACCTAGATATTGTATTCTAGGATAGTAGCAGTATACTAGCCTCTATGTCATTTGGCACTGGTCCATGCTCTTGCAAGGGTGCCATTTGGCCTCCAGGACCTGTGGATTCCAGTCCGGTGCACCAAGCTAGAAGCCCTGGGAAAAGGGGGGAGGGCACTTTCTTTTACTTTAATTTAAAAAGAATAAAACTAGTAATAGGGAAGCTGTTCACTCTCATTCCCTCCTCTAGTAGACTTGGTCATGGGATTTAGCTTCTGGAAGACTCCAATGTTAAATAGCTAGAAAACTTTGACTGGAAGGCCCCTGAACCAAACAGAGGTCTGTTGGCAACATATATAGTAACATAGTAGCATAGTATGTAAGGCTGAAAAAGAGAGAATTCTGTGAATACTCACCTGTAGAATAAATTTCTCTTCCATTATTACTTCAGGACAAGGGTGTGGTCTGCAAGAACAAGGGTGTGTCTCCACCTCCCGGGCCTATAACCACCTGGCTGATTTGATGCACCTCAGTTTAATTGAAAAGCAGTAGAACCAGACGCCCGGGAGGCATACCTATCCTGTTGGAAACAAAAGGCTGGAGACAAAATACAAGACTCCTCTCTCCGTTTAATTCTTTTTTTTTCATTATGCTGATCATTATTTACAGCAACTATTTACATATTTACCACTCCACTAAAACTAGGCATCTAACACATGGACATAGTAACCTAGCAGACAGGGAGGGCCTGATGTCCTGAATTAATAATGGAAGAGAAATTCATTCTACAGGTGAGTACTCACAGAATTCTCTTTTCTCTTCCATTTTACTTCAGGCCATCAGACTTAATTCAGAGATGTAGGAGGTTTAGTAAAAATACTAAAATTTTCTAAGGTGCGCTTCGGGTTGGGTGGTATAGCAGCTGCCTAGAATAAGGGGTCAGTCCTTATTGGAAGTATCATCGAGTCAAAACCTAATAAGCTTAGAACAAGATTATTTGGTTTAGACGTGCTTTGGGGTAGGTCCCAATGATGGGTCTTGAAACGGGGTCTGGTTCTGATGATTGAGAAAGGGAGTTCCTCACTTCTCTCTGTGTGTTAGTCTGTTAGAGGTTTCTGACACCAGATACGATATATTGATTAATTATATCTGGTTTAGCATATTGCCTCTGTGTGAATGAATGATAATGTATGCTGCGTGGTTTTATTCCCACAGCAGAGCAAATCAAATCAACTTGGTAGTGATATAAATGCTAGAGCATATATAAATAAGAAAACATATATACTGTGTATAAAATTATAGGGAACTCACCGCCACGGCCCGGGGGTACGCCGACCTACCCTGGGCCTGTGAGGTTCTGCCGCCTGTGTAGTTGTTATGAAGTGTCTGGTCTCAACAGTGGTTGCTGTGGCTTTTGTAGAAGCTTAACTTCCTCTGTTCTTCAGCAATTCCTCTTCAATTTGGTTGCCTTTAATGACTCTCAAGGCTTGTTGTATGTTAAAAATATATTTAATGCTTCATACAGAAAAACAAAAATATAAATATAAACCGGGATTATGCGCAAGATAAAGGATTCTGCCAAGATAAAGGATTCAATAGCCAGGCCGTCCAAGCCAAAACATGTGAATTGGGATGCCATAGAGGCCCTTGTGTGAGAAGATCTGGATCATCGGGTAACCTCCACGAGTTGCCCTCCGGCATCCTTACTGTGTCTGAGAACCAGCTTCTTCTTGGCCACCGAGGAGCCACCAGAATGGTTGGGACTCCCTTGTGAGCTAACCTTTCTTCGTACTTGACCCAGGAGTGGAATCGGAGGGAATGCATAAAGGAGCTTGAATGCTGACCCCTGAAGAGTCAGGACATCTGTTGTTATAGTTAGAGCATCCCTGGACCCAGACATAACATTTGTAACCTTCTGATTGTGTCATGATGCACAAGAGATTTATGTCCGGAATCCCCCAGCGCATGCATAGGGATTGAAAAAACCCTCTGACTAAGAGACCATTCTCTCTGATGCAGGACCGTTCTGTTGAGATGATCGGCCTGCAAGTTGTCCACTCCAGGTATGTGTACAGCCGAAATGCATGAAACTTGTTACTCGGCCCAAAATAAAAACCAGCTCACTTCCATGAGGGCTTCACTGCTTCAGGTGTCCCCATGGTGGTTGATATATACCACCGCCGTCTGATTGTCTGTTTGAATCCGGACGGGATACCCCTTCAGATGGTATGTCCAATGACTGAGATACAATAGAATCGCTCTCAGTTCCAGGATATTTATGGAGAGTTTGCTCTCCTTCAGACTCCGCTGTTCCTGGATCGTTGGTGACTCCATGACACTCCCTCAACCCGATAGACTGGCATCCATGGTGATGATCTTCCACTGTACTGGAAGGGAGGATTTTCCAGTCTGAAGAGGCCGAGGACCAGGCTAGAGACTGCCTTGTTGACAATGCCATGCAAAAAGAGTGATCCAGAGTGTGTGGGTCTTGATCACAGATTGTGAGCAATTCCATCTGCAGGGGTCTTGTGTGAACAGTGCAAAAGGTACTGACTCAAAGCAAGATACCATCAGGCCCAAAAGACATATTCCTTGATGAATCGTCGGGTGAGGGCAAGACAAGAGACCCTGTACCCTGGCCTGGAGTAAGAGTCACTTCTGTGTTGGAAAAAACACTTTTGCCTGAGACGTGTCTAATGACAGTCCCAGAAAGAATAACTCTTGAAGCTATGATATGATATTTGATTTAAGAATTCGACTGGATAGTCAATTATCCAATGTCGATCAGACAGTCTGTATATTCTTCTGGGCCCCCTGACATGATGGGGCCCATATCAACAGATAGTCTAAGTAAGGGATTTTATGTATACTCTGACTTCTTAGAGAAAACATAAGACCTGCCAACACCTTGGTAAACACCCTTGGTGCTGAAGATAGACCGGAGGGTAAAGCCACAACCTGAAGATGTAGGCCATCTACAGCAATGTAGGTATGTATCCTTATATATACACTGCCCGGCTGGAGTAACTTCACTGTGAATCAACAAATCCAATCTCTAAAAAGGCGAGATATGGCAGATCTCAATGCTTCTGCTTTCTGCTGAATTCGGGATACCCCTGACCAAGAGAATCTCCAAGGGGGTCTGGCTCCTAATTTGATCTTGTAACCTGAGGATACAACTTCCTGTGTCCAAATATCTGTTACATGAAGCCTCCAAATATGAGCCAAATGCAGAAGCTTTCCTCCGACACCTGCAAATGCGGGGGCGTCCCTTCATGCCTGAACAGGCTTTGAAGGGGGTCTGGCTTTATTCTGCCAGACACCTGTTGCCTTAATTTGGAAATTTGTTTTATTCCAAAAATATCTTCGGTATCCCAAAGAGGCCGAACCTCTAACCGGAACCCCGGAGTATTAGAAGCCCTGCAGAAGCAGTATTAGACTTCGTCTTCTGTGGCAGATTAGATGATTTACCACTAGCAGCATGCTTTACCATGTCAACCAAGCACTCCCCAAACAGACACCCCACCTTAAAGGGGAGTCCTGTCTTTTTTTGTCAGCTGACCATTTCTTAAGCCATAAAGCACACCTTAAGGCTTCTAGGCCTCTGGCACTTAACCTGCTCAATCCTCCATAGCCCATATCATATACCTGTTGTAGCCAAACTGGTCTTGATCACCTGGGAGCATTACTTCCATGAATGACCCTTACGAGTACTCAAGTTCAGTTGTTTTAACAACCTCCTGCTCCCCAAAAATGCTATGGATGTAGCCCAGGCCGGCCGCAAGGTTGACCCCATAATAGAATAAGCAGTACATGCCACCTGATCCACGCGCTTATTCGCTGGATCCTTTGGAGAAGCACTATCACAGGATGCATAAACAAAATCTTAAAAAGACCTGGCCCCAGAGCGTCCACCACAGGAGGGTGAGCCATAATTCAATCTGATCTGGAGGAAAGGGATACATAGTATCTAATACTTTAGGAATGGGCAGAAGACAACCTGACTTCTGCCATTCCCTATTGATCATATTAGAATAATGTGTATGCTCTGCAACATCCTCCAGAATCGAGGAAATCAAAACCATCCATCCATCCATCTTAACTGAGCACCCCCTTGTGTAGAGGACTTCTGAATACGAGTCCCTACTGGATAAATCCTCCCAACGGATAACTTCCTGGGAGACTATGGCAGCTACAATATCCTCTTCAAGTTAGAGGATAAATCTTTTCTTTAAAAACCGTTTTAGTAGCCAATCCTTCTAAATGACTCTCTAAAGGTTTAGGACCACTTGAGGGCTGCCGACAGACTTTAAAGACTCAGAAGGAGGCTATGGCAGCCACAATATCCTCTTCAAAACTCAGAGGAATTTTTTTTTTCAAAACTTTCTTAGTAGCTCATATGACTTAAAGGTTTTAGGTCCGCTTGAAGGCTGCCAGGGGGGTTTTTAAGCTCAGAGGGCATCAGAAACAAGGGTCAGAGCCCTTGCAGGGAGGAGACAATTGTCTTTCATATCCACTACTACAGTAGCATAATCCTCGTCCAGTGTCTGTTTGCATACTGGACATGGGGTAAATCTATCTGCTAAAGGACCAGATCTGATTACCCCAGATGCCTCCGTCATGGTGATTAATACTAGATTACCTCCCAGGGAGTCTAAAACCTAGTATGTGAACAGTTCCCGATAGTCGCAAGACTATTCTGAGAGCTCAGAGGGTGAACCTCATCAATATGTTGCCAGTCTTATCCCACAAACATATATATATATATATATATATATATATATATATATATATATATATCTTTTAAAAACAAGAATTAAAAAACATTCATATGTATATATAAATAAATATCATATTAATACACATGATAATTAAAAAATGACTTACCTAAAGGTTTAGGTCCGCTTGAGGGTGGCCTTGCAGCGGCTCACAGTATTTTTGTGCTTCCCCCAGCCGAAAATCTTCCAGTAAAGGCGGCCGGAGAAGAACGCAATCTCAGCAATACTCGATGCCTCTTAGTCCCGGCCGAAAATATTGCAGTGTGAGCGCCCGGAGGAGAACCGCGATGTTAGCAGTGCTTGCCGTTTCACCCGGCCAAAAATCTTCCAGTGCAAGCGGGGTAAGAAAAGAGCCGCACACCGGTGTTCGCTGCTATGCTAAGCCGAAAATGTTTCCATAGCGGCGGGCGCAAATTTTGAATTTTTCAACCAGTAAAAACACATGGGGAGAGCAATAAAGAGGAAATTAATTCCCCTGGTTCCCCTCAATCAGGCTCACCAGACAAAAGCCTTATGGCTGCTTTTTCCTGTGGCGGAATTCTCAGCCAAGAGTGTCACCCCCCAGACCCTGGCGCTTACCCTACCATCCTGATCCGAATGCAGCTTAGCTGCGGAGGCAAAGTGGGTCTATTCAGATCCAAGGAGTATAAGGGCCAAGGAACAGTCAGGCTTCCATTACCCCCACTTCCAAGGCATAATTCCTTTAAAACAAAAAGTAAATGGGAGAGGAGTTCAGATAAGTCCTTGCAGTTCCACTGAGGTGCATCAAGTCAGCCAGGTGGTTATAGACCCGGGAGGTGTAGACACACCTTTGTTCTTGCAGACCACACCCTTCGGGAGAGGTGAACCCAATCGTCTCTGAATTAAGTCTAATGGCCTGAAGTAAAATGGAAGAGAAAAGACTTTAGTCTATCCAGTTCAGCCTTTATATTAGTGGTCTAGTAGGCATAACTGGTAATGTTATTACATGCAAGGAAGGCAACTAGGCCACTCTTTTAATGTATTTTTCATGACTGCCTTCTCTGGTAGAGAGTTCCATAGTCTCACTGCTCTTCAGTAAAGAACCGCCCCCCCCCCATACAGGTGCAAGAAGCGTCTTTCTTCTAAACTTAGTGGATGCCCCTGAGCCCCTGAGTCCTGGCTATAGATCATGGGGCAGATCATTGTATTTACCCTGGATATATTTCTACAAAGTTATAAGGTCACCCCTCGGGCATCTCTTTTCCAAACTAAATAAATCTAACTTTGACAATCTTTCAGGATACTCTACTTCTCTTATGCCATATATTCATTTAGTTGCCTGCCTTTGAACGTGCTCTAGTTCTAATATGTCTTTCTTATGCACTGGTGCCCAGAGCTGTACACGATATTCCATATGGAGTCTGAGTAGTTACTTTTCCCAGGGTAAAATGATGCTCTGGTCATCAGCACCTATGCCCCTCTTGATGCAACCAATGATCTTGTTTGCCTTGGCAGCTGCTGCCTGACATTGATCACTACAGTTCAGTTTATTATTTACTAAAGCCCTAGGTATTTTTCCATTGTTCTTTTACCCAGCGTTTCCCCATTAAGTGTATATTAATTGGCACAAATTGCTCCTGCCCATGTGCATAACCTTACATGTATCTGTATTAAACGTCACTTGCCATTTTTCTGCCCAATCTTCAATTTATCTAAGTCAGTTTGTAGCTGCATGTTATCCTCTTTTTCATTAATTACTCTTCACAGCTTAGTATAATTCGCAAAGATTGAATTCACTGTTTAACCCATTACCTATATCATAAATAAAAAAAAAAAAAAAAATATATATATATTATATATATATATATATATATATATATATATAGAGAGAGAGAGATTTGAGGCTTGCACTGACCCCTGTGGTTCTCCGCTGGTAACAGTAACCCAATCTGAGTATGTACCATTTATAACCATCCCGTTTCCTATCATTAGGCCAGTTACTCACCCATGTACACACATTTTCCTCCAGTCCAAGTATTTTCATCTTTTGTACCAGTCTTTTATGTGGCACACTATCAAATGCTTTATAAAGGTTAAGATGTATGATATCCAATGATCTCCCCGATCCGGTCTTGAACCTATTTCCCCATGAAAGCTGATGAGGTTTGTCTGGCAGGTGCGATTAGTAATGAATCCATGCTGATAAGGAGTAATACGCACCCCTTCACAGAGATACTTCACTATAGCCTCTTGTAGCGATAACCCTTATCGCCGGAGGGCTTCACCGCCCGAGACGTCCTTTTCCCAATCGTAAGAGGTGCTGCTGGAATTCCAGAGTCGTCCGTGAGGAAACAGGAACAGCCCTTACAAGGGCTAGTGAATTGTAATATAGTGTTTCCCCCAATAAGAGACAGAACTTCAGTATTGAGGGTGAAGGTGAAGTAGACTTTATTAGTGCCACTCTAGGCCTTATATACACAAGTCTCCATTGCATGACACACACACCGACCAATAGCAGCAGGGCACACAATCCCTCAACTCTGCCGGTGACGCAATCAGCAATACAATAGACGTCTGTAATACACTCAATCCGAACAATGCCATTGTCTGTGACGTAATCAATCAATACAATGGCAGTCAAAACAATGAATAACGTAATCAATCAATACACTGGCAGTCAGAACAATGAATAACGTAATCAATCAATACACTGGCAGTCTGTAACATGCTTAAGAAAAGGAAAGTAATGAACCTGTGTAAAGTCCAAAGGGGCAGAGAGTCTGTCACAATGCCCCCTTTTTGTGGAACACCCGGCAGACCCGGATTGACCCTGTTCGGGTTAACGTGGGGCTGTCCGGACTCTTGTTAGGGGCAGAGTTCTGTTTGCCGGGATAATCCATCTGCATTACCGTTTTGTCTACCGGGCCTGTATACACACACACACACACACACACACACACACACACACACACACACACACACACACAGTTGTACTCACAGGATGCTGGTCTTGTCTTTTCCCCCCCAATAAGAGACAGAACTCAGTATTGAGGGTGAAGATGATACACACACATACAGTTGTACTCACAGGGTGCTGGTCTTGTACACACACACATACAGTTGTACTCACAGGGTGCTGGTCTTGTACACACACACATACAGTTGTACTCACAGGGTGCTGGTCTTGTACACACACACAGTTGTACTCACAGGGTGCTGGTCTTGTACACACACATGTACTCACAGGGTGCTGGTCTTGTACACACATACAGTTGTACTCACATGGTGCTGGTCTTGTACACACACATGTACTCACAGGGTGCTGGTCTTGTCTTTTCCCCCCAATAAGAGACAGAACTCAGTATTGAGGGTGAAGATGATACACACACACACACACACATACAGTTGTACTCACAGGGTGCTGGTCTTGTACACACACACAGTTGTACTCACAGGGTGCTGGTCTTGTACACACACATGTACTCACAGGGTGCTGGTCTTGTACACACATACAGTTGTACTCACAGGGTGCTGGTCTTGTACACACACATGTACTCACAGGGTGCTGGTCTTGTACACACATACAGTTGTACTCACAGGGTGCTGGTCTTGTCGTTTCCCCCCAATAAGAGACAGAACTCAGTATTAAGGGTGAAGATGATACACACACACACACACACACACACACACACACACACACACACACACAGTTGTACTCACAGGGCGCTGGTCTTGTACACACACATGTACTCACAGGGTGCTGGTCTTGTACACACACACATGTACTCACAGGGTGCTGGTCTTGTACACACACATGTACTCACAGGGAGCTGGTCTTGTACACACACATGTACTCACAGGGTGCTGGTCTTGTACACACACATGTACTCACAGGGTGCTGGTCTTGTACACACTCTCTTAGCTCTGGTTGCAAGGCATTGAGAAAATGTTCTAGTAAAAACAACTGTAGGCTTCCGGGGTGACAGCGTTCCGGGCTAACAAAGCCTCCTTTACCGTGGTAAGTCTGCATCAGGGATGGCCCGGAAAGCATCGGAAGCTTTCCCAGATAATATGGTGACCCATTCCTCCGTGGGTACCCGGTGTAAAGCGCACTGCCGTTCAAAATCGGCCAAAAATCCATCACTCATCGTCACTTTCCTGGAAGGACTTAAATGCTGCAAATGGAATCTGTTTCCCCCCAGAGTAACTGAGGCTCGGAGACACAGGGGCGCTGAGAGGCTGCTGGGTTGCAAGTCGCCGATCTTCCCTTTGCTTACTGGCCTCTGCCTCCGCTGCGGCGAAGACTTGGTCGATCAGTTCTTGTAATGGATTCGGCCATAGACCGACAATCTGTTCCGAACCGCTTGAACGAGAGCAGCGTCTTCATCAGTCTCTATATTGGTTTCGGTCCTCACTGCTGCACGATCCATTTCGATCAGCTCGGCTATCAGTTCCTGACGTGGGCGGTTGCTAGCCGACCTTCCCCGGCTCTCGAGTAGATCCTTCAGGGTCAGCCTTTTCAACTTGTCATACTGACTCTCCATCAGGGTAGCACTCTCTCTGGGTACAAAGGACCATCCGACCGCTTGCCACCAATTGTAGCGATAACCCTTATCGCCGGAGGGCTTCACCGCCCGAGACGTCCTTTTCCCAATCGTAAGAGGTGCTGCTGGAATTCCAGAGTCGTCCGTGAGGAAACAGGAACAGCCCTTACAAGGGCTAGTGAATTGTAATATAGCGTTTCCCCCAATAAGAGACAGAACTTCAGTATTGAGGGTGAAGGTGAAGTAGACTTTATTAGTGCCACTCTAGGCCTTATATACACAAGTCTCCATTGCATGACACACACACCGACCAATAGCAGCAGGGCACACAATCCCTCAACTCTGCCGGTGACGCAATCAGCAATACAATAGACGTCTGTAATACACTCAATCCGAACAATGCCATTGTCTGTGACGTAATCAATCAATACAATGGCAGTCAAAACAATGAATAACGTAATCAATCAATACAATGGCAGTCAGAACAATGAATAACGTAATCAATCAATACACTGGCAGTCTGTAACATGCTTAAGAAAAGGAAAGTAATGAACCTGTGTAAAGTCCAAAGGGGCAGAGAGTCTGTCACACCTCTCTTAGAAAACCTTCATACTTTCCCGCCACAGGTCTGTAATTCCCAGGTTCCCCTTTAGACCCCTTTTGAATATTAGCACTATATCTGCCATGCGCAAATCCTGTGGAACGGTCCCCGACATAATGGAATCTTGAAATATTAAAAAAGTAATGAAAGCAATGAAGAGGTTTAGTAAACTAGCTTTTCCCTTCTATAGTTGCCCCCTCTGCAGCACGTGAATTTTCAGTTTTTTTTTCAAATTCACATACTGACTATGTACATTAGTTGGCCAACAGACACCCCTCCCTATTATTCTGGGGCTCTATAGCAGGACGTTTCTTCAAGATTCCTTGAATTGTCTGAGGACTCGATCTACACCTGGCACAATATTTGCTTTCTGCTGTAAGTGTATAACAGCACATTACACCGGCAATGGGCGGAATAGAGCTGCCGTGGTAGAAGCGAACATTATCTGCTCCATAGATTCAGAACATACCATAACCTAATTAGCCAATAAAATAAACAGCCTTTCATTATCTATTACCTCATTTGTTCAACTCGAGCGCAGCATTTATTTATGTTCGATTTCATCATAAGGGCAAATGAATATGGATTTTAACTTTAGCGTGTAAAGAAATTAAAGCAGAAAATCAATTTATTATAACTCAGGAAACTTACGCTGTAAGATTCATATCTATTCACATTTGTTCAATTACATTCATCAACAGCATTCCTAAACAGCTGATCTAAATGAAGCCAGTGGACAGAGAGATACAGTAAGTAGACTGCCATGTCATCATGTCTTTGTTGCCTTTTAACATTTGTCCAGAATGAAAGGAAAGTCAACTGGACAACCATTTGCACAACCGCCAGCCAGCTTTTTAGTTCGCAGTGATTTATTACTCCATCAATGACAACTTGGAAAAACCATGCTGATAGCGACTAGTCTTTATTTATTTAGAATGATCTAATTAGTTGCTTCCTGCTTCTGCTTTTAGCAGCTTCCTCCAATAAAAGGGATGAAGTTGGATGGAGGAATGCAGGTAACGTTATTCTATAGCTAGGGTCAATCAATGGCAGTGAGTCTAATATTGGGCTGGGGGGGTGCAAGGGTTATAGCACTTTTGCCTTTATTTGGCTTTTGACAGTATGGGAAATCCTACCCAAAAATGGAGTAGGGGAAGATTAGGTAATGAAAAAAAACACATAGGTAGTGGCCAAGATCAAGGTATTTAGGACATTTATGGATTGCATCACCCCAGGTACACTTAAACTATTACATCCCTTCATTCCAAAGCACACCCATTATTTACCACACCTTTTTATGATTACTACAAAATGAAAATCAGTGCACCATAGAACATCATAGACCCAAAGTGTGGACTGTTGCACAAAATGACAAGTAAAAAAGGCGTCCAGTCATATATATTTGTTTTCATATTTATTTCAGCAGATAATCCTAATTTTGGAAGGCCCGATGTGGCCCATGGATTGCCACATTTACTTACCATTCTAGCGATCCCACGGCATGCGTCGTTGGACCGGGAAACAAGGTAAGTGTATGGGGCAACCTGGGGGGTTTCACACAGTGGGGCATCACAATTTTGGATGCCCCGGGGGGAGGGAATCGATCACGCTGGGTTTTGGTCCACTTTAAAGCAAAGAAGTGGAATATTCTTGAATGGTCAAGTCAGACACCTGATCTCAACCTCAACCCAACTGAGCCACATTTCACTTTTAAAGACTAAACTTCAAACAGAAAGGCCCACAAACAAACAGCAGAGCATTAAAAAGGAGGAAACACAGCAGTGTCTAGTGATGTCCATGAGTTCAAGACTTCAGGCACTCATTGCCAACAAAGGATTGTATTAGAAATTAACATTTTATTTACGAATATTTAATTTGGCCAATTATATTTGAGCCCCTGAAATGATGGAAATGCTTTAGTTTCTCACATTTTTATGGAATCATTTGGTTTAACCCACTGAATGAAAGCTGATACTTCAACTGCATCTAAATTGTTTTCTTCAAAATTCATTGTGGTAATGTACAGAACTAAAATTAGAAAAAGGTTGTCTCTGTCCAAATATTTATGGACCTAACTCTATAACAAAAATACATTTAATAAGGCAATCAAAAGACTTATATGGAAAAGCAGGGTGTCAAAAAGATTAGTTTATTAAAGCTATAATGACCTTAGTGCTGGGAGTAAAATGCAACACTTTATCATATGAATTCTGCCTCCGATAGGATAAAAGCATTACCTATTATGTAAAGAAAATAAGAATACAATTATTTGGAAACCTTACAACAGTTTGTAAATATCTGGGAAACACGGAGACCAATTGTTGTAATTTTGGGAGAGGAATGTTATTCCATTCTTGTCTGATGTAGGATGTGCCCTCTTTGCTGAATTTATTTGGCACAATGTGTTTCTTTTCAGTAACTGTTTTCAGTTACTGAAAAGCCTGGAGTGCAGACAGGCCAGTTCAGCACTTTGACTCTTTCCCTGCAAAGTCGTGCTATTGTAATAAATTAGGTATGTGGTTTAGATTTGTCCTGCTGAAATATGCAAGGCCTTCCCTTAAAGAAATGTTGTGGGGATGGGATCAGATGTTGTTGTAAAACCTCTAGATTTTGATCAGCATTCAAAGTGCTTTTCAAGATGTGTAAGCTGCCCAAGTCACCATACAATAAGAGGCAGAGGCAGACTTCTGAACTTTTCACTGATAGCAAACTGTATGGTCCCTCTCCCGAGTCTGCAAGACACAACATTTGTGGTTTCTATAAAGAATTTGTCATATTGATTTATTTGACCACAGAAGAGCTTTTCTTTGTGCCTGGTTTAAATGAGCTTTGGCCTAGATAAGATGGTGGTGTTTGGGCATGTTTACTGCATAATCCATAGGGTGCTGTCATTCCAAATGGTAAAATATGCTTAAAAATGCCCCATCACAGTATTTTGAGCAAAAATGTAAAACCTAAAAACCTCACAACTGACATCCAAAAGCACACCCAAGTTTGAGCTTGATTCACAAAATAATAAGCATGTTCCCCAATGCAGAGCATCTGTAGCACACTTATGAAAATGGACATTAGAAGGATTTACTGTATTTATCGCACTGTTACATCTGACAATAGCATAGAACTATGGTTCAGAGGAAAAAAATAAGAAAAACACACTCTGAACCCCAAGAACCCAATAACCCAAGTGTCAGAATCCCACTAATCCCTCTCTAACAGGTAGTGTTGCTGAATGCACGCCAATCACCCCATAACAGCATGCAGCATCCCCCCATCACTCCATAACGGGCAGTGTGGAGAATTCCCCTATAAAAAGCAATGTGGCAAAATCCCCCCAATTCCCTATAACAGGCAGTGTGGCAGAACATTGCCCCCAGTCACATTTTAGCAAGCAGTGTTCACCCCCTATAACAAGCGGTGCAGCAGAGTCCCCCAAATGCCCCCAAAACATGCAGTGTAGCAGAACCCCCCCTAAAAATATCCCTGTAACAGGCAGAATCCCCCAATCCCCCTATAACAAGCAGTGTGCAGAATCTTCACAATCTTCCCTGTAACAAGTAGTGGGCAGAATACCCCCCCCCCCCCCAATCCCTCTATAACAGGCAGTGTGGAAGAATCCCCCCCACTCACTACACTGAGGTGGGGGTAACAATAGAAAAAAAATGTCCAGTTTATATATTGCGGGAAGTCTAGAGCCAGGGTAGTTTGTAATCCAGAGCCAAAACAGGTAGTCATCCAAAGCCACGTGTCAGGAGCCAGAGCAGGGTTGTCATCGAAAGACAAGGGATCAGAGCTGAAGCGGGTAGTCATCCAAAGCCAGACGTCCAATCCAAAGTGGATAGTCAGCAAAGCCTAGGTCAAAATGGATATATATACAAAGATGCAGATGGAAGGCGTTACTTCCAGGAAGATCTGCGGGCATTTCCCAGCACCGCAGGCCTCCTTTTAAAGGCCGTTGCACATGCGCAGTAGTGCAGAAGCCCTTGCATGGGCACGCTGCAAGGTTTGCATATGAGCAGGAACATGCAAAAGCAGATGAGATCAGGGGATCAGCCAGCGCATGCGCAACCGCACAACCCCTTGGTCAGACAAACACATCATTCCTCAAGTACCACACAAAGTCGATCTCTCAGCATGAATGAGCCTGACAAGCCCCAGTGGTGACCAGAGCAGAGCATGTTCAAGATTTAAAATAATTGCCCCATGACACGTCTGCCCCAGGTCAGCCAAGACCAAGAAATGAAATTGAAAAAGTGCCATAAGGTATTTAGAATTAATCCAAGATTTTGAGAAGCTTTAAAATGGCTCATTTTATACCGCTTACATGAGGGAAAAGGTGGTAGGAAGTTAGTGTGGGCCTGGAAAGGGACATGGAGGCTGATTCACTACTAGTGTCCGGTATTGCCAGATGAGCGTCTGTATAGCGGCGCTAGGAGCGACCGCTAGTAGACGCTGTAAGCGGGTACCAGGCGCTGTAACCTAGCATTGCAGTCTCTGTAGTAACCTGGCCAGCATTAATGAATGTGATGTGTGTCGGGCGCTCTAACAACAGTATAACGCTGCAGGGAGCGATAGGTAGCGCCAGCTCAGTGCTTGCTCCACACCATACTTAACACACATACTCAAAAAACTACACACACACCCGTGTCGGCGCTCTAAAGCTGGGCCCTGTAGCATAGAGCGCCAGTCTCTATGTGATTAAAGTTTGTTTTGGAACGCATATACACCAGTAACAAAGCGAAAATACATGGAATTACATTGTTTTAACTCTGGGACGATAACATATACCTGTGACGCTACATGATGCTGTTAGAGAGAGCTCACCAGATCTGCTTTCTAATAATGTGCTTTCTTATGTGCCCTACAAAGCACTACCTGGCGCTATCCTTTCTTAAATAACCCCCTAAACCTTAAGCATGACCTCCAATGTGTAAGAAAAGTCTGCAGAAAACTAATAAGCACTTAGGGAAGGATGGTACTTCTAAATGACACATATACCATTAATATTAATTCATTATTATTGTTATTGAGAACCTAATGATGCTTGCATGATAAGCATGTGTTAAACTCTGCAGTTCAATCATACATTATAGATAGGGATGAGCGAATCCGGATTCGTTCCGAATTTCATGGAAAATTCGATTCTAAACGAATCCGAATTTCCCCGCGATTCGATCGATCAAAGTTTTCCTTTAAACTCCATTTATTTCAACTACAGGCATTCTAAAATGGTGGATGAACATGTCCAGACATACCTCCTGGGGCAAGGTATCATGGGTAAGTCACATGCAGCCTATCAGCAGCCAGGAAGCCTGGTGACGTCACCGTGCTATATAAGGCGGCGGCCATCTTGCTTGTGCGCATTTCAGCCTTGCATTGCGGCCAGAGCACAGCTAGTTAGAGACAGGGACAGAGAGTTAGAGATAGGTAGGGAGAGTCAGAAAGGCAGACAGAGAGGTAGACAGAGCCAGGGAAAGATAGGGAAAAACCGGAACCATCCAGTCAGGGACAGCTTAGTAGTGACAGTGAAATTTTTTTTTTTTTCATTAGCCAGATCAGTTTTCAATTAAATTTCAGTTCTTTGTGCTGTAAATCTGCCTTGCCACTGTGCATGCCATCTATGCAGTGGCTTATTTAACCCTATCTGTTACACACAATATATCATAATATATAACTGGATTAGTTTAAATATTTTTTGGTCTGCATTTAACCAAAAAAACACCAGCCCACCTGGGTATCCCAAACCTGCACTTAGCAGCCTATCTGTTATACTAAATATGCTTGTTGATCCTTCCTCAGCTTAATCAAAGTATTGCATTTTGAATTGGTTTTTGGTCTGCCTTTAACAAAAAAAACACCAGGCCGCAGGGCATCCCAAACCTGCAGTAGGAAGCCTATCTGTTATACTAAATACGCTTGTTGATCCTTCCTCAGTTTAACCCTTTAAATGCCAAGCACGTAGTTTCTACGTGGTTGCTTCTCCTACCGTTAAGTGCCAAGCATGTAGAAACTACGTGCCTGGCATTTCCCCCTGCTAGTAAAAAAAAAGAAAAAAAAACTGACCCCTCGTTGGATCCGGCCGGGTCTCCTCTTTAATTTTGTGCCATCCAATCCCCCGTGGGGGATCGGATGGCTTCAGGAGAGCCCCCGGAATAGGGGTTAGACTAACCCTAACCCTTAAAATTAAAAAATAAAATGACATAGGGTCCTCCCTCCCGGGGGGGGGGACCCCATTTTTTGGGGAATTTTAAGGGTTAGGGTTAGCCGGGAGGGGGGACCCTATGTCATTTTTTTTTAAATTAACCCCTTATGTTTATAGTGTGGATAGTAGTTGTATTTTATTTGTAAATGTTGTAAAGTGCGGAGTTGAGTTTGGGGGGTCTCCAGGGCAAGAATGGGGGGCTACCGATACATATGTGGTACCGTTGTAATCGGAAGAAATGGGGCTTTCATATGCAATATGGTTTTCATTTAAAAAAAAAGGGTTTTATTTAAAATAAAGGAGACAATTGTCTAAAAAATATTATTATTTTTTTTTGTTTGTTTTTTTACGCAAAAATATTCACAAAAACAGTAGAAAAATTGCAAACAAGACATTTCATGTTAAAGCCTAAACTCTGCTGCAAAAAATATTTATATAATTTTTCTGGAAATTCCAGCAAATATCACGGTTAAACATGGCGCAAAATGGGGAAAAATGACCTGTCAACAGAGGGTGACAAAACTTCAAGTAGGTTGGCAATTAAAAGGGTTAATAGTACCTATGCACGTGGGGTATTGTTCTCCTCGGGGGACCTTGCGCTTTTAGATTTAGCTTGTTTTTTCTTGTTTGCATATTGATATTTTAGGAAAACATGGTTTTTATTCTGCTTTTTTATAATTTTTTTTAGGGAAACCCTATGCAACCTAAGAATTCTTCAATGGATTACTTCCAGAAAGATGAGCCTACTACAACAAGCTCAGTACGCTTAGAAAGCTTAACATGTGTACTCTCAGGGAATATATGGTTTATGGGGGCTATTCTAAATGTAAAGGGTTGTTTTGGTTGAAAAATCGCAAGGTGCGCACTTTGTCTGCAGAGCTGAAATTTTCAAGTAAAATTACAGTTATGCGCATGCTTTACTTTGGGGTCTTTGGCAACTCTTCCCCTGACAGTACTTATGCATGTTGGGTATCGTTCTGTTCGGGGGATGTTGCTTTTTCAGATTTTACTTGTTTTTTCTTGTTTGCATATAGCTTTTTTTTAGGAAAATGTGGCTTTGATTTGAAACTCTGTGCAACCAAAGAATTGATTGAGGAATTACTTCCAGAAAACTGTGCCCATGTCAACAAGCCTGGCACACATAGAAAGCTTGAGGTGTGTACTTCCAGAGAATATATAGTTTGTGGGGGGTATTTAACATTTAAAGGGTTGCTTTTCTGAAAAAACAGCAAGGTGCGCTTAGCGCGTAGCATAGTTGTATTTTATCTGAAAATCTCCTAAAGCACTGTTTCAGTTTGGGGGAGTCTTTTGGGCAGGAAAGGGTGTCTACCAATACATATGTGGTAACGCTGTGACCGGGAGAAATTCGGGTTTCACACACAATAAGATTTTATTGACAAACTTACATTTTTTATTACAAAAAAACACTCCAAATTGCAAAAATTGATTTTTTTTAATTTTTTGGCACATATTTTACCCAAAAGTATTGAGAATACACAAAAAAAGGCCAAACAAGACATTGCATGTTGAAGCCCAGACTCTGCTGAAAAAAACAATATATAATTTTCCTGGAAATCCCTTCAAAAATCAAGGTTGAACATATGTAGCGCAAAATAGTGAAACATGGTCTGGCAACAAAGGGTGACAAAAGCTTCAGGTAGGCTGGCACTTAAAGGGTTAATCAAAGTATTGCATTTTGAATTGGTTTTTGGTCTGCCTTTAACAAAAAAACACCAGGCCGCAGGGCATCCCAAACCTGCATTAGGCAGCTTATCTGTTATACTAAATACGCTTGTTGATCCTTCCTCAGCTTAATCAAAGTATTGCATCTTGAATTGGTTTTTGGTCTGCTTTTAACAAAAAAAACACCAGGCCTCAGGGCATCCCAAACCTGCACTTAGCAGCCTATCTGTTATACTAAATACGCTTGTTGATCCTTCCTCAGCTTAATCAAAGTATTGCATTTTGAATTGGTTTTTGGTCTGCCTTTAACAAAAAAAACACCAGGCCGCAGGGCATCCCAAACCTGCATTAGGCAGCCTATCTGTTATACTAAATACGCTTGTTGATCCTTCCTCAGCTTAATCAAAGTATTGCATTTTGAATTGGTTTTTGGTCAAAAAAAACACCAGGCCGCAGGGCATCCCAAACCTGCATTAGGCAGCCTATCTGTTATACTAAATACACTTGTTGATCCTTCCTCAGCTTAACCAAAGTATTGCATTTTGAATTGGTATTTGGTCTGCCTTTAACAAAAAAATACCAGGCCGCAGGGCATCCCAAACCTGCATTAGGCAGCCTATCTGTTATACTAAATACGCTTGTTGATCCTTCCTCAGTTTAATCAAAGTATTGCATTTTGAATTGGTTTTTGGTCTGCCTTTAACAAAAAAACACCAGGCCGCAGGGCATCCCAAACCTGCATTAGGCAGCCTATCTGTTATACTAAATACGCTTGTTGATCCTTCCTCAGCTTAATCAAAGTATTGCATTTTGAATTGGTTTTTGATCTGCTTTTAACAAAAAAAACACCAGGCTGCAGGGCATCCCAAACCTGCACTTAGCAGCCTATCTGTTATACTAAATACGCTTGTTGATCCTTGCTCAGCTTAATCAAAGTATTGCATTTTGAATTGGTTTTTGGTCTGCCTTTAACAAAAAAACACCAGGCCACAGGGCATCCCAAACCTGCATTAGGCAGCCTATCTGTTATATTAAATACGCTTGTTGATCCTTCCTCAGCTTAATCAAAGTATTGCATTTTGCATTGGTTTTTGATCTGCTTTTAACAAAAAAAACACCAGGCCGCAGGGCATCCCAAACCTGCATTAGGCAGCCAGACCACTGTGTAAATCTGAGGAGCAATAGTTTATATTGTGAGGTAAAATTGCCATTTTATAGAGCAGGCCCTGTCTGAAAATCTCATTTTGCAAGCTATGTTATATTGTGAGCTAAATTCGCCATGTTGCACCATTCTTTTGAGTGGCCCTCCTGTGTAAATCAGAGCAGCAATAGTTTATATTGGACAATACATTTGCACCATTATATGGAGCAGCCCCTGAGTAAATCTGTGGGGCAATAGTTTATTTTATGAGGTAAATTCATGGTTTTGCACCATTACATAGAGCAGTCCCTATATAAACCTGAGAAATAGGTTATATTGTGTGAGCTACATCCACTCTTGGTTTTGTAGCATTCTATAGAGCAGGCCCTGTGTAAATCTGAGGGACAATAGTTTATATTATGAGGTAAATTCATGGTTTTGCACTGTTATATACAGCAGCCCCTATATAAACCTGAGAAGTAATAGTTTATATTGTGAGATAAATTCAGTTTTGCACCATTATATGGAGCAGCAATATTTTATATTGTAGGTAAATTCGTGGTTTTGCACCATTACATAGAGCAGTCCCTATATAAACCTGAGAAATAGGTTATATTGTGTGAGTTAAATCCGCTCTTGGTTTTGTAGCATTATATAGAGCAGCTCCTGTGTCAATCTGAGGGGCAATAGCTTATTCTGTGAGGTAAATTTGCCATTTTGCAGCATTATATAGAGCAGCTCCTGTGTAAATCTGAGGGACAATAGTTTATACTGTGAGGTAAATTTGCCATTTTTCAGCATAATATAGAGCAGCCCCTGTGTAAATCTGAGGGGCATTAGCTTATATAGTGAGGTAAATTTGCCATTTTGCAGCATTATATAGAGCAGCCCCTGTGTAAATCTGAGGGGCATTAGCTTATATAGTGAGGTAAATTTGCCATTTTGCAGCATTATATAGAGCAGGCCCTGTGTAAATCTGAGGAGCAATAGCTTATATTGTGAGGTAAATTTGCCATTTTTCAGCATAATATAGAGCAGCCCCTGTGTAAATCTGAGGGGCAATAGCTTATACTGTGAGGTAAATTTGCCATTTTGCAGCATTATATAGAGCAGGCCCTGTGTAAATCTGAGGGGCAATATCTTATATTGTGAGGTAAATTTGCCATTTTGCAGCATAATATAGAGCAGCCCCTGTGTAAATCTGAGGGGCAATAGCTTATATTGTGAGGTAAATTTGCCATTTTGCAGCATAATATAGAGCAGCCCAGCTGCCATCTAAATCAACTACTGGCCGGGCAGGACAGCTTTTCCAGGGCAAACTCTGCAAGTTGCGGCCACAAATCAAGTTTGGCTTCCCAGAAGTCCAGCGGATCCTCAAGGTGTGTTGGCATGGTCATGTCAAGGTATGACATGACCTGCTGGTTCAGATCCTGCTCCAGGTCTTCCTGCTGCTCATGAGTAGACTCATTATGCGGGTGTAGAAAGCTACTCATTAGCGACTGAAGACTGAGGCTGCTGCTGATGGAGCTGCTGCTGCTGCGGCCACCCCCCCCCGGGCAGCAATGGCAGCGGAAGGTGAGCGCAGAGGTCCCCCCGAGTCAGACCTGAGAGAGTATGGACCATGGCGCAGATAGACATCGCCCAACTGACTACGTAGGATGTTTGTAGTAGGTCAGTTTGTCCTCCCTCTCAGTGGAAGTCATCCCGCTGACAAATGGAGACAATTCTGTGGTCACTATGCAAGCACATGAGCATGCATCGTGCCATTTGTGCAAGTGATTCGGAGGGACTACCTGTCTCTGTCTCCACTGCAAACTGCCACGGTGTGCCTGGGTCCTCTGTCTCGCCTTCCTCACAACCCTCTAGCTCCTCTGGCTGCTCCTGCTCCTCCTCTCCTGTCAGATGACTAGATAAAATGGTCATTTTGTCAAACCTAAACTGTGCTTCGTTGTGCCCCACCCCCTCCTCCTCCTCCACTTCAGCCCCCACAGGCTTCATGTGGCTGTGAAATGTATGCGCCATGTCTCTAGTGCCCTGACCAGCCATGGTTTCCAACATGTGTTGTAGTACATGAAGTAGTGGAATCCCATCGTTCATCTCATAGTCCTGGCGACTGACTAATAAATTAGCTTTCTCAAAGGGCCTGAGCAAACATTGAAGTTACACAGGGGGGTCCCCCTATCCGTTTGGATCATCAAGAAATCCGTGATGGCTTTTCTTTGTTCCTATATTCGATCCTGCATATGAAGGGTGGAATTCCAACGGGTGGAAACATCGCAAATCAGACTATGTTGGGGGATACCGTTCTGACGCTGAAGCTCAAGAAGGGTGTGCTTGGCGGTGTAGGAGTGCCTGAAGTGCATGCAAAGTTTCCTTCCCGTTGTTAGGATGTCTTTCAGATGGGGGGAAGACTTCAGAAAACGCTTGACAACTAGGTTGAACACGTGTGCCATGGCAGGACGCATGGCTCAGGCTTCCTTGTCGCAGTGCAGACAAGATGTTCTTCCCTGTGTCAGTCACCATGTGTCCCATTTGCAGTTTTTGTGGAGTAAGCCATGATTTCATGTATTGAGTTCTCATTTTTAGCAGTTCCTCCCATGTGTGACTCTGTTGCTCAAGGCAAACCATGTGAAGAACAGCGTGAAACCGCCGTGTCCTGCACACATGGTAGGCTGGAAGGGCACTGGGAAAAAAAAATAATAAAAAAAAATGTGTACAAAATTCACAAAATATTAAAAGGCAATGGAAAAAAAAAATATATATATATATATATATATATATATATATATATATATATATATATATCTAAAATATACGAAATATAAAAAAAAATACAAAATATTAAAAAAAAAACCAATGCAAAATTAACCAAAAAAAAAATACGTTGATACATTTTATATGTTACTGTTATTATGTTATATGTTATTGTTGTTATGTTATATGTTATTATATGTCATTATTATAAATATGTTCAAATAAGATAAATGTTAACTATTATTATGTAATTGACAATTTGCCACTTTTTTCTGTGACACCATTGCTAAGTGCAAGTGCACTGTCACAGGCACAAAGGCCTAGGGGCGTGGAGGCCACAGCGAAGGGACCTGTCCAAGTTTCTTTTGTGGTTGTGCAGGAACCACAATCACCCAGTGGTCCTAAAAGGATATTTATTGTCCCTGACCATAGTTACAGCTCCAGACGTAGGCACTGCTGTGCACTTTGGTACACACTGACAGGCTAAAGGACTGCCCCACCTTCTGTTCAACAAAATTGTACAGGGCTGGTACTGCCTTCTTTGCAAAGAAATGACAGCATGGGACTCTCCACCTCGGCTCGGCACAAGCCATCAGTTCTCTGAAAGGTCCACCAACTCAAAAGGGAGGGACTGCAGCACCAGCAACTTATACAGGAGCACATTTAGCTTCTGCACGATGAGTGGGAACATACTGTTGTCTCTTGAACATGGCTTGGCAATGGATTGCTGGCGGAATGACTGACTTGAATTAAGAGGAGGAGGAGCATCTGGAGCAACAGAGGATGGGTATTACACACAGAAGGTGGTGGAGCCTTGGCTGGCTGGAACAGAGAGCGGTGTGCCACTGGGTAATGCAGTAGGCTGGACCACCACTTTGGAGCCAACTCTCCCAGGCCGCTTTATGGTGACGCTGCAAATGTTGACGCAGGGCTGTGAGTCCAACACTGGGACCCTGGCCACACTTCACCTTCTGCCTACACATCTTTCATATAGCCATGTTAACCTCCTGCGGATGCTTGATAAAAAACTGCAACATGGGCTTGTAGCTGATTTCTCCTACCAACAGTCCGCACTAATTCACTGATACTGCTGCCGCCACCGCCGCCAACTCCAGGGACCCTCTTCCACTACCTCCTGGGAAGATAGCCTGCCGCGCGAGTGGTCTACCCCGAGCACATTTGCCTCCATACTTTCCCCTTCTGCCAACATGCTGGTGTCCTCCTCAGGTTCCTCAACAGTGTCTGCTTAAGGAGCCAAAACGCTTGCAACACCTCCTCCCACGACACTCTCCTTATCACTACTTGCCCGCCTAGTGGAAGAAGCGGCAAGTGTCTCCTCCACTTCTTGGCTGGGCAGTAGCTGCTGATTTTTCTGATTATCAGATCGTCCTCACTGAATTCTGGGAGCTGAACCCAAAGCATAACATACAACAGACAGTTGACTGGGGGTGTCAGATGTCACTTGTGATGCAGTGGATGATCGTGTTAACCAATGGATGACGGCAGATGGGTTGCTGTTCAATACACAACCGCTAGCTGATCCCGGGAGATCAGGCCTCTCACTGAGACTCCTGCTGCCACTCAACCCTATTCTGCAGAGACCTCTGCTTGATGAAATGAGGCCTTATATGTTACTATGTTACTAATATGTTACTATGTTACTAATATGTTACTAATCTGTCACCCTTCATGTTTTTTTTTTTTGAGAGACTGGCCTGCGTGGAAATGAATCGGGCATGGATCAGCCAAGATTTCCACCCACCAATGCCTGATGCATTAGAGTAGATTGATGATGGGGCCAGACCAACACTAAAGAAACATGGATCGTGCAAAACAGATTTAAGGCACTGCTCTCCAGTTACAGACATTCCTCCGCATCAGACCACAAGTAATTATTGAGAAAATGCTTTACGTTACTCTTACTTTTTATTAATATTCTTCGGATAAGATATATGTGCCGAAAATCTGTATATGTTCTCTTCATGCTGCTGCCAACTCCAGGGTGTGTCTTTCTGGGCTCCTGCTGCTGCTGCTGCTTGCAACTCCAGGGTGTGATTCATCCAATTTTTGGGCACCTGCTGCCAACTCCAGTGTCTCTTTCAAGCAATTTTTGGGCTCCTGCTGCTGCTTTCAACTCCAGGGTGTGATTCATACAATTTTTGGGCTCCTGCAGCCAACTCCAGTGTCTCTTTCAAGCTATGTTTGGGCTCCTGCTGCTGCTGCTTGCAACTCCAGGGTGTGATTCATCCAATTTTTGGGCTCCTGCAGCCAAATCCAGTGTATCTTTAAAGCAAGGTTTGGGCTCCTGCTGCTGCTGCTTGCAACTCCAGGGTGTGATTCATCCAATTTTTGGCCTCCTGCAGAAAACTCCAGTGTCTCTTTCACGTAATGTTTGGGCTCCTGCTGCTGCTTGCAACTCCAGGGTGTGATTCATACAATTTTTGGGCTCCTGAAGCCAACTCCAGTGTCTCTTTAAAGCAATGTTTGGGCTCCTGCTGCTGTTTGCAACTCCAGGGTGTGATTCATCCAATTTTTGGGCTCCTGCTGCCAACTCCAGTGTCTCTTTCAAGCTATGTTTGGGCTCCTGCTGCTGCTGCTTGCAACTCCAGTGTGTGATTCATCCAATTTTTGGCCTCCTGCTGCTAACTCCAGTGTCTCTTTAAAGCAATGTTTGAGTTCCTGCTGCTGCTTGCAACTCCAGGGTGTGATTCATCCAATTTTTGGGCTCCTGCAGCCAAATCCAGTGTCTCTTTAAAGCAATGTTTGGGCTCCTGCTGCTGCTGCTTGCAACTCCAGGGTGTGATTCATTAAATTTTTGGGCTCCTGCAGCCAACTCCAGTGTCTCTTTAAAGCAATGTTTGGGCTCCTGCAGCTGCTGCTGCTTGCAACTCCAGGGTGTGATTCAGCTAATTTTTGGGCTCCTGCTGCTGCCAGCGCCAGGGTGTGTTTTTCAGGCACTATAGGGGCCCCTCATAGTGATGCCACCTCAACTCTCTGCAATTGTGCCGCTTTGCGATTCTATTAGCGATGCCTCCGATCTGCATGTGATAATTATTTACAGTATTATTTCAATAACCCAGCACGCGTCCTATGTGTGTTACAGCAAGGCAGAATGGATTACAACCCTATTGAGGCTCTAGGAGGCTCAGAAATAACCATTTTTAATAGCGATTCATCGCAAATAAATTCGGGTCGAAGCGATTTTTGTCGGAAAATTCGGCGAATCAGTCGATTCGAATTTTTCAAAAGTTCGCTCATCTATAATTATAGATATCTAATAAATATTAAATATAAAATGCAATTGAGCAAAGTAACAATGTGCACTGCTCCTGTTCCCTGCACAGATGTAGAAGAAATGTTATGTAGGTATTTATTATACCTGTGTTCAACATTAATTATACAGGTAGGTCAGGAATTTATCCTGTGAACAAGAGGAATGACTTTAATAGCATCAGGTGATTTATCACCTTGCTCACACTTTATGAGCCATGATATTTTTACAGTGGTGCAGTAAAACAATTTAATTTGCATTTTGAAAAGCAATGCAGCTGCGGCAGTTTTATTGTAGGTTGACATGTTTTGTATGAGCCATTTACATCGGGATCGAAGTCTGCAGAGAGAGGACAATGTACAATGACAAAAAGCTCACTGCTAAAGATTGTAATGCTGTAAACATTTTAAAGAAAGGCTGTAGGGTTAAAATTAAAGTAATGGACAAAGTCACAAATTCTGGTGGTTGACCTATTTCTAGTTATCTGATGGCCTCAGAGGTTTGTTAGAGAACATGCGTTTAAAATTGTGGAAAAGTTAAAAGCGATATGAATTCTTTCTTATACACTGTACTATCTGTTGCTGGGGCTAGGCATAGTAAAATAAATAATATTAGAACTGAATGCCCTAGAAATTAGGCAAAACATAATTATAATACAGGTTAGGAAGAAAACCATGTTAGGTGGTGTAAAGGTATTAAAAAAACAAAAAGCCCTTTATTTAAAGTAGGTAAAGTAGTTTAGGTAAAGGCAAAGGCCAGCCAAATTGGGATGTTCCACTGTATGAAACCCCCTCATCTGGTTAGAGCCATTTACCGTGACTATGTCATTCGACAAACGGCTCAGATGCTCTTCAATGGGAGTGTAAGTGGGCACATCCCCAGCAGCGCACGCACTCCCACCCCAGCCTATCTGAATAGCTAGGCCTGGAGCTTTCATACAGCTCAAAGATACAGGGGATGTGGCCACTTGCGCTCCCCATTATAAACAATCCGAGCCATTTGCCGAATTACATGGAGGCTGATTCATTACTAACGCCAGATGAGCATCTGTATCGTGGCGCTTAGAGTAACCACTAGTAGACGCTGTAAGCGGGTATTGTGCGCTGTAACAGAACACCTCAGTCGCTGTAGTAACCTGGCCGGCATATGTTGGGCGCTCTAACACCAGTACAGTGCTGCAGCGAGCGAGAGGTAGCACCAGCTCAGTGGGACCGACTCTCAGCGCTCCACACCATACTTATCAAAAAAGGACACACACACACAGCGTTCTACAGTGCTCTAAATCTGGTAGCTATGGAATAGAGTGCCAGACGCTGTGTGATTAAAGTCTGTTTTTATATAGACCAGTAACAAAGCGAAAACACATGGAATGTCATTGTCTTAACACTGTTACAATAATACTTTAGTGCCAGACCTGTAATGACAATTGTGCATAAAAATATAAAAAGTCAAAAAAGTTTCTAAAAGTGTTTGTGTGCAGCCACAATGAAAAAAAACATGTCAATCACGCTGTTTAAATACTGCCTGTAACAATGCATCGGATGCTACATGGTGCTGTTAGAGTGGCTCACCAGATTCGCTTTTATAAATGTGGTTTTACAGTGCCAAGGGTTCACCAGATGCTGCCTGCCACTACGAGGCACTACCTGGCACTATCCCTTCATGAATAACCCCCTTGGTTATTGCAGGAGGCTCAGCCTATAGTGCCGGCGCTCTAGCTTCCAGAGAGCCAGGTGTTACCTTTTGCTCACTGGCACTCTCCCATACATTTCAAGGGACATTCCTATTCTTCTGTTTAAACAGGGGGTTTTTTTGTGCCTCAGATCATTGTGGCATAGAAAAGGTCATTTTTGAAAACTTTTTGATTTTTTATCTTTTTATGCAGCATTGTCATTACAGGTCTGGCACTAAGGTGTTAATGTCACAGTGTTTCAACAATGTAACAATAGAGCGTCTGTCGATCTATGCTATAGCCACCAGATTTTGTGCGTTGTGCGTGTCCTTTTATGATAAGTATGGTATATAGCGCCGAGTGCTGGACGCTCTGAGCTGGCGCTACCTCTCACTACCTGTCGCTGGTTCCAGCGCTGTCCTCTTGTTAGATACGGAGTAGTCTTGGGCGCTATAGCTCGGCCACCACCTAGCGTTCGTTGTGGCATTGTTCTCTTCTGTACATGCTGCGTAGTGTTGTGCGCTATGGTTTTGGAGCTTTATATACCGTTTGTACCTTACGGTGGCCATTTTATTGCGTTCTTACCTTGCAACGCCTTAAAAGGTTTACCTCCATTTCGTTTTATGCACTTCCGGTTTTCCGGTGCGGTACCATGACTGCCCCAAGGATAAGATATAGACGCTTCCCAAGCACATCATCCTCTTCATCCAAGGATGCTCCAGGAAGGATGAAGAGGCAGCGGGTTGACCCCTGTGTAAATGGGTAAATTTTGAGAATATGTTTTTTTATGTAATGTTATATCTGGTTGCGGCATACTATGAAGATGTAAGTGTTACTGTTTATTTTCATGGTATTACCATTAATATGTCTGTTTTGATTAGGAACATTTTGTGTTTTTTAATGATTACTGTTTTTTTTGAGGGGGGTTATTATAATATGTTATGATATAATAAAATTTATATTATTTATCCTATGTTTTAATTTAGTAAACCCCAGGGCATCCCTTTTTTTAATTTAATTTAATAACAACTGGTGGATTTCACATAGTGGCCCATCCACAATATGTTTATGAAGGGTTAAAGGAACCAAACACTTTTTTTAGTATTTTTAAATGTATTTTAACACTATTTAATTCTATATCATGCAATGTTTTTTCTTCATTTTGGTAAATAATTTTTTTTGTTTTTTCTTTTCCTTTCCGTCCATCTAGGATTTCTGCATATATGAATATGATTACAAAATTAGTCAGAAGACCAACATTGTGGAGGAGGTGAAGGCCATGGTGTCCTGGCACTTCAATACCAATCTGAAGCCCAAAGCCCCAGTGCTGGTCAGATTTTAAGCGTCGGGACCCCGAGAGCTTATATAGGCACTATGATGCCTACACTTCTGGTAAGATTTGTAAACATACACACACACAAATTTTATAGATGTCCATTTTACCTATTGTTTTTCTAATATTTTTATGTTCTTTTTTTTGTCTCCACAGATAAGCGTCCCCCCCCCCCCCCCCCGGGGCAAACACGGAAAGGGCCCTCTCAGCGGTGTCAAGTAGAAGACCAAGGGGAGGAAGGGGATGAGGCCGTTGAAGGGCCAGTGGAGCGTGCTGTTGAGGTGAGGCCGGTGTGGAGCATCAGCTCCTCTGAGTCTGGCTCGGATGAGTCAAACTACCGTAGGGGCCGCGTGGGGATTCCCAGTGGGGAGGATGAACGCAACTCTGCTGAGCGTTCGGGGAGTCAAAGGAGGAGGGTGGCCCCTCAGAGTTTGGCTCTGCTTGGCGGAATTGGAGGAGCAGAGGCACCCCTGCCTCACCTCATAGCCCTCCCTGGGAAGCTCACCCTCCTGGGAAACACCTCATCCCCTGGTGAGTCTTCTTCATTCTTTGGATTGTGTGGTCATTTGCCACATTATAGTTTTGAAATATTTCTAATTTGATCTAATTTCTTTTTCAGGGCATCATAGAGCCGGCACCTCCTCCAGTAGTGTTGGCCCAGCTGGGACCCGCCGTGTTGGAGGTAAGGTTGACATTAATAAAGCTCAACACCTGTATGCTTACTTAAACCATAAGTGAGTTCTTATGTTTGTATTATATGTTTGGACCCAGTGATGATCCTCTTCACCCAACCACCCCCACGAGGCGTCCAGAGGCTCCAGCAGCATACTCACCACAGCTGTGATGGTGAGTAATGTGATTAGTGACAATAAGCTTTCAGACATGCATATGTATGTGTCCATGACCATGTACCCATTTTAGTGGCAGTCTTGAGTTAACACTCATACCTGTAGAGACTCAATCCTACCCCTGCTAATGTAACTTGAAGCTACCTGATAAAAGCAGTTGCTTAGGTAGTTTGCATGCTGCTTTTACACTCCTGCTACATTTTGATTTTAGCATTTCCTACTGTTGCAATTTAAAAAATTATTTATAGTAAAAGAGCACTCAACATATATGTTGATGCTTTGCCTCAGGGGTCATTGGCCACTATATTAACTAAATTCTTCCTGTGGTCGAGTAGGCCTTTAGTGGTTAGGTAATTTGGTGCTTTTTGATGTTAGATTATGGCGGTAATGTGGAATGGGTCCACAGGTTAATTGACTTTGCCATCACAATTTATGAAAGGTTGGTCTGTTGTATATGTTTAAAAATCTTTTTAGTGAGTTTATTGTAAACATCAATCTTAAAATAAAATTATAGGGATATACCGAAGTTGTAGGACTATGGTACTTAATTGTGTCTTTTCTTTTTTTCCCACAGCTTGCATGGAAGAGCATCACAGACTGTGGCAATTTGTCTGTGAATCCAGGGAAATGCTGCTGGAGCTGCAGGACAAGGTTCAGGGTGGGGGACATTAAAATTGCTGCTGTGCGGCTTTTGTTTTAAGCCCTGTTGGCCATATTTTTTATATTAATAAACAGTTTATTTTGATACATACATTTTTGTTTTGTTTTTATTTATAAAAGTCCTGTATGTTTACACACACACACACACACACACACACACACACACACACAATTAGGTATTTTTGGTAGCCCCTAGGTTTAACATATACACTAACACATTTGATTTTTAAACATAATAAAAAAATAACACAAGAAAATAAAAACAAAGGAAAAAAAAGAAAAGAAAGAAATACAAAAAAAAAAACATTGCTGCTAATCGTTTGACATACAATAGGGGTTTATAGCAGCATAGGAACACTCAGGCGCTGCGGTTAATGAGGGCGAGCACCTATTTAGTGCCTTAACAGCGACTCACACACATCACATTTAACATTGCTAAACTGATTACTACAGCGTCCCGTCAGTGACTGAGGCGCTCTGTTACAGCGTTACAGATGCTCATCTGCCGATACCTGGCGTTAGTAATGAATCAGCCTCCAAGTAGGTATACCCCTTTGGATACCAGGACCCACCCAAATTTTAAAAGCTTCCTTTATTGTGCTGCTCTATGGGACTCACCTTGAATAGATTCAACTAACAGAAATAAAACCATTGATGTGTATTTTAATCATTTTTTAATGGAAAACCAATAAATATATAGATTTTGTTTAATAACATGCATGAATCCATTAAAGCAAGATCTGCAAGAGCAGATGATGGCACGCCCTGCAAACCTTCCATCTGAACACTGCAAATGCCGGCCATGACTGGCAGGATTGTTTGGCACCAATCCTGGAGCTGGGCTGGAATCACTCATTTTCTGCAATTGGTCTTGTAGATATATTAAGAATATATATTATAGATTAAATATTAAGATTTTGCTAGGAACTAGTATTCTATGCAACTTCTCTGTGTGTGAGTTGGTGTAGCTCCACCCATGAGCCTACACTTGGATATCCTTGGTTCATAAAGAATGTTGGTGATTGACTGAGGCTCAGTAACCCCATACATTCCACTATCACCGTTCAGTCAATGAGCTGGAGCATGGCCATAGTTGTAAATTGACCAGACATCCTGGATTTGGTGGGGCAGTTTTCCCACTAATAGGAGCAAAATTGGACACTTAAGCGAAAGTGGGACTATCCCACCGAAAGTTCTGGTTAGTTTACCAATAGCCGACTGTATCCTTAAATGCTACACATTCGCTATATTATAAACCTAAAGTGATGCAAGCACACCAGAATGTAGAAATGAATACACAGAGGTAACAGGAAAGGTACTTATCAGTGGTGCAGCAGGCCCCAATTAGCACCACTGCCCCAAGAGATTGACCACAGTACACAGAAGAAAAAATTCACTAAATGCCAACCTAAGTTGTGATCTAAAAAGGTCACAAATTGTGAACATAAAATACATTGTTGTTAAATGCTGATCACATATATTTAGCCATGAGAAAAGCTAAGGAAGGACACATCTGTGCACTCATCAGCTGATGGCACATCAGAGATTTCCAGTGAATTGCCCATGAAGCCATTGCTAAAAGCTATTTAAATAAAGAAGAGAATGGTTGAAAACATGCAAGCTCATCCAATCTCATCTGTTGGCATGTTTGTTGAGGGCATAACATGAGATCCACTGCTTCCTCTATAGGCTTGATTCATGACCGTAATTTTTTTACTCATTTTTTTAGAGAGTAAACACTTTTGCGTTTGACTTTTTCCCGAAGTGTAATTTTCTATGGCTAGAGGGAAGCTGGGGATGCAGCCAGCGTGCTTGACCCCTCACTCGGCGGATTTTAGATCAGCCACTAAGCGATCTTAAAGCTCCCGAGTGGGCATAGTTATGGAGGAAATCCAGCCGGGTCTCCTCTTTAATTTTGTGCCATCCGATACCCTGTGGGGGCTGGCATGGCTCCAGGAGAGCCCCTGGAATAGTGACCCCCCCCCCCGCGCTTCGGCAGCGGGCTCTGCTAACTGTAAAAAAAAAAAATTCAAAATGACATTTACTTACTTACGGTCGTGCTGTCTCCCGACGGGTCTCCTCTTCACTGGGGGGCCTCCGATCGCCCCCCAGGCTCTTCCGTGGTGAGGAGAGGGCAGAAATCGCCCTCCCCCACCACTTCCTGGATCGCTTCCCTGGGGGCGGGGCCAGGTGACATCACTGTGATGTCACCGGCAGCCGGCTTCTTAAGACCCGCACCCAAGTCTCAGAATCAGTCTGGCTGGGTGCTTGGAGGAGAGAGATGGGGAGGGGTAGAGGGCTGTGATCGCCCCCCCCCCCCCCCCCCAGGCTCTCTCCTCCAAACACCCGGAAGCTGTCCTCGCAGATCGCCGGGGGACAGAGGATCAAAGGTGAGTAAAGTAAAAAAAAAATCATTTGTCATTTTTTTAATTGTGTGTGTGTGTGTGTGTGTGTGTTTTTATTTATTCTGTTAACCCCTTGTGAACTGGTAAGGAGTCCATGAGATCCCTATACCAGTTCACAAGGATGGGGGCTGGCAAGTCACCTTCGGCTAACCCCCTGGCACCCCTATTACCTGCCTCCCCAAAGTCCGGGGGGGGCAGAAGAGCCCGGGCCCACACAGGGTATGTGGGCTTGTAGGCTGCAGGGTGGGGGGCCACAAAAGCTGGCCCCTCCACTCTGTTCTGGTCCCGGGCTGGTTATGACGGGTAGGGGGGACCCTACATCATTTTTTGGGGGGGATTTTTAAGGGTTAGGGTTAGCTTAACCCTAACCCTTAAAATTCCCCCAAAAAATGCCCCCCCAGGAGGGGGGACCCTATGTAATTTTTTTTTTATTAACCCCTTATGTTTATAGTGTGGATAGTAGTTGTATTTTATTTGTAAATGTTATAAAGTGCTCTTTTCAGTTTGGGGGCAAGAATGGGGGGCTACCGATACATATGTGGTACCATTGTAATCGGGAGAAATGGGGCTATCACCTGCAATATGGTTTTCATTAATAAAACCAATGTTTTATTTAAAATAAAGGAAACAATTGTCTAAAAAAAATTATTTAATTTATTTTTTATTTTTTTACGCAAAAATATTAAAAAAAACTGTAGAAAAATTAGAAACAAGACATTTCATGTTAAAGCCTAAACTCTCCATCAAAAATCACGGATAAACATGGCGCAAAAGGGGAAAAATGACCTGTCAACAGAGGGTGACAAAACCTCAAGTAGGCTGCCAATTAAAATGGTTAATAGTACCTATGCATGTTGGGTATTGTTCTGCTCGGGGGACCTTGCGCTTTCAGATTTAGCTTGTTTTTTCATATTGATATTTTAGGAAAACATGGTTTTTACTCTGCTTTTTTACAATTTTTTTTAGGGAAACCCTGTGCAACCTAAGAATTCTTCAATGGATTACTTCCAGAAAGATGAGCCCACTACAACAAGCTCAGTACGCTTAGAAAGCTTAACATGTGTGCTTTCAGGGAATATATGGTTTATGGGGAATATTCCAAATGTAAAGGGTTGTTTTGGTTGAAAAATTGCAAGGTGCGCACTTTGTCAGCAGAGCTGAAAATTTCAAGTAAAATTACCGTTATGCGCATGCTTTACTTTGCTGTGTTTGGCAACTCTTCCCTTGACACTACCTATGCATGTTGGGTACCATTCTGTTCAGGGGATGTTGCTTTTTCAGATTTTACTTGTTTTTTCTTGTTTGCTTATAGTTTTTTTTTAGGAAAATGTGGCTTTGTTTCTTCTTTTTTATTCTTTTTTAGGGAAACTCTGTGCAACCAAAGAATTGATTGAGGGATTACTTCCAGAAAACTGCGCCCATGTCAACAATCCTGGTACGCCTACTAAGCTTGAGGTGCGTACTTCCAGAGAATATATAGTTTGTGGGGGGTACTTCAAATGTAAAGGGTTGTTTTTCCTGGAAAAACTGCAAGGTGCGCTTAGCGCGTAGCATAGTTGTATTTTATCTGAAAATCTCCTAAAGCGCTGTTTCAGTTTGGGGGAGTCTTTTGGGCAGGAAAGGGTGTCTACCAATACATATGTGGTACCACTGTAACCGGGAGAAATTGGGGTTTCACACGCAATAAGATTTTATTGACAAACTTACATTTTTTTTATTACAAAAAAACACTACAAATTGCAAAAAATAGATTTTTTTTTTTTTTTTTGCACAAATTTTACCCAAAAGTATTGGGAATACACTAAAAAAAAGGCCAAACAAGACATTGCATGTTGAATCCCAGACTCTGCTGAAAAAAACATTATATAATTTTCCTGGAAAATCCCTGGAAATCCCTTCAAAAATCAAGGTTGAACATATGTAGTGCAAAATAGTGAAACGTGGTCTGGCAACAAAGGGTGACAAAAATTCTAGGAAGGCTGGCACTTAAAGGGTTAAACCTAGCCACTGTAGCTGCAATGCCCGACGTACTTTGTTGGAAGGTGGGGGGATATCATTGGCATGGGGTGGATATGGTCACTCTTTAATGGGTCTATCCAACATAAAAATAAAAACACCATACTCCCCCTTTTTCCCCTGAAGTTGTTCACTCGTATTCCGTCAGCTGAGTGAGTTGGTTGCTGTGAGGCACAAAAGTATGGCAATTATTTTCTAGAACAGGGGTTCCCAGCCTTATCAAGTACCAATTTCCATTTTATATCAAGTACCACCTGGGTGCTGCGCATTGGCATTACTAAATGTGACAAGGCCCTGGTGCAGGCCTTCCAAGGCTCATACAGAATTTTTTTTTCTATCTTTCAGCTCAATTGGATGCAGATCGACAACTAATGACTGATACAGCAGGGACCAATTGTGCTTCCTTTATCTAAATGATGCCAAGTTAGCACAAATATGATGAATAAGGTAGAAAAGCAACAACAACAATGATAGTGCCCCTTTGACTTCTTGGGTCCCGGTGCAGTCGCACCCTCTATATTTTCACCCCTATTGCTGCGTGTGCATTGTCAGTCACCTTAAACTATAATCAAAACACACAAAAAAGATATTTAAAGTCAATGAATAACACAAAAATTGGCAGTTATTTTTATTTATGGTGAAGTCCAAATGGCAGCAGATCAGGTTTGGGTACAGGTAAATCTACAGCCTTGTACCACCTAAGAGGATCTTGAGATCTCAGATCAGTCATGTCACCATTCAGCTCTGCTGCCACCAATGGGTTCTCCTCTGCCACTTCTTGCCCTCCTGTCCTCACTACTTTCTCCACTGTCAGCCTTAGTCCTTGCCACTATCTCTGCTGCTTCTCTCTACTTTTGTCAACCCCCTCTCCATTCCAGTCCTTGCTGCTTTCTCCACTGCTGTGCAATCCCCAATGCTTCCTTTGCTGCTGATCACACTCTGGTTCCATGCCACCTACTACAATGCCACTGAAGGGTCCACCATTACTGTTGTCCTCTGGTCCTCTCCATGCTTGAGGGACGAGAGGGCAGTGGACACTTCCTTGTGCTGCAGTAGCAAGTGTCCTGCTGTATTACTTACATTGTCATAGCTCCCATTGAAACCACTGGCTCGTTGGCAACTACATTAAAAAACATTATATTGGCATCAAACCACATCTAAATTCAAGATAATTATCTCATTAGATGTGCCAACTACTGCTACATTTGTTGTACATAACAAAGGACCCAAGGACAGTGCTTTGACCTAATAAACTTTTAACTTTAATTAGCATCAAACAATTTGCCCATGCTGTGGCAAGCATTTTCAGGATACCCCTGCCCTTGCTGAACATCATATGTGTAAGGAAGGTACAGCAAAAGCTGTACTATAGATCCCTTTCCTTTCAACTCAAGATCAAGAGAAACCATGATGAATGCGCTTATAGAGCATTAGAAGTGATAGCAGCAAAAAGGTCTTTAACCTCACTGGCAGCAGAAGTGAAGGCTGTTATGGTGATAACAGTGTCCTCATATAGCCTGTGACTGTCAGTTTCAGTGATGCTGCTTGATGTGTCTCTGCGCTTTCTGGAGGGAGAAGTAAACACTGCTGGCGGGAGGGTGCTGAAACAGCTGTCATCACTCTCTAGGATAACAGTTACAGCAGCACCAAAGAGAGGAGGTTTGCTATTCCAGTGTACAGCATGACTTACATGCATAATATTTAATAATAATTTATAGCTTCCATGGTCTAGGAAAAAGGAAACGATGATGAAGCTCTGAACCCCAAGAACAAGAATTTATGTTCTTCTCATAGCGCCTTGGTCATGTCATGGAAATACAATTCTATAATTTACTTAAATGTTCAGCAGAAAACATGATCATAAAGCATAATTTTCTAGGAATACAGCAGAATTTTGCCATTAAACGAGAAGAGTTTAATGGAAAAATTCAGTAGTGTTAAGCGAGTTCAGGTTTCGGAAAATGTGGCTAAACTTGCCACTAATGTTTGATGCGGGTCCCCAAACTCGACTGAAACCTGAACCCTTAATCCATTGAAGACAATAGATACCCAAACTTGGGGACCACAATGGTTGTAAAAGGGGGTAGTAAGGGCTAGAGGGCTTACAGTTGTGGGAAACACCAGGGTGATTGCCTGCACAAAATGGGATAGGGAAAGTACTCAAAACAATAACAAAAAACTAAAAAATGTAAAAAAAAAGACATACATTTAAAAAATAAACAGTAAAATATTTTTTCAACAGGCCAATTTGGAGGTAACACCATGGTGATTGCCATGCACAAAATGGTGCAGGGAAAGTGCTCAAAATAATAACAGAAAACAAAAAAAATAAAGAGATTCATACATAATTAAATTAAAAATAAAATCATATTTTTTTCACAGGTGGACACCCACCTTCAGGTGAGTTGGCAACCCCTAATTTCCACCATTGTTTTTGCCTTTAGACAAGTCCTTTTACTGGGATGCTGCATATGCCTCACTGGACACAGTTGCCACCAGGTCTTATGTAGCACAAAGGATGCCAACTTACAGTTAAAGGTGGATGAACCAAAGGCACTTAGAGGCAATAGTCAGGAAGCCAGGAGATCAGTCCTACAGGCATCAAGACACAGATATTGAGCATAAGAATGGTTGAGGATAGCCAAGGGGCCAAAGCAGGGGGAATCAGCGGTATTGAGAAATCCGGAGGGGCAGGCAGAATCGTACTCAAACAAGCAGAGGTCAGTCCAGGCAGCAAACAGGGATGGTTAGATGAGGCAGAATCAGTAACGGATTGTAAATGACAGAGAACCTAGAGCACACACTTAGCTCAGAAACACTATCACGGGCATTGTGGTCTGAGCTTGGTTCCTATTTAAGGTGTCAGTGGCCAATGGGAGCTGCAGGTGGGTCTGATCAGTGGTGAGAGGCAATTGGCAGGCCTAGGATCTACTGGATCAACAGTAATTTCATGGGCCAGTGAGGACGATCAGTCCCCTAATCAGTTTCACCTGCCCAGGAGGTCTAAGGGAAAACTTGTGCACCTGCACAGCTAGTGCAGCTCACCGCATGCGCTGACTTCTGGGAGCACCACGTGGGAACCAGCAGCCCCCGAGCAAGCCTGCCAAACAGTGCAGCCAAGAGGGACTGGAAGGCGCTTGCAAAGGGCCATCCGGATCAGATTTTTACATTACCCCCCCCCCCCCCCCCCTGAGGAGGGGCCCCTGGACCCTCCATTCTGGGTTTAAGGGGGTTCTCTTTATGAAACTTCTTGATCAGTCTTTCTGCATGAATGTGCCTAGCAGGGACCCAACTCCTCTCCTTGGGACTGTACCCCTTCCAATCTACTAAATATTAAAGAGAGTTTTGAAGGAAGCGAGAGGCCAGGATTTGGTTGACTTCAAACTCTTGCTGACCATCAACTAAGATAGCAGGAGGAGAAGATTCAGTTTCCACTCCAGAGACCAGAGGCGGTTTTTAGGGAGGAGACAGGGAAAGAATTACAAATTCTCTTACAAGAGTTTCTCAGAAGCTGCAAGAGTTAATTTTCAGTAGAATGGAGAAAAGGGCAATATATCGCAGCCCTAGTTTAGCAGAAGGTTGGTACAAGACCAGATTTCTAGTAGGGAGCCAGAGAAGATGACCTTATAGTCCGGATTGTTAGAGCGATGATGATCTGCAAGCGTTTTTAGCTGATCGGATGCCCGAACCAAATTCCGTTAAACTCTTGAGCACATGGTTAGCCACTGAGCCACTCCTATAAACAGGGCAACCGAGAGGACGGACCCGAGAGAGGGGAGAATTTAAGATCTTTGCCAAACACATACCGTAAGGGAGATACACCTGTAGAAGAGTTGACAGCATAATTCAAAGCAAATTCAGCAAAAAGAAGATTGTCAAGTACCACCTGAGAGGATCTCAAGTAACACTAGTGGAACTAGTATCACCTGTTGGGAACTCCTGGTCCATTAAACTACAGATTGAAGCACACCTACTACTATAATTATGATGCAAAAGGTAACAAAAAATTTATTTGAGCATAATACATATTTATACATGGGTTCAGGTCTACATGAAGGTTTATATACAAGGGATCTATGAGACACAGCTGCTTTTACCAAATAATGGATATATACACTATATACATAATAAACCGAATACTATACAAAGGTTGCTGATTACTGTAGTTCACCAAAGGGGATAATCAGTATTCGGTATAGCCAAGTAGATAATACATAAAGGTTTACTGTGCAAAAAGGTTTGGTATCCTTTGGATATAGGGGAGCAAGTTTGCTATACCTGGCACATGTACTCAAAGGCACTGATGTTGTTGCTGCTGTTTCAGAACGTCCACAATGGGTTAAGTCCTTAGATGCAAATATGAAGGCTCAATATCCGGCCTGTTTCTGTGGTTTCTGCTTCCTGCTTCTGCTAACAATTGTTTCGGTATAATCCTTCCTCAGAGCATTGCGGTAGGTCGGTATGCTGTAGCGTGGACGAGCGGTGCCTGCTGTTAGCTGACATGCCAGCTGTTTAAATGCGCTCCTAGAGCGCGCGCGAATCCCCCCCGGGCCGGCCCATGTGACGCGGTTGTGACGCGAACATAGTTCCGGTGACGCGCGTCCCGGCCTCGCGCCAACCATCTCTAGGCCGGCATAGATGCCAGCCGCAAGATGGCAACGCGCAGGCGCTCGCGGGGCGCGCGACATACAGACTAGAAGCGGAACGCTGAAAGGTGAGTAGAGACCGCTTATGGGGGAGTGCTGAAAACAGGGGGATCCATCTGCGGACAATAAAAGAGAATATTTTTAAGCAAGAAAGAGTATATACCGCTTATATATACACAGCAGCCTGAACATTATTCTAGAAAAACGATTATTACAACATAATGGTTAATCTTTACAATGGTATTTCTAAAAGCTTGCAAAATGTCAGATTTACTCTTGCTAACCACATGTCATACCTAGCAAGCCCCTCATGGACAACAACTTAAGGACAACACCATTAAGAACGGTATTATTAATACCGTCACTATATTAATGTTTGGGGAGAGGTAAAGTTAATTGAAAAAACGATTTGGGATGGAATATTCATATATATAGTCTCCTCCTACCCATCAGGGATCTAGCTCTCTATCTAAGATAAGAATAAGGTATACTGTTAATTCAAGGTGTCCATATTACTCCCGTACTAAGGCATCCGTAATAGATTTAACCCCATTCGGTGGTTTCCAATGTTTCTTATCTTGTTCTAATTATTAGCATTACATGTAAATTTTATAAATATATTTTGCCTTGGGGTTGTTCTCCTAGACTTGATAGTTTGGGTGCACCTTGCGATGTCACCCCCTCTTTTGTGTGGTAGTACTTTCTCAATCACCATGTAGCGTAGCTGTGATACTTGGTGGTTGGCTTCTGCAAAGTGTCTCGCTACTGGAGAGGTAAAGTCATACCTACGTATGTTACTTCTATGTTCACTAATCCTATTTTTTACAGCTCTTTGTGTTTGCCCAACATAGGCTTTTCCGCAAGGGCATTTAAGTAAATAGATAACATTGCTGGAATTACAATTAAAGAAATCTTTCAGGGTATAAGTTTTACCCGTGGATGGATGATTAAAGGTATTACCTTTAATGGTAGAATTACATTGGGCACAACTGCCGCACGGGAACATGCCGACTGGTTTGGGGAGTGAACTTAGCCAGTCCCCTTCTGTTGTATGTTGGAATTTGTGTGATGTATCAGCTTGTATTAGCGTGTCTCTAAGGTTTTTAGACCTTTTGTAGGTGAACATTGGTCGGTCTGAGAAGGTGTCTCGTAGTCTTTCGTCGCATGTCAAGGTGTGCCAGTGCTTGTTAATGATAGACCATATAGTGTTGCTTTGACTATTGTAGGTCAAAATGCACGGAATGCGTTTGGATGTACTTTTGGGTGTATATTGTAGCAAGGAGGAGCGGGGTATTGCAGCTGCCTTTTGAAGTGACTCTGTTATATTGGTGGGAGAGTAGCCCCGATCTTCAAAGTCCTTGGCCATCTGGTTAGCTCGCATGTAAAATAGATCGTCATTGTCTGTTATACGTCTAAGACGAATAAATTGGCTATATGGTAATCCCTGTTTCAATTTCTTAGGATGGTAACTGCTTGCATGAAGATATTTACAGTCTGTCGGTTTAGTATAAAGATCCGTCTGTATATTATTATTGTTAAGTTTTACCCAAACATCTAGAAAGTGTACCTGTGATGTGTCTGCTTCCATACTGAAAGATATGGTGGGCCAGGCTTGGTCAAGGTCATTCTTGAATGTTGTGAGGTTAGTGGTGTCTCCTGTCCATAGGAAAAAGACGTCGTCGATAAACCTGTACCAGATCAAGGCATGTTTAATAAACAATGGATGTTTATATACAATTATACGTTCAAACTCGGCCATGAATAAATGTGCATAAGCTGGAGCTACGTTCGAGCCCATGGCTGTCCCTTGCTTCTGCAGATAGAATGTGTTGTTGTAATTGAAATAGTTTCGGGTGAGTATAATGGTGAGTAATTCTATGCAAAATGCTCTGTAAGCTGGAGTAAGTGGCATAGTCTCCAATGTTTTCCGTACAATGTCGATACCCTCCTTATGTGGGATGGACGTGTATAAACTGTTCACGTCCATGCTACGAAGAACTCCTGGTCCAGACATATTCTTTAAAGTGCGACTTTAGTACTGCAGGGGCAGATAATGTTACATGATGAAACAAAACAGTAAAAGAACTGTTCTAGAGACTGATTGGTCCTCTCTGTCTGTTCGTTGGACTGGGGGTGGAAAGCAAATGAAAGGGAGACAGAGACGCCCAATGGGAATTATAAAGCACTCCAGAAGTGGGACAAAAACTGAACCCCTCTGTCCGTGCCCATGATAGAGTTTCTGAGCTAAGGGTGTACTCTGTTTGCTGCCTGGGCCATCACAGTTACCCCTTCAGGGATAAGGCACTGTACAGGCAGGTCTGAAAACACTGTGACCCCTCAACTGACCACTTGCCTTGTGACCCAGTCAATCTGGGGATTATGTTTTTGTAACCAGGGATGTCCCAAACACAAGTGGAGTAAGGGGCATCTTTTATAATAGGAAGCTTTTCTGCTCTGAATGACTAGCCCCAACTCTATTAAACAAAGGTGGGGTACTATGCCGAATCAGGCCCCTGACAAGGGGGGTGTTATCTATGGCCAGTACTCTAATGGGGTAAGGTAAGGACTGCAGTGGAATTCCCAGGAATTGGGCCAGATTCTTAGACCCCAAACCAGACGTGACCTCTACTGGCACAGTAACCTGTGAACAAATAGGAGGTGATACCTTGCAGCATGGATGGGTTTCCCCAACCCCATCTAGGCTCTTGAGTTTTCTGGAGTCTGGTTCTTAGGGCAAGATCTGACCAGATGGCCAACCCCACCACAATAGAGACACAGCACCATGTGGCTTCTCGTTCTCTCAACTTCAGAAAGCTTGGTGGCCTAAGTGGCATGGGTGGCCAGAGTCTCATGAGTTCTTCAGGGGGAGGAGAGGCCAGGGCCTCGGCCCTGACTGATGCCATGGGAGGGCTTTCTCCAGATGCCTCTTCCAAATGCACCGATCAGTTTGGATGGCAAGCTGAATGGTTTCGTCAAGGGCCCTTTATTGCCTCTGCCAGACCTATGCGAAATTGCCCACACAATGCTGGATCATTCCAGCAGTAGTCTACTGACTAACGCTGGAGCTCAATATTACAATATTCTAGCCTTCCGCAGGGAACATAGCTTGGCATCAGTGGTGGCACTCTGAGCAGGATCATCATAGAGAACCTCCATTGCTTTAAAGTGGACCAAAACCCAGGATTTTGACTATCCTGGGTTTTGGTCCACTTCCCCGAGGCACCCCCCCCCCCATGTGAAACCCCCCAGAACGCCCAGATCAACTCACCTCACCCCACTCTTGCGCTGCCGCTCGTCCAATCAGCGCGCTCGGAGCCGCTGAGCTATGCACGTCAAAGCAACGTCTTAGCTCAGCGGTTCTGAGCACGCTGGCGGACGCATCTCGCGTTTCCCTCTAACGGAGCGTATGTGAATGGCCGGCGCGGGCACGCGCCCTGCTAGAGAGAAGCGCAAGATGCGGCCATGGCCCGTGCATGCGCCGCTGGACCGGGATTCAGGTAAGGTTTGTGGGGCGTCCTGGGGGGGTTTCACACAGCAGGGCATCCTAATTTTGTATGGCCCGCAGGGAGGGAATGGACCTATAAGACTCCCGGGTCGATCCTGCTGGGTTTTGGTCCACTTTAAAAAGTTGGAATTTAAAAAAGGAAGATGACGAGTCCCGAAAATTGGCAAACTTGCTTCAGCAACACTAATTATTTGTGATTATAGGGCAAATGCTGTATGTTGTGCAATAAGAACAGTACTAAAAGAAAAGAAAATAATGACCCTAACCTAAATAATGGTGAGTTTCAATATGTTTGTCCTGTCTTCGCCTTCCTTCACTTTCCTCGGCATTGCAGAGTACAGAGTCCAAGTCATTAGTAAGTTCATTTGTTACAGTGGCCAAGCTGCAGTTCTTTTGTTATTTATCATTAAAGAGTCTGTGCACCTCTGCAAGCTTGTCATATACCATATACTGTTTTCAAGGTTCCAGCCTATGCCCATTAATGATACTTTCAGGGGCCATGCCATCAATGTTTAACACCCTGGCTTCAAATTGTTTTTTATTTTGAGCCTTGCTTTTCTATTCCTTTTTATTACTGTATGGGTGGAATGATGAACTTGTTTATTTATACACATGGAAAACATTTTGAAGCCTGCTCTAGAAAATATAGAACTTCTCTTTGAAATTTCAGCAGTTCACAGGGACATTCAAATCCACCCAAAATCAATGGTGAGAGAAAAAGGAAAGGGATTTAAGAAATGTTATTCATTTAATTGCTATATGTGGAAAGTGAGCTGTACAGGCTAGAAAGTCTTCCATATACGATCCTTGTCACATGTTTGGGGTAGAGGATGGAGTTCTCCCGAGTGAGATGCATTTGTTTTCTAGTGAAACATTTTCCTTGCATTACTTAAACTAAAATCCCTAAAAATTCTATAGAAATTCACACGTGAAAGCATCAACGGCTCCCCTTTCAAATAAACTGAGACATCTTAGAAATGCCTATATACATGGCCATACTTACCATTAAGCAAACCTGGGCCTGGGCCCAGGGTGGTCAGTGGTGGGAACTTTAATCCCCTCTCCCTGTCAGTGGCACAAGAATTAGGCAGAGTCTGCAGTGGAGCATGCCACATCTCTTGTCAAGTGTCGTCAGGACCTGTGTCATGTGACTCTTGTGTCTTAAAGCACGCCAAAACCCAAACTAGCATCCCCTGAATTGCTCTGCCTATGAGTACCTTTTGCCAATTTTCACTGCTCTGGCTTCACTCTAATTCCATTCATTTCCATTCATTTACACTGTTGTGTGTGGCAATGATGTCATTGCCCCACCTATGCAATGACTAGTCACCTGCCATCACATAACGAGGGATAGCAAAAAAATATGTGTTTTAGGACAATCCAAAAAGCGAAAATGTACATTTTTAGTTCTACACCCTAAGAGAGAAGTATTTGCAGGGACTTTGGCCAAATGTATTTCACAAGTTCAGTGGGTTTTGGTCCACTTTAACAGAGGAATCAGAGGACTGACACTGTGACAGTGGTTGGAAGTGAGCCGTTAAGTTCAAGCATGCTCTGCCTGTCTTCTGAATTTAACCATGTGCATCCCATCCACACCCACACACAGTCTACATTTAACCCCATCAGCGTGCTCAGAGCCGCTGGCCTTAGACGAAGACTTAGACGAAGTGACGCAAGAGGCTCCGAGCACGCTGATTGGACGAGTGGCCGCGCTTGCGCCGTAGGACCAGGAAGAGGTGAGTTAACTTCGGCGATCTGGGGGTTGCGCGCAGTGGGGCACCTCCGATTGGGTTGCCCCAGGAGAAAGGACCAAAACCCAGGATAGTCTTTACTACTTTTTCTTAGTCTTCCAGTAATCCAGGAATGCAGGACAAATGAGTATCATACAATGATGCAGCAATGCCCATAACGATCTTGGCTATTACAGCCTTCTTGTGTATTAAAATATGGCACAAACAAAACTAGAATAAAATGTAGCACACATTTTCACAGTAGTTTCTAAGTCAATAACTACTTACCCATCCCTGTTAGTGGTAATAGGATTAATGCTGCACTAAGGCACACCAAGTAAAGGTTAAACTAACAGTACTGCATTTGCAGCTAAGTCCCAAAAAAGGATTCTCATTGGATGCTTTGATCAATATGAAGGCTCTTAGTTTGACAAACAAGGTCTTAGTTTGACAAACAAGTCTTGACTCCTGATCTTTCCCTTCCTCCCAGTGGCACTCAGACAATTTTTCTTCCACTATTAGCTATTGATTTTCAAGCATATGTTAACAGTGGTGGAAAAGGTTTTTTTTCTTCAAGTATTCACAAAAACAGCATCTATTAAATGTTGAATTCAAAATAACGCTGTAAACATCCTCTGTGCTCAATAATTGTTCGTAATAATAAATGATATATGGATCACCTCAATTTCACTACGGGGGTTATTTAAGAAAGAATAGCGTCAGGTAGCGCCTGGTTAATGAGAGGTAGCGACAGATAGCGACTGGTCAACGCGAGACACGGCACGCAATTACACATTTATCAAGCAGAATCTGTTTAGCGACTGGGATAGCGCCATGTAGTGTCTGATTCATCATTTTCAAAGCCTCTGCGCACAGCGCCAGCATTCAGCCTTGCACAGCGCCAGGTATGACCTCTCGCTACCTGTCACTCCCCCATACATTTCAATGGACAAACCTTTTCTTCACTTTAAACAGGTTTTTTTTTCCCCAAAAATCACAAATAATTCTGTGACCTCTTCTGGCATTGAAAAAGCTGTTTTTTCAAATTTTCAAATATTTCTTCAGAAATGACATTACAGGTCTGGCATTAAAGTGTTCATGTTACAAAGTTGCTTCAATGTAATTCCATATGTTTTTTCTTTGTTACTAGTTGATAGATGCTTGAAAACAGACTTTAAACACACCGCCTCCTGCGCTATGGGCTACAAACAAGTATTTTTCAGCGCCAGAGATTTGTGAGGCTGTTTTTTTGCTGAATATGGTGTGAGTCGGTCGCTATGAACAGTCGCTAACATGCGCTCCCATACAGCGCTGTACTGGTCAAATAGCGACTCCTCACAATGTATTCAACATTACTGAACAGCTATAAAGTAGCGACTCACGGCCGAGCACTGCGACTACTAGCGGGCGCTCTGAAAATGCCTGCTACAGACGCTCATCTGTCGCTACCTGCCGCTAATGATTAATCAGCCTCCCCGAGTGACTCATATAATCTCCCACACAGCTTTAAATGTTGCTTTGTGGTTCTTAAACAGATCTTAAAGTACATGTTTTGTACAGTGCTCTTCAAACCAGGACAGCAACAGTGTAACTGCTATACATTTATTATTGTTTTGTTACATGGATAAGTGATCAAGAGTTCTCATGAATTATTTAAGTAACATACAATGTTATGTCTACTTTAGGTAGTTTGATGCAGCTCTTCTGCATCTAAGAGTAAAGGCAGCTTTGTACTTTAGGGATATCATCAGCAAAACAAATTGCAGCTTTATGCTGTCCTCTCCCACAGCTTGAATCTATTTTTTAGATTTAAATGGCATGTAAACCCAATTAAAAAAAAAGAGTCATAGTCTTGCAAACCGCAGTTTTGCAATTTCAAAGCTATCAACTGACCCATCTAATCCCTAGCAGGCAAATAAGCATTTACCGCAGAATGCATATTTGCAGTGGACGCTCACATGGTATGCACCCCTGCGACTAATCGAGTGTGCCTAGTCCTTTGATTGCCAGCAGGGTGGCCCCCCATGACCGTCCAGGAAGCACACTATAGGCGCAGAATTTGATGGTGCAGAAACTAGACTAGCTCAGCCCACAAGGCTGTGCCCTTTCATTGCTTGAAAATTACAATTGCTTGAAGTCATTGTCCAGGCACTCTCAAATTGTGTAGGGTAACAAAGGGAAATGTTCAAATTTTTTTCCCATTTTTAAAAACAAAGCTATATTGCCAGAATAATTTTAAATTTAAATGTCACCTTATGTCCCTCATATCCTCTTTGATGGGATATATATTGCACTGGAATGAAGTGGAAGACAGTGTGGGGTGCTCCATTCTGGCCAGTCACTAATAGAGATGAGCTAACCGAACTGGTAGAGCCTGGTTTTCAACCCGAATTCCAGAAAAAGTTTGGTTTGTTGTGAAACGCGGAAGACGAACCTGGCGGGATTTCACCAGCCCCACCCCACAGGTCATGGCCAGCCAAGGAGAAGCAGAGGGACAGGGTCACATGGTCACAACTTAAGGGGTCAGGGTAGCTGGGCCAATCAGGAGGTGCTATTGCAGGATATAGTCATTTGATGTGCTGACTATCCACCATTATCGAGCTGACTGTTGCAGAGAGAGTATTGCTCTTAGAGCAGGGACAGTTTAGGGACAGTTTACGGCATTTTAAACCAGAGCATAGGAGAAAAGAAGGGACAGGAAAGGAAGTAGGCACAGTGGGACGCTGGGGGGTTGCGTCTGCCTGCGCTGGTATCTGCTGGTCATTGGAGTCCACCCTGTGACGTCTGAAAATTCCAGCTTTTTTTTCTTTTTTTGACCACAACTGTCTGGTTTAGCTGGCCCCTGTCACTGCGTTGGGGAACTTGGGGTACACAGTGCCTCGTGTTTAATACAGTTTAAAATGAAAATCAATCTTTTTCCCATGCCAAGGAATTTTTTGGAGGAGCAGCTCTGTTTTAAGTGTGCAGTCTCTATTTAAGTTGGGATCCACGGTTCCTCTTTGTTTAATACAGTTAAAAAAACAAGGAGGTATCTCTCTATTAAGTGTGCAGGCCCTGTTTCTCTCTAAGTTGAGGCCCACAGTACCTCAGTGTTTAATACAGTTTAAAAAAAAATCTTTTTAGCCCGCCAAGCAATATTTTAGGGCATATCTGTCTGTTTTAGCTGGGTTGTGCAAGTGTGTCATTTTGGTGTGTGCGCTGCTCTGAATAATTTTTTTTAAATACCAGGTAAAATGTCTGGGAAAAGAAGGGGTGGGAAAGGACAGGGTAGAGGAAAAGACATCCCTGCAATTCCTTCTGCCACTAAGGATAAGGATGTAAGTGCCAGTACCAACACTGTGGTCAGCAGCTATGTGCAATAGCTGCCATAGTAGTGACAGTATCCATTTGTCTAGGCCTGTCACTGCTAGTATTAGCAACAGCAGTAATGTATGCGGTAGTAGTAGCAGCAACAGTAATGTACTCAGTAGTAGTAGCAGCAACAGTAATTATGTGGTAGTAGTAGCAGCATCAGCAAGCCAGAGTTGCCCATTTCCTCCAGTTGGCATGTTATTTTGGACAATGCATCCATTGTTGACTGGTTGACTCGCTCTCGCTCATCTCAGAAGAAGGAATCTTTGAAGCAATGACTTTGAGCCAGGTTTCAGTGGATTCTTTCTCCACTACAGCTACATGTCACAGTAAAAGAAACATTTCTCTTCCATCATCTCTCTCTTTACTGTACCTCCTAGTGGGGTTCCAGCTTTTCTCAGCAGCCTGGTTGCTATGGATATTGATGAGGAAAATTCTGTCTTGTGGCAATTCTTTCGTACCTTCCCTGGAAAACAAAAACTAGCGTGCTAGATCTGAATTTTAGCTGTAGCCAGGGCACAAATCTAGGACTAGGAACTACGGCTCTACATAGGCACCGGAAGCGGGATCACAAAGGTGTGTGGGACAATCGAAATGCCCTTCTTCAATTTCCAGGAAGCTAATCCTGTTGCTACCCCTCTAGAAATGGGATCATTTTTTGAGTACTTGTCAGCTACTGCCAGTGCCTACACAACAACCAGAGGTCTCATGTCCATGGCCTAGTCTTTAAAATCTGTGCCCCTGCTAATGCTACCACTACCAGCACCCCTGGTGGGTACATTTATCAAGGCTTGTAAAAGAAAAAAGCCATTTTTTGGTCTTCTTCTGCTAATGCTACCACTACCAGCATCCCTGCTGCCGTCCACTAACACCAGCCCCACACAACCACCACAGGTCTCCTGTCATGCTGCCTAGTCTTTCAGTACTGCTCATGCCACTACTACCACAACAGCACCTCTGCAGCCACCCTCTGCTACTACTAGGCCTACACAACTGCAGGTCTATGCCGTGATGCCCGTTACTGCCAGGCCTACACAATCACCACAGTTTTCTGTGCCACGGCCTAGTCTTTCTTCAACTAATGCTGATACTACTACCACCAACAGTGCCTCCGCTGCCAGCCTGCCATCTTCAGCTACTGATAGGCCAACACACACACAGGTGAACTCTGTAATTCCCAAAATGGGCACATTTTTCAAGGCTTGCAAAAAGCCATTGGGACAATTTTTGGAGGGCTTGTCCACTACTGCCAGATCTATACAACCGCAGGTATACCATCTGTGATGCCCAAAATGGGTAAATTTTTAAACGCAGCCATTGCTTCTTTTCAGTTATTTTCACCAGAACACAAACCCTGTTACTTCTCCCTATTTTTTTATGTGTTTTAAACTATCAAATACAACAGCTGGCTATTAAAATGCGAATTAGATCGCGGGTGATTTGTATGCTAATTAGTCCACTAAAACATGTTCTTATATAGCCTTGGTGACTTCAAAGTGTTATAAAAGGACTTTTAGGGCCGTCAGCCATTGTTTTCCATATGTTTCAGATGAAAGTTTGTCCCAAACTAGTTCGGCCCAAACCAAACTTTTTGGGAAAAGTTTGGTGTACAGCCGAACCGAACTTTTGAAAATGAACAAAGGGGGAGTGGCAGCTGTTCAGACCATTTTAGAACTAACCTGGGAGGTGCAAGTCAGCAGGGCAATTAGGTTACTAAAGACTTAAAGGAGCCGCAGCACTCAACCCTGTTAGCTTGCAGACCAACCTATAATCTGTCTCTAAATCTGGTAAAAACAGAGGCTCGGTCACACACATCTGCAGAAGTATGCTAAGCTGCACCACCGCGCCAAGGTGCCTCTATGGGTGCAGTCCTAACTCTAATCTATGAGAGCCCCATTTGGGACATACAATGCAAGAGATAAAAAGGGAGCAGCTTACCTGAGGTTGCCCTGAACCTCATGTGCAAGCCATGGGGTGGAAGGGTCAAGACCTTGCAATACAGCCTAGACCCCACACCCCATGTGCTTGCACAAATTCAAAATGAACAAAGGGGGAGTGGCAGCTGCTCAGACCATTTTATAATTAACCTGGGAGGTGCAAGTCAGCAGGGCAATTAGGTTACTAAAGACTTAAAGGAGCCGCAGCACTCAAACCTGTTAGCTTGCAGACCAACCTATAATCTGTCTCTAAATCTGGTAAAAACAGAGGACTCGGTCACACACATCTGCAGAAGTATGCTAAGCTGCACCACCGCGCCAAGGTGCCTCTATGGGTGCAGGGTCTGCAAGCTAACAGGGTTGAGTGCTGCGGCTCCTTTAAGTATTTTTAACAAACTTTTGAAAAGTTCACTCATCTCCAGTCACTAACAGAGCGGGTGTCAACTTGATACTACTGTCAGTTTTGAATTTGTGGTCAAGAAGGATCAGGGGGGAGGTGCTAGAATAAGAAGAAATACCCTTCCCTTTTAGTACAGAGTAAGATGCATAGGACTGACACTGCATCAGATAATAGGCCAGGGAAATTATTTTAAAGTTTGGCCGGTCAATACTTTTTAATGGCCAGAAATTGAAGTCACATTCCCCTAGAAGGGGCATAGGCTTAACAAAAACTCTCAATAAAATAACTTCTAAAGATTTTTGGTGTATGCTAAAAATGCAATTCCTTATTAGGTGTAGCTGTAAGGATGGTAAGTAGAGATGAGCGAACTTTTGAAAAATTCGATTCGACTGATTCGCCGAATTTTCCGACAAAAATCGCTTCGACCCGAATAAATTTGCGACGAATCGCTATTAAAAACGGCTATTTCTGAGCCTCCTAGAGCCTCAATAGGGTTGTAAACCATTCTGCCTTGCTGTAACACGCACAGGATGCGTGCTGGGTTAGTTAAATAATACTTTGAATAAATATCACATGCAGATCAGAGGCATCGCTAATAGAATCGCAGAGCGGCACAATTGAATTCAAGAGAGTTGAAGTGGCATCACTATGAGAGGCAGGAGCCCAAACATTGCTTTAAAGAGACACTGGAGTTGGCAGCAGCAGGAGCCCAAAAATTGGATGAATCACACCCTGGAGTTGGCAGAAGCAGCAGCAGGAGCCCAAACATTGGCTGAAAGAGACACTGGGGTTGGCTTCAGGAGCCCAAAAATTGGATGAATCACACCCTGGAGTTGGCAGCAGCAGCAGCAGCAGGAGCCCAAATATACACTGGAGTTGACTTCAGGAGCCCAAACATTGGATGAATCACACCCTGGAGTTGGCAGCAGCAGCAGCAGGAGCCCAAATATACACTGGAGTTGGCTTCAGGAGCCCAAAAATTGGATGAGTCACACCCTGGAGTTGGCAGAAGTTGGCAGCAGCAGCAGCAGGAGCCCCAACATTACTTTAAAGAGACACTGGGGTTGGCTTCAGGAGCCCAAAAATTGGATGAATCACACCCTGGAGTTGGCAGCAGCAGCAGCAGGAGCCCCAACATTACTTTAAAGAGACACTGGGGTTGGCTTCAGGAGCCCAAAAATTGGATGATTCACACCCTGGAGTTGGCAGCAGCAGCAGCAGGAGCCCAAATATACACTGGGGTTGGCTTCAGGAGCCCAAAAATTGGATGAATCACACCCTGGGAGTTGGCAGCAGCAGGAGCCCAAATATTACTTTAAAGAGACACTGGGGTTGGCTTCAGGAGCCCAAAAATTGGATGAATCACACCCTGGAGTTGGCAGCAGCAGGAGCCCAAATATTACTTTAAAGAGACACTGGGGTTGGCTTCAGGAGCCCAAAAATTGGATGATTCACACCCTGGAGTTGGCAGCAGCAGCAGCAGGAGCCCAAATATACACTGGGGTTGGCTTCAGGAGCCCAAAAATTGGATGAATCACACCCTGGAGTTGGCAGCAGCAGGAGCCCAAATATTACTTTAAAGAGACACTGGGGTTGGCTTCAGGAGCCCAAAAATTGGATGAATCACACCCTGGAGTTGGCAGCAGCAGGAGCCCAAATATTACTTTAAAGAGACACTGGGGTTGGCTTCAGGAGCCCAAAAATTGGATGATTCACACCCTGGAGTTGGCAGCAGCAGCAGCAGGAGCCCAAATATACACTGGGGTTGGCTTCAGGAGCCCAAAAATTGGATGAATCACACCCTGGAGTTGGCAGCAGCAGCAGCAGGAGCCCAAATATTACTTTAAAGAGACACTGGGGTTGGCTTCAGGAGCCCAAAAATTGGATGAATCACACCCTGGAGTTGGCAGCAGCAGGAGCCCAAATATTACTTTAAAGAGACACTGGGGTTGGCTTCAGGAGCCCAAAAATTGCATGATTCACACCCTGGAGTTGGCAGCAGCAGCAGCAGGAGCCCAAATATACACTGGAGTTGGCTTCAGGAGCCCAAAAATTGGATGAATCACACCCTGGAGTTGGCAGAAGTTGGCAGCAGCAGCAGCAGGAGCCCAAACATTACTTCAAAGAGACCCTGGGGTTGGCTTCAGGAGCCCAAAAATTGGATGAATCACACCCTGGAGTTGGCAGAAGTTGGCAGCAGCAGCAGGAGCCCAAACATTACTTTAAAGAGACCCTGGAGTTGGCTTCAGGAGCCCAAAAATTGGATGATTCACACCCTGGAGTTGGCAGCAGCAGCAGCAGGAGCCCAAATATACACTGGGGTTGGCTTCAGGAGCCCAAAAATTGGATGAATCACACCCTGGAGTTGGCAGCAGCAGCAGCAGGAGCCCAAATATTACTTTAAAGAGACACTGGGGTTGGCTTCAGGAGCCCAAAAATTTGATGAATCACACCCTGGAGTTGGCAGCAGCAGGAGCCCAAATATTACTTTAAAGAGACACTGGGGTTGGCTTCAGGAGCCCAAAAATTGGATGAATCACACCCTGTGGAGAGTCATGTGGAGAAAAAGTAGCTTAGTTAGTAATATCTACATAAAATTATGAATAAACAAATGCAAAAGTATTGCCAAAGTGAAGTTTTGTTTGAGGGTGTGTTTCCACCTTTTAATTAAATCAGAAACAAGAAGGTATCATTTGCCTCTGACTAATTAGCCCTCAAAAATTCTTGGAATTTTTAATCTGGAATCATGTCTGATCCGTCTTATCCGAAGAATATTAATAAAAAGTAAGAGTAACGTAAAGGATTTTTTATCAATACTTACTTGTGGTCCGATGCGGAGGAATGTCTGTAACTGGAGAGCAGCGCCTTAAATCTGTTTTGCACGATCCATCTTTCTTTAGTGTAGGTCTGGCCCCGTCATCAATCTACTGGAATACATCAGGCATTGTTGGGAGGAAAGCTTGGATGATCCAAGCGCCATTCATTTCCACGCAGGGCAGTCTCTGGAAAAAAAAAGTCTGTATAAACCAGGGTCTTTTTCATATAAAAACAAATGGTTATTCTTGCTTGTAAACCATATGTTCCACAGATTTACCAGTCATTGTGTCAGCCAATGAAGCAACTTTGTCTCGAAGTGCTGCAAAAGCAGTCCACTGCATCACAAGTGGCATCTGACACCCCCAGTCAACTGTCTGTCTGTTATGCTTTGGGTTCAGCTCCACTATCCATTGATGAAGATCTGATAATCATAAAATTCAGCAGCTACTGCCCAGCCAAGAAGTGGAGGAGACACTCGCCTCTTCTTCCACTAGCCGGCAATTAGTGATGAGGAGAGTGTCGTGGGAGGAGGTGTTGCAAGCCGAGGTAGTGGAAGAGGGTCCCTGGAGTCTGCGGCGGTGGCGGCGGCAGCAGCAGCAGATTATTGCGGACTGTTGTTCGGAAAAATCAGCTACTCAGCGATGTGGCAGTGTTTCATGCAGCATCCTGGGGAGAAAAAGTAGGTTAGTTAGTGTATATACATAAAATTATGAATAGACAAATGCAATAGTATTGCCAAAGTGAAGTTTTGTTTGAGGGTGTGTTTCCACCTTGTAATTAAATCAGAAACAACTAGCTATCATTTGCCTCTGAATAATTAGCCCTCAAAAATTCTTGGAATTTTTAATCTTGATGTCTGAGGGATTTCTCCTCTCAGACAGCGTCACCATAAGTCCAGCCTGCTGCATTACACTTGGAAGAACATCTTGTTTGCGTTGCGACAAGGAAGCCAAAGTCATGCGTCCTCACATGGCACACGTGTTCAGTCTAGTTTTTAAGTCTTGCCCCCATCTGAAAGAACAACAGGAAAGAAAGTTAGCATGCACTTCTGGCACTCCTACACCACCAAGCACAACCCTATTGAGCCTCAGCGTCACAACGGTGTACCCCACCATAGTCTGATTTGCGATGTTTCCACCCGTTGGAATTCCACCCTCCATATGCAGGATCCACTATAGCAGTGGTCCCCAACCCTGTCCTCAAGGCCCACCAACAGGCCAGGTTTTGCAGATCTCCACAAAGATGCACAGGTGGAGTAATTAGTGCAGCTGCAGAGCAATAGAGCTGGCTATTTGGAGATCCAAAAAACATGACATGTTGGTGGGCCTTGAGGACAGGGTTGAGGACCACTGCACTATAGGAACAGAGAAAAGCCATCACGGATTTCTGGATGATCCAAACGGATAGGGGGACACCTGTGTAAATTCAATGTAAACCATTGGCAGCTCATACGTGACACCGACCGTTTGCTCAGGCCCTTTGAGGAAGCTACGTTATTAGTCAGTTGCCAGGACTATGAGATGAACGATGAGATTCCACTGCTTCATGTACTACAACACATGTTGGAAACCATGGCTGGTCAGGGCACTGGAGACATGGCACATACATTTCACAGCCACATGAAGCCTCTGGGGGCTGAAGTGGAGGAGGAGGAGGGGGTGGGGCAAAGCAAACCACAGTTTAGGTTTCACAAAATGACCATTTTATCTAGTCATCTGACAGAAGAGGAGGAGCAGGAGCAGCCACAGGAGCTAGAGGGTTGTGAGTAAGGTGAGACAGAGGACCCAGACACACCGTGGCAGTTTACAGTGGAGATGGAGACAGGTAGTCCCTCCGAGTCATTTGCACAAATGGCACGATGCATGCTCACATGCTTGCGTACTAGTGAGCGCAGAATTGTCTCCATTTGTCAGCGGGAAGACTTCTGGCTCTCCAACTTATTGGACCCTCGCTTCCGGCACAAAATGGGGGCATTTTTTACGCCCACTGAGAGGGAGGACAAACTGACCTACTACAGAGACATCCCACGTAGTCAGTTGGGCGATGTCTATCTGCGCCATGGCCCATACTCCCGCAGGTCTGACTCGGGGGGACCTCTGCGATCACCTTCCACTGCCATGGCTGCTGGGGGGGTGGAAGGAGCAGCAGCAGCAGCTCCATCAGCAGCAGCCTCAGTCTTCAGTCGCTAGTGAGTAGCTTTCTACACCCGCATAGTGAGTCTACTCATGAGCAGCAGGAAGACCTGGAGCTGGACCTCAAACAGCAGGTCATGTCATACCTTGACATGACCATGCCAACACACCTTCAAGATCCACTGGATTTGCTGGGAAGCCAAACTTGACTTGTGCCCGCAACTAGCAGAGTTTGCCCTGGAAAAGCTGTACTGGCCGGACAGTAGTTGATTTAGATGGCAACTGGGCTGCTCTATATAACGAAGCAAAATGGCAAATTTACCTCACTATATGAGCTATTGCCCCTCAGATTTACACAGGGGCTGCTCTATATTATGCTGCAAAGTGGCAAATTTACCTCACAATATAAGCTATTGCCCCTCAGATTTACACAGGGGCTGCTCTATATTATGCTGCAAAATGGCAAATTTACCTCACAATATAAGCTATTGCCCCTCAGATTTACACAGGGCCTGCTCTATATAACAAAGCAAAATGGCAAATTTACCTCACTATATAAGCTATTGCCCCTCAGATTTACACAGGGGCTGCTCTATATTATGCTGCAAAATGGCAAATTAACCTCACAATATAAGCTATTGCAGCTCTATATAAATAAAAATAAATAAATAAAAAAAGGGCCTGTAGAAGCTTATTTAGTATAACAGATAGGGTGACATGTGCTGGTTTGGGATGCCCATATGGGCTAGTGTTTTGGCAGCAGTACAAAAACCAATGCAAAATGCAATAGCTTAATAAAGCTGATGCTGATCAACGCTTATTTAGTATAACAGATGGGGTGCAACATGCAGGTTTGGGATGCCCTGCGGCCTGGTGTATTTAAAGCAGACCAAAACCAATTCAAAATGCAATAACTTAATAAAGCTGAGGCTGTAGATGCTTATTTAGTATAAACAGGTAGGGTGCAAGGTGCAGCTTTGGGGTGCCCTGCGGCCTGGTTAAATGAAAGCAGTCAAAAAGGAAGTGCAAACTGAAGTAGCTTAATGAAGCTGATGCTGATCAACGCTTATGTTGTATACCAGATAGGGTGCAAGGTGCAGCTTTGGGGTGCCCTGCGGCCTGGTTTATTAAAATCAGTCAAAAACAAGTGCAAACTGAAGTAGCCTGATCAACGCTTATGTTGTATAACAGATAGGTTTAAAATAGCATGTGCCTTGGGATGCCCGTGTGGCCTGTTATATTTCAAGCTGAACAAAAAGTAACAATAATCCAAGTATGAGACATCATTTTGACCTTCTTCACAGCGCCATACTTTGAAAAAAAAAAATTAATTTCATGCCGATCAATCCAAAGGTCAATGCCCCTAACAAAAATAGTGTTCGGCATAAGTTTTCCTTCTGGAAGGACGTAACCTTTAGTTTACATGGTTGGGGTAGGTTATCTTACAAATTGGGATACCCCAGGCAGCAGTGTCATTGAAAGAGACAGATTGTAATGCAGGCCATACGCAAGCAGAGAAACTCAGGCTGCAACAGGCCTATTTAGTTTACATGGTTGGGGTAGGTTATCTTACAAATTGGGATACCCCACTGTATATGAAACCGAATATAAATGCACACCCAAAAGTGGACACTCAGCCTCCAAGAGGCCTGCTTAGTTTAAATAAGAGAGCTGCTTAGTATGGTAGGTAGGTTATGTTATGTTACAGAATGGGATGCCCCAAGCAGACTTGAGATCAGTATATATGCACACAGCAGCAGTGTGTTAGCAGGCTCATACAGGCCAAATTTCTTTAAATAAATGTGCAGCTTACAGTAAATGCAGAGGCTAATGGTATGTTACAGAATGGGATGCCCCAAAGCAGACTTGAGATCAGTATATATGCACACAGCAGCAGTGTGTTAGCAGGCTCATACAGGCCAAATTTCTTTAAATAAATGTGCAGCTTACAGTAAATGCAGAGGCTAATGGTATGTTACAGAATGGGATGCCCCAAAGCAGACTTGAGATCAGTATATATGCACACAGCAGCAGTGTGTTAGCAGGCTCATACAGGCCAAATTTCTTTAAATAAATGTGCAGCTTACAGTAAATGCAGAGGCTAATGGTATGTTACAGAATGGGATGCCCCAAAGCAGACTTGAGATCAGTATATATGCACACAGCAGCAGTGTGTTAGCAGGCTCATACAGGCCAAATTTCTTTAAATAAATGTGCAGCTTACAGTAAATGCAGAGGCTAATGGTATGTTACAGAATGGGATGCCCCAAAGCAGACTTGAGATCAGTATATATGCACACAGCAGCAGTGTGTTAGCAGGCTCATACAGGCCAAATTTCTTTAAATAACTGTGCAGCTTACAGTTAATGCAGAGGCTAATGATATGTTACAGAATGGGATGCCCCAAGCTGACTTGAGATCAGTATATATGCACACAGCAGCAGTGTGTTAGCAGGCTCATACAGGCCAAATTTCTTTAAATAACTGTGCAGCTTACAGTTAATGCAGAGGCTAATGGTATGTTACAGAATGGGATGCCCCAAGCTGACTTGAGATCAGTATATATGCACACAGCAGCAGTGTGTTAGCAGGCTCATACAGGCCAAATTTCTTTAAATAAATGTGCAGCTTACAGTAAATGCAGAGGCTAATGGTATGTTACAGAATGGGATGCCCCAAGCAGACTTGAGATCAGTATATATGCACACAGCAGCAGTGTGTTAGCAGGCTCATACAGGCCAAATTTCTTTAAATAACTGTGCAGCTTACAGTTAATGCAGAGGCTAATGGTATGTTACAGAATGGGATGCCCCAAGCAGACTTGAGATCAGTATATATGCACACAGCAGCAGTGTGTTAGCAGGCTCATACAGGCCAAATTTCTTTAAATAACTGTGCAGCTTACAGTTAATGCAGAGGCTAATGGTATGTTACAGAATGGGATGCCCCAAAGCAGACTTGAGATCAGTATATATGCACACAGCAGCAGTGTGTTAGCAGGCTCATACAGGCCAAATTTCTTTAAATAACTGTGCAGCTTACAGTAAATGCAGAGGCTAATGGTATGTTACAGAATGGGATGTCCCAAAAACCAGAGAGCACCTGGCAGGCAGCAGTAAGACTATGCACAGCAAAAGTGTCTTTATCATGCCTAATTTCAATTAGAATAGGTGCAAATGGTTAGGTTCTTAAATAGAGGCTGGTGTAGTCACAGAATGGGATGCCCTAAAAACCAGCAGTAAGTACACCTGGCAGGGACAAGTTGTGCTATGCCCAGCAAAAGTGTCTTTATCAGGCCTAATTTCAAATATGAAAAGAGCAAATGCTTATATGGTCTTAAACAGAGGCTGCTTTAGTCACAGAATGGGATGCCCTGGGCAGGAATGGACCTGGCAGGGTACAGTAGTGCTTTGCCCAGCAAAAGTGTCTTTATCAGGCTAATTTCAAATATGAAAAGAGCAAATGCTTATATGGTCTTAAACAGAGGCTGCTTTAGTCACAGAATGGGATGCCCTGGGCAGGAATGGACCTGGCAGGGTACAGTAGTGCTTTGCCCAGCAAAAGTGTCTTTATCAGGCCTAATTTCAAATATGAAAAGAGCAAATGCTTATATGGTCTTAAACAGAGGCTGCTTTAGTCACAGAATGGGATGCCCTGGGCAGGAATGGACCTGGCAGGGTACAGTAGTGCTTTGCCCAGCAAAAGTGTCTTTATCAGGCCTAATTTCAAATATGAAAAGAGCAAATGCTTATATGGTCTTAAACAGAGGCTGCTTTAGTCACAGAATGGGATGCCCTGGGCAGGAATGGACCTGGCAGGGTACAGTAGTGCTTTGCCCAGCAAAAGTGTCTTTATCAGGCCTAATTTCAAATATGAAAAGAGCAAATGCTTATATGGTCTTAAACAGAGGCTGCTTTAGTCACAGAATGGGATGCCCTGGGCAGGAATGGACCTGGCAGGGTACAGTAGTGCTTTGCCCAGCAAAAGTGTCTTTATCAGGCCTAATTTCAAATATGAAAAGAGCAAATGCTTATATGGTCTTAAACAGAGGCTGCTTTAGTCACAGAATGGGATGCCCTGGGCAGGAATGGACCTGGCAGGGTACAGTAGTGCTTTGCCCAGCAAAAGTGTCTTTATCAGGCTAATTTCAAATATGAAAAGAGCAAATGCTTATATGGTCTTAAACAGAGGCTGCTTTAGTCACAGAATGGGATGCCCTGGGCAGGAATGGACCTGGCAGGGTACAGTAGTGCTTTGCCCAGCAAAAGTGTCTTTATCAGGCCTAATTTCAAATATGAAAAGAGCAAATGCTTATATGGTCTTAAACAGAGGCTGCTTTAGTCACAGAATGGGATGCCCTGGGCAGGAATGGACCTGGCAGGGTACAGTAGTGCTTTGCCCAGCAAAAGTGTCTTTATCAGGCTAATTTCAAGTATGAAAAGAGCAAATGCTTATATGGTCTTAAACAGAGGCTGCTTTAGTCACAGAATGGGATGCCCTGGGCAGGAATGGATGTGGCAGGGTACAGTAGTGCTTTGCCCAGCAAAAGTGTCTTTATCAGGCTAATTTCAAATATGAAAAGAGCAAATGCTTATATGGTCTTAAACAGAGGCTGCTTTAGTCACAGAATGGGATGCCCTGGGCAGGAATGGACCTGGCAGGGTACAGTAGTGCTTTGCCCAGCAAAAGTGTCTTTATCAGGCCTAATTTCAAATATGAAAAGAGCAAATGCTTATATGGTCTTAAACAGAGGCTGCTTTAGTCACAGAATGGGATGCCCTGGGCAGGAATGGACCTGGCAGGGTACAGTAGTGCTTTGCCCAGCAAAAGTGTCTTTATCAGGCTTAATTTCAAATATGAAAAGAGCAAATGCTTATATGGTCTTAAACAGAGGCTGCTTTAGTCACAGAATGGGATGCCCTGGGCAGGAATGGACCTGGCAGGGTACAGTAGTGCTTTGCCCAGCAAAAGTGTCTTTATCAGGCCTAATTTCAAATATGAAAAGAGCAAATGCTTATATGGTCTTAAACAGAGGCTGCTTTAGTCACAGAATGGGATGCCCTGGGCAGGAATGGACCTGGCAGGGTACAGTAGTGCTTTGCCCAGCAAAAGTGTCTTTATCAGGCCTAATTTCAAATATGAAAAGAGCAAATGCTTATATGGTCTTAAACAGAGGCTGCTTTAGTCACAGAATGGGATGCCCTGGGCAGGAATGGACCTGGCAGGGTACAGTAGTGCTTTGCCCAGCAAAAGTGTCTTTATCAGGCTAATTTCAAATATGAAAAGAGCAAATGCTTATATGGTCTTAAACAGAGGCTGCTTTAGTCACAGAATGGGATGCCCTGGGCAGGAATGGACCTGGCAGGGTACAGTAGTGCTTTGCCCAGCAAAAGTGTCTTTATCAGGCCTAATTTCAAATATGAAAAGAGCAAATGCTTATATGGTCTTAAACAGAGGCTGCTTTAGTCACAGAATGGGATGCCCTGGGCAGGAATGGACCTGGCAGGGTACAGTAGTGCTTTGCCCAGCAAAAGTGTCTTTATCAGGCTAATTTCAAATATGAAAAGAGCAAATGCTTATATGGTCTTAAACAGAGGCTGCTTTAGTCACAGAATGGGATGCCCTGGGCAGGAATGGACCTGGCAGGGTACAGTAGTGCTTTGCCCAGCAAAAGTGTCTTTATCAGGCTAATTTCAAATATGAAAAGAGCAAATGCTTATATGGTCTTAAACAGAGGCTGCTTTAGTCACAGAATGGGATGCCCCAAATAGGAGTGCACCTGGCAGGGTCCAGTAGTGCTTTGCCCAGCAAAAGTGTCTTTATCAGGCTAATTTCAAATATGAAAAGAGCAAATGCTTATATGGTCTTAAACAGAGGCTGCTTTAGTCACAGAATGGGATGCCCTGGGCAGGAATGGACCTGGCAGGGTCCAGTAGTGCTTTGCCCAGCAAAAGTGTCTTTATCAGGCCTAATTTCAAATATGAAAAGAGCAAATGCTTATATGGTCTTAAACAGAGGCTGCTTTAGTCACAGAATGGGATGCCCTGGGCAGGAATGGACCTGGCAGGGTCCAGTAGTGCTTTGCCCAGCAAAAGTGTCTTTATCAGGCTAATTTCAAATATGAAAAGAGCAAATGCTTATATGGTCTTAAACAGAGGCTGCTTTAGTCACAGAATGGGATGCCCTGGGCAGGAATGGACCTGGCAGGGTACAGTAGTGCTTTGCCCAGCAAAAGTGTCTTTATCAGGCCTAATTTCAAATATGAAAAGAGCAAATGCTTATATGGTCTTAAACAGAGGCTGCTTTAGTCACAGAATGGGATGCCCTGGGCAGGAATGGACCTGGCAGGGTACAGTAGTGCTTTGCCCAGCAAAAGTGTCTTTATCAGGCCTAATTTCAAATATGAAAAGAGCAAATGCTTATATGGTCTTAAACAGAGGCTGCTTTAGTCACAGAATGGGATGCCCTGGGCAGGAATGGACCTGGCAGGGTCCAGTAGTGCTTTGCCCAGCAAAAGTGTCTTTATCAGGCTAATTTCAAATATGAAAAGAGCAAATGCTTATATGGTCTTAAACAGAGGCTGCTTTAGTCACAGAATGGGATGCCCCAAATAGGAGTGCACCTGGCAGGGTCCAGTAGTGCTTTGCCCAGCAAAAGTGTCTTTATCAGGCTAATTTCAAATATGAAAAGAGCAAATGCTTATATGGTCTTAAACAGAGGCTGCTTTAGTCACAGAATGGGATGCCCTGGGCAGGAATGGACCTGGCAGGGTACAGTAGTGCTTTGCCTAGCAAAAGTGTCTTTATCAGGCCTAATTTCAAATATGAAAAGAGCAAATGCTTATATGGTCTTAAACAGAGGCTGCTTTAGTCACAGAATGGGATGCCCTGGGCAGGAATGGACCTGGCAGGGTACAGTAGTGCTTTGCCCAGCAAAAGTGTCTTTATCAGGCCTAATTTCAAATATGAAAAGAGCAAATGCTTATATGGTCTTAAACAGAGGCTGCTTTAGTCACAGAATGGGATGCCCTGGGCAGGAATGGACCTGGCAGGGTCCAGTAGTGCTTTGCCCAGCAAAAGTGTCTTTATCAGGCTAATTTCAATTATGAAAAGAGCAAATGCTTATATGGTCTTAAACAGAGGCTGCTTTAGTCACAGAATGGGATGCCCCAAATAGGAGTGCACCTGGCAGGGTCCAGTAGTGCTTTGCCCAGCAAAAGTGTCTTTATCAGGCTAATTTCAAATATGAAAAGAGCAAATGCTTATATGGTCTTAAACAGAGGCTGCTTTAGTCACAGAATGGGATGCCCTGGGCAGGAATGGACCTGGCAGGGTACAGTAGTGCTTTGCCCAGCAAAAGTGTCTTTATCAGGCCTAATTTCAAATATGAAAAGAGCAAATGCTTATATGGTCTTAAACAGAGGCTGCTTTAGTCACAGAATGGGATGCCCTGGGCAGGAATGGACCTGGCAGGGTACAGTAGTGCTTTGCCCAGCAAAAGTGTCTTTATCAGGCCTAATTTCAAATATGAAAAGAGCAAATGCTTATATGGTCTTAAACAGAGGCTGCTTTAGTCACAGAATGGGATGCCCTGGGCAGGAATGGACCTGGCAGGGTACAGTAGTGCTTTGCCCAGCAAAAGTGTCTTTATCAGGCCTAATTTCAAATATGAAAAGAGCAAATGCTTATATGGTCTTAAACAGAGGCTGCTTTAGTCACAGAATGGGATGCCTCACAGCAGACTTAAGATCAGTTCAGTATATATGCACAGTTAGTTACTATAAGCAGCCTGAAAACGCTAACAAAGGCTGGATGAAAAAAAAAAAATCTCCCTGTCAGCCAGCTCCGTTTTTCCTACCTTTCCCTGGCTTTCTGTCTGTCTCCTGTCTGTCTCCTGCCTGTCTCCTGCCTGTCTCCAGCCTGTCTCCAGCCTGTCTCCAGCCTGTCCCTGTCTGTCCCTGTCTCCAGCCTGTCTAACTGCCTCAGCTACACAGCGTTCTGTCTGTCTGTCACGAATGCAATAGAGAAATGAGGAAAAGCAAGATGGCCGCCGTTAAATACCGCTGTGTGACGTCACCGGGCTTGCTGGCTGCTGATAGGCTGCATGTGACTGCCCCAGCTTGCACTGGCGCGGGATACATGTCCAGACATGTCCCGTCCGCCATCTTAGAATGCCTGTAAATGTAAATGAATGGATGTTAAAGGAAAACTTCGAGTGATCGAATCGCGGGGAAATTCGGATTCGATCCGAATCGAATTTTTCCTGAAATTCGGATCGAATCCGGGTTCGTCCGGATCGATTCGCTCATCCCTAATGGTAAGCATGTACTCCACCCATCTTAGTACAGTCCTACATTGACTGCAGATTTTCTTCTCATGACAAAGTAAGATAAATTACATATTCCACTAAAATATATTTTTCATGCACAGTCTACAGATCAGTCCTGAGTAAAAGTATGCATATGTAAAGCCATTGCTGTGATGTTAATAACCAAATAGCCCCACATGTCCCCATACCCTCAAACTGTGTCCTTTCCCTGTGAGTACTGCCTGCATTAGCAGGAGGGAGGGGGGATCTCAAAGCATTTACAAGAAGGGGAAAGTACTGATTGGTTAGCAGCCAGGAGGGGGAGGGATAGAGGCATGCATTCTGAATGAAGAGGCAGCCTGTCTTCCGGGTGATCACCTCAATTAATAGGCAATGCCCAGTGGATGGAAGCGGGGGCTGCCAAATGGAGCCCAGAAAGTGAAAGCAAACTCTGACAGTTCTACAGGCAAATGACCTGCACTGTAAGATTTAACACTGTCACCCACAACAGAAGCCACCACCTTTAAAGTAGGGTTATCTAGTTGCTGTGTTCACCCCCGATCGGGGGTGCCCTGCTGTGTGAAACCCCCCAGAAAGCCCCCAAAAACATTACCTCACCGCCGACGGACGGCGGCGCCACCGCCTCTCGCGCATCCCTCTTACAGGGAGCGCGCCGGCCATTCACAAACGACCGGCGCGGGTGCGCGCCCTGCTAGAGGGACGCGCGGCGGCCCGCGCGGCGGCCCGCGCATGCGCCGTTGGAACGGGAGAAGGTAAGGTTTGTGGGCGTCCGGGTGGGTTTCACACAGCGATTTCGGATGCCCCGCAGGGAGGGAGCTGATCGGCCCGGGAATCTTATAGATTCCCGGCCCGATCAGCGGTGGGTGTTGGTCCACTTTAAATGTATATGCAAGTCAAAAGGCTCAAATATATATTCTCTAATTGCACCTTGTTTGTCAAATAAGTTCATATGTCACTAACTGCCAAGGAAACAGCAGAAATGCCCTTCAAATAGTTATTTATATCTTGCTTGCTAAAATATACACTATAAAAGCTTCAAGCTCTGCTACAACAGCAGAAAGCAAAGCACATATAAAGCAAAAGGTAAAACAGACTATACTAATCTGGTTAAAGTGCTATCTGCACACTGTGGATTACAAAATGGCTTGTAGTCCTCTCATCCACAAAAAACAGATCTGTCTTTCGTCGTCCAGAAAGCTGGTCTCATCAGTTTAGAGAAAGCCCCATCATTCTACTGCCCAAAAGTAATCTGTCTCTCTAACCCCAACCACTGTGTCATTGTCTCACCTGATTGGTCCAGTTTCAGTCCAACAGGTATCTTTGCTAGCCTAATTAGCATGTAAATACAGACCTGAAATCACAACCCAGACGAAAGCCAGAACAAAGGTAGCCCTTTGACCGTGCTGAACACTAATTAAATTCAGCAGCCATTTTGGCTTGTCCCTGCTAAACAAAGAAGTCAGTCATGCTGGCTACACAACCTGGTTGGCAGTTGTCCCATATATGCAATTTTGATTGTATGAGATTTTCACAATTTCTTAGGGGAACAAAAATATAAAAATTATCATAGCATTATATGCTGTTTGTTGATTGTTTAGTAATCTACTTCTTTGAGAGAGAAAGCATAAAGGTGCTACCCAACTGCAAAACCAAGGTCGTGGAATTAATTCTTACAGGGTGGCTTTAAACTCTAGAAGTATTATTTGGTAGATTTATATCATCTTTATTGGAGAGCAAAATTACCCAGTTGTTTCTCCCTGTGATTTCTCCACCCGGGATTCAATTTGCCCAACCCTCCTTCATTCTGGGGGACATTTGTCAATGAACCCAACTCTAGGCACCAAAACCTTTTTACCTATCAAACTTGTTAAAAAAAAACTAGATATATTGTGCTGCAAATACACTGTGCATGTTTATTAAGCACATTATTGGTTTGAGGATGAATTTTATTATTTAACAAATATAGAGTTATCGGTCAATCTAAAAAGTTTACGATTTCTAAACCCTGAATATTAGAGAAATATAGAGAATATAGAGAATATTAAAGAAAGTAAAGGGGAGATCTTGGCTTCCATAGGAGACTATCTATGTGTGCTTAATTATTAGGCAACTGTGTGCAGAATTATTTATATAAATTAAAAAAAGGAAAAAATGTTCCCATCTCACTTGTTTTTGAAAGTCTTGTCTTTGAAAGAGTAACAAGCAACTCAAAATTTACAACAAAAACATTTTTGACATTTTCCAAAAAAAGACTGTGTTTAACCCCCCAGATTGTCGGTATCGGCTTACCTTTCCCCGGTCCAATGGTTCCGGCACAGGCTTTCATCTAATCAGATCCATTTTCTGTGCCTATGTAATTCAGCGAATGGCTCTGATAGGGGGTTAGAGTGGTCACATCCCCTGTATCTTCAGGCTGTGTGCGCGCTCCTGCCCCAGCCATTCAGATGGGGCAGGAGCGTGTGCCGCTGGGGATCCTGCCGTCTGCGCGCTCCATTGAAGAACATCAGAGCAGTTTGCCAAATAAAATATGCATGGCAAATGGCTCTAATTGGATGACAGCCAGCACATACGCCATTGGACCTGGAAGAGGTGAGTTTTACAGGGCTTTCTAGGGGTTTCACACAGCGGGGCTTCACGATTTAGGATGCCACAGAACCAAATCAGGGATAGTGAAAATCCCAGGTTTTGTTTTGCTTTAAAAAGATCCCATAAGTGTTAAGGCTTTCTGGGTTTCTTACCTTGCCCATGTCTCTGTGCCCTGAACACCTTGTACTACCTGGTTAATTCACATCTGAGTCTTCTTAAATCTGTAAGAACTGAATACTCACCTGGTTATGATATATCACCTTCTCTGTGCTATTTCTGTGCAACAGATTCCTTTTGGTAACCTGTTTGGTTCTGAACACGCCTATCCGATTGCGCTGTGTTGCACATTTAAAATGCAAGTAAATAATGCTGACCTTTATTTAAAATGGGCAAGTCCATATTCCTTATATGTACTGCACCGAGCAACACACTAGGAAAAAGATGCATGTTCAGCACAACTAAATGCTAGTGCAGGCCAGAATATGCCTATGGTTATCAAGGGTAGCTATGCCACTGCCTGTCCCTGTTGATTAACCAGAATTCAATCCACTCTTGTGCTTTGATTGTTTGTACCCATGCTGATGAAAGATAAAATAAAGGTGAAACAGTTCAACACAATGTTGTTCATTTGTGTATCTACTTGTTTGGAGTTCAGCATAATTCATTTTAATGTCGGCAAAAAAAAAGAAAAATGTAGATAATCTTGCCATATTACACTCACCATTACAAGCGATGGATGAAAAAGAGCTCAAAGTGGAAGAAAGTTGCAGTAACACAGAGTGCTTGAGTCAGACTACATTTGGCACTGTCCTAAACTGTTGTCCGTTTTTAAATTGAAGCAGAAATGGCCGAGATATCAGGGATTACAGGTTCAGCCAATCACATTCTCTTGTTCATCCTGTTCCCCAATCAGCTTAGCAGAGCAAGACAGGATTGCTGGCCCCTCCCTCAGCCTCCTCCTCCACCTGCAGATCCATCACATTGCTGATTAATATGCAGCATCACAGATCCGAGTGCCACACCCACATGAGAAATCAGTTCTTCTTCAATTTAAAAATGGAAAACAGTTTAGGACAGCGCCAAATGTAGCCCAACGCAATGGTGTAACAATTACCTTTGCCTGTAGCAGCACTTAAAAACATACTTACTCTTGACATGTTTTCCTTATAGATTAGCCCAAATTATTTCTCTTTTGATCAGACTGTCAGAAACATGGTTCCCCACATTATATTTTATTGGCTTAAATGTGACTGAAATTTCTAACTACAGTTGGTGATAGGAGTGTCCCCTTTTTGTCTCATTGGTTGAACTGAGAGGAAAGCTTCTCAAAAAGGAAAACCCTCACTAACTCAATCTCAGAAGCAGACTTGCCATAGGGAGACCTGGGAGAGTTTCCGTTGGAGTGTACTGCTTTGGGGCTGGTTAGACTGCAACCCCATGTAATCCCTGCCTCCATTGTCCCCCTCCAGCACCCCTGTTCCCAGTCCCACTGTACCCAAGAAACCCAAATCCTTCCCTGCAATGCTATAACTTTGGATTTCTTTTGTTGGCAAGCCATGATGCACATTGGGTGGGAAGGTTCCACTGGGTTGTCTTTGATTGGTTATGGGCTGACCAGGCACTGAATAAATCTCCGGATCATTCTAGGCCCCAGTCCGTGATGTGATGTGCAATATTAAATTTCACTGTGTTCCTCCTCCTTGCTGGTTGCTGAATAATGCATTTCTGTGCATGTGCACAGGCCCACCACTAGTTTCAATTGGTTCCCCTGGAATGCCCGCTGTGTGAAGCCCCAGCGTTCACCCTGTTTCTTACCTGTCCAACAAGCCCATGACATAGACATGACTGCCCTCCAATTGTCTTTTTCGACCGTGCATTTTAATGTGCTGCTGGAGAAGCTGAATTAAATCCTAGCCATGCGTGAGCCGTGGGCTTGGTTGGCAGGTAAGCATATTGGGCGACTGAGAGGGTTTCACAGAGCAGGTAATCCTAGTTTGGGATGCCCAAAGGGAGAGAATCAGCCGACCCTGGAGTCTCATAGACTCTTCATGCCTTAAAGTCAGTTAAGGCATGATCAGGTTACGTTTGTCCTCTGCATATTGAGAGAACAATTTGGAAATATATTTGCACACAACTTTGGGTCTGTTATAACGGAACACCTTGCTGTTCTTTTTTTTCTGTGATTCTGCAGATAATCCTTCAGAAAAATAGTTATTACATTCTGTAACCATGCTAAAATATCAGCAAAGAACCAGAAAAAAATACTGTAATGTAATAGGTTTGGTTGATGTCTATAGCTAAGGTTCACTATTAAGGATAGTACTGTACCTTCTGCTATGAACCTGAAGCTCTAGTTTCCATTATCATCTCAGTACAAACGTTACTGATCGTTGTTCATATTACATTGCTCAGTTCAGTTAATGTAGCGGATATGTGTTGATTATTCAGTAGGTAATGGCTCCCATTATAAGTTGTTAGTGGAAGGAATTTAAGAACAGCCTATAAATGTGTATAATATATTTAAAAATATACACCGGTGAACAGTTGCTTGAATTATACAGCAGCAGATTCTCATCCAGTCATGGGGTTAGAGCTGACCCTTGCTGTATATATACATTTAACTCTTTAATCTGTATCTAGGGAGAGCAGTCTAAATGAAACTGACATAACCATGACTTTGTGGTAAGGCAATATACACTAAATCTTCATTTACACCTATTTTAAAATAGGACTACACAACAGGTCTCACCCGTCTGGAATAGTTGCCAGTTGGAGTCCAAAATCTCAAAAAAGGTATTCTTATAAGTAGAGGTAAACTGGGGCCAAACATCAGCCCAGGAATTTACTAGCCCCAGCCAGTCCATAAGCTAAGAGTTCTGCTCCCAGTGTGCTTTTGAGATAGTCAATGAATACCATTACTGACTGAGACTATAGCACTATGGGACCATTTATGGGCAGGGGTACAAATAGCCACTGTTAAAGAGAAGGTGCAAAGCTTTTAGTAGTGTAGGGACAGATATTGTCAGGCAGGGGTATCCCAGATGATGGTGGGAAAAATGCGGGCTGGGGTTTATAACGGGGCTAGATATGGGGGACACTAGTGAGGCAATGACCTGAGAGCAGTGTTAGAAGGAGACTGAACGCATTCCAGCGCATACACTTCTGCTTCTGAAAGTTAAGGAAAAAGATACTGTCTGGGCGAAAACAACAAACCACAGATACTCACCTATAGTCCAACTCAGCTGATTGGGCCGATTGCAATAGTGAAACTTACCTCTGATGAAGATGATTGCCTTGCTGCCTACTCCTCATCCCCTCACATCAGTAACGGAGACTGGCCACAACTACTCCATTCATTTCGGTGGAGGAGTCATGAGGGCTGGGCCTGTCACCTTGACTGACACACACACGGAATAGGCACTTGGCTCCGGGATGCTAAGATGGTGGGGATAAGATCACCAATGCCAGTAAGTTTCAAACTTCCGCCATTGGGAGAAACAAATAAACAAAACAAACACCAAACCTGTTTATAGCAACTAAAATACACCAGACTATTAAAAGGAATTGTTTATTTAAATGCATTAAAATGTACCACAGGTACCAAATCTTAAAGTGGCCATCCCCAAAACAATATACAAATATATAAAAATAGAATAAAGGAAGCTAAGCACCGCCCAATACATTTTAATATTGTATCAAAGGCATAGGGAGTGGCCTCAAGCTATAACAAAGACACAGACTTGGGCACTTGTCTACAGTTTACTTGTCTACACTGCCTTAGTTGGGGGTACAGTGGTGTGTGGACTATTGTTTGCTCACACATGAATGATTTTGTCACAAATTTTTAAATAAGATTGTTTTATTTTGTAATGCATTTTTGAAATAGTTCAGCATTAGCACTAGTTTAGTTTAGCTAAGTTTAGAGCTCATTTGCACATACCGTTAGGGTTTATATGTTTTATTTTTTTTTTATGTCTGGTGTGTTTTTGTTGATTGTGTCACTGTGGCAAGATTTGTAGCAATAACATTATTTTTATACTTTCTATTTGGAGCACTAGTGGAGTGCTTTTGGGGCTGCTCTGAGGGGCCCAAGTCTTCCATATATACAAAAAAAGCAACAGTGTTGCTAATTACAATACAATGTACAACAAAAAGAAGGTGCGCAGCCTTCAAATGGCTATTATAACTACTGATTAAATGACAGTGTGCTCCCTGAGAGATCCCCCTGAGGAAGTTTTCAAACCAATTACGGAACGTGTGGGAGCATAGACATGTTTCTTGCCAGCACTGCAATGTGAATACCTATAATCTAAGGGGAGTATTTTATTTTTAATAGCTGATTGTATTATATTTGCACAGTTTGCATTTGCACCTTGTGTGGGGTTTTCCCACCTTAAACAATTTATTCTTATTTTTTGGGGAACATTTAATAGTTATCACTTCGCTGTATATTTGAAGTATATATATTTTTGTATTTGCACTTTTTTTTGCAAGCATTTGCCTTTGCTTTTTTTTACTTTGCACAGTTACGCAGGACTACTGGTAAGTATCTGTGATCTGTTGTTTTTGCCCGGACATGCGCTTTAATACATTTATCTGGATCTCTAAGCGCCTAAGGATTGCTAATGCTGCACTATTTGTGGCTAAGAGGCTGATTGATTACTAGCGCCAGGTATCAGCAGATGAGCGTCTGTATAGCAGCGATTTGAGCGACCACTAGTATACGCTGTGATCAGCTATCGGGCGCTGTAACTGAGCGCCTGAGTCGCTGTAGTAACCTGGCCGCCATTGATGAATGAGATGTATGTTGGGCGTTTCAAACACTAGTACAGCATTGCAGCAAGCAAAAGGTAGCGCCAGCTTATTGCGACCGACTCTCAGCGACTCACACCATATTGAACAAAAAAACAGACTCACAGAGCGCTCTGGATCTGGTCGCTATAGCATAGAGCGGCAGACACTGTGTGATTAAAGTCTGTTTTTGAACACATATCGACCAGTAACAAAGCGAAAACACAAGGAATTACATTGTTGTAACATTGTGACAGCAATACTTTAAAGTGGACCAACATCCAGTGTGACCGATCCAATCCCTCCCCACGGCGCATCCAAAATCGGGATGTCCCACTGTGTGAAACCCCCCAGGACACCCGCTGCACTTACCTGATTGCCGGTGCAACGGTGCATGTGCGGGCCGCGGCCACATCTCACGCTTCTCTCTAGCAGGGCGCACACTGTTAGAGGGAAGCGCGAGATGCGGCACCAGCGTGCTCGGGGCCTCTGTGGTAAGACGCCTCATTGATGCGCATACCACAGTGGCTCCGAGCGCGCTGATTGGACGAGCGGCCTCGCATGCACCGTAGGAGCGGGGTGAGCTGCGTTGTAACTTGCGATCTGGGGGTTTCGCATAGCGGGGCACCCCCGATCAGGGCCCCCGGGGAAGTGGACCAAAACCCAGGATAGTCAAAGTCCTGGGTTTTGGTCCACTGTAATGACAATTCTGCATAAAAATGTTAAAAATCTAAAACGTTTTCAAAAATGACTTTTTCTAGGCCAGGAGAGGTGGCACAATTATTTGAGAGAGAGAAAAAAATAAAACAAAAAAACTCTGTTTAAACAGAAGAAAAGCAATGTCCATTGAAATGTATGGGAGAGCGTCAGGTAGCGACAGGTAATACCTGGCGCTCTGGAGACTAGAGCGCCGGCGTTATACGCTGAGTCGCCTGTAATGATAAATCGTACGCTACATGGCGCTCATCAAAATCGCCTTCATAAATGTGGTATTGCGTACAGCACTCAGCGTTCACCAGACGCTGCCTGCCCCTACGAGGCAATATCTGCCGCTATCCCTTGATGAATAAACCCCTTAATCTAATGGCAGTCTTGGCCGCTTGCATCTCTTATTATTAAGCAGGTTAGTTGGCTCAACTGACAGCTCTTAATGCCACAGTTGAAATACCTTTATGGCCTGACCTAGAGTCCTCAGAGCGCGATACTATAGCAGTCAACATGTTATGAGTTAAACCTGAATTTATTTCTATTTCTATTTTCTATTATTATTTGGTTATAAAACAAGGTTAGAAAAATGTGATCACTTATTTCTCAGTTTAGACCTCTTATGTCCATTTTAGGTAATCCCTTAATCTTACCAGGCTTAGAATCTCAGCATCCTTTCTCATGGAGGAAACTGCATACTTGACTAGGATGACTGATCTTTCGACCCCATACGGACCTCCAGTAAATCCTTTGAATCTCTGAGTCATAGGTTACTGCCTGGAAACTATTTTCAGTTCTTCAGATGAATATTTTTTATTGTACTCATCCGAAATTATGTAAAAAAATGTTTCCATTCACTAATAGGGGTATCATCTTATTATTTAATTGTATGACGCTCTTCAACGTGATGGTGCGTATAGCCTTCCTGTCCTAAGGGGACAAAGATCTGGCACTAACTGTGACAGAGGAAATTTGCTGACAAATATTGGAACACCACATTTTTTGACTCACTTAGCGTATCTGTAATGGAAACTAACCTTAAAGTAGACCCAGTGCGGATACCTCAGGTTACTTCTCAGTTTGCTTTAGTGGATATCAAGAGTCGAAAGAGTATTTCTTTTAATAAAGTTTTTTGACAACACATAGAAGAATTATACCTGAATCTGTACTTTTGAATGTTAAACATTGTTTTTGTACCAAGAGTTTGTCCATGCCAAGAGTTTGTCCATGCAAAATACAATCATGTGTTAAAGTGGCCCAAAACCCAGGATTTTGACTATCCTGAGTTTTGGTCCTTGCTTTGTGACACCCCCCAAGTCAACCGAACAAACTCACCTCTTCCTGGTCCAATGACGGATGCTCAGAGACTCCAGGCTGGAGTTTGGACCTCTTTAATAACATAAAGGTTTATGAATATTCTCTTCTCATCGGTGATAACATTTCACATTTTGAAAATAAATGGGAACCTTGGATCTTTGCTTTCTGCATGGCAAATTACAATACACTATTACTTACTATTTGATCATAGGCCCCTGCATATACCCTGCTTCCCCCCAAAAAAGGGAGGGCCTATATTAATTGTTGCTCCTAAATATGGATTTCTTGGCATTGCAGCTGTTCTCCCCCAAGTTCCACTGCATTGTAAAGGTTTGATCCCCCTGTTAACCAGAAGCAACCACAGTGCTCTCATATATGTTCAGGAGTAAAGTGACTCCAGTGGGACTACTTGATATGTGTGTGAATAATGCTGGGGTGTATTTTCGGGGTAGGTCTTTTTTCAGGGAAACAGGGTAGATAAAGCTACTCTCTCTTTTTTCCTCCCCCTTTGAAAGTGGACTTTGGAGCCCTGCTATGACATCTACCAGGCAAATGGAAATGGAGGAGAGACACATGCGACATACATGAGGTGAACTGCTTGCTTCCTTATTATTGTAGTTGAGTAAAAGACCCTTTACATGTGTTTTCTTTTATAACTTGAAAAATACATTCTGATTTGTTTTAATTATATTATTATATTCGCATGTATTCTAACTAAGATAGGGATATTTATCAAGAGTTTACTGTAGGTACTGAATGGCCATAGAAAAGGATCTTCTTTGGATTGTGTTGGTCTTGCTATATGGTATTCTCAACCAATGCCCTTATGTGAGGCACAAATAAGGTCTATGGCTAAAGGAGACCTTATTATTATAAAAAGTAATGTATGAAGTCTCATGCATTCTCAAAAGAATGAGACCATGCATTTACCAAAGGAACAAGGGAAATCCTGGGCAATACACACCGCCAGAGAGGAACACCACCCAATAAATTCAATTTCTTGGGTGTTGTTCCTCTTTGAAGTAGTCACTGGACTCAAACCTTTTCAGTCAGCCACAAGTCCTACAATCTGTCACTGAACTTTGGTTAAAAACAGAGGTCTTGGTTGGCAGGCAGTTACCTATGTATGAGCAAGCTGCACACTGCGCCAAAGTGCCCCTGTATATGTGAAGTCTCTTTTACCTTTGAAACACACACAGCAATGGATAAACTGGGATTTAGCTTACCTGAGGTTGCCCTAATCCTTTAGAGTTACTAGAATGGCTCCTATTAAGGAACAACAAAGCCTCTGTATGTTCTAAACAAGCACCAGGAGCTAAATATGTCAAGTACTTTAACGTCAGTCTGCTCTCTGCCAAAGGCATCAGCAGAAGACTTTATTCAGTGCTGCGTAAACTATCATTAAGCCACCTGGTTCCCAGAACGTATCCTTAGATCACCCAACTTCATAATGTCACAACACAGTAATCTTCGTACTCCTGATTTAAAGTAGCGTTAGTGCCTTTTTTAAGCTTGGCTACACTCATTTTCAAGTATCTTATTAATGGCCGATTATCATTAGTTGTTATGCTTTTTTTTGTTCTTTGTGTTTTCTAGCTAAAAACACCAAACATACAGTAAAATATAAATATAACTTTGGAATTCATAATTTTTGCTATTGCTATTGGTATTGCTAGGAATGCTATTTTAAGCACTTTGGAAACTAGGCAACTAAGCCAAAACAAACCCCCATAACCCTTCTCTACTTTGTTTCTTGAGCTCTTTTAGACTTCAGTTTACTTCTCTTCACATTTGTGCAGTGAAACAAACACAAGCAGTGAGTACGCACATGCCTAGTAGTGGTGGGTTGCCCAAACCACAGCGCCAGGAGACCAGTTGGAGGGTTAGGTTCCTTAAGTGGATTTTAATCATTGTCCTAGCTGGGAATTTCACCTGCAACCCCCTGGGTTACCCTCTAATTTATAGGGAGATTGATTTAAGAATAGCACCACGTATTGCCATGTGAGCGTCTGTGTTGTGGCGCTTACAACGACCGCTAGTAGATGCTGTAAGTGGGTATCTGGCACTGTGACCTAGCTTAGGGGGTGGACAAGTGACACTGTAATATCCTGTCCAGCGCTGTAGAAGCGCTCTCCCTGATTCACTGCAGAGCCAATGGAGAACGCTAGGTGGTGTCCCGAGGGCAAAGCGCCCAATACTACGCTACATCTAACAACAGGACAATGCTGCTGTGAGCGATAGGTAGTGCCAGTTAAGTGCGTCCGGCACCTGGCGCTGCAGCCCATATTTAAGAAAAAACTACACACAACCAGCACCAGCGCTATAAACCGGGGGCGTTCTAGCGTTGAGCGCCAGAAGCTATGTGATAAAAGTCTGTTTCTAAACACATAAACAGCAGCACCAGAGCAAAAACACATGGAATGACATTGTTTTCACACTGTGACAATGACACTGCAATGACAGACTTGCACATACAATTCTGCATAAAAAGAAAATCACAATTAAAGTGTTTGGTTGCTGGGCAGGAGAGGCCACACAATTATTTGAACCAAAAATGTAAAAAATTACTTTTGGAAATGCTCTTTAGACACAACCAAATAAAACACCATTGAAATGTATGGGATAGCGCTACTGAGCGACAGGTGCTACATGGCGCTGCTGAACATAGAGTGCCGGCGCTTTACACTGCTAGTAATACATGTGGCGCTACATGGAGCTTTTAGAGGCGCTCACCAGATTGACTTTCTTAAATATAGTTTTCACTTACAGTGCCCAGCATTCCCCCAACGCTACATGGCATTACCTGGCATTACTGTTTCTTAAATAACCCCCCAAATGTCTCGCTGAAATCGGTTCCCTGTTTGGTATTGTTACCACCTTACTTTGTTTGATTTATTTGCACATACGGCAGTTCTGGCATTTGTATGTGCCAGTAAATTTATAACATTTCCGATCCGTATTCCCAATTTATTGTATATAAAAGCAGGTCTAATTAAGATATATTCTTTTTTCTATCCTTCATTTTTTTCTTCATTTTGTACATATTTATGGCACAGCCACAGGATATTGCTAGAATGTGGATGATATACTAATTACCTGTTGGTGGTCAACTATAATAATCATAAGCAATGGGGAGGCTAATTTAAGACTAGCGCCACGTGTTGCCATTTGAGCATCTATATAGCGGCGCTGAGAGGGCCCGCTGCAAGCGGGTGTCTGGCGCTATAACCTGACATAGCGGGCGGACAAGTGACGCTGTAGTATCCTGTCCAGCATTGATAAAAGTGATGTCTGCAGGGTGCTGTAGAAGCGCTCTCCCTGATTCACGACAGAGCCAATCAAGAATGCTAGGTTGTGTCCCAGGGTCAAATTGCCCAAGACTATGCTACATCTAACAATAGAACAACGCGTCAGAGTTGAAGCCCATATTTAAGAAAAAACTACACACAACCAGCATCGGCACTCTAAAACTGGGCCCTCTAGTGACGAAGCCGCACTGGCGAAACTAGTACGCCCCACTCTGCTTCAACAGAAGAGTCAAATATCGATCATGTTATAATAGAAGAGCCAATACTGACACATCAGCATTATGAACAGATATTATCATGTTTGTAATTGATCAAGGGGTAAAACATGATGGATGTTTTTTATGTATTTATTATTAAATATAGACATTTTTTTTTAACAAAATGAATTTCAATAAATATGATGTTGAAAAATGAAAAGTTCCATATTTCGCAAGGTCAATCTATTAGGTGGTTAGAGGGGTGATTGGGCCAATTCTGAATATTTGGCCAACTTTGGTACTTTTTGGTGAAATGTCCAACCTAGAGATTTGACCCGCTATATTTTTAGGGTGGGTTGGGTCACACTTAATAGGGGTGTCACTCTAATTGGCTGACACCACAAACACATCCTATGCAGAGATTAATCTAAAGATCACCTCAATAATTTACAGTTATCCAAATGTTTTTTATATCATTGTAACCGTATTTATCCAATCTATTTTGTTGCTTAATGTTTAGAGCAGGTGATAGGTCCTCTTCACTCCTGTAGCACACAGCATCTGTTTACTGTGGACGTCGTATAACACCAATTAAAATAAATCGAATAAAAAAAGAAATTTCCTCAGATATTAGTAATATATTTTCAAGCCACCAACAGTCTAAAATAATGAAATTAGCATAATGAAATAGAAAGAAAGGAATGTATCCCATCTATAAACTCTGTATAGTGGTTTCACTAAAATTATTTCTGTGTGAGTGAAGTTCAAGTGCCTTAATGAACATCTCTCAGCCCACAAGATGCTGTTATTGGACTCTTTATGGAGAACATAATCCTTTGTGCGTCTTAATTGGTAAATTACAAAAGAACAAAAGAAGAAAAAGAGGAGAAAAAAAGGTAGCAAGCTTCACAAGGGAAGTTTCTCAAATGCATTTAGCAGAATTAATACAAAGTCTTAATTTACAGCACTTCGTGACTAGCGTCTCAATGAGCCGTCGGGTTACATCTGACTTGTCTTCAGTGTTTGTCTAAAGGGGCATTAAAATTATACATTGTGTAAGTTCAAAACAAGTGGGGCACAGGGCCAGACTGCAGGGCAGACCTGTTGTGAATTGTCTCGACACATCACATTTCCACCTTAAATAAAGATGGAATTTTAATACTGGGTTTACAATGGAGGAAGGACACCGTGTGTCTATTAGAGAGATGAGAGTAACTAAAGAGATGGTGTGCCCTCTAGTGGAAAGGAGCAGGTCATGGGAAGCTAGTAAAACCAGTTTGATTAAGCTCAAATGTATTTTAATGTATTATAGATAATTTTTAATAGACCTTAAAATGTGGGTTTGATGTTATGCATTTGAAAATGAAAAGATGTTCAAAATAATGGAAAGTAAAAAGGCATCTGGAATCCAAACCAAATGTCACACGACATTACATTTTGAAATACACTATGAATTAGCAAATGTTTTATGTATATTTAACCATAAAGTCCAGCCTCCGTGGGACTCCACTGATGATGACCCCTACCTCAGTCTGTTCGATTTTAAAAAATAACCACAAATTACTTTATGGGCACTGGCTGTCTGCTCCCCCTACCAGGAACAACACTTCCGCTCTTAAATCCGTCCCAACTGCTGAGGCACTGCACTGATATAGGGGCAGCAGCAGCAGAGTCCACTTTAATTTTTCTATTACTAGTTTTGAGACATAGGACACAATATTTTTTCCCATGAGAGAATGATTATATTTTGCTATCATGTAGATTACATTTATTGTCCATTCATGGTTGGCAATCAGGAGGCCAGCAGTGCATAGCCCATAGGCACTATGCTAGGTGAAAGGTTTGAATTAGCCCACAGGTCTACCAGATAATCCCCTTTGGAAGCCCCCATACTTAAAACGGTCCCCTGGCCTGAGTACTCAGGTTTCCATGATGCTAACAGCCCTGGCACAGTATATTGAGCACATGAGAACAAAACAATTGCCCATTTTTAGTTTTAACTACTCCAGAAGTGAATCCTAAACAAATGGTAGACTATCATCTCTTATACAACTTTTACACTCTAGCCTGGCTGTGCATTATAAATAAACATTGTACTCTTTTTTTCTGTGTTTTTCTGCGTTAGTACTGATTGTGCTGTCCCTTTTTCTATGACAGAAGTAGCAGGTAATGGTGCATGTAATTGTTCTTGGCGCAATGCACTGTGTGCATAAGCCTTTAAATGGGACCAACAGCGTTGCACAATTGAAAAAAAACCCAGAACGCACTTATCCTATTTATGTATGTATGATACTGAATCTTTTCCTGCATCCACTCTGAAAAAGGAAAATATGATTTAGATTAATATTTGCTGCACATTAACCTCCAATATTTCTATTAGAGAATAATATTATAAATATTGCAAATACTAATATCATATAAGCCCAGCAGCCACTAATCTGATACAAACCAATGGTCGTTGGAGGAGGATAAAGATGTGAAGAAGAATGCTGATTTGGAGGAGGATAAAGATGGAAGAAGAATGCTGATATGGAGGAGGATAAAGATGGAAGAAGAATGCTGATATGGAGGAGGATACAGATGGGAAGAAGAATGCTGATTTGGAGGAGGATAAATATGGGGAGGATAATGCTGATTTGGTAGAAGATAAAGAAAGGAAGGCTAATGCTGATTTGGAGGAGAATAAAGATGGAAAGAAGAATGCTGATATGGAGGAGGATAAAGATGGAAAGAAGAATGCTGATATGGAGGAGGATAAAGATGGAAGAAGAATGGTGATATGGAGGAGGATACAGATGGGAAGGAGAATGCTGATTTGGAGGAGGATAAATATGGGGAGGAGAATGCTGATTTGGAGGAGTATTAAGATGGAAGAAAAATGCTGATATGGAGGAGGATACAGATGGGAAGGAGAATGCTGATTTGGAGGAGGATAACGATGGGAACAATGCTGATATGGAGGAGGATAAAGATGGAAGAAGAAAGCTAATTTGGAGGAGTATTAAGATGGAAGAAGAATGCTGATATGGAGGAGGATACAGATGGGAAGGAGAATGCTGATTTGGAGGAGTATTAAGATGGAAGAAGAATGCTGATTTGGAGGAGGATACAGATGGAAGAAGAATGCTGATATGGAGGAGGATACAGATGGGAAGAAGAATGCTAATTTGGAGGAGTATTAAGATGGAAGAAGAATGCTGATATGAAGGAGGATACAGATGGGAAGGAGAATGTTGATTTGGAGGAGGAGACAGATGGGAAGAAAAATACTGATTTGAAGGAGGATACAGATGGAAAGGAGAATGCTGATATGGAGGAGGATACAGATGGAAAGGAGAATGCTGATATGGAGGAGGATACAGATGGGAAGAAGAATACTGATTTGGAGGAGGATACAGATGGGAAGAAGAATGCTGATTTGGAGGAGGATACAGATGGGAAGAAGAACGCTGATTTGGAGAAGGATAAACATGGGAAGAAGAATGCTGATATGGAGGAGGATACAGATGGAAAGGAGAATACTGATTTGAAGGAGGATACAGATGGGAAGGAGAATGCTGATATGGAGGAGGATACAGATGGGAAGGAGAATACTGATTTGAAGGAGGATACAGATGGGAAGAAGAATGCTGATATGGAGGAGGATACAGATGGGAAGAAGAATGCTGATTTGAAGGAGGATACAGATGGAAGAAGAATGCTGATTTGGAGAAGGATAAACATGGGAAGGAGAATGCTGATATGGAGGAGGATACAGATGGGAAGGAGAATACTGATTTGAAGGAGGATACAGATGGGAAGGAGAATGTTGATTTGGAGGAGGATACAGATGGGAAGAAGAATACTGATTTGAAGGAGGATACAGATGGGAAGAAGAATACTGATTTGAAGGAGGATACAGATGGGAAGAAGAATACTGATTTGAACGAGGATACAGATGGGAAGGAGTATGCTGATTTGGAGGAGGATAAAGATGAGAAGGAGAATGCTGATTTGGTGGAGGATAGAGATGGGAAGAAGAATGCTGATATGGAGGAGGATAGAGATGGGAAGAAGAATGCTGATATGGAGGAGGATAAAGATGGAGGAACAATGCTGATTTGGAGGAGGATACAGATGGGAAGAAGAATGCTGATTTGGAGGAGGATACAGATGGGAAGAAGAATGCTGATTTGGAGGAGGATAAATATGGGGAGGAGAATGCTGATTTGGAGGAGGATAAAGATGGAAGAAGAATGCTGACATGGAGGAGGATACAGATGGGAAGAAGAATGCTGATTTGGAGGAGGATAAATATGGGAAGGAGAATGCTGATTTGGAGGAGGATACAGATGGGAAGAAGAATGCTGATTTGAAGGAGGATACAGATGGGAAGAAGAATGCTGATTTGGAGGAGGATAAACATGGGAAGGAGAATGCTGATATGGAGGAGGATACAGATGGGAAGAAGAACACTGATTTGAAGGAGGATACAGATGGGAAGAAGAATACTGATTTGAAGGAGGATACAGATGGGAAGAAGAATGCTGATTTGGAGGAGGATAAACATGGGAAGGAGAATGCTGATATGGAGGAGGATACAGATGGGAAGAAGAATACTGATTTGAAGGAGGAAACAGATGGGAAGGAGAATGCTGATATGGAGGAGGATACAGATGGGAAGAAGAATACTGATTTGAAGGAGGATACAGATGGGAAGGAGAATGCTGATTTGAAGGAGGATACAAATGGGAAGGAGAATGCTGATTTGGAGGAGGATAAAGATGGGAAGGAACATGCTGATTTGGTGGAGGATAGAGATGGGAAGAATGCTGATTTGGAGGAGGATAATGATGGGAAGGAACATGCTGATTTGGTGGAGGATAGAGATGAGAACAATGCTGATTTGGAGGAGGATACAGATGGAAAGGAGAATGCTGATTTGGAGGTGGATACAGATGGGAAGAAGAATGCTGATTTGGAGGAGAATAAAGATGGGAAGGAGAATGCTGATATGGAGAAATATACAGATGGGAAGAAGAATGCTGATTTGGAGGAGGATAAAGATGGGAAGAATGCTGATTTGGAGGAGGATACAGATGGGAAGAATACTGCTGATTTGGAGGAGAATAAAGATGGGAAGGAGAATGCTGATATGGAGAAAGTTACAGATGGGAAGAAGAATGCTGATTTGGAGGAGGATACAGATGGGAAGAAGAATGCTGATTTGGAGGAGGATAAAGATGGGAAGGAGAATACTGATTTGGAGGTGGATACAGATGGGAAGAATGCTGATTTGGAGGAGGATACAGATGGGAAGGAACATGCTGATATGGAGGAGGATAAAGATGGGAATAATGCTGATTTGGAGGAGGATACAGATGGGAAGAAGAATTTGAGAACTATTTGAGATGCCTTAACTCCAAGCAGATGTTATGGAATAGCAAGAAGATTCAATGCTGCATAACTGCATGGCAGCGGCCATTTCACCACATACATGAGTCCAGCTACTAGAAAACCCAGTCCCTCAGTCAAAATTGCCTCACATATAAGTGCAATCCTCTTTTATTTCTAGTAGAAAACCATCAGCTGTGATGACTCATTGCTCTGCTGCACAGATAAAAGAATTGTAACATTTTAGAAGATACATATATTTACACTGACTGAATGGTGTGCGGTAAATCCAGATTCCTCAGATACACACACAATCATGAATACACCTGCCGCTATGAGTCGCTATGTGGCATTAGCTTTTCTTAAATAAACCCCTTAGATGCTTCGAAAAACCTGTCAACTTCTATGTAGGTTGTTTAAGAATTGATTCAGCCTTCCTGTTTCCTCTCATGAGCCTGCCCTGTGCTACACGGGGTATAATCACTGGGGCTGGGGGAAGGGGTGGGGATGAATTGTGTCACCTGAAGTTTCTGTCACCTTTCACATGGTATTGGTGATATGGTATTTATAGGACTAGCTTTCTGTGAGTGATCATCTTACACGCTATTTGTAACTGTACACAGATATTCAGTATGTTTATTTATGGTTATGTCATACCATTACTATGCACATTTTTATGTTCATTGTCAAAGAACATTGAATTGCTTTGGATATATCTTTCTACAGTGCAACTCTCTTATTCTGTTAATTTGTGTAAAATAATTCCAATAATTCTAATGTGATGCAATGTACTATTACAGTAAACACAGGGTTTTGGAAAGTCATGTAATAAATAATCAGCATGAAAATAAGACCATGTGAAAGTCACAATTTACACATTTCCTCTTTGGCTGCCAAGGACCTATTCTCTTTCATAGCTGAACCATTTTATAACCAGTTAGTGACATTGAAATATGTCACAACAGCTTTTAACAAGCTTTCACTTTTTTCCTTTTGGCTGCCTAATTTGCAATATCAATGTTATACCTGCTGCTACAGCTGAAGGGGGGCACCATCCTTAATCTTTAGACCATGGAGGCAATTATTAAAATAGATTGCACTATTTCACTAAAATGCAGTATTGGAGGAGAGGAACATATATAAGAATGCAAGCCTAAACTATATAATACAGAGTGGCTGCAGACCTTAAATAGAGACAGAAGTACTGAGAGTAGTACAACTTGGGCTGGGAGTTATAAACCTGTGCTGTGCCACTTGTGCTTGTGCCACACTGCTTGGTGTAACAAACAGGGTAGGAATCCTATTTTTACATTGTAAGAAGCCTACCAGCTTCCTGATGCGTTGCATTGTAAACAGCCACGCTGAAGGAGGCATCAACCTCCATCTTTTGACCTTGGGGGGAATTATTAAATTGATTTAATCGATTTAATAATTTCACTCAAAGGCTGTAGTGAAGGAAAGGTGATCCAGGCATTGAAGTGACTGTAAACCTACATAGAAAAAAAACATAAAGGCACTTACCTTCTCTCCCCCCACCACAGCTCTCAGCCGGTCCATCGCTCAGAAATGGTTTCTGAGAACAGAGCTCCTGGGGTCCTGGCATAATTCTCCAGCCCCTCACGTCAATCACAGTGATGTTGTAAGTGCCCTTTGCATTGAAATGATTGAAGGTGAAGAAAGAGGCAGCTAATAAAACTTATGCTGGGAGTTTTAAAACTCATGCTATACAGTGTAACAAGCAGGAAGGAGTCCTGCTGTCACAATGTAAAATGTTTTTATGAATATTGAGCTGGGCTGGGGATAGAAGGTGACTACATAAACTTCTCTTCTGGGTATAGGATAACGTTCACCCATCCCTGAGTCCTGGTTCACAGAGACACTAAACTAACCTAATTTACCCTTTATCAGTGAACCCTGTATTACAGAGATATAGTACATCTTTTCCTAGTGAAGAGCCATCCTATGGGTAGGAAACCTCTACACACATGTGGGAGCTGCATCTCCTCCTGCTGAACACATGCTTCACTACAAAGCACATCTATTTCCTGTCCCCTTGTCATACAGAGTCCTGTGCCCAATTTTGCCTTCCTACTACTTTTTCCTTTTCAACTGTAAGTGCATCCCATCCAGAAGGTCTGGTAAAGGGGGAAATAAAGTATTTTCTAGTTATGGATCTGCTTTAATGTCAGATAATGTAAGATCATTTTAAGAACTAACTCAAGCTACAGTAGAACATTCCAGAAAACAGTTTAAAGCAGACCAACAGTCAAAAATGACCTAAACCAGAACAACATAAAAAAACAGTGCTCATATGCATCCCTTCCCCGAACATGTCAGAGTGCTGCAAATTAATTTACCTTTTTCTAACTCCTGCTGTGGTAAATATTAAAAACAAAATGGCGGCTCATGTATCTGCAGGCCGCCTGCAAATAGGAAGTGCTGCTGGGTTTGCTGTTACTGTGCATTGTCAGTTATGTCAGTTGAATCCAGGCAGCAGCATGGCTGAGAAAGCGTCAAAAGGGCTGCTACCACTAGAAAATTGGTGAGGTGGCGTTTCAGCTTTGAGTGGATGCAGGAGAAAATGTAAATGCCGACAATGCTTCAGTATCATGCATGCAGATGGGACAAGTGAGTTTTGAGGGAGTTTTATCTTCCAGCCGTGCCAGACTGTTGGTCCATTTTAAGACTATGAACTCAGCCAGCTAAAAGTAAGACTTTTCTTAGGTACATCTTGACCTAAGATCAATAAAAGAAGTTCAATATTGTACGATAGATAAATCCTCCTATTCTGTAAGAATAGTGCTGTTCAGTAGTTTTAAGTGCACAGACAGGAGGAAAATAAACATTGCGCCTTTTTTCTTAGACACTTCAATCTAAACCTGCTTTTTACAGAAATGCACAAAAACACAGCATGACAATCTGCCAGGGGAAAAGATCCTGTCCTATCCCAACTATTCTGTTTTAATAGTGCAGATTGTCAGAAACAAGGTAAGTCAGGTGAGACATCTATACTGTGCTTTTAGGATCTGCCTGTACAGTTAACAAAAGACGCCTTTTTGAATGAGTTTCCCATATAACTTGTACAGCACATTGCCCCTTGGCAGCCTCATTTTCCTGTCCAGTAATGCCAGGAAATACATTCTTATAAATGTCAGGGCAGAACATTATCTGGCCATATCATTTATTGCTAACAAGTACGCCTACTCTGCTTATGGAGAGGTATTGTAAAATGGTTTTGATGTTCAGAATTACAAATATTATTTTCTAAAAGCATTTCAAATAAATATACTTTCATTCAAAGGCTGTAAATCACGAGCGTGGGATAAAATACAGTAGGTTAATAGAGGCGATTAGATCTTAAAGAATTTTTTGAAATTAAATTTCCTTGCTGCTGTGCAAACCATTAATGTTCTACACCATTTTGCCATCTTTTTTTGTTTCTCAGTAAGAGACTAAGTCCTGTGTATTTGGAGACACACTTCCAACTTTACTAATTTCCTTCTAAAGAGTCTACTATGTCATTAGATAATAAGCAGCATATTAGGGGAGGGCTGCTATCGATCATGTTGCTTTTAAGAGATGTATGTAGAATTCAGTGTTTTCAAGCTGTGTTTAAGCTTTAAAATTAAGCATACCCAACATGCCACAAAATAAGAGTACTCACATATCAAAGGTTACCTGAGGATTACAGCCCAACAATATAATGCATGCTGATAACTGTATGGGCAAATTGCTGAAAGCTGTATAGTCACTTGCATTGTATACTACTGTGCACACAACTATAATAAATGATTTTGAGACAGAACAAGTTCCTTTTATAAAAAAATGTTTCCACAGGTTAAGTGTAACCTTAAAACCTTATTTCCTTACCTCACATGCAACTTACATATCTTGCTATGCTCCTGACTAAAACTGGACCTTTCAGACTGTAGCCAACCCCCCCAGGCAATCTATTGATGGACCAAATAGTAGATGGGCAGGCTGATTCATCTTTAGCGGAAGGTAGCGACAGATGATCATCTGTAGCAGGCATTTTCAGAGCGCCCGCTAGTAGTCACTGTGCTCAGCCATGGGTCGCTAGTTCATAGCGACTCAGTCACTGTGCAGTAATGTTAAATACATTGTGAGGAGTCGCTATTTGACCAGTACAGCGCTGTATGGGAGCGCATGTTAGCGACTGCTCATAGCGACCGACTCACACCATATTCAGCAAAAAAACAGCCTCACAAATCTCTGGCGCTGAAAAATGCTTGTTTGAAGCCCAGAGCGCCGGAGGCGGTGTGTTTAAAGTCTATTTTTCAGCATCTTTCCACTAGTAACAAAGCGAAAACATATGGAATTACATTGTAGCAACATTGTAACATGAACACTTTAATGGCAGACCTGTAATGTCATTTCTGAAGTAATATATAAAAAATGAAAAAATTGTGAAAAAACTGCTTTTTCAATGCCAGAAGAGGTCACAGAATTATTTGTCATTTTTTTGAAAAAAAAAAAAAAAACCCTTTTAAAGAGAAGAAAAGGTTCGTCCATTGAAATGTATGGGAGAGCGACAGGTAGCGAGAGGTCATACCTGGCGCTGTGCAAGGCTGAACGCTGGCGCTGTTCGCTGAGGCTGTGGAAATGATGAATCAGACGCTACATGGCGCTATCCCAGTCACTAAACAGATTCTGCTAGATAAAAGTGTAATTGCGTGCTGTGTCCAGCGTTCACCAGTCACTACCTGTCGCTACCTCTCATTAACCAACCACTACCTGACGCTATCCCTTCTTAAATAAGGGCCTTAGTCTTCTCCCCCTTCACACTGCCCCCTGTGTGCAGGGGAATAGCTGATTCTTACTATGCTTTTCTGTTTGTTCATTTTTAACAGATATTGTTACTTTATTGGAAAAAGTTCAATGATCCAGCTCCAATAGTATAAAAACATTAACCCTTTAACCGCCAGCCTACCTGGAGTTTTTGTCACCCTTTGTTGCCAGACCATTTTGCACCATTTTGGGTTCCACAATCAACTGTGATTTTTGAAGGGATTTCCAGGAATTTCCCAGGGAAATTATATATTGTTTTTTCCAGCAATGTTTTGTTTATCATTTTTTAGGTGTATTCTCAATATTTTTGGGTAAAATATGTGCAAAAAAAAAAAAAAAAAAATTTTACAATTTGTAGTGTTTTTTGTAATAAAAAATGTAAGTTTGTCAATAAAATCTTATTGCATGTGAAATCCCAATTTATCCCGATTACATCGTTACCACATATGTATTGGTAGACAAACTTTCATGCACTGGAGACTCTCCCAGACTGAAACAGCTCTTTGAAAATTTTCAGATAAAATACAACTGTGCTAGGCGCTATGCGCACCTTGCAGCTTTGCAAGAAAAACAACCCTTTACATTTGAAATACCCCCTGAAAAATTTCAGATAAAATACAACTGTGCTAGGCGCTATGCGCACCTTGCAGTTTGCAAGAAAAACAACCCTTTACATTTGAAATACCCCCAACAAACTATATATTCTCTGGAAGTACATACCTCAAGCTTTCTAGGAGTACCAGGCTTGTTGATGTGGCCACAGTTTTCTGGAAGCATTCCCTCAATGTATTATTTGGTTGCACAGGGTTTCCCTAAAAGAATAAAAAAGCAGAATTAAGGTCACATTTTTCTAAAAAAAACTATATACAAACAAGAAAAAAACTGAAAATCTGAAAAAGCAACATCCCCCAAACAGAACAATGCCCAACATGCATAGCTACTGTCCAGGGAAGAGTTGCCAAACACCCCAAAGTAAAGCATGTGCGTAATGGTAATTTCACTTGAAAATTTCAGCTCTGCAGACAATGTGCGCTCCTTTCGCTTTTTCTACCAAAACAACCCTTTACACTTGGAATATCCCCCACAAACCATATATTCCCTGACAGTACATGTTAGGCTTTCTAAGTGTACCCAACTTGTTGTAGTGGGCTCATCTTTCTGGAAGTAACCCCTCGAAGAATTTTTAGGTTGCACAGGGTTTCACTAAAAAATGTCTAAAAAAGCAGAATAAAAAACACATTTTCCTAAAATATCAATATGTACAATAGATACAAACCAGGGGGTGCTACATGTGCTCACTCTGAAAATCAAAACCCGAACAATGAAGTGAACATGCCACAAGGCATACCTTTCTCCAAAGAGGAGCACCAACACATGAAAAATCTTAGAAACAATATTAATTAATTTTTATTAATACACCAAAAGATCACTTAAAAAAACACACAAAAACCACAAGACATATTATGTCTATTCAAAAATACAAAATAATTGTCACGGACCGGGTGGAGCGGACTTGGATGTGGATCCGCTTTGACTGTGGAACTGATGGCGAGTGCCGTGTCAGGGGAGCGGAGTCTAAGAGGCCACCGGTATTCACCAGAGCCCACCGCAAGGCAGGTTGGTCTTGTAGTGGCGAGTGACCCCCAGTTCACTACCCCCCAACAGCGGCCCAGTTCCACAGTTAGCCGAGGTTCAGCGTGGTGCACAGGGGCAGGCAAAAGACGTAGTGAGTACAGGCAGAGGTCAGGGCTGGCAGCACAGGTTCGTGGTAAAGGTGAGTAGCCAAGGTCGGGGCAGGCAGCAAAGGTTCAGAGTCGGGGACAGGCAGAGGTCGGTACACGGGTGAGCAATCCAAAAGCAACTGATTTACAACTGGCATGGAAAGACCAAGATCCAGCACTGATGGAAAGGATATGCCCCTTTAAATAGGGGAAGTGGATGCAGGATTGGATGACCAGACATCAGTCAGTGGTGTACAGGCCCTTTAAATCTCAGGAATCCGGTGCGCGCTCCCTCTAGTGGACGGAGACGTGCGCGCACCTGACCATGCGAGGAGGAAGCATGGGGGGAAGGGAGACGGCTGGGAGCAGCCATGGAGGTGAGGGAAGTGCTGTGAGATGGATGACGGCTGGATGCAAGTGAAGTGCTGCGAGATGGGCGCGCAGCGCTCGCCCTAACAATAATTACTCAATCCAATTGGGTAATAGGTGATATTATATATATATATATATATATATTAGGAACACCATGGGCTGTATAATCCCAAGTAGTGTCACACCCTGAATAGTTTGTGCACAAAATAATGTTAATAAAATACAACCAATATAAAGTGCACTAGTGCTAAAAATACCATATAGCCAATTATACTAAAAAGTCTTGATATTCATACATAGAAATAAACCACAATCCTAAATCCAATATAATATATACATATATTTATGTGAATGCATGAATAAGCTGGACACTCATATTGCACAGAATCCCAAACATAAAGTGCTACAATGCAGTATGATTCAAGTAAACAGTGAAAAAGACAAAAATATATATATATAACAAATATATATATATATATACACAAAAAAAGTGCATATGCTGGCAGCAATTCAAAAAAGTACCAACTATACCACAAGTTTCTCAGGGCAACCCATGGGTCCAGAACAACAGGGGTCAAAACACAGGTTAACCACCCGCACACACAGCTCCCATGCCGCTTCAAAGGGTGAGGGTGAGCTAGCCTTGAAATTCCTACCTTTAAATACTCCCATCTCCCGTGTCGTCATCCAGCATGCGGCCCCGGAAACGAGGCCGCGGCGGCGCCGCCAAAAGGAATGGAGCAGTGGAGCAATTTTTATTTATTTTTTATATTTAGTTTTATTATTATTTTTATTCTTATTTCTATTTTCATTTTTTGGAATATTAAGGGTTAAAAACCCTTAAAAATAAAAAAAAAAATGGCGTGAGGTCCCCCCTGCCATGCATAACCAGCTCGGGACCAGCTATGTAGGGCTGGTAGAACAGGGCCCCTGCCCCTGCAGGCTACAAGCCCACAGAGTCTGTGGGCCCGGGCCCTTCTGCCCCCCCTGGCCTTTGGAGAGGCAGGTAATTTGGGGGGGCGGGGGTTAATGGCAAGTCACCCGCTAGCACAGGTGACTTGCCAGCCCCCAGCCTTGTGAGCTGGTATAGGGATCTCATGGACCCTTTACCAGTTCACAAAGGGTTTACAGTAAAAGAAAACACACACACAATAAAAATAATTTTATTTAAAAAAAATAAAATGTTTTTTTTTTTTTTACTCACCTCCTCTGTCCCTCGCTGATCCAATGACAGATGCTGGAGATCGGCAGCCAGAGGAGGGGGGGAGGCAGGAGATCGGAGGATTTCCTGCCCCCTCCTTTTCTCGCCACCGATCACAGGCATCTGACAGCTGAGAGGCCTGGAGCTGGCATGACGCCGTCGAGTGACGTCATTAGCCCCGCCCCTTTGGGCTTCTCAGCAAGATGGGGGAGCCCTTCGGGAGAGGAGGGGGAGAGAGCCTGACAGGCTCAACCAACCTCAACCAAGAAAAAGGACTTTACAGTATAGCGGGTACCTGGATAAACACCCAATACCCAGAAACACTTATTTGTATATATGAGAATGTTCATTGTTTATATGTAAATATCTATGATGTAAAATAAACTTGATGACTTTGTAACCAAGACAATAAGTACACTGTACCAATAACTGCGAGGGAACTGGCACTTGGGAGCCCCTGCCAAAATCCACTGCACGGTAATTATACACCCATCCAGTGGACAGCAACTCCCACAATCTTCAACTCCCCCCCCCCCCCCCCCCGTCCAGGTATATTTCTCTGATTAAATCAGAGGTGCCAGTCCCCGCTTGGTAGTAGAACTACCAATCCTGACCACCCTCCCTTCCCCATATTCCCATCCCTGCATACATCCCACACACCTCCTTGTCCCCCTTTTCCTCCCCCCCAGCCCATCCCCTGTTCCCAGACAACCTAAACACACTATTTAGACAGGCAGTCAATCTGGCTTAAGCAATTCTCTAAAGGGCATGTGCCATAAAGCTCAATACTGACTGTGACCCTTCCCATTTGTCTCCACCCCGTATCTTTTATATTGTTAGTTTGCAAGGGCAGAAATCTCCTATTGTATCTTGTATTCAGAATTTTTATTGTCAACTCTGTAACACTGCATTTGTAATAATCTATGCACTGTATGTTTCTACCCTGTGTATAATTATTACGTTGTACAGCGCTACAGAAGACAATGGCTCTTTATAAATAAATAATAACTGAATTCATTTCTTTGCCTGCATTAAACAATAAAATAACAATCAACAAAAGCAAGTCTAGCAGCTCCTAATCCCAGATCAGCTAATTTATTTTATATCTGTATTTGGAAAACTGTGGACCTTTTAACCAATGTGAGTATTAGCATTTAAATGACCCAAGTTCCAATAAAGGATAGAATGTTCCTGATGAAGCCATTGATGTCAGGCAAACCAGTGTTGGTGGGCCAGATAACCAAGGAAGATATTCTTCTGGGGCTTGTGGAGGACACAGCATTTTTCTTATTCTGATGGAATGGGAGACTGCTGACACTTTTTAAATAAAGTTGATTCAAACCTAGGTATTCCCCAGCCACCGCCAGCAACCATAGCCAGTTCTAAAGACTAGTGTCCTGAGGAGTTAGAACTGCTCTGACTCTCTTTACAGTTTCTGTTTTTATGGCCTTGAATAAGGGTTGAAAAAAGCCTGAGAATGTCACTATCACTGAATCATCAGATAAAAAGACAACGAAAGTCAATGGTACTTTTTACTACAGTGAAAAAAGGAGTAAAAATTTCTCTACTTTTCTTAGGAGTAAAAAGGTACCATTGTTCTCCTAGCTGGTGATTCAGTAACAGTGACATCCTCAGGCTTTTCTTTCTCCTAAAGTGAATTTTTTACTACCATGAGAATTTCTTTCAGCTCTTATTGAATCGAGTCCACTTGGATGGATCTTTGCAAATCCCAAAGAATCTCAATTGTATGAATCCAGCTCAACGAGTCCCTTAAAACGTAACATTTAATATAAACCTTTAAAAACATATTTATCCCGTGCAGTGGTGTGACTCCATTTCACCCCCCTCACAAAAATCTTATGGAATCAAGGCCAATTTATTTTATTTTTTCTCAAAAATATTATCCACCTAGTTTTCACACTAGAGAGATGGTTTTCCACCATGACAATCCCCCTCCATTGATGCTTCAGAGAATGCCTTATAAAGTGCCATTATTCTTGATGGGGGCACATTTTGTGTCAGTGAGTACATGAATTTTAGATTAAATCTGTGTTTTTGAATTGTAATAACTTGCATAAATCAGACCTTGTGCTTGCAGAGTTTTACCTATGGGGGCTCCTTGCCTAATATGGGCAGCAACATTAGCAATATATAATATACTAGGGGAGATATATATATATATATATATATATATATATTTGTCTCTTTAAAGCAAAATCATTTTTTATTGAGGGGTTGGTGCACTTGGCATAACATGGAAGCGCCACTGGCAGGCAGCATAGGCACTCTGTCAGGCTAACTGACAGCTCCTCCATCATAAAGAAAACAGTCAGCTCACACTGGGCTATGTGTTGTGGCTGCACCTCCATATTGGCTACTTTGGTTTTGGAGTTATAGTTTGTATACTATGGCTGCAGGGGTACCACCCCCATTGCTGTATTTTACACATGCGTGCTCCTCGAAGAGGAACGCTGCTCATTGGATGCTGCACGAGCAAGCAGGCTGCTTATTGGTGGCCCCTGCTCTGAGGAAAGGAGATCACTGATTTGCAGTGAGCCTTTTCTGCTGTGCCCTCATCCTGAGCTTCTCCACAGAGTATCCTGAGATGCGGTGGTCGCTACTTCACTGGCTTACTGGTGAGACTGGTGTTTCCCTCATATGGCTATTTAGTTTTTTTGTAAATAATTCCTTTATTTCATATATTTTGTTTATTGGGAATTCAGAATGTCCATTGCTGAATCCAATGCAGCCAAAGTGTAAGCAGCGGCCTTTAAAGGTCACAGCTCATTTCAGCAGATCTGTCGGCTCTTCTTGGGCTTTTTCTGCTCAAGCCTCTGCAGAGCAGCTACTTTGTCCTCGATCCATAATTTTACAAACTTGACTGGTATTGAGCGCTGGAATGGAGTGATGGGGCAAGGATGTAAGTGGAGTGCTGCAACCTGAGGTATAAGTGACCGTTTCCTTATAGTTTTGTTTAGTAAAAAGAGAATGGAGATATTTCTTGCTGCTGCCAACTGCGACTTCAGAGAAAAACTCCCTTTAGGTTGCGCTCTCTGCTTGATTGTATCACAGGTAAAGAATCCAAACTACTACAATGTAATTTGGATATTTTGTTTACCTCTGATTGTTTTATGTGAGCTGGGTGTTATGGGTTCCTTTAGTTCTATTTTCCAGCTATTTATTTTAAATGCATTATATCTTCTGAGTTATAAATATCAGACTCACATGTATCACTTATTAGAATGTTGAACAACAAGTATGAAATGTCAGAATAAATAAAAAACAGGGCACTTACCGCCGCGGCCCGGGGGTGCTAAACCTATCCAGGGCCACTGAAGATATCTTTCTTGTAATCTTGTCAATGAATCATTGCACTGTGGATATGCTCCTTAAAAAATCCAGGCTGTGTTCTTTCTTTTACAAACGAAGGTCCTCAGATTATCAAAAAAAACAATATTTTATTGTTAAAATACAAGGATAAAAGGTGCGTGGGGAAAGGTGATTGGGTGCCCTGCTATGTATCCTGCAGGGAGATCTGCCACCAGGACGCTGCGCCGAAGAGATGGGTGATGGTGTCAGCAGCGTTGCTTGTGTCAGCTGTCTCTGGTGGTGAGAGACGTCTATAAATGTTTCCAAGTTCCTCGTAATGTAATAGTCCTCAGTTTGGTAAAAAAGGGGGATCCTTTTTGTCGTTTGTCGCTCCTTGCGGGGGCGCGCTCTGGCTCTTCCCGGCTCTGTGAATTCAGAAAACACTGACGCGCGTTTCGGCTTCCATCCGTCTTCCGGGTGTAAGGAGAGCATTCGTGCTGACTTCTATTTTATAGGAAAATGACGTGGAAGAGTCTTCGAGAATGCTGGGAACTGTAGTTTTAGTGAGGTGGTTTTATCTTCAATGCGAAATATCAGTATGACCGGCTATTCCTTATTGCTGCACTATTCTTTTTTTTCTCCGAGGCAGCAGGGCATAAAAGGAGTGAGACAATGAGATGTCTGTTAGTCTGGACACATTTCTAATAAATTAACGGATTGATACGTGCATGAATAAATAAATAAATAAATAAGTGAGTTATAAAAATATATATATAAAAAGGGGTTATTTACAATATTGAAATAATGTTTATTGGAGTTCTGTTATGAATCAAAGTGAGAGTTATAAATGAGGGTGCGTTTCATGGGCCAGTGATGGATGTATTTATTGATGAGTCAGTGAAGTGTTTATTTCTAAGGTTAGACAATTAGATGTGGGAATGGGCTTTGGTGCTTGAGTGCGCAGTTAGATACCACGCAAATGAAGTTTAATTGTGTATCAAAGAGATAGAAATTAATATGAGTGATTCATAAATAATTAAAAATAATTAGGCCATAGATAATAAAAAAATTGCAGTTTTCTTTGAGAACCGCATAAGGAATGAAATTACATGATGTGTAAAAAGTTTTAATGTATAAATAATTAATGTATAAATTATTAAAAAACGTGAAGGAAATATCTGGGAAAGGATGAGACACAGAAGGGGATTTATAAGAAGGGGAAATAAAATAGTTATTATGATGTTAGTGAGAATGATTTAATGAATAAATAACGGATATAAAATGATAATTAATGATGGGTAAATAAAGGAGTTGTAATGAGAAAATTTGAAGTGTATCAAAGTTACGGTTATTAAATGTAATTATTTGTTTTCTAAAAAACAGTTCAAATCAATTTCAATATTCAGACCATTTGGGGCCAGTGTGTCCAATTCATAAATCCAATAGGTTTCCCGTTGGGATAGTAGATTTTCTATATTCGTGCCTCTCCAGTTAGGATTAATTTTCTCTACAATCCAGTATTCCAGATGGTGTGGCTCTTGATTATGTTTTTCCTTAAAGTGAAGGGGAACACTATGTGTTTTTAGTCCTTTTGAGATGTTTCTTATATGTTCTGACAGACGTATTTTAAAAGGTCTCTTGGTTCGGCCTATATATAGCTTGTTGCAGGGACATTTTAAACCATAAATAACTTCTTTGGTGTTGCATGATGTTAGGCCTCTTATTTGATATTCCTTTTGATTCAGTGGATTGATGAAGGAGGTTCTGTTCATTATGTTTGTGGTGTGCTTCAGAGAGTTTCTGCAGGCTTTACAGTCTCTACATTTTGTGAACTTTCCTTTGGTCTTTACTTTAGTCTCGGGTGGGTTGATATAGCTTTTGACTAGATGTTGTGACACAGTTTGTGGTTTCTTATAGATTAAGTTTGGTTGGGGAGTGATGATTTTTTCTAAAATGGGGTCTGTTTGTAGAATGCCCCAATGTTTTTTAATAATGGTTTCCATCTGCTTGTAATTGCTATTAAATTGGGTGATGAATGCTAGTTTGTGTGTTTGTTCTTTTCTGGTTTTCTGGGTGTTGTGGTTGGTTTGTTTTGGAGTCGTTTTTGGCTTGGCTAACTTCTCTAATTGTTTCTTCAATATGATCTTTGGTATATCCCTTTTCGATGAATCTTTCTCCTAGTATTGCTGCTTGTTCTCTAAATATGCTTTCATCTGTGCAATTTCTTCGTAGTCTTGTTATTTGTCCCTTGGGAATGTTGTTTAGCCACTTGGGGTGGTGACAGCTTTCTTTGGGGATATAACTATTTCTGTCTGTTTCTTTAAAGAAGGTTTTTGTCTTATTCCGCTTATTTTCTTTATATATTGTGATATCTAGAAAATTAATTTCTTTTTCACTTATTTCATGCGTGAATTTTATGTTCCAATCATTCATGTTTAGAGATGTAAGAAAGGATTGTAATTGGTCAACTGGTCCATCCCAAAGGAATATACAATCATCTATGTAGTGTAAAAGACGGGGAGGCCGATTCATTAATAGCGGCAGGTAGCGACAGTTGAGTGACTGTAGCAGTATTTTCACAGCGCCCGCTAGTAGTCGCTGTGCTTGGCCGTTGTTCGGTTGATGATAGCGACTCGGTGTGCAGTAATGTTGAATACGGGGTTAGGAGTCGCTATTTGACAGGTTCCGCGATGTATTCATCAAAAAATTACGCTCCAAAAATTCAAGCGCTGTGAAATGCATGTTTAAACCCCAGAGCACTGGCGGCGATGTGTTAAAAGTAGTTTTTTAACCCCCAAACCACCATATTTTTGGAAACAAAAAAAAAAACATTTTTTTAAAGAATTTAGTAATATGAATACAATAATATCAGACCTGTAATATCAATTCTGCACAAATTTTTTTTTTTTTTTACCTTAAAAAAATTATCTAACATGGCAGAAGTGGTCACAGAATTTTTCACATTGAAAAAAAAAAAAACATTAATAACAGTTAATTATTAATATTTAAAGATTGTTCCATTGAAATGCATTGGAGAGCGCCAGGTAGCGAGAGGTCATACCTGTCGCTGTTCAAGGTCGGACGCTGGCGCTGTGGGCTGAGGCTGGAATAATGATGAATGAGTGGCTATCTGGCGCTATCTCAGTCGCTAAAGCATGATCGGCTTGATAAATGTGTGATTGTGGTGGGGAGCCGGTGTACTCGTGGAGTTGCCCGTCATTACCGCTCGCTCACCAGTCGCTACCTGTCGCTATTCCTTCATAAATCAGGGCCTAGGTGTCTTGGAGTGATGGCTTTTAGTATATCATTTTCCCATTGTGCCATGAATAAGTTTGCTACACTGGGGGCAAATTTCCCCCCCATGGCAACTCCTATTTTTTGTAGGAAGAAATTTCCCTGGTACCAGAAGTAGTTGTGCAATAGAGAGAAGTCCAAGCATTCCAAAATGAACTGTATCTGTGGCTACAGTACATGTTTAATCACATTTGACAAGGGGGTCACTACAGGGGGTGCAGAGGTAGCAGTCACATCAGGGCCCATCCAATTGCTTCAGTAGTCTAACTGTATCTAATTTAGATAAAATGGGCATCCTGTGAGCTTAATGTAAGAAACAAAAGGTTACTGTATAAAACATGTTAGGTCAAATTTAGTTTTATAGATAAAAATAAAATCACTTTGATTTTATGACGTGATGCCGGTCTGTGCAGCCTCCTTCTGGCCATTGCCTGAGGCACGGAGGACAGCGCTGTTTTCCGGGGACCAGGTGAGCTATCTAATTTTGTTAACCCCCCCTCTCTCTTCACGCTGGAGAAGGGGGCCAGGAGGGGCACTTATCTTAAGACTGGAATACAAATTTAAAGTGGCAGTCCAGGCAATAGGTTAAAATAGCTTGCTTTCAGCTCACCTCATGTTGGCTCTTATGGCTGTGCCTTTCTTTTAGCTCTGCTTTACAGTCCTTGGATTACCCCTAGTGAACACGCTTTGTTGCTGACCTTCCTGACCTTGTCATACATGCATGAGTCATTTGGTGCTGCTTTAGAATGCATGCTGAGGTCAGCAGAAAAAAGCAAGTTCACTATGGTTTATAAGGAAATGCATAGAATGGCTGAATAAAAGTTACAGCCCCTGACAGCCTGCATAAAGCAAGCTGATTTAACCCTTTGCTGGGTCTGTCTCCGTAATACCCACCTTTCCACATTCCTGGGGCTGTTGCAACCACATTCACACATCCTGCTCTCCGCCAATGCCCAATCAACCTTTCAGGGGCCTGTGTGCTAGCCCCCTGGATTGCACCGCACATTATGTTGCGAATGTTCATCCTGTGTCCCCCATCGCCTTCTGGCAGTAACATGTGGTTCAAGGGTGGTGAATGTGGCATGGGGGGTGTGGGTAACACAATTTCCTAGGAATTTTTAACCAGGGAGGCATCCCAAATAAGCATACCCAAGTAGGAGGGATTAGAATATACTTAAAATAATAATGTCCACTTTAAGTTAATTCAGCAAATTTTGTTTAGTATTTTCTCATTCTGACAAGCTTTTTTTAACATTGGATTTGTTTGACATTATACAATACTGCTTCTTTATTGGAGTAGGCCCTGACCTTTGTTCTCTGCAGTAACAGAAAATTCCATCATCCTTGTTGGCTGTAATCTTGGTTGTTCAAATGTGCCATGACCTGTTTGCTATTTCTCTTTCAATAATTTTTATTGTAGCAAAATAAAAGAAATGGTACAACCATTTGTCAGCGAATAGAAATAACATACAGATTGCATGAAAAAACAGTAATTGTTTCCATACAGCTCTATGTGCTTATATCACATAACACATTCTTTATATTTATAGAATAATAAGTATGCAGTAGGAACCGAAGTACTCAATGACAGTGACAGTAATCACCTAACCTGGTAATATTAGCAGAATCAAAGCACCTCAGTATAAATCACTCGCAATCACTAAAGTCCTACATTGCATAATATCATCACTTGTCATCAAATATAAAACACATTTCCGATTGTCCGGGGCTCCCGTTTGAATCGTGGCTCAAATGTGATGCAGAGCCTCCGTCGGAATGGCTCCCTAACTGATCCGTCAATTTGTCTTCACTCGGTAAGTTTTTTTTGCTCTCTCGGGTGCCTTCAATTTGATCGGGGCTTCCGTTCCCGTTCACACGGGCGGGCCGTTTTTCCCTGCTTTTTCCTTGGTTTTTGAATGTACCTGCTTGGCTTCCGTCGTATTTGACCTTCCATTTTTTTTTTTTTTCAAGTATACTTACATCTCCATGGCTCTTCAGTTGCCAATCTGGCTACACGCAAGCGCACATCCCTAAACCTCCATTGGAATATATATATGGCACCAACTGCCAATTTGACACATATATATATTGTCACATTTATTTTTTGGTGTTCCTTCTTTCTTGTCACTAATGCATACCTTAATCTCCTTTGTGTTCCTTCTTCCTTGCCATTAATGCATACCTTAATCTCCTTGGTGTCCCTTCTTCCTTGCCTTTAATGCTTACCGTAATTGTTTGTGAGTTTTTCTTATTTATTGTCCCATATCTAAACCTTTTGTGTCATGTAAATGTGTGATGATGTTGTGTGATTGTACATTTGCAGGAAAGACAACTCTCAAAATCTGTTTATGTTTTTTTAATTCAAACGTTTTTTTTTTTTCTTTTTGTTTTGGTTTTTTCATATTAGTTATTTTTTTGTACAAAACTAAAAAACAATTAAAATTTGAATTCAAAATTTAAAAGATTAGGCCTCGGGGTCTTGTGCCTGTGGTTTTCTTGTATATGTGAATGAAAAACAACATTAGTTTAGCATTGTTTTTATGGTTTGGTTGGGCATGGTTTTTTTGGGGCCCTTTTTAATCCGGACCTTCAGCGTAATGAAAAGCACAAACTCCTAAAAAACGATTCCGCAGCATCTCAAATTAATATATTGTAAGTTTTTAGTCAATAACTTATTATTCTTTCACCCACTGGGCTGCAACTCTGTTCATGAATTTAGGATACGGCCGCCGCCATCTTGACTCAGAAGCATCACACTTACTGATGAGAGGAGAGTGGGATAAGGTACAGGGGGTGGGTTATAGCTGTGCTTTGCTCAGACAGAGCAGAGCTTTGCTCTTGAAAAGGTCAGCAATCCCAGAATGCAGAGCAGCACAGTTAGAAGGCACTTCCTTTTTGCAGGCTGCCTGATAAGATGGCGGCTTCCATAATCCGCCATCTTGGATGTTTAAAGGCTCATAACATGCACTAGGTGCAGGTAGGATGATTTTTAATGTGGGCAATCTGTATGTACAGGGTGTGGGAAACATATTAAGGGGCAGTTGTGGCCTAGAGGTAAGGGGAGCGGACTTGTGACTGGAGGGCTGCAGGTTCGAATCCCGGTCCTGGGACATGACTGAAGTGCTCTTGAGCAAGGCACCTAACCCCCCAACTGCTCCCCGGGCGCCGTAATTAGGGCAGCCCACCGCTCCGGGCATGTGTACACTCACTGCACGGATGGGTTAAATGCGGAGGACGAATTCCTATGTGTGCGCAAGCATACAATGGCCATCTATGCATTAAAAAAAAAATATAAGATAGACAATTATTCAGAGTGATGGTCCGCTTTAAGGGCTTTTTTACCAAAGTCTTTGGGTAAATGTTTTTTTTTTTAATTTTGGTGCCAATGGAATTGTTTGTTCATTTACTTTTGTTTAAAAATACACCACTTACAAGGTTTTTGGCACACATTGCGTCGGGGGCGGAGTCTCCATTCTTCCTCCCTGGGTTGCTGCTGTGAATCTGTTTGGATGACAAACACACTGATATTAGAGACTGTTGTTGTCTCATGATTATCATATTAAGTTAGGCTTCTAGGTATCAATCTACTCACCTTCCCCAGCCACCTCTTCCTCGTCCCCCCTTCCTCGCTCATCCCTTGGGATGTCCCTGCGACGTCTGAATCTACAACTAACAATAGTGCACATGAGTATCTGTATTTAATGCATGTATTTCCACATATCTAACTATATTTCCCTTACCGGAGTCAGGTTGAGGCTCATTTAGGCTCGACTCCCTACCGTCAGATTCCCCCCTCCCCTGCATGCTGAGGTCCAGCGGCTCATCATAGTCACTTACAGAGGAGGGGGTGGCCGTTGACACTGGCGGTGGACCACCTACACCTTCACCTGTTTCGCCCAACACTGGGCTGCGTGTCCTGGTCCGGGTGGGGCGGAACCGCATATTCCATTCATGGGCTGAAATACAAACACAATCATTAAACCACGCCCAGACGATGCCAGGGTTATAGGTGCATTTACATTTTCAACACTTACATGGGAAATGTTTTGCGAAGTACCGCCTCACCCGGGGCTTATGCCTTCTCTTTAAATCAGATCAGTGTTGGGCGATCTGGGTGAAGGTATAGGTGGTTTGGGATCGGCGTGCGATCCCGTCCACCACCGCCAGGGCCAACGTCCGCTTCTCATAATCTGACGGCAGGAAGTCGTAGCGATTCCTCAGCATCATCTGTAAAAAAAAGATACAAGGACCCACCATTAATACCCAAAATACATTAACAAGTTTCCTGGCCTAACTAAAGTCACTTTATTAACCTCTTGCTGCCTCACATTGCCCTAGTTCTGCTATCTGCATGTAGCCTAGTTTGAAGCTGCGTACATGTGTTAAACTAAGGTGGGCTTGTATTTAACGTGACAAACGAAGTTGTTTCAGACTATTCTTGCGCTTTGTTTTTTTTTATTATAAGGAATGTGTGCGCGCACATAAACGCACGCTCGCATACTCACATCCATGAGGATGTCGTCCTGCTCCGGGGTAAAGATGGCGGGCGACATCTTTGTTTTCTTTTCAAGGTTTATCAGTGACGAGCCCCCGCGGTGACGTGCGTGCGTGCGCACACGCGCACGCAGGCACCAAGGAACACGCCCACACGGGCCACATATTTAAAGCGCAAGGCACTCAGCTCAGTGTTGTATACCATATCAATCTGGCCAGACCTAAAGGGAGCCAAAAAAGCCACCAAAGCCCCAAGCCACATAGCAGCCGCACACATGGCTCATCAAAAAAAAAAACAAAAGAGCAGACACAAGACACATGCCCCAACTAAAACGGTGGGTACTCCACAGCCACAGGAACATTCTAAAAAACGCAGGAGCAAAGATACCACAACACATTCTCCACCACCTGCCAAAAAAAACAGACCTCCAAAGGGTGCCAAATCGATTAAAACACTGCAGCATCCTCAACCGCAACACAACAAGCATACACACAAAAGAAAAAAACATCAGCAAGGGTAAGCGTAGTGCCAAACCCTCCACCCCACCAAGGTCACCCACCCCTCCACCTCAACCCTCTGGTTCTCCCAATTCAAGTACCTCAGAAACATCATCCAGCTCAACAGGTGAGAGCTCAACAGGAACCCATACATTAACCCACAGCAGCACACACACAACACATCACCATCCCCCATAAGCCCAAGACACACACACAACTCCCCAGATAGTCAACCATCAATTTCCACAGATGCAGGGGACACAACACACCCATGTGGGCGACAACTACGCCGTGGCTCACTAACTGCACGATTTTGCGATGCTCAAAGCATGGCTGGTGCAAATGCAGTTTGTGAGCATTATGATGCCCTATTTGGCCGGACCTCCAAATCAACCACTAAGCAGGCTAAGCTGGAGATCTTGACGAATATTTGGCGGCAAGTAAATAGTGTGGGATCTGTCCGGCGAGATATTCCACAAATCAAAAGGAAATTTGGGGATCTTAAATATTATAGCCAAAAAAAATGGACATGCGCCGGCAGCAGAGGTAAAGCCCATTTTAAATGCCTTTATAGTTGCATTGATAACAGGATGTAACACTTATTAGGTGTGATTTAATCTTCCCCAGCCAGCAGACAGGGGGTGCCTTACCCACAAAAATAATCCTAACACCCACCGAGGAACATGTCTATACATACATACACCCTGCCAGCGTCCAGGGCAGAGGCACACGACACAGACCGGAATGTAAGGTCCCAAGGTGAGTTTGAATTTTCCATGAGCTTTTAAAATGAGGGACAAAAGCCAGTGTTAGGCTAGACAACACACTCTACTTTGGGTTTAATATAATCTTACATTCTCAATTCCAAGGCCAAAGGCAACAGGACACACAAGGCCAAGCAACCCCTGCCTTAACCCCCAGGGCAAGGCCAAACCAGGATTCAACAGCACGAACCCAAAATGAGGATTTGGAGGAGGTAAGTCAATGGTCCTTTGTGTGTACTTTTAACTTTGAACTAGGATCGATTGGTGTGCCATAAAAAAACTAAAATGAAACTAGATTTATTTACAGCACAGAGTAAGCACACCCATAATAGAAGATATCCAAGATTTTGAGGAGGACACCCCACATCTGTTACCAACCACTACTGAGCCAGTGGCCGCAACGCAGTCAACACAGCCACAACCACCACATCCACAACCTCATTCCTAACCCCAACCAACCACCCAGCCCACTGCTAGAATCCATACCAGGCGCCATATTAGCCAAAGAGTGCAACTGCAAATTATGGAGGAAGCGTGGCGCCAGGAAAACATAGCTTTTGCAGCTAGCACACAGCAATTCAATGCCACTGTGTGCACACAATTAACCAACATAAGTACCCAATTACAGGTATTAAACCGAAATGTGTCTGCCCTTACCAGCCATATGGGTGACCTAGTCCAACAGTGGCAGCACATTAATGAAAGCCTGGCACACATTGCTGCAAATATTGTTCCACACCGGCATTCATCTGCACCATCCTCCCACACATGCCACTAAAGATTTTGGTTACAATATCTGTCCCCACGTGTAAGTTTCCTTTTTTAAAAAAATCAAGAAATTAAAAATAACAATTTGTTTAAGCACAATAAAAAGTAAGCCAAAAAAACACTTGTGTTCTATGGAAAAACATTCTCAACAAGTTGCGCACGTATGGTTTGTGCAGTGCCACTTTGGCTGCCTGAGAAAGGAGGGGTGTGCTCTTCAGCAAGAAAAATATGATCGGCAGGCAGGTCAGAATATCTGGTAACCCTGCTACGAATGGCCAGGTTGTGTAGGATCCTGCAAGCGATTACAATTTGTATGACCTTGGCCGGCTTATATTGGAGTGCCCCCCCCCCAGTCTGATCTAGACAGCGAAAACGCATCTTGAGCAAACCAAATTCTCGCTCAACCACCGAGCGAGTCCTCCTATGGGCAGTATTATAGCGCTCCTCTGCCTGGGAAGATGGGTGCAGGATGGGGGTCAGCAGCCAGGGGAGCAAAGGATAGCCAGAGTCACCTGCAAAAATAAACAAAAAAAAAAATGTTATAACAACTCCCAAAGTTTAGGGGTGAATAGCAACATTATTAAAGAGGGACAAATAGGTGAGCGGGGTAGTGTTGTAGGAAAAGACATTTGGAATGAGGCTACCTGCACATCCAACCTGGACACTCCTTAAAAATGTCTGTGGGATGGTACTTACATAAGAGGGCAAGAACAGGACGCAATAGGGGTCAATAACTTCACACATTTAATTTTAATTTTCCACAATCCGAAAAAAAAAAAAAAAAAAAAAAGGGTTGTAAAGGCAAAACCTAAATCAGACATGCTGGACAACAACTACAAGTTTAATACACATACCCAGTAGCCATCCACCAGACAGATCGCCAGATTGAAATCGATCATATAGGCTGGAGTTCCTCAATATATGGGCATCATGCGTAGACCCGGGGAATCCAGCAAAGATACTAAAAAAAAACAGATCTGGTCCAGCCACTGCCTGGACATTGATGGAATGTCCCATCTTCCTGTTCCTGCACACAGCACACAAAAAATCAATTAGTGTGACCCTTACAAAAGGTCACCAAACAATATAAAAAAAGAAATGACAAATAAAGCAGAACCAAACCACATACCGGAAAAGAAATTCCTGGTCAGCAGGGGGGACCAATGAGACATGGGTACAATCAATTGCACCAATGACGTTGGGCATGTCAGCTATGTTATAAAAGCCCAGCTTAACCGCATTCCAGGCTTCACCTGTTTGTGGGAAAAAAATATAATTTTGTGCCAGGGTAGCCATGCCATCCAAAAACTTGGTTAGGCTGCGGCTCAGCGTAGACTGGGACATCCCCACGGAGAAGGCACCCAGTCTCTGGAACGAGCCATTCCCCAAAAATTGCAGGCAGCCAACCAATTTGGTCATACCTGCAATTGCATGCCCCTTGCTTGTGGTGGGGGCTAACCAGGGCCGCAGCTCGCTATACAAGGCATGGAGAGAAACACGGTTAAGGCGGGTGAGCTCGAATAGGTCAACGTCACTCATGCAATCGATGTCCAAAGGCATTCGGTGCAGCCTGGTTTCTGCCATGCTCATAAGTACCAGACCGCGGAGCTGTCGCCTTTGATGCGCTCCCACAGATGAATGCATGATGATGACACGGAGCTCAAATACGGCTGGTCAGACTGTCCGTAAGTGAAGGCTCAGCGGCCCCGTTTTATTAGGGTGATTTCAATCGGAAATCAAGGCTCTGCATCACTGAAAAAAACGGACCAATGAACGAGGCGTCCGTTTTCCCGGGAAACAGCCTTGTGCGAGCCGACAATCGGAAAGGCGGCTGAGCGCACACCTGACCTCCTCCCTTCATATGTGCTAGCTGCTCCGGTATAAGATACCATCGCAGAAACACCTTCAAATTTGCTTCAATAGCTGAAACCGAGGCCGCCTTCCCGAAAGAGGCTAACCATTTTTTTGGCCATTGCTCCGACTCTCTAGTCTCTCCTAAATCCAATTCCCATTTTTCCCTATGCGGGAGTTTTCCCCGGTTGATTCCAGAACACAAAGATTTATAAATGTCAGACACTGCCCCTCTACCCCTCAGATCTCGTTTACAGCGCCCTTCAAAAGAAGTCATGTCATCTAGTCTTAGACTATTTCTAGTCATTAGCCGTACAAAATGGGTGACCTGTAGATATCCGAAGTAATCTTTTGTCTGCAAACCATATAGTTCCTGAAGTAGCTGGAAGGAGACAACATCCGGTCCTTGGACACAATCTATCAAACGCTGAATCCCCACTCTACTCCACCTACTGAATCTAGAGGGGTCCAAGAGTCCCGGCGGAAATAGAGGGTTGTCCCATAAGGGCATCAGCGGTAAATGCGGGGAAGCTAATTCCCCGCAAATTTGACATTGTCCCACACCCGCATGGAGTGTGCTATAATCGGGTTGTGAATCCTACCCCTATTCTTTGGTGTCAACCATAGAAGGTTATTGACCTGCAATGGATAGGATGAAACACTTTCTATTTGGACCCAGCTTGGGGTGTCAGCCTTAACATGGTAAGATAATAGTTGCGCAATCTGCGCTGCCTGGAAGTATTTCTGTAGACTTGGAAAACCTAATCCTCCTGCTAATTTTGGCCTAATCAGGGTACGCATAGTTATCCTCATCTTTTTGCCTTCCCAGAGAAACAAAGACAATTGACCCTGCAAATCTTTCAGGAACCGAGAAGGGACATGTACCGGGAGAGTTCTAGCCAAATAAAGGAATTTAGGTAATAGTGTCATTTTTATGGCTGACATTCTACCTGTTTGCTATTTCATTGTATTTACCCGAACAGCTCAGAAATGCTACTTCACTTAACTGTCTATATTCGGCTAAAACCTCAGAAACCATACCGGGCAGCATTATGTATCGATTTCCCAAGTCCTTTAATAAATTGTAGAGTAACACAATAAAAGAACCGTCCATCTTGCACAGAGAGCTGACATGCTGGACTAGAAAGCGCTAACAATGTTTCATGCTATTGCCTGGGCGCCTCCATTGCTCTCCATAAAATCCCCTGCGTTTGGCTCATTGTGCATCCATAGTGCTGAACAGATGGCTTGCATACACAAAGCTCAAGAGCAAACAAGGTTAAAATAATCATCTTTAATGTTTACTTCTAGGCTGTTACTTTCAATGACCAGACTGTTCCCTGCACTTTAGACAAGTTCAGACAATGGGAAATCCTTCCAAATAACATTTGGTTTTATAATAAACAGAAAATGTATATGTATGATGCCAGCGTAAATGCATATGGCTTTACACAGTACACTGTACACTCAAGCACAAACTTGACTGGAAAATGATTTATTCTTGTAAAACTTTTTGAAATTGGAATATGACAAATATGTCCTTTAGATTATTTTATGTTTATTCTTATTTTATTAGGTTTTCAGATATAACACATTAACACATGTGCAGACAACATACAACATAATAGCAAACAAAGTGCAATCTCTTCATCCATCTGCACAACCTTATAGCCAGTGGTTCAGTATTCTTCACAATATTGGTTATATCAACCTCTACTTATTAGATTATTTTAGTACTTGTATCCAAAGCCTCGGGTATGCAAATGTTCTCAGACCAAAAGCCCAAAACCCATGGCCACAACTAGGAAGTGATAGCTGTAAAAATAATGTTAGTAAGTTGTTGTACTGTGTTAGCCATCGATGTAAGCAGGAAATCCAAGGTAAAGGTAATACAATTTACTGGCTAACTCAATAAGATTGAAAATGCAAGCTTTCGAAGCATTTCAAGCTTCTTCTTCAGGCATAATACAGATCTGTAACTTAGACATACATTTATACAGAAAACTACTTTTCTACTAAAATCGTAAGCTGTGAGATAAGAATCAGTGGGATTACAACAATTAATGGTGCCCCCGGGGACCCAAACCCAGGATAGTCAAAATCCTGGGTTTTACTCCACTTTAATATCAGACCTTGTGATGAGTCCAGTCTATACAAGTCAATCCAAGCCATAATGGCAAATACAATTATTAGCCCACAGTCCATTGATTTAAAGATTTGGATGCATTTACATTTCCACTCCAATCTCTCCTTGTGTGAACGGAAGCCCCCTTTGAACACTTTGAGGTCACATAGGCCATGACCTGGTCTACAGAAATGATCCACAACAGGCACATCATTTTTTTTTTTTTTTTGCAGATTTAGTTGCTTTCTTAGCGCTTGCCCTGTCTGCCCGACGTAAAATGCTGAGGGGGTGCTGCACACACATGATCAGGTATACCACATTAGGGGATTTGTATGTGAAACTACCCTGTATTTTGTAATCTTGTTGCATACCTGGTGTCTTTATTCTGTCGGTGCTATAGATGTGTGTGCGTGTTTCACACCTTTTCTGCAGACAGGCCAATGCCCCATTTTGTGCTGGATCACTTAGGGAGCTCCTCAGAGATTTTTGAGATTAGGAGGTTGTCTGTATGCCAACAGATGAGGATCTGGGAATATTTTAGAAAGTCTTATATTCCTGTGTAGAGCTCCCTCTCAATTTTTCTCAAAACCTCCAGGCGTGGATTTTATGTGAAAACCAGCGGGACATGGCTCTTCTTTTGGGATTCTTTATATAAGAGACTGTCTCTGGCAATGTGGAGTGCTTTTTGTAACTGGGCATCTGTGGCTGATTGGTTTATAGCCCTGCTTAATGAAGTCCCTTTTTAGATTGTCCATGTGTGCGTTTCTGTCCATGGTATCAGAACAGATTTTGTTGTGACTGGTTGAGTTTTAAATGTATTGTGGGATAGAAGTCATTAAGTTCATGTGGAAATCAATGGGGTCTTCCTGGCCTGCAAACCAGGTGATTAGGATGTCATCTATGTAGCAAAAATAAGCCATTGGTCTAGTAGCACATTGTGAAAGAAACTCCTCTTCCAGTTTTGCTATAAATACATTTGCGTATTGTGGTACAAATCTTTCGCCACATCCATCTGCTGCACGTATAGGTCTTGGCCAAAACAGAAGTAGTTGTGGGTCAGGATGAAATGTATTATTTTGGTGTTCTCATCTGCAGGTAGGTCATGTTCCTGCAGGTACCTTGCACACACAGCAATACCGTCATCATGTGGGATGTTGGTATAAAGTGACTCTACATCTATAGTGGCCAAGATGGTTCCCTCTGCTCCAACTGCAGAAAGTTTATTAAAGGAGCACTATAGCAAAATTGTGTATTATTTGAAATCCATATAATTACATATGCTAATGAGAAGAGGGGTCACTTATACATCTGAACTAAATAAAACTACCACCAAGATAGTGATTTTCTTTTCCTGGTAGGAATTAAAATCCAGGGGTGACATGTTTAGTCTATCAGGGGTGACAGAGCCTGTCACACTGGATTTCCTTTTATTATTATTAAAATAAAAGTAACAAAAAGGGTCTTCCGCGTGCCACTACATGTATAAGAACCACTCTCCACGTATGGCAGCGGGTGCACGATACATTGGGCCCCCCGCGCCCCCCACTAGAATGGTCCCCTAATACACCTCTATGGGATAACCCTAGACTGCCTGAGTTGATGTCCCTCCCGGATACAATTTTCTGGAGGAGGAGAGGAATCACGTTGTTATCACACATATTTTCGGGAGGAACGCTGATGTCATATGAACAGTTGTGCCAGGTGTTTGCGCTACCCCCAAGGGAATTCTTTCGATACCTGCAACTTCGACATGCTCTGAGGAGTCTGATTCCCTTGGGGGGACTGCAATTGGTGGAATCAAAAGTTGAAACATTGGTAACGACCGTTGACCTGGGTAAACCCACTTCAACACTGTACGGCGCCCTCCTCTCGGGTCTTCCCTCCCCTTTGGACAGAGCACTGGAGAAATGGAGAGCACTGATCCCAGACCTGGAACAGGTTGACTGGGAAGAAGCGATAGACAACCTGTATTCCTCAGTCATAGACTCGAGAGACAGATTGATTCAGGCTAAGTGGCTCCACCAGGTCTATCTGACCCCGGTTAGACTCAAGAGGATGGGCCTCCTAGATTCAGATATTTGCCCCAGGTGCAACTCCGGGCCAGGTACATTGATACATATGATCTGGGACTGCCGGGTGATTTCGTCATTTTGGGTGGAGCTGTTTAATTTCATAACTACCTCCGTGGGCTTGCCAACCATTAGGGCTGTGGCCCTTGGTCTGCTGAGTATCGTTGAGCCTTCCTTGGACGACGGTCCTCAGAAGGTCCTACTGCGACTGCTAATGTTTTATGCAAGGAAATGCATCCTACTCAATTGGAAGCACCCGAGTGTACCGACCCTATCGGGCTGGAAAAGCCTGGTGAATGGAAGGCTAATCCTCTATAAGATGACCTACGAGGCTAGGGGATGTCCAAATAAATTTGAAAGGGTATGGGGAGCTTGGCTTAATACCTCTGACTCCACCAGCGACTAGAATTGAGCTAGCTACCTGATGCATGTTGATCTCTAACCCTCGGACCTCATAACACTCACCCGTCATTATGGAACGATGCCAATAGCGGGCGGGTGTGAATGTTGAGAGTGTGTGCGTGTGTGTGTGTGTGTGTGTGTGTGTGTGTGTGTGTGTGTGTATATGTGTGAACAACTTAATTTAGTTTAGTAGCCTATAAGGATCAGTTTATGTTTCTTCCTTTTTGTTGCTTTACCTTTTTTTAGTGTAAGAACGGTTAAGGGCTGTCCCCATACGGGACGGTCGTGTTATATTGTATTGTATGTACATGTATGTTACAAATTCAAAATGCATAAATAAAAATTTATAAAAAAAAAAAAAATAAAAGTAACAAGCTTGGCTGGATATTTCTTGATGCCAGGTGTATAAGTGACCCCTCCTCCCGCCATCCAGCATAATTATTAGGATTATTTGGATTTATTTGGATCATTGGGACATTTTTCGCGATAGTGCTCCTTTAAGAAGGGGTGTTGTGTCCTGACTCCTAAATAAAACTGGTTGTTTCCCAAACCCCAGGTCCCCAGGTTACCTTTGGGCCTTCTGGTATCAGCTGCATTAGGGAATCCCTGATTTTAGAGGAACGGTCTTTAAACCGGACCACCAACCTGGCAAAGTTGAAAAAGAAAGGTAGCGGCCATTTTGGAGTGTCCTCTCCCAGCATCTCAGCTGGGAGATGCATGTTGCTGCCTGGATTCAACTGACATAACTGAAAATGCACAGTACTGCGAAGCCCAGAAGCACTAAACACTTCCTATCTGCAGGTTCACCGGGGGGCCTCAGATTGCCCCCCTGGGCTCTTCCGTGGTGAGAAGAGGGCTTTTACACATTAGCCTGGCTGCTAGGCCCGCCTTTTGTGGTCGGGCGGACAACCTAGTCTATGACATCATCTCACACCCTCCCCAAGACACGCCGGGCAATCGGGGGCGAGAGGGTTGGAGCGGTGAGGGGCTGTGATCCTTAGCCCCTCCAGACCTTTTTTGTCCAGCCCCACGACTCACCACCGCAAAGGGGCCCACTGACACTTGGACCTGGAGCTGGTCCTGCACAGGGGAATCCAAAATCAGGAGAATCTAGATTCATTTAGACTCTGAAGTCAGGTTTAACCCTTTAACTGCCAGCCTACCTGGAGATTTTGTCACCCTTTGTTGCCAGACTATTTTGCACTATTTTGCGCTCCACGTGTTCAACTGTGATTTTTGATGGGATTTCCAAGGAAAGTCAGCAGAGTCTGGGCTTTAACATGAAATGTCTTGTTTGTCATTTTTTAGGTGTATTCTCAATATTTTTGTAATAAAAAATGTAAGTTTGTCAGTAAAATCTTATTGCGTGTAAAAGTCCCATTTTTCCCAGTTACAGCAGTACCACATGTGTATTGGTAGACACCCTTTCCTGCCCAGGAGACTCCCCCAAACTGAAACAGCTCTTTAAGAGATTTTCAGATAAAATACAACTGTGATATGCGCTATGCACACCTTGCAGTTTTGCAAGAAAACAACTCTTTACATTTGAAATACCCCCTACACTAAAGAAGAATAAAAAAGAAGAATCAAAGCCACATTTTCCTAAAAAAACTATATGAAAACAAGAGAAAACAAGGTAAATCTTAAATGCATAGGTCCTGTCAAGGGAATAGTTACCAAACACTCCAAAGTAAAGCATGTGCATAAGGGTAATTTTTCTTGAAAATTTCAGCTCTGCAGACAAAGTTCTACCAAGACAACCCTTTACATTTGGAATACCCCCCATAAACCATATATCCCCTGAAAGTACACATATTAAGCTTTCTAAGTGTACCCCGCTTGTTGTAGTGGGTTCATCTTTCCTGAAAGTAATCCCTCGAAGAATTCTTAGGTTGCACAGGGTTTCACAAAAAAATGTATAAAAAAGCAGAATAAAAAACACCTTTTCCTAAAATATCAATATGCAAACAAGAAAAAACAAGCTAAATCTGAAAAAACAAGGTCCCCCGAGCAGAACAATAACCAACATGCCTAGTTACTTTTAACCCTTTTAATTGCCAGCCTACTTGAGTTTTTGTCACCCTCTGTTGACAGGTCATTTTATGCCATTTTGCGCTATGTTTAACCTTGTTTTTTGCAGGGAGGCAGGTAATTTGAGGGGCAGGGGGTTAATGGCAAGTCACCCGCTAGCGGCAGGTGACTCACCAGCCCCCTAAGCTTTGTGAACTTGTATTGGGGTCTCATAGATCCCTTACCAGTTCACAAAGGGTTAAATTGGACCAAATCCCAGCTGGATCAGCCTGGGAATCTATAAGATTCCCAAGTCGATCCATTCCCTCCTTTTTGAGCATCCAAAATCGGGATACCCTGCTCTGTTAAACCCTCCAGGTCGCTTGCTACACTTACCTTAATCCCAGTCCAACGGCGCATGCGCGGACCGCATTCCCGCTATCCCTCTTGCAGGAATAGAGGGAAGCGTGAGATGTGGCCGCCAGAGGCAAGCGCAAGATGCAACCGCCAGCGTGCTCGGAGCGGCTGAGTTAAGACATCAGGTTAGACATCCGTAGTTCAGCGGCTCCGAGCACGCTGATTGGACGAGCGGCCGCGCATGCGCCATAGAACCGGGATGAGGTGAGATAATGCGCAATCTCTGGGGGGTTTCACATAGAGGGGCATTCCGAATCGGGGTGCCACAGGGGAGTGGACCATAATCCAGGATAGTCAAAATCCTGGGTTTTGGTCCACTTTAAATGTAAAAAAAAACACACAGACAAAAAAATATTTTATTATTTTTTTAATACTTACCTCCATCCATCCTAAACACTTTAGCTTCTGATCACCTGCTGCTGCTGGAAGCCTTTTATATCTGGGTGACAGGTAACATGGGGTTAATTAAAAAAAATGACATAGGGCCCCCTCCCAGGGGGGGCTTTTTTGGGGGAATTTTAACTCCCCCCCAAAAAATGTAATGTCCTCCCTGCCATGCATAACCAGCCCGGGACCAGCTATGCAGGGTTTGTAGAACAGGGCCACTGCAAGCCCACATAGAGTCTGTGGGCTCGGGCTCTTCTGCCCCCCCCCCCCCCCCTGGCCTTTGGGGAGGCAGGTAATTTGGGGGGCCAGGGTTATTGGCAAGTCACCTGCTAGCTAGGTGACTTGCCAGCCCCAGCCTTGTGAACTGGTATAGGGATCTCATGGATCCCTTACTAGTTCACAAAGGGTTAACAGTAAAATAAAACACAAAGAAAAAAATGATTTTATTAAAAAAAAATATTTTTTTACTTACCTCCGATCGTCAGCTCTTCTGTCCCTCACTGATACGATAACAGATGCCGGTGATAGGCAGCCAGAGGAGGGGGGGAGGCAGGAGACCAGAGGATCTCCTGTCCCCTCCTTCTCTCGACACCGATCACCGGCATCTGACAGCTGTGAAGCCTGGAGCTGTCATGACACCCGTCGAGTGACGTCATTAGCCCCGCCAATTGGGTGGGGCTTCGCTGCAAGATGGTGGTGCCTGTCGGGAGAAGAGGGGGAGAGAGCCTAGCAGGCTCTCCTGAAGATAGAAGAGCCCTGGAGGGGGATCGGAGGACCCCCGGGTGAAGAGGAGGGCAGGTGGGAGCGGCGGCTGAAATGGGGGGCTACCTATTCCGGGCATTCTCCTGCAGCCGGGGGAGCCCCGACGGGAGAACAGAGCCCCCCACGCTGAAGAGGAGACCCGGACGGATCGAATGAGAGGTAAGTGTTTTTGTTTTATTTTTCATGCGCTAGCAGGGGGCAAAGTCAGGCACGTAAAATTTACGTGGCTGGCGTTTAACGGTTGGAGAGGCAGCCACGTAAATTTGACTTGGCTGGCAATAGAAGAGTAAAAGGGGTTTGGTGCACTATAAAGTAGACCAAACCTAACCTAGAGTTTTGGTCCAAATAGAATGATCCTTAGGGGCATCCAGATTTGTGCCATTCTTCACCTTAACCCACTGAGCCCATGCGCCCTGAGCCCCATTGTACGTAAACCTGGTGGAGTTAATATACTCTGGCTCAGTCTGAGTCGTAATAAAGCTCTCGTTGTCATGAAAGTGTTCCTTCAGTCGCATCTTTCTGAAGAAATCCTCCATGTCACTGCACAGCTGTATTTTGTCTATCTGTTTTGCTGGGCAGAATGGCAGTACCTAGGTTAAGGATGCAGCTTTCCTGGTCTTTCTGTGCTGTAGATATAATTCCAGCTTTCAGTCTAAGGCCTTGATTCGCAAAAAGTTGAAAAAACTCTCATGGTAGTAAAAATTTAAATGTAATTCATGAGAAAAAGCCTGAGAATTTTACTGTTAGTGAATCACCAGATAAAAAGACAATGAAAGACAATGGCACTTTTTTACTGCCATGGACTTTCATTGTATTCCTATCTGGTGATTCACTAACAATGAATTGAATTTTTTACTACCATTTTGTTCAGTTTTTTTCAACTCAATGTTTTTTTGTTTGTTTTTAATAAATAGTTTTTGTACTTGTCTGCTTTTGCTATAACAGACCCAGTGTAATGAACCATTTACATGAGCAGATTTATCAACCATTTGTTGAGCAAGTGATTGTGTGACTCATATGCAATCAGATGGCTTGCATTCAGACACAGGTGACTTATTAGCTAAAGCGATAGTTACTAAGCCCTTAAATGACACAAAAAATTAAGAAGTGGTCCAAAAAATGTCTCCTTTTTTTATTGCAGATCTGGAATCTATGTATCGTGTGAATAAAGTTGGTGCATATCTACAGGTTTTGACATGCATTTTAACCCCTTAATGACCCACCTAAATTCAGCCCGGAGGATCAGTACATTTTTGTTCCTCTTTGTGTTCCAGCAGGTAGGTGGATGAACAGTCAGGCAGGTAGGTAGGTGGGCAGCAGGTAGGTAGATAAATAGACAGGTAGGTGGCTGGGCGGTCAGGCAGATGGGCCTATAGACAAGTGTGTGTGTGGGTGAGCCGGCGGGCAGGTAGGTGTGTAGGTAGGTGGGTCGCAGGTAGGTAGGTGGATGGATGACCAGCTAGGTGGGTGGGTAGTCAGGCAAGCAGATGGCTGGGTGGTCAGACAGGTTGGTGGCTGGGCAGGCAAGTAGGTAGGTTGGCCGTAGGTGTGTGGGCAGGCAAGTAGGTAGGTTGGTGGTGTAGGGAGATCTGAGACAATGCCAGGTGGGCCGCACTGCTTTGGGGCCAGTTGGGCTTCTGCTTTTAACACCCACATTCAATCCCTGCCCCCTACCTCTCAGCCCCCTATACCCAGCCCCATTGTACCCACAAGCTAAGGCCCCCTAGCTCCCAATGCTATAGCCCTGGGATCATGGTTGGGAGGGGCTCAGCAGGAGTCTCAGGCCAGCCAGGGGCTGGTAAAATGCAGGGTCCCAGTCTGCCATTGGGTGGGTGGATATATAGGTAGGTGTGTGGCAGCCATGTGGGTGCTTAGTCAAGTAGGTAGGTCGACGGCAGGTAGGAAGGTGGATGGGTGGGCAGGGTAGGTAGGTGGGTGGTAGGTAAGTGGGTAGGTAAGCAAGTATGTAGGTGTGTGGCAGGCACATAGGTGAGTGGGCAGGTAAGTAGGTAGGTGGGCAGCAGACAGGCAGGTAGGTAGGTGGACAAACGTGTAGGTGGCTGTGTGGTCAAATAGATGCCTGGGCGGTCAGACAGGTAGTTGGGTGGGCAGGCAAGAAGGTAGGTAGGCAGCAGGGAGGTAGGTAGCAGGCAGGTAGGTGGGTGGGCAAGCAACTAGGTAGTTGAGTATGTAGGTAGGCTAGAAGGTGGGTGGAAGTTGGGGTAGGCTGCGGGTAGGTAGGTAGGCTGCAGATAGATGGGCTGCTGGTGGGTGGGCAGGCAAGTAGGTGAGCAGCAGGCAGGTGGCTGGGTGAGTGGTAGGTGGCTGGGTGGGCAGGCGTTAACTTCCCTTTCGGCCTCCTGTTCAGGAACTAGCTAAGGAACCCCAGCCCCCAATGCTATAGCCCCAGGATCATGGTCGGGGGGCCTTAGCAAGGATATCTCAGGCCAGCCAGGTAGACAGGTGGAAGAACATGTAGGTGGCAAGGTGATCAGGCAAGTAGAGGGCCGGGCAGTCAGACAGGTAGGGTGGGCAGGCAGGCAGGTAGATAGGTGGGCAGCAGGCAGCTAGATAGTAGGTAGGCAAGTAGATAGGTGTGTGGCAGGTTGATGGGTGTTCAGGCAAGTAGGTAGGTAGGCTGCAGGTGGGTGGGTGGGCAGGCAAGTAGGTAGGTGGGCGGTAGGCAGCTGGGTGGGCAGTCATTAAAGTAGGTAGGTGGGTGAAGGGCAGGTAGGTGGGCAGCAGGTAGGTGGCTGGGTAGGCAAGTGGGTGGCAGGTAGGTGGGTGGCAGGTAGGGGGCTGGACAGGCAAGTGGTTATGTAGGTGGGCAGCAAGCAGGTAGGTGACTGGGCCGTCAAATGGGTAGGTAGGTGGGTGGCAGGTAGGAGGATGGACAGGCATGTGGTTAGGTAGGTAGGAAGCAGGCAGGTAGGGGGCTGGGCAGACAAATTTGTAGGTGGGTGGCAGGTAGGAGGCTGGACAAGCAAGTGGTTAGGTAGGTGGTTGGGCAGGCACGTGGGTAGGTAGGTGGGTGGCAGGTAGGTGGCTGGGCAGGCAAGTGGGTATGTAGGTGGGTGGCAGGTAGGTGGTTGGGCAGGCAGGTGTGTAGGTAGGTCGGTGGCAGGTAGGTGGCTGGACAGGCAAGTGGTTAGGTAGATGGGCAGCAGGCAGGTAAGTGGTTGGGCAGGCAAATGGGTAGGTGGGTCTTTCCAGCATCTCGGCTGTGGGCTGTCAGCGGTGGGACATCTGTCAGTGGTTGCTCACAGCGCTGGCCACGATTGTGATAGGCTGCACCATGGCAGAAGAGGCCTGGAAATGGTAATAACCCACTGCTAAGTAGTACTGCAGAACTACAGTCATTTTTTACTGTAGTTGCACTTTAAGATTGTATTCAAGGTATTTGTATAGTACTATTTGCAGCCGATTTCTGTTTCCACATGCTGACGATACAACACTTGACCAACTAGCAAATTCTCGTTGATTGCTTGATCGCTTATCAAGCTTATAGCTATAGCCATGTACAGTGTTATTAGGTTCTAGATGAGCGCCACCATTTTTAGGTGGGCGCTGGTTATTGTGCACACGCCAGGGTAATCTCCTAGCATAGACACATGTCATCACATTGCACACAGGGGTTCTTGTGGTCATTAGTATTAGGATTTATTATACTCATCCCATTCAGGCGCTGTGGCAGGAATTGACTACACACACAGTCAGGCTGTTCTCCTTTGGGTTATTGAGACGGAATATTTTTGAGCATATATGAGAGAGTAGACAGATTCACTTACCAAAAACAACAATATATAAAATATATATGAATACCGCGCTCAGAAACTAATTTGTGATAATAAGAACAAGCATGAAAATAATAATCTTAGGTACAGCTCAACGTGCTAAACTTGAATCCCACCATCAAGAAAATAAAACAGAAAAAAACAAACAAAAACACAGAGCTAAATGTGACTAAATTAAAGTCCTCTTTAAAGTCCTTAAACTTGTGATCAGAAATCCACCGTGAACATCAGCAATCAATTTGTGCAATTCCACCACCGGTTTGGTACTCTTACCAGAACTGATTAAATAACCAGCAATCACAGCAATATCGCAGACACTTCAATCAATAAGCTCCACCCGTTGGGGGTACGATTCCTCAATATATATTGGTATAGCTGGCCAGGTCTCCAAGGCATGCTCATGCAGGAGGAAATAAAAGGACCATAGTGCAGTATTGCAAAGCTATAAGTCTTTTTAATTAGGCCAATAAAATACTCACAAACACAGGAATAAAACTCGCATATCACATTAAAAGGTTAAGCCAACCCACGCTGCTGAACTCCAAAATAGTAAACCACCGGCTCCCAATGCGTTTCGTCGCTCAGCGCGACTTTCACTAGGTGAGCCGGCGCGGTGGTATGCAGCGTTTAAATTCAGTGAAGGCGGGACGAAAGGCCGCATCATCAGCACATTCTCCCAATAGCCAGCCAAGTTCGTCAAACAGCAATCTGATCTACAGAGAACTGGGCGTGGTTAGCGCCATTCCGCCAATCAATATAACGGGAGGTGAATCTCATTACTTCTCTCGCATAAGATAGGCGTGGTTACCGCCATTCCTCCAATCAATATGGAGGGAGGTGAATGTCATTAACTCACTACGAGGGGTGGACGTAGCTGACGCCATTCAGTTTGTCTATACTGCAGGAGGTGGAACTCATTATCTATCACCACCTCCCTGCCAGCACTATTCCTCCAATCGGTATGGAGGGAGGTGAATGTCCTTACCTCTCTCTACACAGGGTGGGCAAGGCTGACGCCCATCAGCCAATCAGCACCGCAGGAGGTGAATCTCATTATCTAACCCCGCCTCCCTGTCAGCGCGACGAGCGGTGCAGCGCTCTAAGCGTCTAAAAGACTCTGAACCAATTCCATAAGGGGAGCAACCCTAGTCTACCATTGCTATGGTGACCTGAGCGTCAACCCGCACTCACCGGCCCAGCGCAATTTAGGCATGTTGGTCGGCTATTTACATGCGATTGCACTCCACATGGTCCAATCCAGTTGGTAAATCAACGAAAGTGCTATATAATCACGCGCTTTAAATTTAATATAACACTGTGCAAAGCTATATATAGACACCAGGTAAGCAAAAAAAGGTAAAAATCCTCAAAAGGGTAAATTATACAAATAAAAAAGGGGGCCCCTTACAAGCATACAAACACCTTGCAAGCATAAGCGCCCTCAATATGTCCATTAAGACGTTTAAAAACAAATAAATCCAGCAAGTCAGCAGGGTGAGTTGGCTGTACATAATGTGCATTTAGCATGATTAAAAAGATAAATCAGACCTAAAAATAAATCCCATATATGCATTTAGCATGATTAAAAAACATGACTCAGACATAAAAATATAGGATGAATCCCATATATCCAATAGCCCTAATACACTACAGACATGAACAAACATAAACCCCTGGTCCGTCCACAACAACAGAGACGATCCCTCACACAGCTCAAGAAGAATCGATGAAGCAATTAAGGTCGAACTCTATATTTAACCCTTTAGGGCTAAGGGAATCCAATTTATATATCCATGAGCTTTCTCTCTTGGACACCTCTCTTACCATATTGGACCCCCGCCAATGGGCCTCAACTTTATCTAGGGCAATGAAAGACAGACTGGAAGGATCACTGTTATGTGCAGACCTAAAATGTTCTGATAAACTATGGCCTTCAAAGCCCCTTTTGATGTTATAAAGGTGCTCCCTTATCCTGATTTTCAACTCCCTAGTTGTCCGACCAACGTATAACAGGTTACATGGACACCAGATCAGATAGACTACAAATCTAGAAGCACACGTGATGAATTGGGCTATTTTGAATTGTTTCCCTGTCACCGGATGTATAAATGACCTACATGGTTTGGCCACAGATTTGCAAATCTTACAACCCATGCACCTCCCACATTTGAAGAAACCTTTAGATTCCATGCCAAAAAATGATGACAGGTGAGTATTTTGTACAGGTGGATCCACATAACTTCTAGTTAGTATATCCCTCAGATTCGGGGCTCTCCTAAATATTAACCTGGGCTTAGATGGTAATCTGGGGCCCAGAACCTCATCCCCCTGTAGAATGTGCCAGTGCTTAGATAGGATTTTTCCCACCTCCCGATGTTGGACACTGAAGTTAGTAACGAAAGAAAAATCCTCAACATTCGAGGACTTCCCAACTGTACCCTTCTGGGGAAATCTTTCCTGCGCTCTGACCCGCCCTAACTGTTGTTGCACCATTTCAGCATCATAACCCTTCTCGAGGAACTTTTTTGTCAGATCAGCAGCTTGTATCTCAAAGTCCTCCAGTTTAGTACAGTTCCTTCTCAACCTCATGTACTGGCCCCTAGGGATAGCTTTAATCCAATTAGGGTGGTGGCAACTTTTTGCTGGGACAAAACCATTCCGGTCTGTTGGTTTGGAATATGTCACAGTAGTTAGAATGGGGGCTTCAATGCGTATTGTTAAATCTAAGAAGTTTACATGTTCAGCACTTATTTCAGCAGTAAATTCTAGATTACACTGATTCTCATTTACCTGCATAAAGAACTCTTCTAAAGCGTCCTTTGGACCCTCCCAAATACATATGACATCATCAATAAACCTTTTCCAAAGTTTAAACTGTGACCATACCCGACCAAAAATGAACTGTGACTCCCACCACCCCACGAAAAGATTAGCCATACTAGGTGCAAACTTGGCCCCCATCGCTACCCCCTTCTTTTGCAAATAAAAACGACCCCCACACCAAAAATAGTTGTGGTCTAGTGCAAAAGTTAGGCAATCCATAATGAACTCTACTTGTATAAGAGGAAGCTCTGAGCTTTCATTCAAAAAATAACGGACAGCCTCAATGCCCTGATTATGTGGAATATTGGTGTACAATGACGTTACATCAGCTGTTGCCAGCAGAGTAGCGTCATTGACAGTCTGTTCCACACACAAATCCAGTACATGATTGGAATCCTTCAGATAGGCCGGTAATTTCAATACAAGGGGTTGGAGAAAGAAATCCACATATTCCCCTAGCCTACATGTTATCGAGCCGATTCCGCTAACTATCGGACGGCCAGGGGGCTTTTCTGAGTTCTTATGAATCTTGGGCAGATAATAAATCGTAGGTATCCTGGGGGCAGGGACATTCAAATATTCCTTTTCCCTTTTACTAAGGATTCCACTAGCAAGACCTCTTTCTAATAGGTCAGTTAGTTGCACCTGATACTATCTTGTGGGGTCCCTAGTTAGCACTTCATAAGTCTGTGTATCCGCCAGTAATCTATCCAATTCTTCCACATAATCCTTCTTATCTAAGATAACTAAGCCCCCGCCTTTATCGGCTGGCTTGATTACCACCTCATGTTTTTGTTCCAGACTTTTAAGCCCATTATACATAGGTGCCCTCCACTTCTTTTTCCTCACCTCCAAACTCCTTATACCCCTAGAAACCACATTTTTAAATGTATCCAGGTAGGAGTTGGTGGATATAAGTGGATTAAATAAAGATTTATTTTTCAAACCAGTATGCACTGGCTCCATCATCCGCTGTGGAGTATCTATTCGGACCCCTGGAGTCAGCATATTCATGGAACCCTCTCCGGCTTCAACAAATCCCACTCCAACTCCCAAAGAGGGTATCCCACTGCTAGTTCCCCCCGTCACCTCAGCCAACGGGGCGGTATCCCCCACTGGTTTACTCAGGAAAAATTTCTTCATGTTGAGCCTTCGCATATACTTCTGAAAATCGATGAAGGTTGAGAAGTTATCCAAGTTTTTGGGAGGTGCAAATTTAAGGCCTAAATCAAGAATCCTCATTTCCTCAGCAGACAATTCCACAGAGCTGAGGTTAAAGATACCAGATCCTAAAAACTCCCTTCTCCTTCTTGTGTCTAACTCCTCCCCTTCTTCCTCTCTGTCGTATAGTTTTCTTTTGAGGGTAAGGTTCTGTTGCATGACCTTCCCTCGATCCCTGGGTGTGACATAGTCTCCTCCTTGTACTGGGGAATCCCGACCCTCCTGAAAAGGGGGGCTCTGGGGATTCGAGGTGAAGGATTTCCCACACGCCCCACTCACTTCTACCTTCTCTAGTCGGCTCATGGGTCCACTATCCCTCCTCCACAAAGGGGATCTCTTTCTCCAATTCCGTTTTAAGCTACGGTTCTGGTCCAGAGAACTTTTAGATCTTCCATTAATAATCCCCTGTTCCCTTCTAACCGGATACGGTCTCCTATCCACCCTCTCTCCTCTATGTCTCCAAGAATTCACGTCCTCCCTGGGCAGCCACCGATTACGGTGCTGTGGGCCATAGTATTCTTCCCTCACTGGAAGTACCCTCCTAGGGGGGGTTTGCATAGGGCCCAGGATCCCTCCCAAGCCTGGTATATTCTCATCCAGATCAACCTTGGTTTGCCACTTAAATACCTTACCATTGGCATAATCCATCTTATCCCTTTGTAATTTCCGTATTTTTCTTTTCCTCACTATTTCTTCCTCCTTCTCCAACTTAGCCTTCATCTCATCTGATCTTTTTAAAAATACCTCCGAAGTTCCAAAAGGGGTTCATTTAAGTTTGAGGGCTTCCTTATCCTGTTCCAATGTTTTCAACAAGTGCATCTTTTTCTTAATGAGTTTATCCACTAATAAAAGGCCACAGTCGTTGAAGAATTCAAACCACTCCCTCTTGGAGTCAATACTTTCATCCCCATCATATATCTCTAGTGACCATCTCAATTGCTGTGGCACCATTTTTTGTACCATATATTTTTCAAGGGTGGCAATATCCCACTTAATACGTAGCTCCCTATTAAGCATTTTATAGAGGACCTTTAAATCCTCATCAAGGTTGATTCGTGGGTTAGTGCCACTCTCGATAAAAGAATCATCACCAAAATCAACATTCCTTCTTGTGCTATATGTGAAAATATCCATTTAAACAGTAGCTGCAGGTATGCGTGAGAATTAGAAAACCAAAAACAACAATATATAAAATATATATGAATACCGCGCTCAGAAACTAATTTGTGATAATAAGAACAAGCATGAAAATAATAATCTTAGGTACAGCTCAACGTGCTAAACTTGAATCCCACCATCAAGAAAATAAAACAGAAAAAAACAAACAAAAACACAGAGCTAAATGTGACTAAATTAAAGTCCTCTTTAAAGTCCTTAAACTTGTGATCAGAAATCCACCGTGAACATCAGCAATCAATTTGTGCAATTCCACCACCGGTTTGGTACTCTTACCAGAACTGATTAAATAACCAGCAATCACAGCAATATCGCAGACACTTCAATCAATAAGCTCCACCCGTTGGGGGTACGATTCCTCAATATATATTGGTATAGCTGGCCAGGTCTCCAAGGCATGCTCATGCAGGAGGAAATAAAAGGACCATAGTGCAGTATTGCAAAGCTATAAGTCTTTTTAATTAGGCCAATAAAATACTCACAAACACAGGAATAAAACTCGCATATCACATTAAAAGGTTAAGCCAACCCACGCTGCTGAACTCCAAAATAGTAAACCACCGGCTCCCAACGCGTTTCGTCGCTCAGCGCGACTTTCACTAGGTGAGCCGGCGCGGTGGTATGCAGCGTTTAAATTCAGTGAAGGCGGGACGAAAGGCCGCATCATCAGCACATTCTCCCAATAGCCAGCCAAGTTCGTCAAACAGCAATCTGATCTACAGAGAACTGGGCATGGTTAGCGCCATTCCGCCAATCAATATAACGGGAGGTGAATCTCATTACTTCTCTCGCATAAGATAGGCGTGGTTACCGCCATTCCTCCAATCAATATGGAGGGAGGTGAATGTCATTAACTCACTACGAGGGGTGGACGTAGCTGACGCCATTCAGTTTGTCTATACTGCAGGAGGTGGAACTCATTATCTATCCCCACCTCCCTGCCAGCACCATTCCTCCAATCGGTATGGAGGGAGGTGAATTTTTAATCATGCTAAATGCACATTATGTACAGCCAACTCACCCTGCTGACTTGCTGGATTTATTTGTTTTTAAACGTCTTAATGGACATATTGAGGGCGCTTATGCTTGCAAGGTGTTTGTATGCTTGTAAGGGGCCCCCTTTTTTATTTGTATAATTTACCCTTTTGAGGATTTTTACCTTTTTTTGCTTACCTGGTGTCTATATATAGCTTTGCACAGTGTTATATTAAATTTAAAGCGCGTGATTATATAGCACTTTCGTTGATTCACCAACTGGATTGGACCATGTGGAGTGCAATCGCATGTAAATAGCCGACCAACATGCCTAAATTGCGCTGGGCCGGTGAGTGCGGGTTGACGCTCAGGTCACCATAGCAATGGTAGACTAGGGTTGCTCCCCTTATGGAATTGGTTCAGCGTCTTTTAGACGCTTAGAGCGCTGCACCGCTCGTCGCGCTGACAGGGAGGCGGGGTTAGATAATGAGATTCACCTCCTGCGGTGCTGATTGGCTGATGGGCGTCAGCCTTGCCCACCCTGTGTAGAGAGAGGTAAGGACATTCACCTCCCTCCATACCGATTGGAGGAATGGTTCTGGCAGGGAGGTGGGGATAGATAATGAGTTCCACCTCCTGCAGTATAGACAAACTGAATGGCGTCAGCTACGTCCACCCCTCGTAGTGAGTTAATGACATTCACCTCCCTCCATATTGATTGGAGGAATGGCGGTAACCACGCCTATCTTATGCGAGAGAAGTAATGAGATTCACCTCCCGTTATATTGATTGGCGGAATGGCGCTAACCACGCCCAGTTCTCTGTAGATCAGATTGCTGTTTGACGAACTTGGCTGGCTATTGGGAGAATGTGCTGATGATGCGGCCTTTCGTCCCGCCTTCACTGAATTTAAACGCTGCATACCACCGCGCCGGCTCACCTAGTGAAAGTCGCGCTGAGCTACGAAACGCGTTGGGAGCCGGTGGTTTACTATTTTGGAGTTCAGCAGCGTGGGTTGGCTTAACCTTTTAATGTGATATGCGAGTTTTATTCCTGTGTTTGTGAGTATTTTATTGGCCTAATTAAAAAGACTTATAGCTTTGCAATACTGCACTATGGTCCTTTTATTTCCTCCTGCATGAGCATGCCTTGGAGACCTGGCCAGCTATACCAATATATATTGAGGAATCGTACCCCCAACGGGTGGAGCTTATTGATTGAAGTGTCTGCGATATTGCTGTGATTGCTGGTTATTTAATCAGTTCTGGTAAGAGTACCAAACCGGTGGTGGAATTGCACAAATTGATTGCTGATGTTCACGGTGGATTTCTGATCACAAGTTTAAAGTGGACCAACACCCAGGATTTTGACTATCCTGGGTTTTGGTCCACTTCAGGGGGGCACCCCGATTAGGGGTGCCCCGCTGTGTAAAACCCCCCAGAAACCCCCAAACTCACCTCACCACGCTCCCACGGACAAGCGGCGGACAAGGCAGCGCGTCCGCCGCCGCCTCCCGTGCGCCCCTCTGACAGTGCGCGCGCCCGCGCCGGCCATTCACAAACGGCCGGCGCGGGCGCGCGCACGGCTAGAGGAGTGCGCGGGAGGCGGCGGCGGCAGCGGGTGAGTTCTTTTGGGATCAGGTGAGTTCTTTTGGGGTTTTGGGGGGGGTCCCTCACCGCGGGACATCCCGATCCCGATCTCGGATCTCCCGATCCCGACATCCCGATCTCGGTAAGGGGGGTGATCGGCCCGGGAATCTTATAGATTCCCGGGCCGATCACCCATGGGTGACGGTCCACTTTAAGGACTTTAAAGAGGACTTTAATTTAGATTCACTTACCAACCTTGCATTGTGAATAGCACTTTAATATTCAATATTATCCTTAGGATGGTCAGCTAGGAACTTTTATGGTGCTTTGTTTGGCACATTTTAGAGAATTTTATAAACTGTCATTTTTTTTATGTTATTATCTTTGTAGTTGCTTCAACCCTTTAAGTGCTAGCTATGTGAGTCTCACATAGTCGCCTCTCCTAACGTTAAGTGCCAGATACGTGAGACTCGTAGCTGAATTTAAACAGCTATAAAAAAGGAATAAAAGTTAAAAACTCACCTGACCCCTCAATCAATGTGGGCAGGTCTTCTCTTCACTCAGGGCTCATTCGGAAACCATCTGGTTTCAGGAGAGGCCCCAGGATAGCCCTCCGCTTCGGCCACCGCCACTGATAACTAAAAAAAATAACATTTACTCACCTGCGCCCACAATCCCTCCTGCCGGGTCTCCTCTTCACCGGGGCCCCCCAGGCTTCCGTGGTGAGGAGAGGGCCCAAAAAAAGCCCTCTTCTCCCCCTCCCCTTTTTTCTGGTGTGTGGTGTCTTTTTTTACATTTAACCATTTGTGAACAGTTAAGGGATTCATGAGACCCCTATACCAGTTCACAAGGCTTGGGGGCTGGCAAGTCACCTGCGGCTAGTGGATGACTTGCCATTAACCCCCAGCCCCCCAATTTCCTGCCCCCCAAAGACCTTAAAAATTCCCAAAGAAGGGGGTGTGGCCTGCTAATGGCGCCGTGAGGAGTGATCCCAAAAGGCTCCCCGTTATCCCTTTTGAATCCGCAGCTTAGCTGGACGGCAACCGCAGACAAAAGTGATGTCCAGGAGGAGGAAGGCTAGAGGAGCGGCGAGATCCTCACAGGGGACCCCCATATCCACGTTCTTTGGGGCTATCCCGCCCGATGATCCCAGGCCGTTGCGGCCGGCAATGGCGGCAGCCCACATGTGCCCGGCAGGGGAAGGAGGACCCCCTAATCCTTCGGCGGCAGCGCCGCCCGACCTACCTCTTCGGCGGAGTCCGGGCGGAGGGGAATCGGACCCGGTGCCCCATCAGACGACAGGAGGGGGGCTGACCCCGCCACGAACCTTTGTGAGCCCTGGGAGGGCGCAGGACAAAATGGCGCCGTCACCCCCGTAGCCGGCGGAGGCAGGCGCTGCTCCGGATCGTGACCGTCGGGACCGTGGTGAGACGAGCTGCGAGCCGTGGACCCTGCTGCCCGGGAAGACGGGCGCGACTGAGGACGGCATGGAGGCTGTCGGTGAGCTGTCTCCCCCATCACCTGTCTCCGGTCCTCCAGCAATACCGAGTGAAGGTGAGGAGGGGGGGAGGAGGGTAAGGAGCCAGCATACATTAACCACAGTGGCACAGGTTCACTGTGCTGAAGACGAGAGGCAGCCAGGGGAGTCCTGTGATGATATTAGCATGGCAGAATCTGCTATTAAAGGGGCGGCTGCTGGGCTCACCCTGCCACCTGACCTGCCCTGTTCGCCTGCCCTATCCCCTAGAGGAGAACTAACTACACCTGCCCCGACACATTATGAGGAAGGGGGACCCTCTGCCTCGAGGGGGGCCTGGGGGCTGGAGGGAGCTTTCTCGCCGGGACCCTGCAGCCCGACCCCCATGAGCCGCACATGGAAATCCCGAACCCCCACCCCTGATGACCTTCCAGCGGAATATGAGGGCACTCGTTTTCAAGGGACTTTCTCGCCCGGGGCGCTGATCTCCGCCATCATGGAATCAGTGAGGAGCAACGTGGAGGACGCCATCAAATCACTGCCCTCAAGAGCAGACTTTGAGTCCTACATTTCTAGAATGGAGGGGACTTTCCGCCGAGAGATAACATCCATGCAAAACACCATGGCGGATCTGTCTGACAAAGTGGATACCAATACGGCCGCCCAGTTAGATATCCAGGCCAGGATTGCCGCTCTGGAGCAAGATCGCGATACCACACGCAGAATGCTATCTACCCTACAAGTCCAACAAGATGACCTGGAGAATAGAAACCGCCGCAACAATATCCGACTGAGGGGCATCCCGGAATCGGTTCTCCCGGCGGAGCTGAAGACAACAGCGTGTGACCTGTTCAACACCCTCCTGGGCCACCCTTCGGGAGAGTCCATTGAAATTGACCGAATCCATCGTGCCTTGGGGCCTGTGAGCGGTGACCCTGGCAGACCGAGAGACGTTATATGCAGAGTACACTTTTTTCAGATCAAAGAAGCAATTATGCGGGCAGCCTGGAACAAGGGCCCCATCGATCTCAATGGCGCACATGTTATCCTATTGCAGGACCTATCTCGCAGAACCCTGCATATGCGAAGATTAGTGAAACCTCTCTTAGATCTCGTCCAGCGCCAAGGAGCGACATACCGCTGGGGTCACCCCTTCCAGCTTCTAGTGCGGAAAGATCGGCGATCATTTGCCCTGAGATCACCAGAGCAACTAGCGGGTCTTTTTGAATTCCTGGGATCCGCACCCATACCGGTCCCGGACTGGCTGGCTCCGGAGCTCGACCAGAGGGGGGATCCCCTCCCGCAGCGCCCCAGGAGACGAGGCCGTGACGGAAGGGGCCCGGCTCGCCGGCCCGGCCCGGAACGTGATAGAGATCCCGGCCATATAGACGGTTGATAAGAGGTAACGAGTACTATCTGCACATTGAACTCAGGGCTCTACTTACTCGCCGCTTATACTAGTCTGATCCTTATGTTTACATTATATGCTTGTTGTTTATGGTTCATGCATGCATAGAAGGTGATTATTAATATATGTGATACGAAGTGTTCCCCCGTCGCATTTGGGAGCAGGGGATCTGTGGACCTGCTGCTTCCGTCGGCGGTTGGCGGTCCGCCCCCGACGGGACCTGCGGTGGAGGACTCTCCTCGCCGTGCGGGTGCCGCCGGGTGCCGACCTGTCGGCCACGACCTAGTGTCAACTCGGGGGCCCCCGATCTGGGGAGGGTCCCCTCCCCGGGGAGTGTCTCTGGGGGCTCCTCGGTGGCCCCCCCGACCGGGCTGATATAGTGGTCCTCAGATCCGCGGACATGATGTTGGCTCTCCCTTGACCCGGTTCCCCGCCTGACTCTTTGCCGTGGGTGGGGGGTGGCGCGGGGCGTCCCCCTGGCTGGCGCCGTGGCCCAGTTCGCGGACTGGTTTGGTCCGGGGGCGGGGCGCGCCGGGGGCCCGGGGATCGGCCGGACCGCATGGCGGCTGGGATCCCGCCCTGGGCTAGGGACGATGGGTCCTGGGTGGTATTGGGGGGGATGCATCGGCTGGCCCTGGTCGTCCCCTCTGCTCCATGGGGTTGGGGGGTGCGGGGGACCGGAATATCCTCCTGGCGGAGATTGCTAGGCACGGGGGCCCATCCCATCTGGGAAACCTACGTGGATGCTCCTTTCTCCTTTTCTTGGGGCTCCCCCCTCTTTGAGGGGAAACTACGATCGGTCTGCCGTGGGTCCGGAGCGGGCCCCGGGGGGGGGGGGGCGGGGGGGCCATCTACCTTAATTCGACAATCGCCCCAGCGTGCCCGGGGGAGGGAGCCACCGGGCGTGATACCTGACCTAATAATAGGAATGCATTGCTCATTGAACCTATACACTGTTATAGTTGATGTTTTATATAATACTTTGGTTGCTGTCTTTCTGTTAATGTATTACGAGGGAGGGGAAAGCCGAAACGGAAGGGTAAAGACCGTTGGTTATAACAGCCCACCGGTTCTGGTTCCTCTTCGCCTGGTGTCCATTTCCCCCAAGCTTCCGGAGACTTCCCAGGGACCCACGAGGCCAGACTTCCCTACATTAGAGAAGTCGTTAACAACGTTCCTACCAGCCTAAAGACTTCTTAGGCTTTCTCCGGTTTTGAAAGATTTTTCATCTTTCTCTCCTTTCTTTCTCCCTCTCCCTTTTCTCCTTTCCTTTTCTATTCCTTCTTTTTTCTTATCCCCCATCCTCTACTGCCGATTCCCTGATACCTTCCCCCCTATTACCTCGCTAAACCGCAGTCTGATCTATCTGGTGCGTCGGGTTCCTGGCGATGCCGGCGGCTGGGGTGGGGGGGGGGGTGGGGGGCCCCAGCGACCCACGGGAGACACTCTTAAAGGTTGTGTCTTTGAACTGCAGGGGACTTAATATCCCCGAAAAAAGATCAGCAATGATTTCAGATCTCAGAAGGATGAAGGCCAAGATTGTATTCCTGCAGGAGACGCACTTCCGGAGGGACGCCTGTCCTAGAATGTCTCCCAGATTCTTCCCCCAATTTTATACAAGTTCCTCCCCGGTCTCTAAATCCAAAGGCGTTGCTATACTATTAGCCAAAGATGTCCCCTTTCAGAAATTAGACATTTCTACCGATAGCGAGGGCAGATACATAATGATTAAGGGAACAATATCGGGAGAATTATACACCATGGCCTCGGTATACGTTCCCAACAATGGCCAGGTAGACTTCCTCTTGAAATTCCTGTCGGAGCTGTCGGACTTCCAGGAGGGGAGGGTGCTCCTAGGCGGAGACCTAAACATTGCCCTGGAACCAATTCTTGATTCGTCGACCGGCAAGTCATCCATACCATATGGAGGGCTGCGAAAGGTGAGGCAGGAGCTACATAAGCTACAACTATGTGATCCTTGGAGAATCTTCAACCCTAAGGGTAGGGACTACTCACATTACTCGACAGTACACGCAACTTACGCGAGGCTTGACTACGTTTTGGTATCTCACTCCCTCCTACCCAGAGTGACGAATCCTACCGTGGGCTCGGCTTCCTTATCGGACCATAGTCCGGTATGGTTACTTCTGACCTCGATGGAAAAAAGCAATCAAGAGTGGACCTGGCGCTTAAACGAAAGCCTATTAAAAGATCCGGTCACGGAACAGGCGGTCCAGACTGCCCTTTCTGACTTCTTTAAGCTGAACTGCTCAGGAGAGGTATCTCCAATGACTGTCTGGCTAGCACATAAGGCGGTGATAAGAGGCATATTTATCCAACATGCTTCCAGATTAAAGAAGGCACACACTCTGAGTAGAGACCGCCTTCTCTCACGGATTCAAACCCTAGAGAAGAAGCATAAGGAATCTCAGATACGAACCACGCTTCAGGAGCTAACCTCTTACAGAGAACAATTAAACTCCCTACTACTGAAAAGGGCAGCTTTTGTCATCAAGAAGTGTAAAAGGTACTACTACGAATGGGGGAACAAGAGTGGCTCCCTACTCGCCAGAGCCTTGAGAAAACAACAGTCACTCAATTTCATTGAGGCCATAATGGATGCAAAACAACAGAAACACCATAGATCGGAGGATATTGCCAAGGTATTCCAAGAATACTATCATGCGCTATATAACTTGAAGCCGCGAAAGGAGGGACACTGTCCGAGGGGCCTGTCTCGGGTGCGACAGTACATAGTAGCATCTGGAATGCCTAAACTGGAGGCTGAAGCCATCAGTCTGATGGAGGAACCAATATCGGGGGCTGAATTGCATCAAGCCATAAAAGCATCCCCGAACGGTCGATCACCTGGCCCTGATGGCTTTACTATCGCCTATTATAAAAGGTTCGAGAACACCTTGAATAAGCATTTTCTCCAAGCGTTTAATGCAATCGGGGACGATGAGGAGCCGGGGTTGCTCCCTACGGCAGCACTGGAGGCTCACGTCACTGTAATTCACAAGGCCGGCAAGGATCCCCTGAGTTGCAGGAGCTATCGCCCAATTTCACTCCTGAACGTAGACCTTAAATTATTCACCAAAATTCTAGCGAATCGCTTAGCGCCATTCCTACCCAGCCTGATTGATGGAGATCAATGTGGTTTCATCTCCGGCAGAGAAGCTAGAGATAACACTATTAGGACACTGAATCTGATACACAGGTCCCGTTTGGACAATTCCCCGATGATGCTATTATCCACCGACGCGGAGAAGGCGTTTGATCGGGTAGACTGGGACTTTGCGTTTGAGGTACTAAGACACATTGGTCTTAATGTAAGGGCGCTTAACTACATCTTGAGTGTATATTCTACCCCCCAGGCTAGGGTGAAGGTGAATGGCCGTCTCTCTCCACCTTTCCGGATAGCCAACGGAACTAGACAGGGCTGCCCTTTGTCGCCTCTTGTCTTCGCCCTGGTCGTGGAACCCTTCCTGAGACACGTTAGGAATAACATAGACCTTCAAGGAATCCAGGTGAGCGGACTTGAGCACAAAGTATCTGCCTACGCGGATGATCTCCTATTTTTTATTTCCAACCCAACAGTCGGACTCCCAATCCTTATGAAGGAATTCGAAACCTTTGGACACTTATCTAACTTTAAGATCAACTTTGATAAATCCGAGGCGCTCAACGTAGGGCTGTCAGAAACGACACTGTCGCCGCTCAGATCCTCCTTCTCCTTCAAATGGACTCCATCATCGTTATCCTATCTGGGCACAAAAATTCCGAATGACATCGGCAACATCTTTCGATATAACTTCGTTCCAATGCTCAACAAAGTTAAGTCCGACCTTCTGGGCTGGAGCGCTCTCACTCTTACGTGGTTGGGACGGATGAGCGCCATAAAGATGACCATCCTACCTAGAATTTTATACTTATTCCAGACCCTTCCATGTCACATACCGGCAAGTTTCTTCAGGAACTTGAACACAATTTTGATAAATTTCATATGGGCGGCCAGGAAGCCGAGGATCAGATTCTCGCTGTTGCAGCGACCTAGAACTAGGGGGGGACTAGCGATACCAAATTTACGGAGATACTGGCAGGCGGCTCACCTGCAGAGGCTGGTCGACTGGATGAAGAATGAAGACACCAAGAAGTGGGTTGCTGTGGAAGCCGGGTCCACGGACGCCCCGTTGAAGGAGATCCCCTGGTCGTCGGCGACCTCGGGCAGGTGGGCGGGCCCCAACCCGATGATTAGAGCCACCCTTGATGTCTGGGACGGAGTCAGACAGGGTGAGGATATCTCGCCGTGGCCGTCTCCGTTACTCCCAGTGGTAGATAACCCGGACTTTCCTCTCGGCCGGGGGTCCCGGGCGATGGGGCGTTGGAGGGATTTGGGCACGATTAGGGCAAAGGACCTCCTGAAGGGCCGAGACTGGTGCGACATTGAGGAACTAAGATGCACATGGAATAGCCCTCATCTGGATCCTTGGTTCCTGCTCCTTTCCCAACATTTTCTTCAAAAAGTAGCGCCCAAACACTTACTAGGGCGAGACCTTACGCCTTTTGAGACACTCGCCACATGTGGAGACCCACCGAGAGGGGTAATCTCCCAGATATACCGATTCTTAGAAGAGGACCGAGTCTCGGTTCCTGCTTTCTGCGCGGAGTGGGAAAGAGACCTGGGTAGGAAATTGTCGGGAGAAGACTGGAAGAAAATATTCTCCCTGACCTATAAATCGTCAATGTCTGCACAAACACAAGAAACTAACTACAAATATTTATCCAGATGGTATTATACCCCGAAGCGGCTGGCATCCATCTTTCCAGGTTCCTCCCCTGTCTGTTGGAGATGTGAATCGGACGAGGGGTCACTGTTCCACATTTTATGGTCTTGCCCTAAACTCACCTCATTTTGGACAAAAATAACGGAAATTATGTCTACGGTAACAGGCTCACAGGTCCTGTGTTGTCCGGCCCTAATGCTCTTGCACCATTCTGGATGCAGTGTTGCTAGCTATAGAAAATCGGTCCTGGGACACTTAATCAACGCCGCCAGAGCCCTGATTCCCAGACTATGGAAGTCCAAGATCGTCCCGACGGAGCACGACTGGTTTAGAGAAGTGAACAAAATAATGGAGATGGAGGAGCTAACGGCCGCAGTCCAAGATAGAGTGGAGAAGACCAGGATCTTATGGACACCCTGGTTCATGTTTCGGGCTTCAGCGGAGTAGGAGCTGGCCCCGTCCCGCCGCCCTCCATTTTGGTCCCGGGGTCGTCCGGGGCGATGGGGAGGGACGGCCTTGTGATGCTGATTTGGGGCGCTGCCCCCCGCCTGCTCCCCCCCCTCCGCCGATGAGGGTTGTCTGGCCCTGACGCCCCCACCCTTCCCCCTTTGCCCCCTCCCCCGTGCCCTTCAGCTATCTTTTCACCCCCCCCCCCTCTCTTCATCTTCCCCCGGCCTCCGCTAGTATCTTTCTCAGCTAGTCAATGTCCCCTTTCCCTTCTTACATTCTAATTCCATATATCTCCTTTTTCTTTTCACTTTCCTTCCTCTTGTCTACAATCCCTAAAGGTTTAGCCCAGGGCGCGGGATGCCTCCGTCCGGCCTCTGCTTTACTGAGACACTCAATCCTGACTCCAAGCTTCTACTAACTAATAGGAGGAGAGTACATGTGAGGCGCCGTGAACGCCCGGGCTGGGCTTCGGGGCGGGAGCCTCAGGCCGAAAAGGCGAATAGAAACCAAGGTCCGTTTGGAGAGGGTCCGGATTGGGCGGGGCTCTTTCGCCCTCGGACCTCGGCCTGGGCCTAAATGATGATGATGTCATAAACACATGTTTGCTCGAATTTATAGTGGAAGTATATTACAGGAGCTGAGAGAAGTCTTCGAATTTGTAACACGACCCGGCCTGCGTGCTGGACCTTTTTCTCCCCTTGTACTGTCTTTACTCTGATTGCTTACTTGTAATGTCCTGTTTTTGAAAACTTAAATAAAGAATTTAAAAAAAAAAAATAAAAAAATAAAAAAATTCCCAAAGAAATGCAGGGTACCTTATGTAATTTTTTTTTTTTTAAGTTATGTCCTGGAGGTATCGAAGGCTTCCAGCAGCAACAGGAGAGCAGGAGCCGAAGTGATCAGATGGGACACAGTGCTCGGGGATGGATGGGAGGTAAGTATTAAAAATATTGTGTGTGTGTTTTACATTTAACCCTTTGTGAACTGGTAAGGGATCCATGAGTACCAGTTCAGAAGTCTTAGGGAGCTGGCAAGTCACCTGTGGCTAGCGTAATACTTGCCATTAACCCCCAGCCTCCCCAAAGCCTGGGGGGGGCGGAAGAGCAAGGGGACCATTTAGGCTTTACAGGCTTGTAGCTGGCGGGGGGGGCACAAAAACTGGCCCCTGCATCCTGTTCTGCAAGCCCTGCATAGCTGGTCCCTGGGCTGGTTAGGGGGGACACCATGTCATATTTTGGGGGATTTTTAACCCTTAAAATTTCCCCAAAAATGCCCCCCCCCCCCCGGGAAGGGGGGCCCACGCCATTTTTTTTGTGTAACCCTTTATAGAGTGGATAGTAGTTGTATTTTATTTATATATGTTATAAAGTGCTCTTTTCAGTTTGGGGGGTCTCCTGGACAGGAATGGGGGGCAACCGATACATATGTGGTACTGAGGTAATCGGGAGAAATGGGGCTTTCACATGCAACACAGTTTTAAATATAAAAAATATATATTTTTTGTTTTTTTACTCAAAAATATTAAAAAAGTAGAAGAATTACAACAATGTTAAAGCATAAACTCTGCCGCAAAAATATATATAATTTTCCTGGAAACTCCTGCAAAAAGCACAGTTAAACATGCAAAATGCTAAAAAAAAATGACCTGTCAACAGAGGGTGACAAAATTTCAAGTAGGCTGACAGTTTAAAGTGTTAAAAGTAGCTATGCATGTATTGTTCTGTTTGGGGGACCTTGCGCGTTCAGATTTAGCTTGTGTTTTCTTGTTTGCATATTGTTTGCATATTTTAGAGGAACATGTTTTTTAGGGAACGCTTAGAAAGTTTAATGTGTGTACTTTCAAGGAATATATGGTTTGTGGGGGTATTCCAAATGTAAAGGGTTGCTTTGGTTGCAGAGCTAAAATTTTCAAGTACAATTATCCTTACGCACATGCTTTACTTTGGGGTGTTTGGCAACTCTTGCCTTTACAGTACCTATGCATGTTGGGTATTGATCTGTTCAGGGGATCTTGCTTTTTCAGAAAACTGCACCCACGTCAACAAACCTGGTACACCTAGAAAGCTTTAGGTGTGTACTATCAGAGAATATATAGTTTTTGGTGGGTATTTCAAATGTAAAGGGTTGTTTTTCTTGAAAGGGGCGCAAGGGGTGCAAACGCTGTTTCAGTTTGGGGGAGTCTCCTGGGCAGCAAAGGGTGTCTACCAATACAAACGTGTTACTGTTGTAACCAGGAGAAATGGGGATTTCACACGCAATAAGATTTTATTAACAAACTTACATTTTTTATTACAAAAAAAACTACAAATTGTAGTAAAACATTTTTATTTGTAATTTTTTAGCACATATTGTACCCAAAAATATTGAAAATATGCTGCAAAATAATGACAAATAAGACATTTCATGTTAAAGCCCAGGCTCTGCTGAAAAAAACAATATATGATTTTCCTGGGAAACCCCTCAAAATCCCATTAAAAAAAATCACAGTTGAACACGTGTAGCGCATAACAGTGAAACATGGTCTGGCAAAAGAGGGTGACAAAATCTCCAGGTAGGCTGGCAGCGAAAAGGTTAAATGGGTTTGGGGGTGTAAGAATATTTGTAGAGGCTTTTGTTACCCCATAGCAGTAATATTATATCCCATTCCCAATCTTGGTTAATCTAAATATTTGTTAAATTGATCGTAATTAAGATTGTATTCAAGGTATTTTGTAGTCCTATTTGCAGTTGATTTCTGTTTCCACATGCTGATGGGATATGAGGGGGAAGCATTGAGAGGAGGGAAGAATAGAAAGAGGACTTACCATATTGGCTTTTATCCTAGGCTGAAAATTTGGGTTCCCAAGGATAGGGGCCAAAAGAAAAGAGGAGAAGAAAAAGAGTACCTCTTATTATCCTCATCCCTCAGTAACAATGAGGAAGATAAGGAACAGAATACTTTAAGAAGGAAGGCCTGTCTCTACCAACAGCATCATGTACAGTCCATTGAAAAGACCCTTTAGATTAATGGTTGCATAATTAGTAGATAGTACATTACAGTATTATTTCATTTTGTACATCAATACAACTGAACACACTTAGCAGTGTATCATTTGAAAATGTAATTTCCAATAACGCGTCAACTGTCGCTATTAGTATTGTATGTCAATATATCTAAAAATATTAACTATTAAGTTTTGTTCCACATGGCCACATAAAAACAATGCTAATGAATGAATAATTGCTTCCATAGGATTCTACTTCTTCTTGGCTAGCAAAAACATTAAATACATAAACATCAGTTGACCCTGTGTCACGCCCACACAGCTAGACATATGTCTGAACACATTGTACACAATTGTAGAAAAGTAAAAAGGTGCACTGCTAGCAAATTAATTCTCTTTGAGTATTAAAAGTTTAAAATGTAGGCAAACTTTTAAATTAATCATTCTATGAGGCCATGTAACATTTAGATTATATAATTATGCTTTTTGCAAATGTTCTATATGCCTATTATGCATAGATATACTGTCTAAGGAGCGAAACATTGTGCATTGAACAGATGGTCTACGAAACACATTTGGAGTGCAAATAAGGTTTAAAAGAATTATCTGTGTTGAAAAATATTTACTTCAAAGCAATTATAATTCAGTAGCTTTCAACAAAGGAGAATGCAGCATTATAGATGCACTAAAACTAAATAGCTTACACAGATAATCTGTAAAGTTTGTATTTACCAAGCCAGATAAAATGGCTGATAAAATCAACCTGATAATTCACTGGTCAATCCCTTATTAAGACAAACTGGATGCAAACTAATTAACGGAATGCAATTAAATAATGGCCATTCAGTAGGCCACATACATAGCCAAGCACCTATTGTTACTTTCACAGGGTATTGCAGTCACCCATCACAAAGGTAAAAAGATGGAACCTTGATACAGACAAGCAAAATGTATTATGCCACACCATGCTTCTCATGCTGGCTACATACCTTTGGAATCGGGCAGGCTGATTCATTACTAACGCCAGGTAGCGACAGATGAGCGTCTGTAGCAAGGATTTCAGAGCGACCGCTAGTAGTCGCTCGGCCATGGTTAGTTGTTTCAGAGCGCCTCTGGCTGGCATTGATGAATATGTTGTGTGAGTCGCAGTACTACACTGTATGGGAGTGAACGGTAGCACCAGCTTAGTGCAACTGACTCACACCACAGTGCCAGAAGCTGTGTGATTAAAGTTTTTGAACATGTATCCACTAGTAACAAAGCGAAAACATATGGAATTACATTGTTATTACATTGTAACATGAACACTTTAATACCAGACATGTAAGGACAATTCTGCATAAAAATATTATTAATCAAAAAAGTTTTCGAAAATGTCATTTTCTAGGCCATGATACATGTCAGAATTGAGATTTTATAAAAAAAAAAAATTGGGATCAGGAAAAGGGATTTAAGGATCGTCCATAGAAATGTATGGGAGAGCGCCAGGTAGTGAGAGGTAATACGTGGCGCTCTTCAAGGCTGAACGCCGGCGCTGTACGCTGAGCCTGGGATAATGATGAATCGTACGCTACATGGCGTTGTTCTAGTTGCTCACCAGATTTGGCTTCATAAATGTGGAATTGCGTGCCGTGTCCGGCGTTTACCTGCAGCTTACAAGGCACTACCTGGCACTATCCCTTCATGAATAAGGCCCTAATTGTATTCCATACAGTGTTTTCCCTATAGCCCATGGCCTTAATCCTATGGCTGCAGTGTTCCCCACCCCTGGGCACTCCAAACAGGAATTCCCCACCATTCAAAATCCTCTTGAAACCTAGAATGTATTAACCCTTTTATGCTCTTAGGGCACTGGGGCCACAGGCCATGTGATTAATGACAACCAGTGAGTTTGCAGCCTGTATGTGCACAGCACTATGCGCAGTGCTGTGCGATTCTGGGCAGTAAACTACACTGGCACACAGGTGTGGAGGGGTGAGCACTAAATCAGGTTTTCTAGAGGAGCTTTCTGTTTTAAATATCATAATATTAATAATAATAGACACAGATACCTAGGGGGAAGGTGAAGAAATGGTAGCGGGGAAAGCAGTGAATGTAAGGCCACAAAGACATTCGAATCAACGTGTGTCTGTTTTAAGAACTCTAACAGAATAATCTATTGAAAGGTGTTAGGGCTCCTAGAGCATTGCTGTGGAAACAGCAACTTGGACATGCAAGTAGAGATGAGCGAATCGATTCGGACGAACACGAATTTGTTCTGAATTTCCGGAGAAATTTGATTCTGAACGAATCCGAATTTCCGCGATTCGATCGATCGAAGTTTTCCTTTAAACTCCATTTATTTCAATTACAGCCATTGTAAAATGGTGGATGGACATGTCTGGACATGGCCCCTGGGGCAAGTTGTCATGGGAACGTCACATGCAGCCTATCAGCAGCCAGGAAGCCCGGTGACGTCACAGTGCTATATAAACGGCGGCCATCTTGCTTGTGTGCATTTCAGCCTTGCATTGCAGACAGAACGGAGGTTGCTGCAGACAGGGAGAGACTTACAGACAGGCAGGGAGAGTCAGGGAGACCCACAGAGACCCACACAGTGCCAGGGAAAGATCCAGGCAGGGACAGCAGAGAAAATGACAGGGAAACTTTTTTTTTATTTTCACTTCACTTCAATTGCCAGATCAGTTTTAAATTGCTTTTTATTTGTGCTGTAAATATTCCTGGCCACTGTGCATCCCATTTCTTATAACTCGATTAGTTTACATTTTTTTTGTATGCTGTAAAAACCCCAGCCCACATGGGCATACTATTTCAGCACATTTCACCCTATCCCCTCGATTCAAAGAGCAAAAGGTAATTGATTTCGGATCGAGAATCGTAAGTTTGGGTGGGTGTTAGTCATTTTTTCCTGTTTTTTTGGCCATTTCCGACTCGCACGAGCCTACGTACGAATGCGTATATGCTCTTACGATCATCGCAAGTTCGTTCCTAAATTTTAGGATCAAAACGTAAAACTTAGGATCAAATCCTAAAACTTAGGATGAAAACGTAAAACTTAGGATAATCTAATGTGTTTAGGTGTGATTCAGAGAACAGTTTTCAAACCTCTAAATACGTTTTAAAAGAAAGCCACTGCCGACACCTTTTAGCAGTCGGATTGCTGTTCTTGAACAGGTTTTTTGGCTATGTGGAGGAGTCTGCGCGTCTTGAGCTCCAATGAACTGCATGTATCAGCATGGCCGAGGCCATAAATTGTATGGCAATGCATACCTGATTCATGTATGCCTTATAAAAGCATTTTAATGTGGACCTTAATTAGTCCTTTGCATGTAAACCTTTATTTTGCAATTTATTTGCGTTAATTAAAGAAACTTATGTCCTTTGTTATTTATTTTTAAATTGATGTACTAGAATAATATTTTTAGATTGCATTTATTGGTGTAGTTGTTTACCTTTGCTTTGTTTAATTATTTAAGCACATCTTTGGTCAGATGCATCACACTTACTGAGGAGAGGAGAGCGGGATAAAGTGCAGGATGTGGGTTACTGCTGTATTTTGCACAGACACAGCAGAGCTGGGGGCACGGAAAGGTCAGAAATCAAAGAATGCAGAGCAACACAGTCACAAGGCCCTTTCTGTTTGCAGGCTGCTCGAGAATACCTGAGCCGCCATCTTGGCTGTTTCTAGACTCATAACATGCAGAAGTTGCTGGGTGTTTTTTTATATTTGAGAGCAATCTGTATGTAGAGGGTGTGGGTAACCACACACAACATTTTAAGTTGTACCATTTGAAGCCAAAATATTAAAATTAAATCCACAAGTAAAAAATGCAAGTTAACTAAAAATTAAACAAAGTAAGATTTACTTATGCAAATGCATTCATTAATGGTTGGTTACTACAAAATGAATGAAATAAAGAAAAATAAGACCAAATATTTAGAATGCACTTTAATGAGGTAAGTTTGTAGTGCGCAGCCGCAAGATCAGAAGGGTTTACGTCCAGGGAAAAAGGGCAAAACCAATGTTGCAACCTGAGAAATGAAACGGAAAATTCAGGATGGAAACTGACATAGGTCTGATTCCCGAACTGCCATACGAACGGACGTAAATTTTAGGATAGAAACGTATTTGCTTATAGAATCACTCGCAAGTTCATACGAACGCACGAGCGGACGTGAAAAATAGGATGATCGGCAACCAAATCCAAGCTGTTACATGTTTCTTTGAATCGACCCTTATCTGTTATACTAAATCAGCTTCTAAAGGCTCTGTTTTATTAATATATTGCATTTTGAATTGGTTTTGTGCGTCCTGTAAAAACACCTGGCCGCATGGCATCCCAAACCAGCACATTTCACCCTATCTGTTTTACAAAATCAGCTTCTAAAAGCTCTGTTTTATTAATATATTGCATTTTGAATTGGTTTTGTGCGTCCCGTAAAAACACCAGGCCGCAGGGTATTCCAAACCGTCACATTTCACCCTATCTGTTATACTAAAGCAGCTTCTACAGGCTCTGTTTTATTAATATATTGCATTTTGAATTGGTTTTGTGCGTCCTGTAAAAACACCAGGCCGCATGGCATCCCAAACCAGCACATTTCACCCTGTTATACTAAATCAGCTTCTAAAGGCTCTGTTTTATTAATATATTGCATTTTGAATTGGTTTTGTGCGTCCTGTAAAAACACCAGGCCGCAGGGTATCCCAAACCGGCACATTTCACCCTGTTATACTAAAGAAGCTTCTACAGGCTCTGTTTTATTAATATATTGCAGTTTGAATTGGTTTTGTGCGTCCTGTAAAAATATAATTCTGTGATTACTCACCTGTACAATTGGTATTATGAGTATACAGTACGTCCTGCTCCAAATCTAATACTCACAGTTGGGATATACTCCGCCAGATGGCGCTGGACTGCAGAGACATCGAAAATAGGCTCCTCCCGGCCCCTCAAATACCCAGGGACCTCCCACAAATCCCCAGCATTGAAAAGCAGTTAAGGAGAAGCCGGGAGAATTAAACAATCCACACTATCAACTATAACAATGATAACAATCACCATACAGGGGATCCGAGAAAATGCAAACCAAGGGTGGGTTGGAGCAGGATGTACTGTATACTCATAATACCAATTCTACAGGTGAGTAATCACAGAATTGTATTGTTCTTAGTATACAGTACGTCCTGCTCCAAATCTAATACTTAAAGTTGGGACATCCAATAGCAGTGTCCATAAAGTAGGGTGGGATCCCCAAGAAAAATCAGCAGCAGGTAGTTTAAACCACTGCCGCCTGCAGAACCTTTTCGTCCAAAAACAGCGTCAGCTGAGGCCCTAACAACAACCTTGTAAAACTTTGAAAAGGTATGAACAGAAGACCAAGTAGCAGCCTTGCAAACTTGTTCAACAGAAGCCTGGTGCTGAAAAGCCCAAGAGGCACCAATAGCACGAGTGTAATGAGCAGTAAGGCGGAAGGGAGGATTCTTCCCCTTAGCAGAGTAGGCCTGAATCACAGCCTGACGAATCCACTTGCTGATAGTAGACTTGGCAGGAGCCAAACCCTTCCTAGGACCAGAAGGGACCACAAAAAGGCTATGTGGAGGAGTCTGCGCGCCTTTAGCACCAAGGCATTGCATGTATCAGCATGGCCGAGGCCATAAATTGTATAGCAATGCATACCTGAATCAATACATTTCATGTATGCCTTATAGATGTATTTTAATGCTGACCTAAATTAGTCCTTAGCATGTAAACCTTTATTTTCCCACACATCCATATAATTGCTATATTTTTTTAGACTTATGTCCTTTGTGAATTATATTTGGATTGTTAAACTTGAATCTTAATTTGTTGTAGGAGTTATTGTCCGGTCTGAGACATGAAGCCTCCAGACGTTAGCGAAGTGCTGCAGCCGTCCCCCCACCCGGATGGGTGAGGGCGCCCCATCATGCCTGAGGAGGCTTGGGAGAGGATTTAGCTTTGGGACCCCAGGAGAAGCCAGGACGTCCACGTCCTCTGCCTCTACCCCAGAAATCTCCCCGGGCCCCAGGGAAAGAGACCCCCCTTCCCTGTCTTGCACCACGGTAAGGGGAGGAGAAGGAACTCTGACCCCGTAAGGGCCGAGGTTGCTGCCTGCGCTGGGGTAACCTGCTGGGGTAACCTGCCTAACCTTAGCAAAAAGGTCCAGGTGGTCTCCAAACAGACGCAATCATTTAAAGGGAAAACCAGTGAGGGCCTTCTTGGCAGCGTTGTCAGCAGCCCACTGGCGCAGCCAAACCGAGCAGCGTATAGCCACCACGAGGGCAGAAGTTCTGGCACACATTCTGATGGTGTCATCCAATGCTGATAGTACAACGTTTACAAAAACATCACAACTGGAGAGTGCATTAAACACCTCACAAGGCAATTCATCAGGGGCACTATCAAGCATATTTCTGATAAGGGTTCTAGTGGCCACAGCAGTAATGGCAGAGGCACAGACCGGGCTCAGCGCCGTCCCCGCACATGCAAAGGCGTGGGATGCCAGCTGATCAATACGCCGGTCTTCGACATCCCGCAGGGTAGTAGAATCAGGGGAATGCATGACAGAGGTGTTAGATAGCCCTAGGATCGGGGCATCCACCTCGGGGGGGGGGGATGACCAACATTTAACCACCTCAGGAGGAAAGGGATACTTCCTATCCCAACTCTTTGGAACGGATCGGATCGGAAGTTTACTGGGGCGTTCCCATTTCTTGAGCACAAGGTTATGGAAATGTGCCTGCTCTGGAAATTCCAAATGTGGTTTTGCTGTATGGAAAAGCTCCCCTCTTTGCCTGGGAGCCTCAACAGGGAGAGAGATAGACAGAACCTCAAAAATCTGGGTCAATAATCTGTCAGTGTCATCCGGGGCCCAGGGGTCAGAGCCAGAATCGTCATGACCCCTTGGTCTCTCATCAGATGAGCCTGAATCAGAAAAGAGCTCCCCTTCATCAGACGGGGTATAGCCACACAGATTCCAAAACTCCTCAGTTCCCATAGGGAAAACAGTAACATTAGGCGTCAAGTGCCGCTTCTTAGCAGGGGCCTTACGCGCTACTAAAGACTTTGCAATAATCTGTTCAACAGTAGCCAGTCTAGAAGACACATCAGGCTGAGAATCCCCACTAGTATGCAACTCAACAGGAGTGAGATTTAAGCTTGGGGGAGTAGGTGAAGAGGGATAGATATCAGAGTGTTGTTGTTAATGGCGTGCAATCTGAACAAAGGCGAGTTACAAGTGGTGTGCCGCAAGGCTCTGTCCTTGGCCCCATTCTTTTTAATATATTTGTAAGTGACATAGGAGAAGGCTTGGTAGGAAAAGTTTGTCTGTTTGCTGATGATACAAAGATTATAAATAGTGTGGATATTCCTGGAGGTGTCTGCAACATGGAAAATGATTTAGCTTTACTGGATAGATGGTCAAAACTGTGGAAACTAGAGTTTAATGTATCTAAATGTAAAATCATGCACTTGGGTAGAAGGAATCGCTGCTCTGAGTACCGTATGGGCAGCACTGTGTTAGCCAGGACCTCGGAGGAGAGAGATTTAGGGGTACTGATTACTGATAGCTGCAAGATGAGTGGACAGTGTAGCCAGGCAGTGGGAAAAGCAAGCAGGATGCTCGGCTGCATAGCTCGAGGCATCACCAGTAGGAAGAGGGAGGTTGTGATGCCGCTGTATAGAGCCCTGGTAAGGCCACAGCTAGAATACTGTGTGCAGTTCTGGAGACCTTACCTGCAAAAAGACATTATTCAAATAGAACGTGTCCAAAGGCGGGCAACGAAAATGGTGGAAGGACTTAAACTTAAAACTTATCAGGAGAGACTTAAAGAACTTAATTTGTACAGTCTGGAGGAAAGAAGGGAGAGGGGGGACATGATTGAGACCTTTAAATATGTGAAAGGATTGAATAAGGTTCAGGAGGGAAGTGTTTTTAAGAAGAAACTTAATGATAGAACAAGGGGGCACAACCTGAAGCTAGTCGGGGGGAAGATCAGGAGCAATGTTTGAAAATATTATTTTACAGAAAGAGTAGTAGATGCTTGGAACAAACTTCCAGCAGAGGTAGTTGAAAAATCAACAGTAACTGAATTTAAACATGCCTGGGATAAGCACACATCTATCCTAAGATAAAGAGTACATACAGTATACACATAAGGGCAGACTAGATGGATAGTATGGTCTCCTTCTGCCGTCAACCTTCTATGTTTCTATGAAACGAGGTGCAGCCACTGGCAGGCCAGATTGCAATGCAAGCACCTGCTGAGCACAGGGTACACAGACCCATGTCTTGTCAGCGTCAGCATGAGGCTGCCCACACGCTACACACAGCCGGTCTTGTCCCAAAGCGACCCCGGTAACATTATCCTGGGATGCCTCCATATGGTGATTATAGCGGCGCTATACGCCGATAGGGAATAACGCTATATAGCAACCCTGGATGCCCCAATAACCCGCTAGGGACGTGGGAGTATAATATTTACAAGGCCTACAAGCAATATACTAAAACAGGGCCGGGAGAAGCCAAGACATAAGCAGACAAGACCTTCAGTACATCGTAACAAAAGTGAAGCAGATAAAGCCGCCCGCGAGGGCACTTATGGACCGCGGTAGGTAGGAGTCCGTCTCGCATAGGCCAACCAAGTCAGAAAAGATGGCGTCGGTATACCTCGAGGGGCGGGCCAATAATAGCGATGACGCGGAACGTGCCAAAGACGGGCCCCGCCCCCCTGGCACGAAGCCAGAAAGGCCAACAGCCAATGATGGTGCACCAGCGCCTGAGGTAATTTTAAAAGACAAGTCAGCGCAGCGGCTGACACAAGAATAAAGAATGTGAAAAGTGAAAGCACAGACTGCATAACATACATATCTATACACATACACCCCCCCTCTTTTCCCCCGAAGACTACAAGGAGGATGAGGGAGGACGGCGGCCACTTAAAGAGGGCCCACCGATAGGTAGGGGCAAGGGGCAAAAGTGCAGGAGGGGCATCCCATAGAGGCTCATCATAAGCCTGAACCGCCTATCCTTTGGTGGGGGATTACGGTGGAGAAGCGCTGCATACCTTCACCCGACCAGCGCAGCCAAGGCTGGGAGGCATATTACTAGTGGAACGGGTGGGAATAGTCCTACAGGGCCACAGGTTAATAACCCCGCTCACCTGCGAGTAGAGAGCCAATTTCTCGTCCTTCGCAGCCAGACTGCAGAGAAATTCTGGGGATTTGTGGGAGGTCCCTAGGTATTTGAGGGGCCGGGAGGAGCCTATTTTCGATGTCTCTGCAGTCCAGCGCCATCTGGTGGAGTATATCCCAACTGTAAGTATTAGATTTGGAGCAGGACGTACTGTATACTAAGAATAGTATGTAAAGGAGGAAACATAAGGAAATGTTAGCAAAAGAGAATTAGAAGGAAAAGGTTGACTAATCATCTCCATATAAAAGGCCAGTGGTGTTGAGTGTTTCTGTAATACCAATGAAGGTGAAAGGTAAATATGAAGAAGGATTATGGTAATTAGGTTATTTGGATTACTGAGGTTGTAGATTAGGACAGAAATTCTACAGGGCATTCGGCGTATGTTTGCTAATAGGTTTAATTGTGGTAACTGGTGAGGTCTGGAAACGTGTCGCCCGTAGCAAATATCAAAAGGAAAGAAAGAAAGAAAGAGAAGGGGGATAGGAGTGTGGTTCATGAGTAGTATTTATATGCTTAGATCCAGCAAAAGGGTGAAAGTGTGTTAGCAAATAGGAACAGTTCATGAGAACACATGAAATTAGAGGATAGCAGGCAGGGGCATAACTTGAGGGGTTGCGACCACACTGGGGCCCTATCATTGTTGCTCCTCCACCTTATATATCATACTTTTGCTAACTTGCCATTTTTTAGATAAAGGAAGCACCATTTTGCTATCAATACCCTTCAACAAAATTAATGTATTATAATAACGCTTTTTAAAAGTATTATTATATACTGAAGAGTTTATTCATCAGGGAAAGCGGCAGGTAGTGCCTATTAGCGACAGGTAGCGAACGGTGAATGCCGGGTGCTGTACGCAACACCACATTTATCAAAGCGATTCCAGTGAGCAACTATAACAGCGCCATGTAGCGTCTGTTTCACAGACGGCTCAGCTTATCACGCTGGTATTACCTGTCACTACCTGTCGCTCTCCCATACATTTCAATGGACGTTACTTTTCTTCTCTTTAAACAAGGTTTTATTTTTTTATTTTATTTTTTATCAAATCATTGTGAGACCTCTCCTGGCCTTTTAAAAGTCATTTTTGAAAACTTTTTTGATATTTTATATTTTTATGCAGAATTGTCATTACAGGTCTGGCATTAAAGTGTTAATGTCACAATGTAATAACAATGTAATTCCATATGTTTTCGCTTTGTTACTAGTGGATATTTGTGGATATAAGGGTCGATTCAAAGAAACATGTAACAGCTTTGATTTGGGTGCCGATCATCCTATTTTTCCCGTACGCTCGTGCGTTCGTATGAACTTGCGAGTGATTCTATAAGCAAATACGTTTCTATCCTAAAATGTACGTCCGTTCGTATGTTATCTCCCGAACTTGCCTCAGTCAGTTGTCAATCGTAAAAAACAGGTTGATGTGATCACTTGTTGCGGCGGCAGCCTGTTTTTTCGGCCGCTTCCATCGTCCACCTCTTCCAATTACTTGCGTTTGCCTCTGGTTTTCAATAGTTTTTGGCCTCTTATATTCGTTCGTTCGTATGTATATAAGGTCTTGCGCATGCGCGATCCAAGCTACACTCCCCAAACCAATGTGGGCCCTATCTGACACTACCAATCTCACCACTACTGCCTCGCGCCAGGCTACCACTTACCTTTATGAACCATAAAACTTACCCAAACCCCTTAGCGCTTGCATCCTTCTTCATTTGGACGCCCATAAAGCTTACCCAAACCCCTTAGCGCTTGCATCCTTCTTCATTTCTCGGACCCTAAAACTTACCCAAACCCCTTAGCGCTTGCATCCTTCTTCATGTTGACGACCCTAAAACTTACCCAAACCCCTTAGCGCTTGCATCCTTCTTCATTTGGACGCCCATAAAACTTACCCAAACCCCTTAGCGCTTGCATCCTTCTTCATTTCTCGGACCCTAAAACTTACCCAAACCCCTTAGCGCTTGCATCCTTCTTCATTTGGACGACCCTAAAACTTACCCAAACCCCTTAGCGCTTGCATCCTTCTTCATTTCTCGGACCCTAAAACTTACCCAAACCCCTTAGCGCTTGCATCCTTCTTCATGTTGACGACCCTAAAACTTACCCAAACCCCTTAGCGCTTGCATCCTTCTTCATTTGGACGACCCTAAAACTTACCCAAACCCCTTAGCGCTTGCATCCTTCTTCATATCTCGTTCCCTAAAACTTACCCAAACCCCTTAGCGCTTGCATCCTTCTTCATGTTGACGACCCTAAAACTTACCCAAACCCCTTAGCGCTTGCATCCTTCTTCATTTCTCGGACCCTAAAACTTACCCAAACCCCTTAGCGCTTGCATCCTTCTTCATTTCTCGGACCCTAAAACTTACCCAAACCCCTTAGCGCTTGCATCCTTCTTCATTTCTCGGACCCTAAAACTTACCCAAACCCCTTAGCGCTTGCATCCTTCTTCATGTTGACGCCCATAAAACTTACCCAAACCCCTTAGCGCTTGCATCCTTCTTCATTTCTCGGACCCTAAAACTTACCCAAACCCCTTAGCGCTTGCATCCTTCTTCATTTGGATGGCCCTAAAACTTACCCAAACCACATAATGTACATATGTTTATATGTTTCTAAGCATGTATTTTCGTGTTTGTGTAAATGTCTTTTTTGGCGCATATTAGAAATGACACATTTCTAAAGCCTTTAAATATTATTTATTTTAATTTTTTTTTTTTTTTTGGCTTTGGGTTTGTTAAAACCTCTTAAAATGTTAAAACTTAGTTTTTTTTTTTTAAAAAGTATAACATTTTTTAAAATAAGAACAACTTTAAAACTATTTTACAAAATTAGCCAGGACCAAGGGCACTAATCCTCCTCCTCTTCTTCTTCTGTTGGCCCCAACGTCGCCTGTATGGCCAGCAGCTCGGCCACCAACTCCTGGATCCTTTTTTTTTTTTCCGACAAGGTTTTTGGGATCATCCCTGTAACCAATAGAGAAATAAACATAAATAGTAGTACCAGACCGGTTTGTATGCTGGGAATAGATTTTGGGTTAATCAAATACATGTAAATGCATGACATATGTCATTCTTCCAAGGGATAAAGTAAATGCATTTCCCACAGGTAAGTATTGAAACTCCTTAAACCGGACCTTCAACATGATTTAATGAAAATCCAAAACTCTTTCCAAATGATTCTGCACCAGATAAAAGTACATTTTGGTGCATTTTTTATTACTGCGCCGCCCTCTGGACTCAGAAGCATAACACTTAATGAGGAGAGGAGAGTGGGATAAAGTACAGGGGAGCAGGTTACAGTTGTGCTTTGGTAATACAGAGCATAGCTGGGTTCAGGGAAAGGTCAGCAGTCCCACAATGCATGGCAGCACCTTACTTTGTTAAATCTGGATGCCATGCTGCCTGTAAATATGGCGCATTCCATATGCCGCCATCTTGTATGTTTAAAGGCTCCTAACATGCAGTAGATGCAGGTAGCCTGTTTTGGAATGTTCGCAATCTGTATGTACAGTGTGTGGGATACTTATTAGCTAGGCTCTTAATACGAGTTAGGGTCCGCTTTAAGCTAACGAAGTGCCCACATGAAAGTGTTAACTATACATTGGCTACGCCTTTAGTTATGTGTGTGTTATTAGCCAAAAACACATAAATCTGAATAATGGCATGGCTACTTACTTTGTTGGTGGCCGACAGATGGCTGGTTGGGGCCAACAGGATGCCCTTGGTCCTGGCTATGCTGTGAAGAAGTCCCTGGAGAAACATGTGACATTTGGTTAGTTGTTGTATAGAGTCACTATTCCCAACATATCTTGCTCCCAGTCTGGCTGACATCACTCACCTTCGCCAGGATCAACTTCAAGCATCTCTGCTGCCTCCTCCTCCACTACCTCACCCGCTCCAGAAGCATCTAGAAATACATAATAAAGGAGCTTTTTTGCCTTGCATGTATATCTTAGTGCATATACATGAAGAGTGACATACCAGAGCCTTCCCCATGCCTGGCCGGGCATGACTCCACGCCCACGCGGTTGGGCCCCTCCTCTGTGGTAAGGTCCAGGGGCTGGTCTGAGGAGGCCACAGAGGAGGGGTAGGTCCGTCGCCCGGGAGATCCACCACCTTCACTCACAGATACAGAAGCATGCAGCACTGGTCGGCCTGTGCGCCTCCGGGTGCGGCGAATTCTGAAATCCATTTCCAACACTAACAAAGAAAAGTCATTATAAATAAAGGCATAACTTATACATTTGGAACATATACCATGCAATCGCTTTGTACTTACTTGGGAAATGGATCCCAAAAAACCTCCGCACCCAGGGCATGTGCAGACGTTTCAGGTCCGACCAATGCTGCATTATCTGGGTGTGAGTGAAGGTGGTGCTGGTGACACGGTGGATTTCCGCGATGATCTCCCGGGCGATGTCCCTTTTTTCGCACACATTGGGCGCGAAGTCATACCGGCGCTGAAGCATGATCTGAAAAACATAATGGACACAGAGCTTTTACTTTTACACACAGAGCCATATGTGTTGCATCACAAGTTGCGAATGTAATGTCATTAACACACACATTTAGAGTGCCAGCCATTTTTGGGGAGTGCCTTAAAGCGGACGTTCACTCTGATTCAGAGTCTGGTCTTATGTTATATGTTTCACACACCCTGTACATACAGATAGCCAACATTACAAATCAGGCCACCTGCATCTATGGCATGTTATGATGGTTTGAACATCCAAGATGTCGGCTTATGTAAAATGCCTTCTTTGCAGGCAGCCTGCAAACAGGAAGTGCATGCAAACTGTAAGTGTGTGTGCTGCTCGGCATTCTTGGACTGATGACCTTCCCATGACCACAGCTCTGCTGTGTCTGAACAAAGCACAGCTATAACCCACCCCCCTGTACCTTATCCCACTCACCTCTCCTCAGTAAGTGTGATGCTTCTGAGTACAGATGGCTGCGCGCATCTCTTAAATTCTTGAGCAGAGTTTCAGGCCAGGTTTGACAGCTAGCCACGCTACTCCACAGGTTAATTAACTGGTGCTAAGCCAGAGCAATTGCCCTAATTAGGACATCAGCATAGAGAGGTGAAAACGTGGCCTGTCTCGGCCCTTGAGGATGAAGTGTGAGGAGCCTGTTCTAAAACATTAAGATCCCCAAAACTAGTTCCAACCGCATCATTTACATGTAGTACATCAGTCAGTATTAGCTTAAAAGGCAGAGCAAGGCACTTACCAGCATGAGGATCTCTTCCTGTTGACGGGTGAAGATAGTGGGCGCCATCTTTATGCTTCTTCAAGGCAGCAGATAAGTGAAACCCCAGCGGTTTCCTGGTTCCGCACGAACGTACGTCCGTACGAGCGCGTAGTCGTGCGCATAGGCGTCAGACGCTGGGCGCATGATTTAAAGGTCCCTGCACCCAAAGCTCATTCTCTTTGAGCTTTTTGCGAAAATGGCACCCAAAAAGGCAGCAGCGAAACGCGCACAGCCAAGGCAGACCTCTGAGGGCCCAACAACCAGGTCCCAGCAAGGCCCCAAGAAGCTAAGGTCCCAGAAGGCAAGTAGCACCTCGGCCCCACCAAGGGACACTGGACCCTCCCTTTCCCAAAAAAGGGCCACAAAGGCACGTGCCCCTGCGGCCAAAAAACAGCCCAAACGGGTAGGAAGCCCCACAGCAGCCACCACCACCTCTGCCCCCAGAAGAGGCCGCCCAAGGGAGCCCACACCACCCATGCTCTCAAGCTGGGCACTTAGCCAACCCAGGCCCCGCAGCAGGCCCAGAAGCCCATCCAGGCCCCGCAGCAGGGCCACAAGCCCATCATGGCACCGCAGCAGGGCCAGAAGCCCATCATGGCACCGCAGCAGGGCCAGAAGCCCATCAAGGCACCGCAGCAGGGCCCGAAGCCCATCAAGGCACCACAGCAGGGCCCGAAGCCCATCAAGGCCCCGCAGCAGGGCCACAAGCCCATCAAGGCACCGCAGCAGGGCCCGAAGCCCATCAAGGCCCCGCAGCAGGCCCAGAAGACCATCCAGGCCCCGCAGCAGGGCCAGAAGCCCATCAAGGCCCCGCAGCAGGGCCAGAAGCCCATCAAGGCACCGCAGCAGGGCCCGAAGCCCATCAAGGCACCGCAGCAGGGCCCGAAGCCCATCAAGGCACCGCAGCAGGGCCCGAAGCCCATCAAGGCCCCGCAGCAGGCCCAGAAGACCATCCAGGCCCCGCAACAGGGCCAGAAGCCCATCAAGGCCGCGCAGCAGGCCCAGAAGACCATCCAGGCCCCGCAGCAGGGCCAGAAGCCCATCAAGGCCGCGCAGCAGGGCACCTAGCCCAAGACCTGGCACCAGCCGGGCACCTAGCCCCAGACCTGGCACCAGCAGGGCACATAGCCCCCCAAGAGGCCCAAGAATGGACATCATCCGGACCACATCTACACTTGGAAGTTCGGTGGCCAGCCACGCAAGAACACCCAGTCCCTTGGCCAGTCCAGTCCAGTCATTGGGAAGCCAGCAATTCTTCCATTCCCCTACACAGCCCCAGGCCATAATGTCACCACATGTGTCTGCACACATGGAGGAGCACCCAAGCCAACCATCTGTCCGCACATTGCGGCGCGGACATTTGAGTGGGAGATTCTCCCATGACCAAAATATGGCATTGGCTAGTGGCCTTACATTATTCTATGACAAGCTCTATGGGAGCAAATCAAAACACACCACTAAGCAGCGCAAAATGGAATTGTTCGAAACCATCCTACGACAAGTAAATGCAGCGGGGGAAGAGAGGAAAGATGTGGCCCAAATCCAGAAGAAAATTTCGGATCTCAAATATACTGTACGGCAAAAAGAAATTAAAAGGCATAATTACAGGTAAATAAATGATGTATCCAAATGTAATGATTAGGATGTACTGTATGCACCTTTTCTGGGTACCAAACTATTTTTTCATTTCAGCATGAAAACTGGAGGTGGCTTTCCAACAAAACTGGAGTTTACACCTGCTGAGGAGATTGTGCTGGGCCTTCTCCATCCTGTCGCGGTCGGTGGCCATGCGGGTCTAAGGGACACAGACTCACCGACCCGTACACAAGGTGAGTACTCTTAATCTGCATGTTTGCCTGTTTGCAAAGTAAATTAAAGTTCACTAGTACCAAGATGACGGTATGGCCCTATGGTGTGGCTTGCTTGGCCTCGCACTACTGTGCCTGTTTGTGTCCTGTTTTGGTCCATGTGAATCACACATTTCGGACCACATACATTATGTAAAATAACAATTAACACTAATTATGTGTGAAGTAACGAAGTTTATGAAGAAAAGTGATATATTTGGACTCAATCACCAAACACACATCATTAGGGATGTGTAGGCTATTTGTTGTGTGAGTTGTGTTTGAGGTAACAATTTAAATCAAGACCCCCAAACATATATGACCTAGAGCAGCGATACTCAACTGGCGGACCGGGGTCCGAATGCGGACCTTGGCACCAGATTCCCGGACCCCTGCCCAGACAGCCCTGCACTCAGTTACTTCTGTGTTGACGTGCTCAGAGCTGCCCCCTTGATCGGCGATGTAGTGCTTAGTCTCCCGGCCAATGTCATGGCTCCCTGAAACCTAGCATTGCAATATGAAGTACTGCACAGGAAGTGGCATTGCAAGGTACACACTAACTTGGTGCATCATTCTCTTTGTCCAATCCTGTCCCGCTGCCCCAGCTCTGCCCCATCTGCCCCTGTCCCACCATCTCGCCCCCCCCCCAGATCAGCCCCATCCATTCCTAACAGATTTGCTCCATCCATCCCATCACCATCCATTCCTGTCCTCCCAGCTTTATCCATCCAATCCCTGTCCCCTCAGCTCTGCCCCATCCAGCCCAGCAAGGGCAAGCAGCCTTTATTAGTTTGGCCTTGCCAATCTATAGCCCCTCCCCCAGTGTGCTGATTTCTAACTAGACACCCCCTGCGACAGCCCCATGCCCGGACCTTCACCTCTCACCGGATACCTTTAAATGGACCTTTACAAGAAGTGGTTGAGTACCCCTGACCTAGAGAATGGTAGTCAAACTCAAAATAGTTGCTCTGCAAGTTGTATGCTGACTAGGTACACTTCCTGACTTCGAACTGAGGTCAGTTAGCAGTTTACTCGATCCATTTCACATATCTTAAAGTGAGTGTAATTTACAAATCGTCCCCGTTGCTGTAGAGTTGCTTAAGATTACAAATAGTGGCTTGTTTAATTACCTACCAAAACAATGCTTATGTGTGTGTTTACCTTGTTTTGTTTTCTCTTCTTCAGCCCAGCATGACCCCTCAGCGAGGGTAAACTCACCCCCCAGTTTGATTATGCCTACCAGGTCCATACAGCATAGGAGCCCAGATCTGAGTTTTCCGGTAAGTTTATTTAGTACCAAAAATACTACCAAGTGCTTAAGCATGTGTTAAACTGATGGAATCCTAATTTGGGACGCCAACTTAAACATTTTTTTTCTATGTCCCTACAGACCCACACACTCATGGAAGAGATCCAGGAAATGGAGGAAGATGATGGATCCCTGCTGGCCACGTCTGATGACCTCCCCCTGGGTCCCAATCTGCAACTGCTCCCTAATGTTTCTCTGGCCAATCCTCAGCAGCAGAGTGAATCTGCATCCATTGTGCATGCACATGGGGAGACTGAGACAACAGTCCCCAGTGTTCACTCTGCTGCTGAGGATTTGCCAAGCATGCCTGTTGCTGTTGAGGGGACGAGACAACGCGGCAGGGCACGCCCAAGAGCCAGGGAAATTGTGCGGCGGACTCCATTACGCCGCACAATTTCCCAGGGGAGGCACAGTGCCCTGCTTGATTTATGGAACCAGGAGAGGGACTCTTTTGAGGCACAGCTCCAAACTGAGCGGGAGGAAAGGCATGCCGATATGGTCAACCTAACTAACACCTTACAGGGCATCCTCGCGGAGTTTCGGACCCTCAACAGCAACATGGTCAATGCAAGTAATGGCATCCAGTCAGCCATGGCTGATATGACCAATATGCAGAGAAACATTATGGAGCAGTTGCAAATTAACAATGCAACCATGGCCCAGGTTAGGTCCCATCCCCACGGACCTCCACCCGGGTTTTATGGGCAGCCACCCTATTAATCCATGAATGTGTGGGACATCTTTTCTCTTCCCCCCCCCCACTGTATTTACTTGTCGTTTGATGTTTCGAACAATCCATTTTGTGTTTCACATGCAGGTTGTGTTTTGTATTTGCTCCCATAGAGCTCCTTAGAGTAATGATTAAGGCCACTAGCCAATGCCATAGGTCTATGTGCAGTCTAGTTGGCAAGTATCAGGTGCCAATTATGGCTTTTGACATTTGTTTGGTTTGTGCTCCTCCTGTTTGCAGACATGTTTGTGTGACATTATGGCCATGCCCAAATATCCCTTGGCATAGGCAATATTAATGACTGGACTAGGCTGGCCTTTGGACTGGGTGTCCTTGTTTGGTTGTGCCACTCACTTCCAGGTGTAGATGTGGTAGATTTAATGTTAATAACTTCTTGCTTTTGGAGCCACAGTTGGATGTGGATTTCTATTTGTTATGCACCACCATTCAAAGTGCAAAAAGTAAAAAAATTTCACACTTACAATACTTGTTGCGTTTTTAGTTGAAACACATTTAACATCACCTTGGGCTAAAGCAGATACATTTTTGGTTAAGAGTTGTAAAAATGCAAAGATCAATCTAAGTAAACACCAGGAAAAACATTAGGCAACAATTAAGGGAAATTGTGTTTTTATTTAAGGTAATGCCACATTACGGGCAAACAAATATTTGAAAAAAAAGGCAAATACACACACACACAATGGGAAGCCAAAAAAAGGCTTTAACTAAAATGCTGCAAGATCAAATTTGCTCGCACTGATTGGCCAGACTCACTGGGTGGGCCAACATAATTGTCACCATCATCTTCTCGGGCTGTAGAGGGCAGAACATCAACATAACGGGGGACAAGTTCTTGAATGGCAAAATTATGCAGAACAGCACATGCCATTATGAGGTCTATCACTTTGTTAGGAGCATATTGCAGGGCGCCCCCGGTATGGTCCAAACACCGAAAACGTGTCTTCAACAGTCCAAATGCCTTCTCAACAACAGCCCTGGTCTTGCGGTGCGCACGATTGTAGGCTTCCTGAGAGGCATCCTGGGGCCGCAGCACAGGCGTCATGAGCCAGGGGAGAAGTGGGTAACCGGAATCACCTTAACAAGACAATTAAATACAAAAAATTAACACATTGCAAGACAACAAACACAAACAATTTGACATATATCAAAATGAGGTAAGCTAAAGGCCCAAAAAAGACACCCAGGGCACATTAGAAAAAACACTATTGGGCCAAATGTAGTACATAACTAAAAATGCAGCTTAAATAAACCAAAGAATGATAAAACATCTGCACGGACAAGGCTTTTTAGAAATATGTTTTTTTTTCTGGTTTGGCAAATGTTACAATTAGGATGCTGCTGAGGGGCCCACAACATTTCGATAAAGAATGCACTGTATGCAGTTTAAGTCCACTTTGGCCTTGAAAGACCAATACTACAAAAGGACCAAAAACTAGCAGATACTTCGGGACAATCTGCTACCCAATATATTTTTGGACATGGAAGTTACAGACATCCTAACCAAAGTTAAAAAATTCTGAAGGACAAAGTGAGCCAAGCGTTTTGTGGAAAAACAACATACAATCCCCAAAAGCCCCCCCCAAAAAATGCTGGTTCGTGTTTCTGTCAATAATTATAAAGCTAAAATAGGCAAACAATACAGATTCCTGGGAAATATCGCTAACCAAAAATAGGACACACTTACCAAGCAGCCATGCACCCGAAAATTCCCCAGACTCAAATCGCCTAAACAAACCAGATCGTCTCAGGTTATAGGAGTCGTGCGACGATCCAGGGTAGCCGGCAAGGACACTCAGGAAACGCATGTCCGGCCCCACCACGGCCTGGACATTAAGGGAGTGTCCCATTTTTCGATTCCTTAAGGCAAAAACAAAAAAAAAAGGGTAAGTGATAAGGGCAAAAAACATTTAGAAAAAAAAACATGTCTGCACACAATTTCAAACAACAAATGAGAAGCCTAAATAAGGCATGTACACAAAAGGCCAAACAAAAATATGCTGCCGCCAAGGAAAATAGGTTACATTACACGTTGGGCCCCATAATAACCAAAACCAAAAATATATACCTATATATATATTCGTCGGATGCCCTAGGTACGAGTGCCACATGTGTGCAGTCAACAGCACCAATTACGTTGGGCATGTCGGCCACATTATAAAAACCAAGCTTAATGGCGTTTCTGGCTGCCATATCATCCGGGAAAAAAATATATTTGGGAGTTATGGCAGCCATGCCTTCCAAAAATTTTGATAGTGCGCGGCTCAGCGTAGGCTGGGACATCCCCACGGAGAGGGCACCCAGCCTCTGGAACGAGCCGTTCGCCAAAAATTGCAGGCAGCCAAGCATCTTGGTCATACCTGAAATTGCATGCCCCTTCCTTGTGGTGCGGGCTAACCATGGCCGCAGCTCACTATATAATTTATGGAGGGAAGCGCGATTAAGCCTGGTCAGCTCAAACAGCTCAACATCATTCATGCTATCGATGTTCATGCGACGACGCAGGGGCAATCTGCTCTCAGACATCCGGATCAAATCGATGCCAAAAAGCATAAGCCCTTGATGTGCCACAAACTCGCTCCTCTCCATCCTACTCCCGAGGCCAAATAGCTGCCGGCAAACATTTCGGGAAGCAGCTCTTTAATGGCCTTCAAAACAATTAGCAATCACCTCTCTGAATTGGTTGCAAGCCCATGTGAAGCACGTAAAAAATAGGATCGGACGTAAAAAATACGATTTGGACGGGAAAAACACACGAACTAACGCAAAATATACGATTGACGTCCGAAAAGCGTATGTTCATATACGTCTATGCGCGAACGATCGTGCGAATACGAAATGGCCAAAAAAAAGGAAAAAATGACAAACACCCACCCAAACTTACGATTCTCGATCCGAAATCAATTAACTTTTGCTCTTTGAATCGAGGGGATAGTGTACTTTAATCAAACAGCGTCTGGCGCCCTGGGCTACAGAGACCCAATTTTGAGCGACGGCACTGTGTGAGGCTGTTTTTTTGATGAATATGGTTTTAGTCGCTCACACTGACCAGTCGCTACCGTTCGCTTCCATATAGCTCTGTACTGGTGTTATAGCTACTCACACATCAAATTCATCAATGCCGGGCAGCGACTGAGGTGCTCTGTAAAAGCGACTCACGCCCGTGCAGAGCGATCACTAGCGGTCGCTCTTAGCGCCACTGTACAGACGCTAATCTGTCATTACCTGGCACTAGTAATGAATCAGCCTATGAGTCTCATTTAGCCAAATGTGTTTTTTAGAGAAAGTACATGTTGGTATAACCTTTTACCTTTGAACTACTATAATGAGAATAGTAAGTACTGAAATGTGAACTGAATTACATTCAATGAAATTATATAATAAATAACATTCAATAAAATGAATGTAATAACATTTAATGCAATGTAAAATGTAATAATGTGAAATCTAAATCAGCAATAAACCAATTCCAATTTCTGATGTACTGTTCAAATTGAAAAAGTTAATAAAGTTTAATACAAATTTTCTATAAAATTACAGTTTTTGGCTAAAGGGGACCCTGGCCCTTATCTGCTAATGAATTACTAAACTACTAGTGCTAAAAACAGCTATCTTTGTTCAATCTAAAAATACATGAGTTGGTTAAAGTGACCCCTGCCATTATCTAAGGATGAACATCTTGCAAGTGAAACTATGCATCTTACACAAATGTTGACAAAATTAAACAGAACAGGCACATTACTGCATTTAACTCTAATTGTACAGAACTAGAGAATGGCTCAGAACATCAAATATGTGAGACAGTGACTGTGGAAGACCTGCAAGCTTGCTTGGATTTTAGTGACTGGAAGGTTATCTGCTTCTGATCCAGATAATGGGTTCAACTATAAGTGGTAAAACAACGTGATGTATTAATTTAAAGTGGACCAAAACTCAGGATTTTCACATTCCTGGGTTTTGGTCCTTCCCCCTGGGGCACCCCGGTTTGGGGTGCTCCACTTTGTGAACCCCCCCAGGATGCTGGGTAAGCTCACCTCTCCTCGATTGCACAGAGGCCGGGTGCTCATCCAGTCTGCTTCTCTCGCCATGCATATCAATGTGCGGCTCAAGAAGTTGAATGAAATCCCCAGCCACACACATCGACGGAGCATGGCATCACTTCTCTCATCTCCCTTCAGCTGTGCATGGCCACACACAGCCACTCAGCTGCAATGGCCGCGGGCGCACACCACCGGGAGGTGAGTGGTGTCGGTGCCCTGGAGTAGTGGTATTTTTTGGGGTGGTTAAGATGGGATGGAGCTTGGATTATGTCTCCATACAGTACTTATGTTTAATTTTCCAGTGGATTGCTAATCAAGTCTTTGTTTTACACAATTTTCTCTTGTGCAACAGCTGTTAAGTAAATTGTTTTTTTCTCTATGATGTTGGTATTATGTTAGCATTTGGTAAAAATAAGTGAAATAAAATAGAATTAAATTTACCTCCTGGCAGTGCCATAAGTAAGTAAGTGCAAAACACACATGCTGCTCACCATTGCCCAATAGCATGCATTTAGAGGTATACTGCAAAAGGCTTGTTCTGTTTATTGTCCAGTGATTTTGACTACTCAAAATGCTGCCTAACCCCAACCTTGAATTATGACCCTGAACCTACACTGCCAATCTATGACCACAGCTAGTCTCTCATCTTTGCCCACTGCCACCTGCAGCTCATGCCTCGAGCTTCTTCAATTCTCCAAAAGAAATTTTTTTCCCATCTCTTCCTGGGTTTTTTCCTCTTCACCAGTTGCCTCCTGATCTGTGCATGACAGTGGTAGTGCCTGCAGCCCAGTCTGCCTTCCCGTTGTGAGTGCTCTAGCGAAAACTACCAGTAGACTCCAGGCCTTTTGCAGTGAGTGCGCTGAGGCAAAGCATTCCCTCAACTGGAGCTTCATCCAGATCCGGACTCAAACAAAACTGGAGCAGTTTCAACCATGTTTCATGGAGGAGGTGGTGACAGATCACTGGGCCCTATAAAGGAATTTGATTAGAAATCCTTATTTCAAAATTATTCATGTGGCAGATTGTTGCATACATGTTATGCAAAGTTCTGAAATTACACCATGCCCATTTGTCTTTATTCATTTTTGAACTCTCAATCTCAAGTTGTGAATTGTAAAGCAATCCCTTGGATCATTATCCCTCCCATTGACTGAATCAGTCCCGTTTGACTTTGTTATCTTTAATGCTGACACAGCACTCCCAATGCACTTTTGAGCATCGACATTTGATGCAAGTATATCAGGAGTGGACAGACACATGACCCAGTCAATCAGAGAGCTGTGGGCTGTCAGTCACAAAGCTGACTGCAATAGATACCCGCAAGTCTGAAGGTGGTATTTTTCCTTGGTGTTACAAGCTATTCAATTATGCTGCAAAACCTATTGGACAGTATGCTCAGTAATAACCTAATGAATATGTATGGGCAGTACTGTGTTAGCCAGGACCTCGGAGGAGAGAGATTTAGGGGTACTGATTACTGATAGCTGCAAGATAAGTGGACAGTGTAGCCAGGCAGTGGGAAAAGCAAGCAGGATGCTCGGCTGCATAGCTCGAGACATCACCAGTAGGAAGAGGGAGGTTGTGATGCCGCTGTATAGAGCCCTGGTAAGGCCACAGCTAGAATACTGTGTGCAGTTCTGGAGACCTTATCTGCAAAAAGACATTATTCAAATAGAACGGGTCCAAAGGCGGGCAACGAAAATGGTGGAAGGACTTAAACTTAAAACTGATCAGGAGAGACTTAAAGAACTTAATTTGTACAGTCTGGAGGAAAGAAGGGAGAGGGGGGACATGATTGAGACCTTTAAATATGTGAAAGGATTGAATAAGGTTCAGGAGGGAAGTGTTTTTAAGAAGAAGCTTAATGATAGAACAAGGGGGCACAACCTGAAGCTAGTCGGGGGGAAGATCAGGAGCAATGTTAGAAAATATTATTTTACAGAAAGAGTAGTAGATGCTTGGAACAAACTTCCAGCAGAGGTAGTTGAAAAATCAACAGTCACTGAATTTAAACATGCATGGGATAAGCACACATCTATCCTAAGATAAAGAGTACATACAGTATACACATAAGGGCAGACTAGATGGACCCTATGGTCTCCTTCTGCCGTCAACCTTCTATGTTTCTATGTTTCTATGTAGAGAACATAATGCCCCATTCCAATCATTTTCAACTCCATTCAAGCCAACAAATTACTAATAATACTAAAATAATACTAATATGACATGATGGTCCCCTAAACATAGGATGGCTCTCAAAATGAGATTAGATGTCATAATGTCTCATTTATATGTTTACCTACCCGTTCTGCCCCTAGCCACTACATGGGCTTTAACTTTCTAAAGTAAAGTAGCATTTACTGCTCAGTTTAGCTAACATTTTTGTTAGTAATGTTCAGGGTTCATGCTAGAAAACCAAAGTAAACTGGTGTTTAGGATAAACTATATAGCAATCTACTTGTTTTATTGCAGATTGATGCCAGTTGCAGGGTCCTAATAGAAGGAGCATGTGCAGTTTCAGTGTTTTCAGACATTCACACAACCATGCTGGCCAGGGAGTAACTGTACTGAATAGCAGAATAAGTTTACACTAGAAATCTACAGTGTACGTGTCCTGCTGTTTCAGGGGTGTCAGGTTTTATCACATTTTCTATAATTGAGTATCAGAATAAACCAAGTTGCTGGTGCACACTTACTAGTTTTGCGTGGGTGCCAGGTCAGCGGTGGCTCTGCTGTGAATCCAATCTGTACAAATGACCAGCACTCCGTTATATAATTCCACCAAGTGTATCATAGAAAGACAAATGTGGTATGAAACATCCATCACAAAGTGTCCAAAGTCCATATTAGGTCAAATGGTAAGCAGTGTCCTGAATTCCAACGTTTCGGGGGAGCAGCCCCCTTCATCAGGGACAGACAAACAGACATGTGCCAAGAGGGAGGTCCTTATAAACATTGTAATCAGGAAGTCCCGCCTGACATCATAGTGACGTCAGCGGGAGTTAATAAAGCTCATTAGAAAAAAATAAATAAATAAATAAATAAATTTAAATGAGCCACATGATCACAATAACAATGCTGAAGAAGTAACACCTTGCCTGCACCTGTAAGGGTCCCTGAACAGCGGGAACCCCTCCACTGCCAACCACCACTCGCTGCATGAGCGAGCGGCAATGTCCCTGCCTGTCAATTTGCCCGTTTGTCAATTAACACCTTGCCTGCCCGTTGACAGGCAGGGACATTGCCGCTCGCTCATGCAGCGAGCGGTGGTTGGCAGTGGAGGGGTTCCCGCTGTTCAGGGACCCTTACGGGTGCAGGCAAGGTGTTACTTCTTCAGCATTGTTATTGTGATCATGTGGCTCATTTAAATTTATTTTTTATTTTTTTTCTAATGAGCTTTATTAACTCCCGCTGATGTCACTATGATGTCAGGCGGGACTTCCTGATTACAATGTTTATAAGGACCTCCCTCTTGGCACATGTCTGTTTGTCTGTCCCTGATGAAGGGGGCTGCTCCCCCGAAACGTTGGAATTCAGGACACTGCTTACCATTTGACCTAATATGGACTTTGGACACTTTGTGATGGATGTTTCATACCACATTTGTCTTTCTATGATACACTTGGTGGAATTATATAACGGAGTGCTATAATTGAGTATGGGATTTGTACTTCAGATAATAGGCTCGATTCAGAGGCACATTCGTCTGCACTTCCGTAGCTGTCTGTGAAACTTTTTGTGGGTGTTTGTCATTTTTTGCTTTTTTTCGTTCATTTTTCATTCGCACAAACGTTCGGGCAAATGCGTATATGCGCTTTCAATGAACGAAAGCAAATCGGAACATTTGCGTCAGTTCGGGTCATTTTCCAAACCAAATCTGATATTTTTCGTTCGTTCAGATAACTTACGTTATTGCTATGGGCTTGCGTCTCATTCATAGAGCTGATTGCCGACGGACTACCACCCTATAAATCCGTTTCCTTTGCGATCCCCTTACGGGACCATTTTGACCTCGAGACTAGCAGCTATGGACGACTCTAGTGCATTTGAGGAGCATGAGGATCTGCAGCTCATGGGCATTGAAATTGTCCGGAGGGCTGAGACCAGATTGCACCGGCGGCGACGCATGCACATCGATGGCATGCATGATGTTGATTTAATCGCGACTTAATCGCGCTTCCCTCCATAAATTGTATAGTGAGCTGCGGCCATGGTTAGCCCGCACCACAAGGAAGGGGCAAGCAATTTCAGGTATGACCAAGATGCTTGGCTGCCTGCAATTTTTGGCGAACGGCTCGTTCCAGAGGCTGGGTGCCCTCTACGTGGGGATCTCCCAGCCTACGCTGAGCCGTGCGCTATCCAAGTTTTTGGAAGGCATGGCTACCATTACTCGGAAATATATTTGTTTTCCTGACGACATGGTAGCCAGAAACGCGATTAAGCTGGGATTTTATAACATCGCCAACATGCCCAACGTCATGGGTGCAATTGACTGCACCCACGTTGCCCTGGTCCCTCCGGCAGTCGACGAGTATATCTACAGGCAAGTACAATCAGTCATATTTTTTTTCTTATTTTTTTTTTTTTTATGTCCCAAAAAATTCAAAAAGTCCCTCCTTGTAAAATGTCCCTTCTTAGAATTATTCCCTCCTTGTAATTAATCCCTCCTTGTAAGTTATCCATCCATTCAAATACTTCCCTTATTTTAATTAATCCCTTCGTGTAATTTATCCCTCCTTTTAATTTATGCCTCCTTTTACATAATCCCGCCTTGCAATTAATCCCTCCTTGTATTTTTTCCTACTTGTAAATATTCCCTCCTTGGAAGTAATCCCTCCATGTAATTATTTACTACTTTGAAATATTCCCTCCTTGTAATTAATCCCTCCTTGTAAGTTAGCCCACATTGTAATGTATCCCTCCTTTTAAGTATTCCCTCCTTTTAAAGAGGCCCTGTGGAACCATGGACCGTATTTAGTTGCATATAAATGTCACATGTGTTCACCAAGGAAACATTTTAATGTGTACCTGAAATAGACCCGGGAAAGTTAATCTTTCCTTTTTCAAACATACATATTGTTTTTTGGCAAGACAAAATACTTATGTACTTGTTTATTGCTATTTTAATTGGGCCACAGCATTTGCTTAGGGTGTGATTAGTTAGTGTTCCCCTAGTTTTCATCCCCTTTATAATGTTTTTGTTGTTTTTTTTTCCCAGGAACCGCAAAATGGGCCACTCAATGAATGTCCAAGCAGTTGTGGCCCGGACATGTGGTTCCTTCGCCTGCTCGCCAGGTTCCCAGGCTCATCCCATGATGCAATTGTTGTATGAACACTATTGTAAATAGTACTTGCATACCAAAATAAGAATAAAAAAATATTCTATCAGAGTATTTTCTAGAGGTTATAAGGTTTTTTTTTTTCCCCCAGGGGACACATGAGGCCCCTCAGTGTGATCCCACCAGGGGGCAAAAGAAACCCCCCCTTTTTTCTCTTGTACTATTGTGGCCCACATAAGGCCCAATAAACCTCATTACTCTGACCCAAAGAGTGATACACAAAAACACGGAACCCCGATTCCTCCCCCCTACCCCTGTGCATTAAATTGGGAACTTGTTCCCAAGGGCGGAGGCCCGCAACAGGAGGAATCAATAGGATCCCTACATTCATAAAGGGTACCCAAACGTACACAACCTATTATGACACAATTAAGTGGTTCAAACTGGGACCAAATGATAAAAGAGTTCTCAAGAATATCTGTAGATACACCCCAGGGTAACTCCACACATACCAATATACAGAATAAATTTACCAATCTGGAAAGAATACTATACAAAAAGACAAAGCTTTTCTGGAACATAGAATTCCTAAAAAAATTCTTGGAAGAAAAGATAATACCACTGGGACTTAGGATCAGGATCTTCCCCCAGATACACAATATAGACCCCACATTTAAATCGAAGTGGGAAGGAAATCTACACCAATGCTCCACTAGAATGTTACAGCTGTTGATTGAACAACAGGATACACAACTGAGGGAAATAGAAAGGGAGTACAGTGAAAAGTGCACAGAATTAAACACACACCAGGACTGGATTCACTTTGACACTAGGAATACCCAGATCACTAAAGACATGGGAAAACTGAATAAGGAAGTCTGGGAAAACAAGACCAGGAAATTCGAGAGGGACCTACAGGCATATCAGGAAGGCAGAGCCTATAGGTGGGGGGTACCCCAGACTAGAGATCGCCCCCAAAGACAACAACTAAGGGACCCTACTTATTCTGGATACAAAGGGGGACAGTATAGACGGGACCAAAGATCATACCAAACCTATACCCAAGACCCCAGGGGGGCCCAGGATAGACTCCCAGATAAAAGGAAGACCTTCCTTACACCAGACCAACAGACTAGCGAAACTTCCTCAGAGGAACGTTTTTTAGATTTAGACATAAACCAGTATCCCCCACACACGCACTCAATTCAACAACCAAAAAAATCAGCCAGACAAACAAGGAGCCAAGAAAGAACAAAAACAAAATGACAGCGGAAAAACAAATAGTCAACCTGGCAGGATGGCCCCTAACCAAGGAACAGAATCAGGTATTGGAACTGGGCCTTAACTTTTGTCCACAAACAAACTTTGACAGATTTGAAATAACAATAGATATCCACCTCTTTGCCAGGAGGGCACTGCTTAAATACCAGTACCGCAATAGTCCAGAACCGGAAACAAACATAACCCTCACACCAAGTGACAACCAGGCCCTGGAGACCCTACATGAATTACTGGAAGAACAAAGCTCACTAACCCCACCTGAAGCACACGGCCCCACCACCCACCTCCCTGCAACCACCATGACCGATACCACCTTCACCCCCCCGAGACCCTTCAGGAAACCATCTACGTACTTTCCCCCCCTACAATCACAAGCAAGCATTAAGACCTTTGTAAATTTGGTCACCTACGACATAGAGAGACTCCCTGAAACTGGACACCGACCCAATAACATCACCGCACCCCAGAAACGGGCACTGAGGGAACTAGAATCCAATCCAGATATAGTCATAAAAGCAGCTGATAAGGGGGGTAACACTGTCATCATGAGCAAAACACAATATGAGAAGATGTGTGAAAAGATACTTAATAACAAGGAGTGGTATAAGAAAATCCCCATGACACGTCTACAGAAGGACCAACAGGAATACCAAGCACTCATTGAACACGCGAAAACTCACAAAATCATTAGCAAGCAAACAGCAGAGTTCCTAACGATTGAGAAACCAGTAACACAAACCTTTTACGCCCTACCAAAGGTCCATAAATCTCTTACAGACCCACCAGGTCGGCCAATAGTGTCGGGAATTGGCTCCTTTACCTGCACAGCCAGCCAGTACATTGACGCACACTTACAACCACATGTACAGACTTTACCCTCCTATGTCAAAGATACGCCCCATCTCTTACGAATACTGGATGGACTCAGTTTACCCAAAAATACAATCCTGGTTTCATTCGACGTGGAAGCGCTTTATTCAAGCATACCACACTCTATGGGTCTACAGGCGGTCAAAACCTTTCTTGACCAACTCGACATAAATCAGTATGACCACAGCTCATTCCTCATTAAATTACTTAATTTCATACTGACACACAATACCTTTCTCTTCAAAGAACAACTCTACCATCAAATACAGGGCACCGCAATGGGCACAACCTGTGCACCAACCTATGCCAACCTATATTTAGGCTGGTGGGAAAGAACACTATGGCAGGACGAGAACATGCTCCCATACATAGAGAAAGTGATCTCTTGGTACAGATATATCGACGATATTCTGATATTCTGGGAAGGGACGGAACCCGATTTGCGAACCTTCCACGAACTTCTCAATCAAAACACACTCAACCTAAAACTAACACTCGACTACAACACAACTGAAATAACTTTTCTGGACCTAAAAATAGGGAAGGACACAGACGGAAACATTTACACAACACTATACAGAAAACCCACAGCTGCCAATAATATCCTGAGAGCCTATAGTTCACACCCGAAATTGCTCATCAGACAAAGACTTCCAGGAAGCAGCAGCGGGAATAAGGGATAGGCTCACATGCAGGGGTTACAGTAAGAAAACACTAAAACGAGCATACCATAGAACACTCGACAGAGAACGACACACCATCCTCTTCACACAGAAAAAACAAACATGCACAAAACCTACCCTCCCCATAATACTGACTTATACCAAACAACACACAACGATCAGAAGAATCCTAAACAAACACTGGCACATTTGAACTCACGACAAAGACCTGCAGGACATTGTCCCTGACATGCCCAAACTAGTATACAGGAGACCAAGGTCGCTAAAGGACTCACTAGTGAAAAGCCACTACAGCGGCCGGAACACCAAATGCTGCAAGAACCACGGCCTTTACAACTGTGGGGGATGTAATGCATGCCAATATCTAAAACAAGGAAAAACCTTTACCCTTCCAAACAATCAACCCCACACCATAAAACATTTTGTAAACTGCAACTCCCCCAACATCATCTATCTCCTTACATGCCCGTGCGGCAATTTCTATGTAGGAAAAACAAACAGGAAATTCAGAATAAGAATTTTAGAACATATCAGAGACATTAAAAACAAGAATATCAACACACCAATAGGACGCCATTTCCTCAAGAAACATGCGTCAGACGCCAAAGGTACAACTTTTCAAGTCCTGGACAGACTACACATGGGCCAAAGGGGAGGGGACATCCAGAAACAAACCCTACAGAGGGAGACCAAATGGATCGTTAAACTGAAAGCTACTTATCCACCAGGTCTCAACGAGACCTGTAGCTTCTCCCCTTTCCTTTGATATACCCAAGATAACACATAATTTTCCTGGTAGTCCAACTTAACTCCCTTCCTACCTTTTCCCTATTCCAACCTTACTACCACATACCCTTCAAACAGAGAACCAAGGTACCCTTGTCCCTCAAACATATATATTGTTTACTAGTCCAGTAAACAATATAGATACAATGTCGACATAAAAGGACACAGCGATGCAGAAACCATGCTGTGACCTTAGGTAAATAATTTTATATATAACTGTACTTTCAGATGTATTATATTATTTATTTTACTTATACAATTACAAATATCGCAATGTAATTAATGTTGAACAATGGTACAATTGGCATCCTTCCACGGCGATGAAAAAACCCCCCGTTGCACGGCTTCCTGACAACACATCATCTTCTCTCATGCCCCGCAAACTAATCAGGTCCCCAATTCCTACAAGGCTGTCACAGCATCAAGAGTAACCTTTATTAAGCACAGCCACAACCTGCCGAATACGGGCACTGTTCCTTCTCTAGTTATGTCCAAAACCACACAATACAACTGACACAAGGGCCGCCGCCGCCAGCAGAGACGAACACACAGCGCATTGTAAGTACGCATGCGCATAGTAAGTAACCAATATAATGGCCACCGCCGCACAAAACGACATACACCAATACCCAGCACGCATGTGCAAATAAACCAACCAACAAAATGGCCGCACTCAGGAACGGGGACACTAACACAGGGGAACCGGGCGGGACCGCCGACAAGGAAGTACATCACAAGCGTACTTCCGCCCCTGATTCCTCCACCAATCAGGGACTGAGCAGAGGTGCAGGCAGGGAAATAAATCCCTCCCACCCTGCATTGGCGGTCTTGCGAGCGCTGGAACGGACATTTCTTTTTACCGGACACCTTTACCAGATACACCGGACACAACACGCAGCGCAGACCCCGCGCAACCCGCCTATCAGCGCTACCCTCCACGTACACCCCACGTTGGGGACGTGGAGGACCCGGACACCCACACACGGGACATGACATACTAAGGTGAGCTTTACTACACTATCTCATAGATGATGGCAGGAATCAATCAGCAACACATGGAACATACCATAACGCACAGTGCTCTTTTACAGAAACATGCACACCACTACTATGGTTAACTTTACCTGTGCCAGCAATCCGAGCAACGGGGCATCCTCATCAGCCGGTGAGTAGCAAAATTATATTCCCCCCATATGAAACAATAGCCAAGCATATACTCACTTCCAGTAATGTCTATATGTGTATATGTAAATATTTACTATTAGGAATCACAGCCTAGCGAACATAGGCTCCCACACTGAAGAAGCCACGGGCGAAACGCGTCTGTAAGGAGTCTACAGATCACTTGCTACAAACTTTGAAGGGTTCAAAGCTGGCTACAAACTGAGGAGCCAAGACCCAATTTTGCTACAAACGTGAGGCAAACACCTCAGAACTTTAAGGACGGGCAAGTAATCTTAGCCCCTCCTCTTTTTTCTTCACTCATTCAAAGACTGTCTACGCCTTAGTACTATTGCAGTAATTGAAGTACCAGTTTCTGCTAAGGACTGTTGATCATGATGCAATTGTTGTATGAACACTATTGTAAATAGTACTTGCATACCAAAATAAGAATAAAAAAATATTCTATCAGAGTATTTTCTAGAGAGGTTATAAGGTTTTTTTTCCCCCAGGGGACACACGAGGCCCCTCAGTGTGATCCCACCAGGGGGCAAAAGAAACCCCCCCCTTTTTTCTCATCCCATGATGCCCACATTCTCCGCAGATCTGGATTGTACGGTCGGTTTGAGTCTGGGGAATTTTCTGGTGGATGGCTCCTTGGTAAGTTGACGGCAATAACGTCCTTTTTTTGGATATGTATGGCTAGGAATGTAATTTGTGTTCCATGTATGAAACTATGCATATTTGAACACCTTGTTTACATGTGAAACACGACCTTAACCATTAGATTTTTCAAGCAACAAAGCCTTGCCAAATGTTAGTCCTGCATTAGCAAAATGTTGAAATTGAATTTAGAGTAAAGTAATAATTAGTCTTCCACACACTCTTCTTAAATTATGTCCTTGAATTTATAATAGTGTCTGCGCCATCTTTGATTAGATGCATTACACTTACTGAGTAGAGGAGAGCAGGATAAAGTGCAGGGGGTGGGTTAGAGCTGTTTTGGACTCACACAAAGCAGCTACAGGGTCCTGAAAAGTTAAGACATCCAAGAATGCTGAGCAGCACAGTCCTAAACCAATACCTGTTAGCAGTCTGGCTGATTGGGCCTCATCTGCCATCTTGGATGTTTAATTTTTTAACACATCTATTTGATGTTTTTTGGTTTTTTTCAGGGCCTGTACACTATGTATGCTCATGCTGTGTAGCAAATGTGAGGTAGGCTCTAAGTAATGTTGATGGCCCGTTTAGGGGATTCCATTTATTGAGTAATGTGTAATTTATGTTTTTTATAATACATTTTGGCAGGTAATTCCGGCTATCCACTCCTTCCGTGGGTGTTGACGTCCGTCCTCCAGCCCCAGAATGTAGCCTCCATCATCGGCACGCCCCTCCCCTGGGAAACTGGGCGATGTAGTCGACTACGCCTCCCTATTCCCCGGGTTGGGGGGCGTGCAGATGATGTGCCTCTAGGTCCACCAACAGCTACAGGTCTGCTTGGCAAATCCTCAGCAGCAGAGCTAACACTGGGGACTGTCGGCTCAGTCTCTGCATGCTGCCCACGATGGGCTGGCGGCATGCAGCCAGCTTCACTCTGCTGCTGAGGATTTGGTGTAGAAACATGTTGGGACAGTTGCAGATTCTGTCCCAAGGGGAGCTGTTCTGAAGGTTCAGTGAAGGCTCCATCTTCCTCCAGCTCCTGGATTTCCTCCATCAGTGTGTGGGTCTGTTGGGACATGTAAATAACAAAGGTTCAGTTTGGGGAATACATATGTAATTCAGCCAAAAGAAACATGGCAAGGCACATGCATAAGCAATATAAAAAGACACTTAACGTATATATCGGATCCTGGGACCGAGGCAGCACGGAAGTAGACGGCATGGTAAAACTGGCAGAGGATTCCCCACTAGCTGAGGGATGATGCTGGGCTGCATTGGGGAAAAGAAGGCATGTTAACACACAACTAGGAATTGCTGATGTGTATTAACACATATGGTTCACTAAAACACGGGCCCATGCATGAATGGCAACTACCCCAACGGACCAAGTTTAACTTGACTATGAATGCCATTATCTGTTAGATGTATTAGTCAACAAGTACATACACATTGGTCTCCTTAACTAAAATAAAGTAAGCATGTACTGGCTGTTCTGAGGCTTCACGCATCCCTAAAAGCCCATTATGGGACGACACTCAGCTTGCAAATAGCATTTGCCATTAGATTAGCCTGTTTGCCATTCTTTCTAGGTCCAAGTTTTAAGCACCCCAGATAAAGTCTTTCGGAGCAAAGCACAGCTCCAAACCAAATTGCCTACAGATAAAGTTTGAAGTGTTGTATGTAATTGACTCCAAATACATAACAGCCAGTCCTTTGCTAATCTCAATAGTGTTCCTCGACACTCTCCCAAATAATGTATGAGCAAGGAAAAAAAAAAAAAATGGGTCGCCACACATAACACACCCTGTTTAAATTGTTACCTCCACTACAAGGCACACCCTAGGGGCATGTGTTAATCTATGGCTTTGTGCCTCATTTTACACGTAGCTCACATTTCACATATACACTAACATTACTAACCAGCAGGAATAGTAGGGATGTCCGTGTCCTGTCGGGCCGAGTGTCCCTCTAAAGCCACAGGATGTAGCAGGCCCAGCACCATCTCCTCAGCTCGGGTAAATTGCAGTTTGGTGGGGAATCCGCCGCCAGTTTGTAAGCAAAAAAAGAGAGTTGGACACATTTAGCTAAATGTTTGCAATACAAGCAGAACCCAAATCCACAAAGTATATATGTACCTGTAATTACGCCATTTTCTTTCTTCCGTGCTGCATACTTTAGGTCCGATATTTTCCTTTGAATCTGCTCCACATCTTTGAGCTCTTCCCCCGCTGCACTGACCTGTCTGGTGAGCTCCTCCAAAATCTTGGCTTTGCGCTGCTTGCTTGTAGCTTTGGATCTGCGCCCATATAGCTCATCATAATACAAGGTGAGGCCACTAGCCAATGCCAGACTTTGGGCCTCACCAAACCTGCCACTCAAGTGGCCTCAGCGCAATGTGAGCCCTGTTGCTAGATGTTCTGGGTCATCAGTGGTTGGCGACAAATCGGGGGACATTCTGGGCTGGCTGTGTTGGGGAGAAATGTAGGACAGGTGGCTGGCTTCTGATTGGACTGGACTTGGATATGGACTTGGGGTTCTTGGCTGGGTGGCCACTGAACTAGCACGCGTAGCTGTGGCAGCTTCAGCCTGCCTTTCCACCTGTGCCGGTGCCAAATGTGGCCGAGGAGGAGAGGGTGTTGGGGTTGAAGTCGTGCTTGGGGCCCGGTGCCTCTTAGGGCCCTTAGAATACCCATGGCCCTTGGAGGTAGACGGCCGGTCCAGGCGTGACCCAGAGCTTGAGCTTCAGGCCCTGTGCCTTGCCCTCTTGTCTGCTGATTTTGACACCCGTGCGAGTGGGGAGGGCGACCTCGGACTTCGGGCCCTGTGCCTTGCCCTCTTGTCTGCTGATTTGGACACCCGTGCGGGTGGGGAGGGCGAACTCTGACTTCAGGCCCTGTGCCTTGCCCTCTTGGCATGAGCCTTGTGGCCCCGTGCGGGTGCTGTTGATGGGGAGGTAGAACTGGTGGGGCTTCTTTCCCGGTGTCTCCTTTGGGTTTTCTTGGCATGGTAGCCACGTGGGTGGGGTGATGGTGACCTTGGTGGGCTGGGGATTCGCACCCTCTTGGTCCCTTGTTTCCCCTCCATGGTGGTTGGCTTTCTGCCCTGTGGCTTGGGTCTTCCAGCGGCCTCCTTTTTTTGCCTAGTTGGGCTAGGTGCCTTTTCCTGGGCACTGCGTGTTGGCCGCAACTTTTTTTGGTCATCTGGGACCGAGTCTTGGGCCCCTCAGCAGCCTCCTGCCGTTTGGCTGCCTGTTTGCTGGTGGCCTCCTTTGCAGCTTTTTGTGCAGGTTTTTTCGGTGCCATTGCACATGGACTCTGAAAGAGAATGAGCTGTGTTTCCAGGACCCTTTAAATAAGATTGCCGGGGTGTCACGCTACGCGTACGCCTACGTACGGACGTGCGTACGGACGTTCGTCCGGCCGTGCGGAACACGGAAACCGCAGAGGCATTACTTATCTGCTGCAGACAAGAGGCAAGATGGCCCCCACAATCTTCACCCGCCAACAAGAAGAGATAATCATGCTTGTAAGTGTCTTTTACTGCCTTTGCTTTGCCATCTGAATGCATGCATAGCCCCTTAAGGAAGCGCATGACGAAACGGTTGGTTTAAAAAGTGTCTCAAACTCCGTGCCAAACCGAAGTGTGGGCCCGCACGTGTGAACCAACACTGAGGCCAGCTTAACCCTTTAATCACCAGCCTACCTTGAGATTTTGTCACCCTTTGTTGCCAGACCATTTTTCACTATTTTGTGCTCCCCATGTTCAACTGTGATTTTTGAAGGGATTTCCAGGGATTTCCCAGGAAAGTGATATATTGATTTTTTCAGCAGAGCCTGGGCTTTAACATGAAATGTCTTGTTTGTCATTTTCTCAATATTTTTGGGTGAAAATTGTACAAAAAAATAAAAAAAAACTATTTTTTACAATTTGTAGTGTTTTTTTGTAATAAAAAATGTAAGTTTGTCAATAAAATCTTATTGTGTGTGAAACCCCAATTTCCCCCGGTTACAGCGGTACCACATATGTATAGGTAGAACACCCTTTCCTGCCCAGGAGACTCCCCCAAACTGAAACAACGCTTTAGGAGATTTTCAGATAAAATACAACTGTGCTATGCAATATGCGCACCTTGCAGTTTTTCAAGAAAAACAACCCTTTACGTTTGAAATACCCTCTACAAACTATATATTCCCTAGAAGTACACACCTCAGGCTTTCTAGGCGTACCAGGCTTGTTGACATTGGTACAGTTTTCTGGAAGTAATCCCTCAATGTATTCTTTGGTTGCACAGGGTTTCCTTAAAAATGAATAAAAAAGCAGAATCAAAGCCACTTTTTCCTAAAAAAAACTATATGCAAACCAGAAAATCTGAAAAAGCAACATGCCCCGAACAGAACAATACCCAACATGCATAGGTTCTGTCAAGGAAAGAGTTGCCAAACACACCAAAGTAAAGCATGCGCATAGCGGTAATTTTACTTCAAAATTTCAGCTCTGCAGACAAAGTGCGCACCTTGTGCTTTTTCTACCAACAACCCTTTACATTTGGAATATCCCTGATAAACCATATATATTCCCTGAAAGTACACATGTTAAGCTTTCTAAGCATACCCAGCTTGTTGTAGTGGGCTCATCTTTCTGGAAGTAATATCTCGAAGAATTCTTAGGTTGCACAGGGTTTCACAAACAATGTATAAAAAAACAGAATAAAAAACACCTTTTCCTAAAATATCAATATGCAAATAAGAAAAAACAAGGTAAATCTGAAAGCGCAAGGTCCCCCGAGCAGAACAATACCCAATATGCATAGGTACCTGTAACCTTTTAACTGCCAGCCTACTTGAGATTTGCTGACAGGATATTTTTCACCATTTTGCATGATGTTTAACTGTGATTTTTGCAAACATTTCCAAGAAAATGGCATATTTTCTTTTTGTGGCAGAGTTTAGGCTTTAACATGAAATGTCTTGTTTGTATTTTTTCTACTTTTTTTATATATTGTTAAGTAAATAAGTAAAAAAAAAAAAAAAAAATATATATATATATATATATATATATATATATATATATATATATATATTTTTTTTTTTTTTAAATTGTCTCCTTTATTTTAACAAAAACATTTATTTTATTAAAGAAAACCATATTGCATGTGAAAGCCCCATTTTTCCCGATTACAATGATACCACATATGTATCGGTAGGCCCCCGTTCCTGTCCAGGTGATCCCCTAAACTGAAAAGAGCACTTTATAACATTTACAAATAAAATACAACTACTATCCACATAATAAAGGGTTAAATAAAAAAAAATTGGTGTGGGGTCCCCCTTCACAGTGGGGGGGGGGGGGGGGACACCATTTCTTGGGGGAATTTTAAGGTTTTTTTTGGGAGGCAGGTAATGGGGGGGTCTCGGGGTTAATGGCAAGTCACCCACTAGCCGCAGGTGACTTGCCAGACCCAGAGCCTTGTGAACTGGTATAGGGGTCTCGTAGATCCCTTACCAGTTCACAAAGGGTTAAAAGTAAAAAAAACACACAGAGACACACTTTAAAAATAACTTTATTAAAAAATAATAGATTTTTTAAATTATTTTTTTAAATACTTACCTCCCATCCATCCCTGTGTCCCACGCTGATCACTTAGGCTTCTGCTCTCCTGCTGCTGCTGGAAGCCTTTTATACCTACTGGGTTACAGATAACATAGGGTTAATTTAAAGAAAAAATTACATAAAGTCCCCCCAGGGAGGGGGACCCCATTTTTTGGGGGGATTTTTAAGGGTTAAAACCCTTAAAAATCCCCCAAAAAATGCCGTGAGGTCCCCACTATCCAGCGTAACCAGCCTGTGACCAGCTATGGGGGCTTGTAGAACAGGGAGCAGGGGCTAGCTTTAGTGGCCCCTGGCCCTGCAGGCTACAAGCCGACATGGCCTAGGGCCACGGCTCTTCTGCCCCCCCGGGCTTTGGGGAGACAGGTAATTTGGGGGGCTCAGGGGTTAATGGCAAGTCACCCGCTAGCCGCAGGTGACTTGCCAGACCCACCGAGCCTTGTGAACTGGTATAGGGGTCACATGGACCCCTTACCAGCTCATAAAGGGTTAAAAGTTAAAAAAAAACACAGACACACTTTTTAAAAATAACTTTATTAAAAAAAATACATTTTTTTTAAATTTTTTTTTAAATACTTACCTCCCATCCATCCCTGTGACCCACGCTGATCACTTAGGCTTCTGCTCTCCTGCTGCTGCTGGAAGCCTTTTATACCTACTGGGTTACAGATAACATAGGGTTAATTTAAAAAAAAAAATGACATAGGGTGCCCCCTCCCAGGGAGGGGACCCCATTTTTTTTTTGGATTTTTAAGGGTTAAAACCCTTAAAAATCCCCCCAAAAAATGGCATGAGGTCCCCCCTACCCAGCGTAACCAGCCTGTGACCAGCTATGGGAGCATGTAGAACAGGGCGCAGGGGCCAGCTTTAGTGGCCCCTGGCCCTGCCGGCTACAAGCCGTCATAGCCTAGGGCCACGGCTCTTCTGCCCCCCCCTGGGCTTTGGGGATGCAGGTAATTTGGGGGGCCAGGGGTTAATGGCAAGTCACTTAGGTGACTTGCCAGACCCCCGAGCCCTGTGAACTGGTATAGGGGTCACATGGACCCCATACCAGTTCACAAAGGGTTAAAAGTAAACCCTTTTTTCAAATGACTTTATTAAAAAAAAAAATTTTCTTTACTTTACTCACCTCCGATCTTCATCTCCTGTGTCCAGCGGCGATCAGATGCAGGTGACGGCTGGGCAGAGGAGGAGGGAGGCAGGCGATCGGAGGATCGCCTACCTTCCTCCTTCTCTGTCCAGCCGTCACCGGCATCTGACAGCTGAACTGCCGGGTGCCCCGACGACACCCGGCGGTGACTCCAAGATGACGGCCGCCATCGGAAGCTGCAGAGGGAGGAGGGCTGTTATGCCCCCTCCAGAAGACGGAAGAGCGGAAGGGGGATCGGAGCCCCCCCCCCCATGAAGAGGAGAGGCGGCGGGAGCCGGCGGGCACGGAGGTGAGTAACTGTCACTTTTTAATTTTTTTTTTTTGCAGGCAAATCCCGGCGGCTGCTGAAACGGGGGGGGGGCACCCTATTTTGGGCACTCCCCTGCAGCCAGAGGAGCCCCAATGCGCGATCGGAGCCCCTCTGGCTCCGAGGAGACCCGGCCGGATCAAACGAGGGGTCAGGTAAGGTAAGTGATTTTTTTTTAAACTTTTTATTCTATTAATGGGGAAATTCAGGCACGTAAAATTTACGTGGCTGGCGGTTAACTGCAGGGGAGGCAGCCACGTAAATTTTACGTGGCTGGCGTTTAAAGGGTTAAAGGATTGTATTAGGCTACAAATGTGTCTGTTAATGTCATTTAGTCAAATGATCGATTGCTGACAGATATTTGTATGCAGTTTGAACTAAAACATAGCTTTATTTTGTGTTTTGTAGACCATGCTGGAGTGCAGGTACGACTACCTGCCCAACTCTTTTGAGAAGCGCACCGTCGCCCTGGAGATCATTGCCAAAATACAACATGAGACGGACACCACCTTCACCCACACACAGACTATGCAGCATTGGTCGGACCTGAAACGGCTGCACATGCCCCGGGTGCTGCGGTTTTTCGGAATCCATTTCCCTAGTAAGTACATAGCGATTGCATGCCAGATGTAACTGATGCAGAAGGTAGGCATTTATTTTTAATTGTATTTCTTTTCTAGTTTTGTAAATGGATTACCGAATCCGCCGCACCCGGAGGTGCACAGGCCGACCAGTGCTGCATGAATCTGCAGCTGGAAGTGAAGGTGGTGGATCTCTAGGGCGACGGTCCTACCCCTCCTCTGTTGGGTCCTCTGACCAGCCCCTGGACCTTTCCACAGAGGAGGGGCAGCACGGCGTGGGCAGGGAGTCGTACCCAACGACGCATGCGGGAGCCTCTGGTATGTGACTCTTCATGTAACCGCACACACATATACAGATCTCGACCAGGAGGCACAGGGAGAAGGTGAGTGATGTGACACACACATTGAAAATGAATTTTGATTACTGTTGACTAAGACATTATAAGTGACCCTATTTGCCATGTCTCGACAGCCTCTACTTCACAACAGTGGCAGGGCCCAGGACGTAGGGTTGTCCCAACGAGGCATCCGTCAGCCACCAACCAAGTAAGTTGTAATGTCATTCTTTGCAGTATGTGTTAAGTAACATGATCACCCAGATACATAAAGACATACCCCTCGATTCAAAGAGCCAAAGTTAAGTGATTTCGTATCGAGAATCGTAAGTTTGGGTGGGTGTTTGTCATTTTTTCTTGTTTTTTTGGCCATTTCGTATTCGCACGATCGTTCGCGCATAGACGTATATGAACATACGCATTTCGTACGAGAATCGTATAATTTGCGTTAGTTCGTGTGTTTTTCCCGTCCAAATCGTATTATTTGCGTCCGATCCTATTTTTTACGTCCTTCACATGGGCTTGCGCCCAATTCAGAGAGGTGATTGCTAATTGTTTTGAAGCCCATTAAAGAGCTGCTTTACGAAATGTTTGCCGGCAGCTATTTGGCCTCGGGAGTAGGATGGAGCGGAGCGAGTTTGTGGCACATCAAGGGCTTATGCTTTTTGGCATTGAGTTGATCGAGATGTCTGAGAGCAGATTGCCCCTGCGTCGTCGCATGAACATCGATAGCATGAATGATGTTGAGCTGTTCGAGCTGACCAGGCTTAATCGCGCTTCCCTCCATAAATTATATAGTGAGCTGCGGCCATGGTTAGCCCGCACCACAAGGAAGGGGCATGCAATTTCAGGTATGACCAAGATGCTTGGCTGCCTGCAATTTTTGGCGAACGGCTCGTTCCAGAGGCTGGGTGCCCTCTCTGTGGGGATGTCACAGCCTACGCTGAGCCGCGCACTGTCTAAATTTTTGGAAGGCATGGCTGCCATAACTCAAAAATATATTTATTTTCCTGATGATATGGCAGCCAGAAACGCCATTAAGCTTGGGTTTTATAATGTGGCCGACATGCCCAACGTTATTGGTGCAATTGACTGCACACATGTGGCACTCGTACCTAGGGCAGCCGACGAGTATATATATAGGTATTGAGATTGGTTATTATGTTGCCCAACGTGTCATGTAACCTGTTTTCCTTTGCGGCAGCATATTTGTTTATCCCTCATTTGTGTAGCTGCTTTATCTAGGCTTTTCATTAGTATTTCCCAATAGAGTGCAGACATGTTTTGTGGTTAATTTATTATTTTGGCTCAAATATCAATTACCCTTTTTGTATGTTTTTGCCTTAAGGAATCGGAAAATGGGACACTCCCTTAATGTCCAGGCCGTGGTAGGTCCGGATATGCGGTTTATGAGTGTCCTTGCCGGCTACCCCGGATCGTCCCACGACTCCTATATCCTCCGGCGATCTGGGTTGTTTCGGAGATTTGAGGCAGGTGAATTTTCGGGGGCATGGCTGCTTGGTAAGTGTGTCCTATTTGTGTGTTATTAAATGTGGCATTAATCTTGTATTTGTTGATATGTTTGTTTTTGAATTCTTTACATAAGCGTCCAACTGCCTTTTTCTTGGCTCATATATTAGGAACTTCCCCAAAAAATGCTTGCCTCGCTTTGGCCTTCAGAATGTTTTCCCTTTAGTTAGGATGTCTGTAAGTTCCTTGGGCCTAAATATATTGGTTTGGAGTTTATACCCAAGGATCTTTGACCTTTGGCTCCTTTTGTACTATTGGTCTTTAAATGTCAAAGTGGACTTAAACTGCATACATTGTAGTTTCCAGATAAATGTGGATAGGCCCTCAGCAGCATCCTAATTGTAACATGTCTGAAAACTACAAATATCTGTAAAATCCAAATACCCTTGGGCGTGCAGATGTTTGGTAATTAATTGGTATATAGAAGTGCCATTTTTATTTAGGTTATACCTTAGTGGAATTTTTTGGGGCCCTAATGTGCCCTGTTTTTTTTGGGAACACTTTACCTTACATCATTATGATATCTGTGAAATGTTTGGTGTTGGTTGTGTTGCCTTTTTAATTTTGATTACATTTAATTCTCTGTTTAAGGTGATTCCGGGTACCCACTTCTACCCTGGCTCATGACGCCTGTGCTGCGGCCCCAGGATGCCTCTCAGGAAGCGTATAACCGTGCGCATCGCAAGACCCGGGCTGTTGTGGAGAGGGCCTTTGGTCTGCTGAAGACACGTTTTCGTTGCCTTGACCATACTGGGGGGGCCCTGCAATATGATCCCAAGAAAGTGATCGACATTATAATGGCATGTGCTGTTTTGCACAATTTTGCCATCATGGAACGTGTCCCACGTTATGTGGACAGCCTGCCCTCTTCAGCCGTCGAGGATGAAGTCGAGAATTTTGTGGGGCCCCCCAGTGAGTCTGCCCAATCTGTTCGAGCCAACCTGATCAGCCAGCATTTTACTTAACTTTTTTCCCTGTCTCACCATTCTGTGTGTCTGTGTTATCCTTTTTGTAACATTTGTTGTTTTGCCGTAATGTGGCATTACCTCTAAGTAAAACATTTAGACCTTACTTGTTGCCTAATGTATTTCATGTAGTTTCCTTAGCTTTAGCTTTGCATTGTTACACCTCTTCAAACCCAAATTATCTGGTTTAGCACAAGCTGTTTAAAATGTCTTCCCACTAAAAACGCAACAAGTATTGTAAGTGAAGTTTTTTTTTTACTTTGAAAATGAAAAATTATAGTGCTTAACAGAAATCATTCCACATACATCTGTGGTGATAAATGGATAACATTACAAAAAAACATCGAGCACATCTACACCTGGAAGTGAGTGGCACAACCAAACAAGGACACCCAGTCCAAAGGCCAGCCTAGTCCAGTCATTAATATTGCCTGTGCCCAGGGATATTTGGGCATGGCCATAATGTCACACAAACATGTCTGCAAACAGGAGGAGCACCAACCAAATACATATGTAAAGCCATAAGTGGCCAGATACACTCCACATAGACCTATGGCATTGGCTAGTGGCCTTAAGCATTACTCTAAGGAGCTATATGGGAGCAAATACAAAACACAACCTGCCTGAGCAACACAAAATGGATTGTTTGAAACCTCAAAGGACAAGTAAATACAGTGGGGGTTAAGAGAAAAGATGTCCCACACACCCATGGATTAATAGGGTGGCTGCCCATAATACCCAGGTGGAGGTCCAGGTGGAGGTCCATGTGAATGGGACCTAGCCTGGGCCATGGCAGCATTGTGAATTTGAAACTGCTCCACAATGTTTCTCTGCATATTGGTCATCTCAGCCATGGCTGACTGGATGCCATTACTTGCATTGGCCACGTTGCTGTTGAGGGTACGCAACTCCGCGAGGATGCCCTGTAGACTGGTATGGATGTTGACCATGTCGGCATGCCTTTCCTCACGCTCTGTAACGAGCTGTGCCTGATAAGACTCCCTTTCTTGGGTCCATAATTGAAGCAGGGCACTCTGCCTCCCCTGGGAAATTGTGGGGCGGCGTAATGGTGTCCGCCGCACAATTACCCTGGCTCTTGGGCGTGCCCTGCCGCGTGGTGTCGTACCCTCAACAGCAACCGGCCTGCTTTGCAAATCCTCAGCAGCAGAGTGAACACTGGTGACTGTAGTGTCAGTCTCCCCATGTGCATGCACAATGGATGGAGATTCACTCTGCTGCTGAGGATTGGCCAGAGAAACATTATGGAGCAGTTCCAAATTGGGACCCAGGGGGAGTTCATCCGACGTGCCCTGCACGGAGACATCATCATCTTCCTCCATGTCCTGGATCTCTTCCATGAGTGTGGGGGTCTGTAGGGACATATAAAAAAAAAAGTGTAAGTTGGCGTCCAAATTTTGGATTTCAACAGTTTAACACATTCTTAAGCACTTGGTAGTATTTATGCTACTAAATTAACTTACCGAAAATCTCTGATCTGGGCTCCTATGCTGTACGGACCTGGTAGGCATAACCAAACTGGGGGGTGAGTTTACCCTTGCTGAGGGATCATGCTGGGCTGAAGAAGAGAAAAACAAACCACGTTAACACACACATAACCTTTTTTTGGATAGGTAATCAAATATAGCTCTATTTGTAATATTATTCAACTCTAGAGCAATGGTGACCTTTGTTCAAACACACGCAAGTTTACATAGGTGCAATGGCTCTCAAAAACTGCTAACTGACCTCAGTTCTAAGTCAGGAAGTGTACCCAGTCAGCATACAACTTTAAACGCACATTTTTGGATTTAGCCTACCAGTCGCTAGGTCCGTGGTACTCAAACAATTGTTGTAAAGGCCCATTTCAAGGTATGTAGTGAGAGGTGAATGTCTGGCCATGGTGCTGACGCAGGGGGTGTCTAGTTAAAAATAAATACACTGGTGGAGGGGCTGGAGATTTCAAAGTGCCAACTAATAAAGGCTGCTTGCCCTTGCTGGGCTGGATGGGCCAGAGCTGAGGGGACAGGGATTGGATGGCTAAAGGGGGGAGTTAACGTATTGATGGTGATGGGATGGATGTAGCCAATCTGTTACAAATGTATGGGGCTTATGTGGGGGGGGGGGGCATGGGGGGACTGTGGCAGATGGGCCAGAGCAGGGGCAGCGGGACACGATTGTGGCCAGAGAAATTTTTACAAAGTTACTGTGTACCTTGCAATGCCACTTCCTGTGCAGTACTTCATATTGCAATGCTATGTTTCAGGGAGCCATGACATTGGGCAGGAGACCAACCACTACATCGCCGATCAAGGGGGCAGCTCTGAGCACGTCAACACAGAAGTAACTGAGTGCAGGGCTGTCTGGGCAGGGGTCCTTGAATGTGGTGCCAAGGTCCGCATTGGGACCCCGGGTCGCCAGTTGAGTCTCGCTGCTCTAGGTCAGATATGTTTGTGGGTGGCTAATTAAATTGTTAACTCAAACACAACTCACACAACCAAAAGGCAACCCATACATAATGATGTGTGTTTTGTGATTGATTCCAAATATCTCACTTATCTTGCGATACTTCATGACTTTAACAATCCAATTGGACATTTGATCTTTGCCATAATGGCTGTGGGCCTAAATGTGTGATTCCCAGGGACCAAAAGAGGACACAAACAGCCACAGTAGTGCGAGGCCAAGCAAGGCAAACCATAGGGGCATCCCGTTATCTTGTTACTAGTGAACTGTAGATTATTTAGCAAACAGGCAAACATGCAGATTTAAGAGTACTCACCGTGGGTACGGGTCGGGGAGTCTGTGTCCCTTAGACCAGCATGTCCACCGACCGCGACCGGATGGAGAAGTCCAAGCACAATCTCCTCAGCAGGGGTAAACTCCAATTTAGATGGAAAGCCACCTCCAGTTTTCAGGCTGAAAAGAGAAAATCGTTTGGTACTCAGAAAAGGGGCATACAGCACATCCCAAACATTATATTTAGCGAAAACATTTATTTACCTGTAATTATGCCTTTTAATTTCTTTTTGCCGTACAGCATACTTCAGATCAGAGATTTTCTTCTGAATTTGGGACACATCTTTCCTCTCTTCCCCCGCTGCATTTACTTGTCGGAGGATGGTTTCAAACAATTCCATCTTGCGCTGCTTGGTGGTGTGTTTGGATTTGCTCCCATATAGCTCGTCATAGTATAATGTAAGGCCACTAGCCAATGCCATATTTTGGTCATGGGAGAATCTCCCACTCAACTGGCCGCGGCGCAATGTGCGGCCAGATGGTTGGCTTGGCTGCTCCTCCATGTGTGCAGACACATGTGGTGACATTATGGCCTGGGGCTGGGTAGGGGAATGGCCGGATTGGTGGCTTCCCAATGACTGGACTGGACTGGCCAAGGGACTGGGTGTTCTTGCGTGGCTGGCCACCGAACTTCCAGGTGTAGATGTGGTCATGGTTGCAATTCGGGGCCCTCTTGGGGGGCTAGGTTCCCGGCTGGTGCCAGGTCGGGGGCTCTGTTCCCGGCTGGTGCCAGGTCGGGGGCTTCTGGCCCTGGATGGGGTTCTTCTGGCCCTGGATGGGGTTCTTCGGGCCCTGTAGGGGCTTCTGGCCCTGGATGGGGTTCTTCTGGCCCTGGATGGGGTTCGGGCCCTGGCTGGGCTTCATGCCCTGGATGGGGTTCGGGCCCTGGATGGGGTTCGGGCCCTGTAGGGGCTTCGTGCCCTGGATTGGGTTCTGCGGGCCCTGTAGGGGCTTCTGGCCCTGGATGGGGTTCTTCTGGCCCTGGATGGGGTTCGGGCCCTGTAGGGGCTTCTGGCCCTGGATGGGGTTCTTCTGGCCCTGGATGGGGTTCGGGCCCTGTAGGGGCTTCTGGCCCTGGATGGGGTTCTTCTGGCCCTGGATGGGGTTCGGGCCCTGTAGGGGCTTCTGGCCCTGGATGGGGTTCTTCTGGCCCTGGATGGGGTTCGGGCCCTGGATGGGCTTCGGGCCCTGGATGGGGTTCGGGCCCTGGATGGGGTTCGGGCCCTGTAGGGGCTTCTGGCCCTGGATGGGGTTCTTCTGGCCCTGGATTGGGTTCTGCGGGCCCTGTAGGGGCTTCTGGCCCTGGATGGGGTTCTTCTGGCCCTGGATGGGGTTCGGGCCCTGGCTGGGCTTCGGGCCCTGGATGGGGTTCGGTCCCTGGATGGGGTTCGGGCCCTGGCTGGGCTTCGTGCCCTGGATTGGGTTCTGCGGGCCCTGTAGGGGCTTCTGTCCCTGGATGGGGTTCTTCTGGCCCTGGATGGGGTTCGGGCCCTGGCTGGGCTTCGGGCCCTGCTGCGGGGCATGGGTTTCCGAACTGCCCTACTTGAAGGCATGGCCGGTGTGGTCTCACTTGTGCTGCCTGTTCTGGGGGCAGAGGTGGTGGGTGCTGCAGTTGCCAGCTTTTTGGCTGCAGGGGCACGGGGCTTGGGGCCCCTTTTTTTGGTACCTGAGGGTCCAGGGTCCCTTGGTGGGGCCGAGGTGGGAGTCTTGCCTCTCAGTTTTCGCCGACCTTGCTGGGACCTTGTTGTGGGGCCCTCCGCGGTCTTGCTTGGCTGGGGTCGCTTGCTCATCGCCTTTTTCGGTGCCATCGTACACAAATGCTCAAAGAGAATGAGCTTTGGGTGCAGGGACGTTTAAATAATGAGCCCAGCGTGTGACGCCTATGCGCACGACTACGCGCTCGTACGAACGTACGTTCGAGCGGAACCAGGAAACCGCTGGGGTTTCACTTATCTGCTGCCTGGAAGAAGCATAAAGATGGCGCCCACTATCTTCACCCGTCAACAGGAAGAGATCCTCATGCTGGTAAGTGGCTGCCTGTGCATTTTAATGTAATAGTCAATGATGGCCTAAATGTAAATGATGCGTTTGGAACTAGTTTGGGGTCTCTTAATGTTTAATCACTGGCTCCTCACACTTCATCCTCAAGGGCCGAGCCTGGCCACGTTTTCAACTGTCTATGCTGATGTCCTAATTCGGCCAATTGCTCCGGCTTAGCAACAGTTAATTAACCTGTGGAGTAGCGGGGCGAGCTGGCAAACCTGGCCTGTCTCGGACCTTGATGCGGATGTTTGAGGAACACTGTTTTCCTAAGCCATAAAAACCCAACGGGAAGCCACACACGTGGTCCAAAAGCCTAAGCATTAGGCTACATCTTGGATGTTTAAACCATCCTACCATGCCATAGATGCAGGTGGCCTGATTCTTGATGTTGGCTATTATCTGTATGTACATGGTGTGTGATACATATAACATAAGACCAGACTGTCAATCACAGTCAACGTCCTCTTTAAGGCACTCCCCAAAAATGGCTGCCACTCGAAATGTGTGTGTTAATGACATTAAATTCTCAACTTGTGATGCAACACATATGGGTCTGTGTGTAAAAGTAAAAGCTCTGTGTCCATTATGTTTTTCAGATCATGCTTCAGCGCCGGTATGACTTCGCGCCCAATGTGTGCGAGAAAAGGGACATCGCCCGGGAGATCATCGCGGAGATCCACCGTGTGACCAGCACCACCTTCACTCACACCCAGATAATGCAGCATTGGTCGGACCTGAAACGTCTGCACATGCCCCGGGTGCGGAGGTATTTTGGGATCCATTTCCCAAGTAAGTACAAAGCAATAGCATGGTATATGTTCCAAATGTCTAAGTTATGCCTTTATTTATAATGACTTTTCTTTGGTAGTGTTGGAAATGGATTTCAGAATTCGCCGCACCCGGAGACGTACAGGCCGACCAGTGCTGCATGACTCTGCATCTGTGAGTGAAGGTGGTGGATCTCCCGGGCGACGGACCTACCCCTCCTCTGTGGCCTCCTCAGACCAGCCCCTGGACCTTACCACAGAGGAGGGGCCAAGGCGCGTGGGCGTGGAGTCATACCTGGCCACGCATGGGGAAGGCTCTGGTATGTCACTCTTCATGTATAGGCACAAAGATATACATGGCAGGCCAAAAACTAAGTTATCCTTTATTATGTATTTGTAGAAGCTTCTGGAGCGGGTGAGATAGTGGAGGAGGAGGCAGCAGAGATGCTTGAAGTCGATCCTGGCGAAGGTGAGTGATGTCAGCCAGACTGGGAGCCAGATATGTTGGGAATAGTGACTCTATACAAGTACTAACCAAATGTCACATGTTTCTCCAGGGACTTCTTCACAGCAGAGCCAGGACCAAGGGCAGCCTGTTGGCCCCAACCAGCCATCTGTCGGCCACCAACTCCGTAAGTCTCCATGCCATTATTCATATTAATGTTTGCTTAGCTAATAACACACACATAACTAAAGGCGTAGCCAATGTGTAGTTCACACTTTCATGTGGGCACTTCGTTAGCTTAAAGAGGACCCTAACTAGTATTAAGAACCAAAGACTTAGCCATCACACTGTACCTACAGATTAGAAACATGGAAAAACACCCTTCACCCATCTAATGCATGTTATTAGACTGAACAAAACCAATATTGGGGAATATGGAATGCGCAATATTTACAGGCAGCATGGGATACAGATTGTAAAAAGGAAGGTGCTGCCATGCATTGTGTGAGTGATGACCTTTCCCTCAACCCAGCTATGCTCGGGATTCCCAACGCACCACTGTAACCTACTCCCCTGTACTTTATCCAACTCTCCACTCCTCATTAAGTGTTATGCTTCAGAGTCCAGATGGCGGCGCTGTAATCCCCAAAAAACCCTAAATAACTTTGAGGTGGTGCAGAATCATTTGTGAATAGTTATTGGTTTTCATTAAATAATGTTGAAGGTCCGGTTTAAGGAGTTTAAACACTTACCTGTGGGAAATGCATTAACTGTATCCCTTTGAAGAAGGACATATGTCATGCATTTACATGTATTTGATTAACCCTAAATCTATTTCCAGCATACAAACCGGTCTGGGACTCCTATTTATGTTTCTTTCTCTATTGGTTACAGGGATTATGCCAAAAACCAAGGCAGAAAAAAAAAAAAGAATCCAGGAGTTGGTGGCCGAGCTGCTGGCCATACAGGCGACGTTGGGGCCAACAGATGAAGAAGAGGAGGAGGATTAGTGCCCTTGGTCCTGGCTACTTTGTTTAAATTTTTAAAAATTTTTTTACAGTTTTAAACATGTTTAATGTTTTTAAACAAAAAAAAAAAAAAATGTTTTAAAGATTTTAAAAACATAAATTTGATTATGTGTTTGCCAAAAAAAGTAAAACATTTCGTATGTTTTAAACAAAACAAAAATCAAAAACAAAAATATGTTTGGAAACTTATTTAAAAAAAAAAAAAAATAATAATTTAAATAAATTATCTTTTAAGCCTTCAGAAATGTGTCTTTTCTAATATGCGCAACAAAAAACAATTACACAAACAAGAAAAAACACGCTTAGAAACATATAGACATATGTACATTATGTGGTTTAGGTAAGTTTTATGGACCGAGAAATGAAGTTGGATGCAGGCGCTAAGGGGTTTAGGTAAGTTTGAGGGACCGAGAAATGAAGTTGGATGCAAGCGCTAAGGGGTTTAGGTAAGTTGGAGGAACCGAGAAATGAAGTTGGATGCAGCCGCTAAAGGGTTTAGGTAAGTTTTAGGGACCGAGAAATGAAGTTGGATGCAGCCGCTACGGGGTTTAGGTAAGTTTGAGGGACCGAGAAATGAAGTTGGATGCAAGCGCTAAGGGGTTTAGGTAAGTTGGAGGAACCGAGAAATGAAGTTGGATGCAGCCGCTAAAGGGTTTAGGTAAGTTTTAGGGACCGAGAAATGAAGTTGGATGCAGCCGCTACGGGGTTTAGGTAAGTTTGAGGGACCGAGAAATGAAGTTGGATGCAAGCGCTAAGGGGTTTAGGTAAGTTGGAGGAACCGAGAAATGAAGTTGGATGCAGCCGCTAAGGGGTTTAGGTAAGTTTGAGGGACCGAGAAATGAAGTTGGATGCAGCCGCTAAAGGGTTTAGGTAAGTTTGAGGGACCGAGAAATGTAGTTGGATGCAAGCGCTAAGGGGTTTAGGTAAGTTTGAGGGACCGAGAAATGAAGTTGGATGCAAGCGCTAAGGGGTTTAGGTAAGTTTGAGGGACCGAGAAATGAAGTTGGATGCAAGCGCTAAGGGGTTTAGGTAAGTTTGAGGGACCGAGAAATGAAGTTGGATGCAGCCGCTAAGGGGTTTAGGTAAGTTTGAGGGACCGAGAAATGAAGTTGGATGCAGCCGCTAAAGGGTTTAGGTAAGTTTGAGGGACCGAGAAATGAAGTTGGATGCAAGCGCTAAGGGGTTTAGGTAAGTTTGAGGGACCGAGAAATGAAGTTGGATGCAAGCGCTAAGGGGTTTAGGTAAGTTTGAGGGACCGAGAAATGAAGTTGGATGCAGCCGCTAAGGGGTTTAGGTAAGTTTGAGGGACCGAGAAATGAAGTTGGATGCAGCCGCTAAAGGGTTTAGGTAAGTTTGAGGGACCGAGAAATGAAGTTGGATGCAAGCGCTAAGGGGTTTAGGTAAGTTTGAGGGACCGAGAAATGAAGTTGGATGCAAGCGCTAAGGGGTTTAGGTAAGTTTGAGGGACCGAGAAATGAAGTTGGATGCAAGCGCTAAGGGGTTTAGGTAAGTTTGAGGGACCGAGAAATGAAGTTGGATGCAAGCGCTAAGGGGTTTAGGTAAGTTTGAGGGACCGAGAAATGAAGTTGGATGCAGCCGCTAAGGGGTTTAGGTAAGTTTGAGGGACCGAGAAATGAAGTTGGATGCAGCCGCTAAAGGGTTTAGGTAAGTTTGAGGGACCGAGAAATGAAGTTGGATGCAAGCGCTAAGGGGTTTAGGTAAGTTTGAGGGACCGAGAAATGAAGTTGGATGCAAGCGCTAAGGGGTTTAGGTAAGTTTGAGGGACCGAGAAATGAAGTTGGATGCAAGCGCTAAGGGGTTTAGGTAAGTTTGAGGGACCGAGAAATGAAGTTGGATGCAAGCGCTAAGGGGTTTAGGTAAGTTTGAGGGACCGAGAAATGAAGTTGGATGCAAGCGCTAAGGGGTTTAGGTAAGTTTCTGGTTGAGGGTGCGCATGCGCAAGATCTTATAAACATACGAACGCACGAATCTAAGAGGCCAAAAACCAATGAAAACCAGAGGCAAACGCAAGTAATTGGAAGAGCTTGACGATGGAAGCAGCCGAAAAAACAGGCTGCCGCCGCAACAGGTGAGCACATGAACGTGATTTTTACGATTGCCAACTGACTGAGGCAAGTTCGGGAGATATCATACGAACGGACGTATCTTTTAGGATAGAAACGTATTTGCTTATTGAATCACTCGCAAGTTCATACGAACGCACGAGCGGACGTGAAAAATAGGATGATCGTGAGCCAAATCCAAGCTGTTACATGTTTCTTTGAATCAACCCAATAGTCAATGGCATTAGCAGACTGACCAGTTCCCACTTGCTTAGAGTAATTACTTAGCACACTGACCAGTGCCCACTTGCTTAGAGTCAATGGTATTAGCAGACTGACCAGTGCCCACTTGCTTAGAGTAATTACTTAGCACACTGACATATGTCGTCATGATTTATGTTTGCAAATCAAAAACATTCCATCCACAGGTGAGAAACATGTATTTGTAATTAATAAGTAATGTAATTTTGTTTCTAAAATTGATACAGGGACCACACGGGCAAGAGTGGAAGAAATGAATTGAAGGGTCCTTGAGTTGGTGGCCGATATGCAGCAGCTGGTTGACTCGTTGGGGACAACAGAAGAAGAATAGTGTTCTGGGTCCTGTCACTGTTTTTATTTTTGTAAATAGTTTTTTAAATTTTAAAGTTTTAATATTTTTAATGTTGTTTGTTTTAAACGTGTTTTACAAATGTTTAAAAAAAAAAATGGGCCACAAAAATGGCATTCAAGTAAAAAAACCAAAACAAAGTTTCAGTGTCATTTTTAAACACAAATACATTAACACCAAACGAAGGGTGAAAAAAATATTTAGAGATGAAAATTCAGATGACTGGGAAGTGGTTTGGGTAAGTTTTAGGGGCATAAAATGGAAGAAGAACCTAATCGGGAAGTGGTTTGGGTAAGTTTTAGGGGCATAAAATGGAAGAAGAACCTAACCGGGAAGTGGTTTGGGTGAGCTTTAAGGGTCCAAAAGGGAAGATGGAGGATAGTGCTAAGTGGTTGGGGTGAGCTTTAAGGGTCCAAAAGGGAAGATGGAGGATAGTGCTAAGTGGTTGGGGGTGAGCTTTAAGGGTCCAAAAGGGAAGATGGAGGATAGTGCTAAGTGGTTGGGGTGAGCTTTAAGGGTCCAAAAGGGAAGATGGAGGATAGTGCTAAGTGGTTGGGGTGAGCTTTAAGGGTCCAAAAGGGAAGATGGAGGATAGTGCTAAGTGGTTGGGGGCAGGGCCGTATTTGCTGTAAGGCACACCTAGGCACGTGCCTAGGGCGGGGCTTGAGTCTAGGGGCGGAATAACCGCAGCGCAGCTGCAGTGGCATTAATTATATATATATATATATATTTTTTTTTTTTAGATCATTGGTGGTCAGTGGAGATGGTCAGTACACAATCACGCCCCCCCCCGCCAAGCCGCCCGATGCTCTGTTCAACCTTCTATAAGCAGTGACAGGCGGAGGGGGGCTCCAGGGAGGTGTGGGAGGAGAGACACTTCCTGTCCTCCGTCACACAGTTTACAGAGAGCAGCACGTGTGTGTGTGTGTGTCAGAAGCCGTAATCAGGTGCTGCATGTGCTTCCTGTCTCCCCCCCTCTCCCGATCACTGTTCCCCCTCTCCCGATCACTGTTCCCCCTCTGTCCCTTTCCCACTGTCACACGGAGCTCTCCTGCTGCCCTCTCCATGACCCCGTCCTGTGAGGAGATCGCCGAAGTGACTGCTGACACCCTTTGTGTGCCAGCCAGGATGCAGCTCTCTCTGCTGTGTGACACTCTGTGAGTTCTCAGGTAACTTTTGTCTGTCTCGCTGTCATCTTGCTGTCTCTTTTCCTGCCTTTCTTTCTGCAGTCACTTGTGCAGTCATTCTGTATCTCTCAGTCTGTCTAACTCCCCGGACTTTCCTCTTGTTCTCTCTCCCCTCACTGATTCTAGTTCTGTCTTTTTTCTCCATCTGGCTGCACATTCTGTCTTTCCCTCTCTTTCTGTCTCTCAATTGATTACCCTGTCGTGTGAAACCCACAGATTCTGCACAATCTACTAGCAGTCCCATGGCACATGCACAGGCTCCCCACCACTTAATGCAGCTGTATCTTCATTTATGTCTGCTGGCTGCGTTTGCTAAAACATGAATAAAGATACAGCCACACTGAATGGCCAAGAGCCAGTGCATGTGCTGTGGGGCTGCCGGTCAGGTAAAAATTACTGGCAATTCCAGAGGTTTTACATGACAGGGCATCCAAATCGTGATGTTCCGCCGAAGAGGAATAGCTGTCCCTGTCTGATGCCACCAAGTCCTGCCCCTACCCATCCCCTGTTGTTTCTAGCTCTGCCCCTTCCATCCCCCATTCTCTCAGCTCTGCCACTATCCATCCATCTCCTCCCAGCTCTTACTCCATCCATTTTTCTTACTCCCAGCTCTGCCCCATCCATCCCTCTTGTTCCCAGATCTGCCCCCATTCATCCCTCTTATTCCCAGCTCTGCCACATTTATCCCTCTTATTCCCAGCTCTGCCCCCATTCCTCCCTCTTATTCACAGATCCGCCCCCATTTATCCCTCTAATTCCCAGCTCTGCCCCCATTCATCCCTCTTATTCCCAGCTCTGCCCCATCCATCCCTCTTATTCACAGATCTGCCCCCATTCATCCCTCTTATTCCCAGCTCTGCCCCCATTCATCCCTCTTATTCCCAGCTCTGCCCCCATTCATCCCTCTTATTCCCAGCTCTGCCCCCATTCATCTCTCTTAATCCCAGCACTGCCCCCATTCATCCCTCTTATTCCCAGCACTGCCCCCATTCATCCCTCTTATTCCCAGCACTGCCCCCATTCATCCCTCTTATTCCCAGCACTGCCCCCATTCATCCCTTTTATTCCCAGCACTACCCCATTTACCCCTCTTATTCCCAGCACTTCCCCCATTCATCCCTCTTATTCCCAGTTCTTCCCCCATTTATTCCTCATTCCCAGCTTTTCCCACATCCACTCCTCTTTTTCCCAGCACTGCTCCCATCAATCCCTCTTATTCCGAGCTCTCAACTTATTCAGAGATTTCAACTACACCCTCCCCCTGGACCTTCAACTTGGCACAGACCACGGTAAATGGACCTTGACTAAAAGTACTTGATTACTGCTGCTTTGGATCATTTGTGCTCAGTGCAACAGTGGACAACAAGGTGTGGCACCCCCCTCCCATTCCCATAGGCAGTGTGTCATGCTCCCTCCCATTCCCATAGGCAGTGTGTCATGCTCCCTCCCATTCCCCATATAGGCAGTGTGCCATGCTCCCTCCCATTCCCCATATAGGCAGTGTGGCATTCCCATTTCCCATAGGCAGTGTGGCATTCCCATTTCCCATAGGCAGTGTGGCATTCCCATTTCCCATAGGCAGCGTGGCATTCCCATTTCCCATAGGCAATGTGGCATTCCCATTTCCCATAGGCAGTGTGGCATTCCCATTTCCCATAGGCAATGTGGCATTCCCATTTCCCATATGCAGTGTGGCATTCCCATTTCCCATAGGCAGTGTGGCATTCCCATTTCCCATAGGCAGTGTGGCATTCCCACTCTCCGATAGGCAAAAGAAAAAAAATGTACACTCACATATACATCGCTCCCACGTTGCTGGCCAGGCCACGGGAGGCCAGAAGATGTAGGAGCCACAGGTGGGCGGGCAGGGTAACTGATCCCTGCCCGATGTCCCCACCGCTGCTTCTTCTCCGGCGCGAGCAAACACACCTGGCTCTGTGCAACAGGTGGGCGTGGCCTGTGTTGGAGTGCAATATGAATTGATTCCACAGTCAATATATCACTGCTTTACTGCAGAGTTTCATTGGTTTGCTGCCCATTTTCCTTCAACTCCTGATGGCCACTGTGCTCATTTCCTCTAATTCCTTCTTTCCACCCTTCATGCTGCCCACTCTGCCCTCCTTCTGCAGCCCGCTGCTTCTATTTTCTGTCCCATACTTGCTGCCCACTCTGCCCTCTTCTTGTTTCCTGTTTTACTCCTATCTCCCTTGTTGCCCATTGTCCCACCTTCTTGTTGACCCTGTCTTGCTGCCTGTGGTGATCTACCTTCCATTTACAGTTGCCTCTGCAGCACAATAGCATTTTTCTGCAGTAACACTGTCTACTTTCACTGTTGACAACTTGTGCTGCCCAC